>CM034154.1:594643083-595843083 GCA_019776745.2 Taxus chinensis | reverse complement strand
GGATAAACCATACATACGTGTCGTTAATTTATTGGATCAATTTTTCATACTCTTACACGATTATAACAAAATGCAAAAGAACGTGGATGTGTTATATTTGTTCACAACTGACAAAGAATGACAAAGTCTTAAAAAAATGAAAAATGGTGGCTTAATCTTATTGGTTAGCCACTAACACATTTACCAAAAGAATGACAATTAAAAATGTGAAAATACTTGGATATTTTCTATTGGATCTGATTTTGCAAGGGTCAAAAACAGAACAAAAGACTGACAACGCAAAAAACTTTACGTGGTGTTTTTCTATTGGTTCACACTTTGCAGTGCAACCTAAATTATCAAAACAAAAAATGAACACATGTGGTGCCTTCTTAATGGCTCGCTTTTTGTAATTCTGACAAAGACTTAAAAATGTGAAAATGTGACTTATTAGATAACCACTGCCACAATTAAAAAGACCGAAAATTTTGAAATGTGAAGAGACCTAGAGAAATTATATTGGATCAAATTTTGCAAGTGATAGAAAAAGCTAACAAAAGACTAAAAACACAAAATATGAAGAGACGTGGAATTCCCTTATTGGCTCGCACTTCACAACTGAAAAAAATGTCTATAAAAATATTGACACAATGAATTTATATGGAGTTTAATTATTAGATTGTGCATTGCAAAGAGAAAAAATATCTACAAAAATACTGACATCATGAAGCTAGATGGAGCTTAATGATTGGCTCGAGCTTCACAAAAATGAAAAGATCTATTAAAATATCTAACACAACAAAGCTACCTGGACTTATCTTATTGGCTGAAGCTTCACAACAACAAAAATTGAAAAAATAAAAACTTTTCAATGTCGGAGTAGACTTAGAATCACCAAACTAACCAAACCAAAAGAAAACTTTAGAATCCATAGCCAAAAACATCTACAACAACTATAAAAAGTGTGAAAAACTTAAAAATACTTGTAGATGACGGATTTAAATGTGAAAGACCAAAAACAGGTCACATAAACACATATCTATGCACGCAAAATGTATAAGAAAGATCTAAATAGCTAAATCTAGTAATATTTCAAAAATATTTGGGTGGGAATTGGAATTTTTCACCTGATTAGCTTGAAGTCGACAAAGGAACAACTATGGTTTTGTAGATCTAAAAATAAACTTCTATCTTCTTCACTCTTACAAATCAAAATCATCCAAATCGATCCTGCACAAGTATAATAGCCTACTCTGATACCATGTTATGAAATTACAGGAAGTATAATTAACAAATTATAGATCCACAAATAAATTTATGAATATTACACATTATGATGTGCAGTTAAATTGACCATAGATTTATCTAATTATATATTACATATTGTAATAATAAGAGATGAAAGCAACTAACAGTAAAGTAAAGAGACAGTAAAACTAGATTTATAGTGGGAAATCTAAAGGGAAAAACCCCACTATAATAAATCATTACCTTTATTAAGAATTTCACAAGTACTTTAACCCAGTACTTCCACTTCTTTCATCAGTCTTCACAAATATAATTGCATAACACTTTCTCACAATTTTACAATGCAATGATCATAACAATTATAATTCCATAGTGTCGATCTCATGATCGATCATCTTATATATATGATGGATGAAATGATCACACTATTTCACTCTAAATATGTGGAAGACCAACATAATAAAGTTTATTAAATAAACTTTAAAATAACATGGGGTGTGAAGTGGTGGTCCACCTAAACAATATCAACACTTGACATTATTACCACAACAAAAGTATGGCAGTCAAAGGATCTTTACATTCATAGGATTTATATAGTTAGTTTTCATCCTATATAATTGTTTCATTGTTCCACACCATATTAAAAAACTTAAGGTATTACATTATAAATTCTCACACTTTCCAAGTGAACATGCACAAACTTCTATTCTTATTTTGCATATCAAAATAAAGTAAACATACAACTGAAAAATTACGTCACCATAGAAAAATGTGGCCCCATTTTTGGTGATTGATGAGAGGCAGTGGTCTCCCTCCTTCCTCCGCTATGTCTGACCTCTATTTTTATTTTGCTAACTCAACTGGATTTGATCATGAGGCTCAATTTACATTAATGGATTTTGGTTACCACCAAAAATGTGTTCGTAAGGAAAAAAAGTAATTATTTTTTAAATTATTTATGACTCCTAAAGTTGGCAGAAAAAACTTTTGACTCTTATGTAATGAGATGATAAAAAATTAACAAAAATAGTTGTCTTACATAACAAAAGGACTATTTGACAGTGACACACAAAACAATAATGTAAAAATGACAATAAAATATTTGTAGAATGACAGTGACTCGTCACTCAAAATAATAAAAAAAAAAAAAAACTCAAAACCAACATTTGAATTTAACATTTAAATAATAAAACATCATCTAAAAACTAAAAAATCAAAACACTATTCTTAGACTTTTTTACTTTTGAATTATAATAACAATAACTATAAATAAACAATACAAACTAAAAAATTTTAACATTTTCTAATATAGCTAAAAGATATTATTAGAATACAATTTTTAGACACAAAATCATGCAATTTGATTCATTATTTAGTCTCGATCTCATACTACTATTCATATGGTGATTAAGTGAAAATAGTAATAATTAACCCATGTCTTTGGCCATTTTTACATTGCTTGTTGTCATATTATCGATCTTACGCCAACACTTGCCCACTTTGTATTGTCATTCTACATTTTTCCTATTTCTGACTATGGCACCCCAAGCACCCTAGTCCCATTTGGGGCGCCCTGATCCTCTTTTCATTTTACTCTCACCTTTTGGGAACTTTCTATCCATTTGAGCTTTCTATCTTTTTGTGGTTGGCCTTTTCAGGGTTAGTTACAAAATTAGAACAAGAGAACCATATAAATATAAAGTTATGTCACCATAATGAGGGACCAAACACTAAAAATATACTATCATCATCTATATTTGCATCCATCAAAGGCATCTAAATCTACATTTGCATCCATTTAGCTCTATCAAAAATCACACAAGGATGGTTCATCTTCATCACAATTCATAGGAGGGGAGTCTATTGTTTCCATGCACACATTTCCTACATTCTATATCTATTTAATTTCTCGCTACTTCACAAAGTGCGAATAACACAAGATAAATATAGGGCATGATGGCACACACACACCTAGAACTACATTGGTTCTTAGATGTATTTCAATGCTCAGTTAGTAAGTCCACCATTGTGGCCATTGAGGACAGTCTGACCCCTTCATATGCATCTTTCTTTTTTAGGGTTTTGATGCTTTGTCTGGGTTTTTCCAGGTGATTCTTTTATATCCTACTTATAGGGACATTAGCGATTATAAGGAGACATTCACACAATAGGAATAGAACATAGGTGAACATCCAATGACACTCTAAAGGAGGTTTCCTATCCATTTCCACAGACTAGGGCACCCAGATCTCAGACCAGGGTGCCCATAGGTGCCCCTATTCCTTTTCATGCACCTCAGTCTAGTCTGATAGCTCATATATATGATTTCTCAGGCTTCTGTGTGGTCATTTCCTCCTCTAGTTCACCGAGTCTATACTACGACACAGTCCCATGACATTTTCAAATCAACTAAGGCTTTCCTTAACCCTTCTTGCACATTAGGGTTTCACATTTTATTTCTTAGTTTTCCTGGGTATATTTTTAATATTTTATAGTAACTTATTCAGTTATTTCACTTCTCCTATAGCATTATATTACACTAGAATATATTTATATTTTATTTTATCACAATCCATGCAGATATTTATAAACTTAAAACTCCACTATACTAAAAATAAATACACATAGACTTACAACTACCACTTAGAAAAATAAATAGAAGTAAAAAATAAATTATAAAGGTAAACAAAAAACAAAAAATATGACACACTACTTAAATAAACAAATTTATAAGAGCTTTAAGAACTTGACCACATATTAGAAATAATCTATTTCACCCACTCTGTTATGAAATAAATTAATATAATTCACTAACCTATACTTCCTTATGAGTGGCTGGTAAGAAAACTTGAGTATAAAGATGTGTCGTTGTAAATTGGATCAATCTAAAATCAATGCAATGTGTAGGTATAACTAAGTATGTAATCTTGTGATGATAGTTGTTGAGGTTGTGTCCACCGTAGAAAGGCACAACTTGTTGAAGGATATGTCATCAGTATGAGTGTAGATGAATCAAATTAATTAACAGTTACTACACAGGAAATTCCATGGTTAACATCGAGCTTGAAATTTGAATGTAACAAGTGAACATTGGAAATTTTTGCACCCATAACGAACATCATAAATATTGAAGATGTCAGTGGATCATTACAGGTATAGAAATATCAATGAGAGTTCTAAGTGACATATCAATAACATGTCAATGTCATTAGCATAGAACTATCCAAGAATATTAGAGAAGAATATCCAACGTAATTTGTGTCTTCAATATTCACTCTACGTACACTTATCCTCACATGAAAGACCAGATTTGATACCAAATGTAATTTGGTAAAGCTTTTTACACAAATTTTTAAAACTCAAAATGCTATAATACTGCAAATAGATTCATTTGAGATGATTTTTATTATGAAGATATTAAATGTAAACAAGTAAATGACATCTTTAATATAAGGAATTAAACCATATCACATATCAATTACCCAATCCCCTCTTATCTCTCCAACATGATTCTCTCCACCTTTATTTTCTCATAACTATCTAATAGTTATTTGTTCTCACAACTCATGTACACCTAAATATAATATTAATATCTCACACTCACCTAACTATTACACTATTATATTATCATCTAGATAATATAATTCCACACACATTATGTTTTTTATTCCACACACATTTTTAATGTTCACATTAATAATATTAATTTCCTAACAATAATTCATTGCACAAGATGTTAAAATAGAATTTGTAACCTTTTTCACCATACTCCCATCATACTAAATTTTATTCAAAATTGTGTCATTGAATTATAGCTTTACAACTATTAAAAAATCAGATTCAATTAATCTGAACACTATAACAACTACACAAATGGTACCCAAAAAAATCAGAAAGGGATGACACTTTCCATAAATGAGTCCCTCACTAGGAGATACCTTTGGTGTAATAAGGGATTTAAAATCCCACATTTACTAGAGGATAATAAATTATTCCTTTATAATTATTATAGGAGAGGTGTATCATGAAGCAGTATGTCCAAGGCATTTTCCAAGTGATATTGTGTAGAACATTGCCACTTTCAACAAATTGAGTCAGCAACTGTATCAATGACATATTATTATTTTTTCATTGTCACACTATTACATATAAATAGGTGAATGGAATCCTTAATATAATGAATTAAACCATATCACATATCAATTACCCAATCCTCACCTATCTCTCTAACATGATTCTCTCCACCTATATTTTCTCTCAGCTATCTAATAGTGAGTTGTTCTCATAACTAATGTACACCCAAATATAATATTAATATCACAATATTAATATCTCACACTCACATAAGTGTTACAATATTATATTATTATATAGATAATATAATTTCACACACATTATTAATGTTCACACTAATAATATTAATTTCCTAACATTCACCCCCTTAGTGTGAACATGGGGCAAAGTGGAACTAAAACCAAAATCATATGTCACCACATAATTTTAGGTCTATATACTATTGTCTGAATCTTGTTGTCTTGATCTTACTACACATGAATATTACTATCTGAAGAATACATCCCGCATTTAATCCTTTTGAACAAAATGATCACTTCGTTGGATGATCATCTTCATAAAGAAGTACGATAGTTAGAGGATTTCTACAGTTAGTTGTCCTCCTATACAAATTTTCACTATTACGCATCTTCCATGCCATATTACAACACTTAATATATTACATTAGAAATTATCACACTTTCCAAGTGGACATGCACAAAGTTATGTTCTTATTTTGCATATCAAAATAAAGAAAACACACAACTAAAAATGAAGTCACCATAGCAAAATTTGGCCTCATCATTGGTGACTAGCAAGAGGCATTGATCACCCTACTTCCTTCATTGCCTCCGACCTCCATCTGTATACTAGTAACTCAATTTACATTGATGGATGTCAACATTCTCATTTTAAGACTTTATAAATAAGGGGAATTTTTTTTTATTATAATGTTCTTTGTTCTAAATAATAATAATTTAGAACACACATTCCGTGCTAATAAATCTCATAAAAGATAACCATATGCAGCTGTAATGACTTGGTGTAACACCGATCTCTCATTTCATGACTCAGTTAAACACCGATCTCTCGTGTTAACTCATTGAATTGTATACTAGGTATATTGGGTTCTTGTATCCTTTTCGGGGTGTTAAGTGTTCTATTTAAGAGGCCTATCTGAATACTTGTTACCAATATTCATTTGAAACATTGCTTCTTAAAACTAGGTGACATAGGACAACACAACTAGCAGCTTGTGATACTTTGGCCAAATATTTACAACATATTGTTCATGTTAATATTCCTAGATGGCATACTCATCAAATGGAATGTGTCCTTCACCCCACTTCATTTGTTATCTAGAATGATCTTCACTGACTCCTGTCAGCCCACTTATTCAAGGTTTAACCCTAACCAAGGTTAGCAACATAGTCTAGTGTATAAGGCTACTCATGGTGACTAAGGGTACATAGACATACTCAATCAACCTAAGTTGATTGCATGTGTCTAGTTATCCTAAGTCATCATGATTTTTCCCCGACACTAGATCATACTTCCAACCTAACCTAGGGTATAACTAATATCAAGTCTGAGTTTATGTAGACCTAGATGACTCAACTCTGAAGGGTGTTACAATATGTCAACTGCAACATAGGATCCTCATGAAGACCCAAGTATTCATAAAGATTTGGTGTTGTAGTTCGCATGTGCCAACCTCCGATAGATTATTCCCATCTAGATGTACATGCCCAAGAGATAAGTTAACTACTTAATTATTTTCTTTAATTAAAGTTTAATTATAGCAGCCATGTTGAATCCCTAGTTTCATTAACCATTAAGTTTTCTAGCAATAAATGAACTTTAATTACTTTTTCAGAAACATCAAGATTGATTTTTATTCATTACCTTCCTAATTTAGGATTCAATTTTACAAATAGAATCAACATATTAACAATATGGTTCACTTACTTAACTTTAGCATGACTTAGCTTGTTTTAGTTCCGATCTAGATTCTTTTATAATAGAATTCATTGAAATGAAATCTACTATTATATATATTTATATATATATATATATATATATATATATATATACCTTTCATCTATTTTTTTTTCAGATTAAGGTACCAGTCAAGAGGAAATACATCTTCCTCTTTCCAAGAAAACATTACGTTTAATTCCTTACGATTCTAAAACAATCCTGATTATCATTTTGGAACAGTTGTCTTCCTTTTTCTTATTAAGAATTAGGGTTCATTGTAACCTCTTAACATTATACAAGTTATCATAATGGATTTGTTCTTCCATTAACATCATTTTAATAAATCATTGTGATTTAATTAAATGATAAGCCATGAATGCCAACTTGATAAGTTGTATTTAAATAAAGGGATAATGTATCTAATTCCCTTACCACCTAGTTCATTTTATTTCAACTTGAAAGGGTTTAGTTCATAAGTATATATATGTAAAAGAACAGAGATAATAATATCACTAATACTCATTGAATATGTAAAAATATGACACATCAAGTACAGATAAACCCATAAAATTTTCCATTTATCAAGGAATAATTTATACATTGCAAGTACCAATACTTCAGACATATTTAGTTTCAACCAGCAACAATAAGCTCTATAAAATTACAACTTTCCCTTCCAAAAATACATTCTAATATTATATCATATTTCCCATAAGAGAACCAATCTTTTGGTAAACAAAAGTAACATCATAAAAGATCGTGTCTCCCTTTTTACCACTTATGAAGTCCATCTGCAAAATTTGCTAGCACGGGTCAATTCAGTGAAATGAGCATTATAAGCACTAAGCATTAAAATGATATTATTTTAACTAACTATTTCATAAAAATAACTTTATTTTTATGAAATAGTTGAAGCATTACAGAAAGACACATCAAAGAAATAGAAATCATAAGAGGGAAAAACAAAATGATACTCCATATAAAAATTAAGAAAAGATCATGGTGTAATCAAAATCAATGTTAAGTCAATGATTTCATGAAATAATTATTTCAGATAAGTAATATTTCAAGAAGATCACTAACCACATTTCATCTACAGATATTTATGATTCATCTCTTGATTCATTCCATCTAACCCAAAAGAAAAAGATACTAACTCTAATGATTCATAGATATAGAATTACTTTAATGGAACAATGATAAAAATTACACCTCACTAACTTAATTCATCCTAGAATATTTAATGCCAAGCTCAATTAAATTTATGAAAAAACTTAGGATGAACCAACAACACCTTAAAGCAAGAGTTTCTTATTTAAGAAACTAAATCCAAGTTCAGAGTCAAACTCTAGCCTAAATTTTTAGGATTAGCATCAACAGGTTTGAAAAAAGATAAATTTAATTTACATGCACCTGGAATTAGTCACACATCACAAAAATTACATCGCTACCAATGTAACATCCAAGAAAAAGAAATAAAAGATTTATCCACCAACTACTCACCCTGAAAATATTTCAACGTAATACAAACCGAACAGGTTAGCTCCTTACACAGGAGTAAAATAGGTGGGAGAAGGAACAAAAAGAGATAAAGCCTTCAGAGTTTGAAGAGGATGGTATTGTGAATACCTTAACTCAGAATGGAAAGAAAGGATAACAACAAATAAAGATGAAATAAGATCACATTATTCCTTCCTTAAAAGAGGTATAATTACCAAGATTGAAAATAACTGAGAAAAATTTGATTATCCAAAGCCCAGAAAACATTCAACTCCAATAACCAATGAGACACAAAGAAATTTTCGATATTACAATCGACATCTATGACTACAACATGAAAGTCAGAAACTGAAAATGATATTTTCCCAATTTACAAACTAGAATAGTAATTGTAGCATTAAATCTACAAACTAAAAAATGGTTAATCATAATCTTACAGTTCATAACAGTATCTAAAGAAAACAAACCAACAACTAAACATTACATTCCATCCAAATGTTAAAATCATCAGCTCTAAAAGTTTCTCAATTTTTCCCAAACAAAGGAGAGATAGATTAATGTTGAAGTAAATTACCCATTTTCGGCCACGGTTTCATTTTAAAGTGAAAACACACACAAAGCTTTCCCATCCATTGATGGTGAAATGAAAAAGGTGAGATCAAATTTAACAGTCAAAGTTTCCATCCAATCCAACCGAGATCCACATACTTCACAAGAATCAAAGGAACAGACTAGTGGTTCAGGAAAAATGAACTCAACCCAAATTCGACCACAAGGAGAAACAACGAAACAACGACATGACCCCAAGTCAGGTGCTCAAAGTTGATCTCAAATAAATTAATAAACTAACAACATTACATTCAATTTCTTCCAATTGTTCATTCATTTAGACATAGTCAAGTTATTCTAAATTTCAATTGAAATTACCTCAGGTTCCTACTGAAACAGTTGGTCTTCTTATTTAAATAAGAGAACCAATCATACAAGGAAAGTCGATCCAAAAAAGAAAACCTTGACCTTTATTTTTCCCTAAACCAGAAAATATGGATTCAAATTCAATAATCATTTAACAAAATATGCAAGCAAGATTAACTATCAACCATGCTAAATAGATAGATTGTTTTGAGGTGATTCATTCAACCAAATATCAGACAAGTCACTAACAAGTCTTCTCACAACTTTACAGGAGTAAATAAATAATTGACTTCATTTAAATTCAAGCAGAGGTTAAACACGATTCTATCTTTTTTTTTCAGTAAGGGAGAACAAAACCCGACACATATTTCTTTCATAGCTGCAACTACTACTAATTAGTTTCAATACAGTCCAACAGAAGTTATCAGATTCAACAACAACTCAAGTTCAATAGAAGTAAAACATGTTTACTATTATTTTTCAAACAAGAAAAAAATTTCAAAACATTTTCCTAGCATAGCCGTGAATCATACTACCTAGTTTCAGTACATTCCAAATAGATAAAATGCAGAGAAAATAAGTTTTGAAAGAAAGACAAAACATCACATAGAAACTCATTTGTTTCCCAAGAACATATTTCTTGTAAGGAAGACATTTTGGAAAAAGCAGAACAATTTAATGGGTATAGCCTATCATGCCTGATAGAGTTTCTTCTCAACTTGCAGATGATTTCCCAGCCGAGCCTCAACAGTCTCTTCTTTTTCCAAGTGACGTCAACCAATCTAATCTTTCTACTTCTTCTTATACTTCCACCAATAATACACATAGATCAAGAATGCCAAGAATACAGATAGATCAAATATATAACTACTGGTTTAAAGAACCGAAAACCCCATGCAGAGAAAAAATTGAAATGAGCTAAAGATCAAACAACCTTTCTAAAATCCTCCATGAATTTCTCCTAGGTTGTTTCTTCACCATAACCTATATCAATTAATGTGAAGGACAGTCATTTTCCCTCCTAATTCCCCACGCCACTACCATCCAAATTTGGTGAGCCTTAAATTCAAAATTTGCATGTAATTTCCATTCAGTTGTGATGCCAACTATTCATCCCCTAAACTCCTAATACCTCTACCAAAATTGACAGTCTGTAGCATTTAAACCTAAAAGCAAATTCCAATCACTTCCTTGAAAACCAATGCCACCGACCTACCATTTGCTAAATAGTCCATAGGTATCTTCTTAAGTTAGCAATAGTTTAGGTTAGATTTTTATTAGGTTAGAAATTAACCTTAGTTCATAGGTAGGTCTTAATTACCTTAGGTTAAAATCCAAACTAGTATAGAACATCCCAACTTAGGTTAGGGTACCCTTCTTAGTGATTCACTATCAGGTCTATGACCCCTATACACTGCTCAGCATTTAAAACTTTTAAAAAGAAGGCCCAGGCTTATCACCCTAAGGCTTGTTGTCGGTCAAGAACCCCTAAGAAGAGTTCTTCACCACGGTAAACAAAACAAGTCACAGTCAATCTCACCTTCCATTTCTGAATGACAAGACAACAAGATGAAAAGGTAAGAAGAATTGAAGCATACCTTGGATCAATAGAATTGATCCAAGGTTTTGTTGTTTACATGAAATAAATTAAATATACACAATACAAGTTCATCACCTTCTTAAAAGTGAATTTAAGCTATAAATAGAGATGAATGGCATTATTTTCAAGTAAGCAGAATTCTCAACCAGAAATGATTCTTTTCAACAAATAATGAATTATCCATTGCGAACATGATTTCCTAAAATCATAAGAGTACTTCTTCCTACAACAAATCACTTGTCAACATTTGCAAATTCAAGAGTAGAAGTCATCACCGTAACATCCAGGTCAATGATGTTACACCTTTGTTGCCTCCGACCTCCATCTGTATGTTGGTAACTCAATTGAATTTGATCATGAAGCTCAATTTACATTGATGGATGTCGGTTACCACCAAAAATGCATCCATAAGGAAAAAAATATTTATTTTTTGAACTATTTACGACTTACAAAATTGGAAAACAAAAATTTTTTGACTCTTATACAATGACATCATACAAAATAATGACAATAATTGAGTTACATCACAGAAGGACTATTTGAGAGTGACACACAAAATAATAATGAATAAATGACAATAATATTTTTGTAGAATAAAGATGACTCCACGATTAAAATTATAATAATAATAAACTCAAGACCAATATTTGAATTTAACATTTAAATAATAAAATATCATCTAATAACTAAAAAACCAAAACATTATACTTAAAAAAAAAATCTTACTTTTGGAGGACAACTTTATAATAACAATAACTCTAAATAAAAACTACAAACTAAAAAACTTTAACATTTTCTAATATAGCTAAAAATATATTATTAGAATACCATCCAAGTAGATATTTATAAACTTTAAACTCCATTATACTAAAACTAAATACACATAGAATTGCAATAAGTAACTGGAAAAGGAAATAGTAGTCAAAATAAACTATAAAGGAAAACTAAGAAACAAAAAGCATGACACACTACTTGACCGAACAAATTTATAAGATCTTTTAAAACTTGACCACATCTTGGGAATATTGAATGCTATGAAGAAATTAATGTAGTTCACTGGCCTATATTTCTTTATGAGGGGATGGAAATAAAACCTGAGTAGAATGATGTGTTGCAAATGGAAGCAATCTACATTTAATGCAATTTGGATGTATAATTAAGTATACAAGCTTGTGATGATAGTTGTTGAGTTGCATCCACTGTAAATAAGAACAACTTGTTAAAGGATATGTCGCCACCATGAGTGCAGATGAATCAAATTAATTAACAACTACTACACATGAAATTTCATGGTTAATGTCGATCTTGGCATTTGGATGTAACAAGTGCACAATGGAAATTGTTGCACCAAAATGAATATTGGTTCACAAATGGCATAAATATTGAAGATGTCAGTGGATCATTACAGGTACAAAAATATCAATGAGATTTCTTAGTGAAGAATCAACAAAATCTCAATGTCATTAGCATAGAAATTTCCAAAGTAAGTTATGTCTTCGATATTCACTCTATGTACACCTATCGTCACATGAAAGGCCAACTTTGATGCTAAATGTAATTTGGTATGGATTTTTGCATAAATTTTTAATACTCTGAATATTATAAAACTAAAAATAGATTCATTCGAGATGATATTTATTATGAAGAGATTACATATAAATAGGTAAATGAAATCTTTAATATAAGGAATCAAACCATATCACATATCAATTACCCAATCTCCGTTTATCTCTCCAACATGATTCTATCCACCTTTATTTCCTCACAACTATCTAATAGTAAGTTGTTCTCATAACTCATGTACACCTAAATATTATTATGAAATAGTTTTACGTTGGATAAATTATTAGTATATTGTTAGTTTTTTGTGATTTTTTTGGTACCAGCATCTATTACTGAGTTTTTTGTTCCTATTTGGTAGGTGATAGTTGTGCTTTTTATATGGCTAGATATTATCTAAATGTATAGTGTGAAACATATAGAGAGTAAATATAAAATATTGTTCTATTATTTTGGTGTATCAGCTTGATTTTGTATCAAATCAAGATATTTTTTGGTGTATACAATGGATTTTTGAATATTGTGAGGGGTAGCCTTATTTCTATTTTCCCTTGAGAATGAAAATTTTTTGATGTGAGAAAAGTGTAGATATATCATATCCTTATCCTTAGATCTCCCTATATGTAGTCTCATACACACTCGGTCATTGATTATAAAGCTTGTGTTCCAAGAGTAGTCTCGATCAACAAAGATCAAGATCAATGAAAGAATCCACTAAGGAATGACTCAGATACAAGTTTAAGTATTACAAGGTAGATATATCTCAAAAAAATTCTCATGTCTCATCCAATCTCTCCATAATTTTTTTACTGTTCACCTCAAATCAGCAACACAATAGATCAAGCATCTATTTCGGAAAAGGATCAATGAGTTCAAAGCATCCAAATAAGGAAAGGTGTGAGACGTTATTTTTGTGCCAGGTGGATCTTAGAAAAAAGGCACTATGGATAAATTTTAACACATGTTAGAGTTTTGCAGAATATGTAAACCTCTATTAAAGTGTAACTACCATCAATCAGATCATTTTTTATAGTTCATAGAGAATTTAAAATTGATATGACCATCTGCTTTATCAATATTCCTTTGATTTGTTCTTATTGATCCATGAAATTTTCTTGTTTGTTGTTCATTTATGCCATGCTCAAATCCATGCACCCATATTCCATATGCAGTATGTGAGTTTTAATAATTATTAGTATTTGTTCCCTATTATAGTCGTTTTTGTACCCTTCACAGAACAGGAAAATCACATGAACGCTGGCCTATCACCCAGCGGGTGCTAGGCACTCACCTGAGGCACGTGTGGGTGCTGAGTCTCTCCTTTATGTGAGTTTTTTGAGAATGCATCATCTTAGAACAGATGATCAAATGCAGGACAGAAAATAACTAAACCACATTCTTATAAACTTAGGAATAGTTTTTATCTCATTTTATGCAGGTAAGAGAAATAACAAGCAACACGTGGAGATGATTTATACAGAAAGGAAATGCATAAGTATTGAACATAGATGATTTATAACAAAGAATTATATTCATATTATCAAATTTAATAACCCATTTTACATCCCTTAAGGTCATAACAGATGCTCGTATAATTATGCAGAGTCAAATCATGCATCAAAGCTATATCATGCTCATGACATTACAAATAAAAATGCAGGCCAATCCCTTTAAGTGTGTCATTTCTCACAGATCTCTCCTAATCCCTAACCCATAACATCCTCCATTATGTTTTTTTAGGGATTCACCTCTCTTCAACTATATCCTTTTCTTCTACAGGGACCTTGTATATATAGCCTTAGCAACCACTTTCATGCCTTCCAGAAGTTACAAATTGGTTTCCAAGTGTTAAAGTGGTCCTCCATGTAAGCATGCCTTTCCAGATCCAAGCTCTCCATTCTTTGCAAATGATATCTTCTGGAAACTTCCATCACATGCT
Source organism: Taxus chinensis (assembly GCA_019776745.2). Classification (NCBI taxonomy): domain Eukaryota; kingdom Viridiplantae; phylum Streptophyta; class Pinopsida; order Cupressales; family Taxaceae; genus Taxus; species Taxus chinensis. Next base: position 595,828,309 of record CM034154.1, on the reverse strand, counting down.
TAGAATATTCCCTTTTTGATCCACAATCACCAGACTAGCACCTTATCCACAAGGGTCGTGTTTTTCTCGTGTGCTTCCTGGGATGCCGAATGTGGCTAAGTACAAAACAATTTTTCCTTGCACACGCGCACCGTGTGCTCTATAAAATCCTTCCAGAATTCTTTCCCTACGCGCTTTTAACCCACATACCCTTCTTCAACTATGTCCCACACACCCATGTGCCTTCTTATACTTAGCTGATATTTTAGGGCCAAACATCGCCCCACACTACGCCTGTTCTTCCTCCCCAGGAACACTCTTCAATAAAGAAATAAATAATGGTGGATACTTACACATGATTGGAATGGAAGAATTAAGGAATGAAGAAATGGGGAAAATAATGAAATAATGGGGATATTTATTTACTTCTGGAGGAGGAGAGGGAAATCCTTCCTTAAATCATCTTCTAATTTCCCCCAAATGTTGACCTCATTTTGCACTTGCTGACAGAGGTCACCCACCAGGGTTCTCACTTCTTCAAAACTAAGCTCCTCTCCCTTATCACTCATTGTCTCCATAATCTCCTCTAGCTTCTTTCCCAACTCCTTGAATGCATCCATCCTCCGAGTGATTTGAGGGTAGAATTCCTTTATCTAGTTCTTGATTGAGTCCTGCAAGGTCTCAATGGCCTCTGATTTCTATTCTACCTTGGCTAGGATCTTGTCTCGCTCTGCCCTATTCCCTTTTTTCTTTTCCTATAACTCCTTGAGATCCACCTCATGGGTGGTAACTAGCATACTTTCCACTTTATCTCTATCTGCGCATTTTTCATAGGTAGCCTCAGCAACTTGCGCGAAAAATTTTACATTGGCAAGGATCTTGTTATACTGAGAAAAAATATCCACCACTTTCATCTTATTTTCTTTCTCTTGGTGTGCCACCACCTCTTCCAATGATTCTAGGGAAAGTGCTCACCTCTCCATAGTGATTATGTGGGTCAAGTCCTCTAGGCATTTTAAGGATGATACATAATTTTACGAGGGCGGTGTTACGTCTGGATGCTTTAGGAAAATGACATCCATGATCATCTCTTTTTTTCTGTATGCCTCTTGCACTATTTCCTTTTGATCTTTTAATTCACGCCTTAACTGAGCATTTATTAGCTATTCCTTATTTGATTCCTTGGTTTTTTCAATGATCTCTTCTTCTTCCTTTATTTCCAGCTCTACCTCTAGGAACTTTACCCTGTCATTTCTCTTGAAGAGCTTGGCTTTAACCTCAACTGCAAATTTGTTGAGCACATTGTAGATTTGCTCATCTGACAGCCCCTGAGAATTCACCAAGGGGTTTATCCCTTTTTTTGGAACTTGCATCAATGCTCCTTGGCTTACCTCAAATTTTGTCTCATCAATGTGGGACTCAAATGCCCATGAAAGCATTTTCCTTGTCTAAGGGTATGCACCTTCCTCATCAAATGAAGTCATGGCTAGAAGTTTTTCCATTGGAAATGTTAAAGGATTCATCATTTGTATCTCATGGGAGACATATCTCTCCATGTACGCATGATTATTTGGGTAGAATATCTTCTGATACAGCTTGCAGTGGTCAGAATCTACCTCACTAAGTTTGAACCTTAGTCTCTTGGCCTCCTTGAATCAATTAACTCTGGATTGAAAGTATAATGTGGTGAAGGAGAAGGGTATTTTACACCATGGACTCATGTTCTCATTTGTCATCATAAATCTACCAATGCATAAGTGTTGGTATACTGCAAAATCTTCTTCTCTACTCACGAGTGTGGGAAACTACTTTAGGATCCTCCACTCATCCCTGAATGCATCATGCATTCTCTTATACCATTTCTCCAGGTACGCCTTGTGAGTGGTCGTCATGGTTTCACAATTATATTTTGAAAACCTCCTTGCGGGTGAGGGATATTCTTCTAGATAATCCTAAATAAAGTTTTATGGCCCGTCGGGCACTCCAATCTCTGAGAAAACAATTATAAGGAGGACGTTTCTAAATAGTATCTTCTCTCCCTCCTGCGTGCTTATAATTTCATCCGTGATGAAAGTGGATAAGTTGTAGATGGTTCCTTATGATATCTTTCAGCATACATTCAACCATGCCTTATTTACTTGTGTCCACCATTCCTGGTCATTATGTTTGGTGACTAAGCGTGCAGCCATCCTCATCACTGGGTCTGGTATTTCTGAGATGTCAAAGTATCTCAAACCCTTCTTGTAATCATATGTGGATAAAATCTCCTTGAAAGCCTCCTTATCACTTATATCATCATCAATGATATCTCCTTCACAATTGAGGCCTGTGAACTTGGATATCAGTTACGGCATGATGTGCATCTTATGCCCCGTGAAGTAAAAGTGATCTTCATGAATGCGTGACATCAGCCATTGATAAAGGTGATCAAGCTTGCCAAAGTAGGGTAACTCATATAATTGCAACAAACCAGCCTTTTCTAGTTTTCCCTTTACCTCATCGTTGTAAATGGGCATTTCATCTCACGTCCTATTGTTGGTTGGGAAAACCAACTCCAAATCCATCTCCTTCTCTATTGTGCTTGTGCAATGAGTATAATCGCTTACGGCCATCTTTCGTAGGTGTGACTCTCATTCTTTTCCTAGTAGTACCCCATCTGGGTATTGCATTTCCACATACCATTCTTTATTGGTGCTTACAACAGTAGCGATATGTTTTCCCTTGCCCTTGCCCTTTGTCTTATTTGGTGAAACATTTGGTTTCCTTGGTGTCATTCTTCTGGTTGGTGTTAAAAATTAAATACTCTTCCCCTTGTTGTTCTCTACCACTCTATCCAATCCCAAAACTCAAGCTTGTGAAGAAACCCTTCTAACCCCATGCCCTAGCCACCAAACACTAACTAGAAAAATCCTTCCACAAGACGGTGTTTCCTCAACAAATTTTCTCACACCCATGTACTCCTTTCACACTGTTTTGTGGATAGACCCTAGTCACACACTTTATATTTCTTGGATTCTCTTTTCTTCACACAAATCTCTCTAGATGCCCTAGTTTGCAAAAGATTTTTCTTCTTCGTAAACGTAAATTAATAAATGATTTACGTGACCCTGTATTTATAGTTTTTTCTTCTTTTCATCATTAAATGCATATTTTTCCACTATGCCATATTTAAGCACTTTTATCCATGTGCCACATCTTGCAGGAAAAACCTTTTTCAACCTTTTGGCATGTAAAAATTCAACCTGACTAAAAATTATTTTGTGCATGGCCACAGCACCAAAGGCACTTCTTTTGTCCTTTACCAAATTTTTTCCTTCACCTACCTCATTTTGTTCTTGGGATTTTCATCCTTTATGTATGTGGTTTTTGTAAAGCCTTTTTGAAACCAACCATTCTTGTCCACCTTATCTTATGTGCTTTTTACCCTTACGCACTTTTCATCCTTCAACTGGGCCATTCACCGCAACTTCCACTACCATCTCAAATTTATATTAAAGGTCTATACTTTTCATCACTCCACCCCACACTAAAATAGATGTGTGGTCCTTTGCGCATACACAAACCTAGAGAGATAATGTGGTTACCGAAGCACAAGGCATAAAATAAAACAAAATGAAAGGAACAAGCAACGAGAAAGGGAAACATAAGAAAAGAAAAATCATAAGGGAAATTCTAAGCTAACTGGAAATATTGCCTTATTACAAACACCAAGAAGACTTATTTATAGTAGGGCTTCAGCCTACTCCCATTAAAGTGACATGGTAACCTCATTCCATCTAGTGCTTGTAACTGGTAAGCACCCGAATCAAGAATGTACGAGATGATGTAAGGTCCCAACAAATGTACTTTCAACTTCCCAAGATGGTGTAGATACTTGGAATCATACAACAACACCAACTGCTCAACTTCAAACTTCTTGTTCTTGATATGAAGATCATGCCATGCCTTTTTTCTTGCTTTTTCTTTCTTTTGACTCCATCTAACAAGTGATCACCTCTCGTCTAACTACATCAACTTATCAATTCTTTCTTCCAGTGCTTGTTCGTCAGCTAACCCTCTTGCACGCACTATACATAGTGATGGTAACATGAATTCCACTGGTAACATAGCCTTCATGCCAAACACCAATTGAAATGGTGTGGCCTTATACAAACTTTTGTAGGTTTTCCTGTATGCCCATAGAACTACTGATACCTTATCATCCCAATCCTGTCTTCCAAAGTCACAAATATTAGTTAACATATGACTTAGTATCTTGTTAAATGCCTCAGTAGTCCCATTTGCTTACAAGTGGTATGAGGTAGTCTTATGATGGCCACCATGAACTCTGCTAATAGAATACTGATTGTTTCATTGAGAAAGTGTGTACCCCTATCACTTGTTACACTTAAAGGGAAACCATACATGTTGATTATGTTTTCCCATAAAAATATAGTACCTATCACCATGATGTAATCATTTGTAGGCACTGCCTCTTCCCATCGTGTCAAGTAATCAGTGCAAGTGATGATATAACACAAACTAGTCCTTCGTGTGGCTGGCACAATTGGTCCTGCAACTCAATTGCCCATTTCTCAAATGGTTTAGTGTGGGCTATTGGTCGTAGAGGAATTTCATATCTCTTTCCAAGTTTACCAAGGCACTGGAAATGGTCACAAGCCTTGCAAAACTCAATACAATCTTTGTAGATGGTTTCCCACCAAATTTCTACTAATAAAATCTTCCACATGGTAGTATTTCATGCATAGTGTGCTCCTGCAATCCCACCATGTGCTTCTTCCATAATGGCTACATGCTCATGTTCCAATATGCATCAGCACAAAACCTCGTCATGACCTAACTTATAAATATCCTCACCAATCAACATGTAGGGTGTGGTGCGTATTGTTAACTGAATTCTCTCCAGGGCCTTCATCCCTTCCGGTGCCACACCTATTTTTAAGAACACAGTGATATCTTCCAAGTTTGAGGGCACGTGCTACAACCGAAATAGTTGCACATCTAGCATGGTATCGTAAATTCTTTGTGCGTCCTCTCTTGAATTAATCCTTAATAATTGGTCAGGTCTTGAATTAATTTTTCCTAGTTTCACAACCACGGTGAACTAAAATCTTGAAATAGTAGGACCCAATGACATATGTTCCCTTGAAAAATGGGTTTTTTGACTAATTATTTCAATGCCATGTGGTCTGTGTAGAATATGAATGGTGTTTCTAATAGATATTTCCTAAACTTATGCATCACATAGATCATATAAAATGCTTCATGCTCAGTAGTTGTGTAATTTTGATATGATGGCATCAAATTTATACTTGCAAATCACAAGGGATAGTCAAAAATTCCCTCTCTAGGTTGTGCTAGCACTGCTCCCATAGTTGTCCCTGAGCCATCGACGTGCACATGGAAAGGTGTATCCCAAGAAGGAAAACATAATATGGGCAGCATGAAAAGCCTATCCTTCAAAGTGTCAAATGCCTTTTACTGCACCTCTCCCCAATGAAAGGTGCTTTTGTGTTTCAATAATTCTTCTAAGGGTGTGGATATTTTGGCATACCCCTTGATGAATTTCCTGTAATACCCCGTATTGCCCAAGAAATCCATACACTGCACTTTGAATATTAGGCTCCACTAATCTGACAATAACTACAACTTTAGCAGGGTGTACTAGCAAACCTTCTTTACATATAATGTGTCCTAACAGGGCTCCAAATGGATTAACAAAAACACATTTCTTAAATTGAGGGATATCCTCAATTGCCGGCATATCTCAAACATCAGCCTTAAGTTGTCACAATGGTCTTTCACCAATCCATACATAGTCCAATCATCCATGTAAACTTGAAGAAACTTATGGATGAAGTCCTGAAATGTTTGTACCACAATGTGCGAGAACACAATAGTTGCATTCTTTAATCTAAAAGGCATAACCATGTAGAAAAGCTTCCTCATTCAGTGGAAAAAAATTTCTTTCTCTGGTCTTCCTTTGCAATCTTGACTTGGTGGTACCTTGAGAACCCATCCATGAAAGAGTAGACTTCGCGCTCGGCTACTCCTTCAAAAATTTCTTAAGTAAAGGGGGTTGGGAAGGGATCGATGACACATACCACATTCAAATTCCTATATTTAACACAAATTATTATCCTCTAGTCCTTCTAAATACTAATAACCATTAGGCTAATCCATTCTGATTCTTTTACTGCCTCAATGATACTAGATGATACCATTGTTTCTACTTCTTCCTTAACCTGTACGCGTAAATTTGGATTCATCTAATAAGAACCTCTTCCGAATAGGGTGTGCACCTTCCTTTAACTTGATATTCATATCCCCCAAGGAATGGTGAACGCCTTTGAGTTCATGGTACCCATGAGGGAACAAATCTTAGAACTCGTACAACAGATCAATGATCTTTGAAACTTTCTTTTCTGACCAATAGTCACCAATGATAGCTTCCTTAGGTTCTGCATCTGTCCCAATGTTAACTGTATTTTTTTAAGGACTCATTATAGGTGCGTGATTGCTCATCAGTTTTTTCTATGACTTTGCGCATACCCTCCAAATGGTTAACATCCAAAGTCTCCATTTCTTCTCCTTCTATTACATAGACCATTTTTCCTTTTTCTTTTTTTATACACGCACGCTCAAGATTTACTTCATTTAATTCTTCTTCATTGAGGAACATCTCCAAATAAGGTTCACCTAGAAACTCTAGTAGCCTATCCTCTGTCATAGCACTATCCCCCATCGTAAGACACTTGATGAATTACAACGCCTTATCCACTGATGGTTTGGTACTCCTATACTTGAAAGCTTGAATGAGATTAGTTGCCAACTCTTATCAATTACTTATCTAACGACACATCTCCAAGTGAATATACACACTGCACACATAGCCTTATAAGGTGGAATACAACTTATGTACCCATAAAGAAGGTGGCAACACTTCTGTGTTTCCCATCCAAGCCTCTTCACATGCTTGGATATGAAATAAAGTAGTCTCCTTGCCATTGTAGTCTTGTATAGTTGTGGGTTCTTTGCTCCTAGAGAACCTTTAAAAAAAAGTGATCCTCACCTCACGCCACTCCAGGAGGTTTTCCCAATGTGTAGCCCACTAACGCGCTATAGTCCCGAGTAGGTTGTAACTGAGAATTCCTCTTCTTTTGTCCTCATCTTTCTAATAAGCTTCCATATCCCATAAGAAAATTTTAGGGTATTGTACATACCCAAAGTTTTAGGGTACTGCACCGCCAGAATAATGTAACACGTGCCCCAATGATGATACAGGTCTCCTCGCAAGGTGTTCAGGATCCGGAAAAGCTCCCCAAGTATGCGTTAACATCCTGCATGCCCCACTTAGCCCCTGTGTGCTTTGTTGTTCTCTTTTACCCTCTTTTCTTTTTGTTTTGCTCTTCAGTTACAAAACCGCTGCCCTACCTGGGCAACAGTCTCATGACCACCGCCCAGTCAAGGCAGCGGTCCTGTAACCACCGCCCTACTCAGGGCGGTGGTCCTTCACACGTTTTCTAGAATGCTCTTTTAGCGCTACTCACGTCAATGTTTACCATCTTTTTTCACCACCTTTGGCTTGCATTAATGATTCTAGTTCCCTGGAATAGTGTTTTGGCATTGTTTATGGTTTAAGAGATCAATTTGGTTTTTACCTTTGGGTAAATGCAAATGCTATAAATAGTTGGTTTGTGCTCAAGAAAAAGGCCCCTCAAATTTTCCTCTAAATTTCTCATTTCAATAGTTTGGTCTTTAATTTTGTTTAGGATTCATATTTTTGTTCATTGCATGCTTAGTTAGTTGTTTTTTGCTATTAGAAAGCCACATATCCATCTTGTGCAAGTGTTGTCATTACTACATGCAATCCATTGAAGTAGAATAGTTTAATTTTCAGTAGGAAGCCATTAAAGTAGTAGGTTTTTCTCGTTAAACAGGATAGTTTCAGGTTCTGGACATTTTATGTTGCATCACTCGCAATAAATCCCACTAGGAATTACATAAGCCAAGCTCTGTACTCTTGCACTATCCCTCTCCTACTCGCATTGTATTCGTTCTGTATCCTAAGTTGCCTTTGTTCCAATATCTACTTTTGTTGACGCGAGCATTACACACTCTTTTGGACCCTCGAGAGCATGAAAGAACGAGGATATCACATTGAGGGGATCAAGCCACACACACCCTTGGATTCACCACTGTTCTGCAAAATCCAGGTTCTAGCTTTCAAAGTTCTAGTTAGAAGCATATCAAATAGAGTAGCCAATCATCTTATTTAAGTTAATTGTACTTTCAATATTGCCAAGGAAGATGTGGGGATTGATAGTTTCTGAGAAACTATGATTCAATCCTCACTTCTAAGGTAGGATCGAGAGTATTTCAAATAGATTAGATCAGTTATTTCACTATTTAGAATAGATTCACTACTACACAGGAAAGTAGCTATACTCGGTTGCTTTGTTTGTTTTAAATTTGTTATTAGTTTAGTTGTCAATTTCTAAATATGTTAAAAAAAAATCTCTTTCAATTTTGTTTAAATAGTTGTTCAGGAAAACCCAAAAATAGAGAAGTTATATATGCTATAGATATACTTCACATAGTTAATTTTACTTTGCTGCAGTTAGATTTACATTGTTGCTTTTGTATGACAATCATGGGACCTAGGGAACCCAGAGAATACATATTTGAGCCAATCATTCCTCAACCCAATCTCATCACAGCAATAACCAACATAGATCAGAATCTTAGAATCCAATTTTTCCGAACAATAGCAGACTTGCAACAGATCAGCTCACAAATTAGCGGGTTAAACATAAAAGACGACCAAGTGCACACGTTTTAGTCAAATCAGCCAAACTATAGATTACCCTAGATACATATCCACATGACTGTAGAAGGGCTTGAAAGAGAGAAAACATTCGGTTGTGATCCTTTTTTCTAACAGCCAGACGCAGGAGACACTCTCACAGACATAGATACTAGCTTAAGAATTCAGGTTGAAAGAACTTCTTTGAGATACTCTGAGAAGATCACACAACTATTAATTCTGAATATAGAGGTCGAGAATTCATATGACTATTGGATACTAGGGATTAGGGACTGACCCCACGCTTGAGCATAGAAGGTCCACAACAACCACGAGTCTATGGTTGTGACCCACAAATCCCACAACCCAACGAGTCCACAGGTCAATCTGACATTGACGTTGGCTTATGCACATTAATATTTAGATCCACTCCACTTCCACCTATCATCATCACACAGTTATCCTTGTTAGACATAGCAGCTAATAAAGCTAAGAATTTCTGGACTAGGCCAGAGAATTACCCGTAGAGTCAACTATATTTACCATCCACCCTATGACCCTGTCTGGAGACATACACAAAACTATCCGAGGTCATTTTCCATGTATCCCACAACCCATAGACCGAATCACACCAGAGCTTGATATTGATTGGAGCCTTCGAGAAGTCATCCTTGCCGATTGATCTATCACACAAGTTCATGTTAGGAGGGCCTTCTTTGCCTTAGATTCACAATTTCCACTAGTGCGTGTCAAAGACATAAGATTACCTAACTATTTTGTCTCCATCCCACACATATTTCATCCCTACCGGCTGTCTCGGCATGACCTCGGGAGGTCGGGTGTGAGGAAGAGTTACTTGTAGATTCCCACGCTCACTTGTCACTTTTCCATCATACAAAATTGGTGAACCCGACGTGAATAGTTCCTAATTTCTAAATCTGGAGTCTTATTATTACTTGTGTTTTCAAATTATTTTACTTTTCATCTTTTCCGCCTCATTAGCCTTCACATCAACTTCACCACCAAAATTGGTGAACCTGACATGAAACAAACAACTGCAACATCTTCCTTATCTCTATTCTCCCACCTTTCCTCCTTCCCATTATTCTTTGGGTATTCATATACCCCTCAAATATGATGGGATTCGATGCATATGGTAGACCTCTCCTAGGTCTTGAAGCATACTACGCTCATCTGAATAAACAGTCATTACCCTTGCTCTTAGTATGGGGTGACAATTATTCAAATAACCAATTATCAACACAAAATCCACCTCCAAGGACTAGATATGGCTCATCTTTCCAAACAGAGGAGTTGGATCAGCTCGCTCAAACGTAACACATAGAGCCTTTAGACTCGAACAATATGACGTTCACAGGAGAATCTGGTTCGTCTCCTCAGGTGTTGCTTAGACCACAAATCAGTAGAAAATCAGATCCATAACCTAGTTTTAGATGATGAACATTCAGTACGTCATGCCAGAAATGAACAATGCTCTCGAGGTATGTACCCACCCATAGGAAGTTTACAAACACAACCCGAGGTCTCTTTGCAAGAAAATACCTCCATGCCACTGCATATAGGAAATGCCCTTGGGGAAACTTGGTAGGGCAACAATCAGTTCATAGCGGGATATCACATGCCTATACAACACTAGGATATACAAAAAATGCCACTAAAGCAAAATACCATGACTTTACCAAATGAAGTCATTTTGACTTTAGTAGAAAAAGTTAGGGGGTTAGAAATTGCTCAGGTAAATCACCATTCTCAATTCATGCAGGCAAGAAATTCCAATCCTCTACACTATCCTAGCCAAGTAGACCTCCTCACAGGAATAGGCACATTGGGCATGCCTCCTCAGTATTCACAACAAACGCCAACAAGAACTGCCATTTCTAATACCATTCCAATACCTCCCAGTCTAGTACAAAATAATCCATTCCTAGACAATACCCCTTCATACTTAAACATGTACTCCAAATCACCACAAGGGGATATGTTCTCCTCTCCTGGTATGGTTGCTCAAACACAGGGGTTTCCTTATGCCCCTACCAGTGCATACGCTACACCATATCAATAACCCATTCCACTGCCACCCCCTCAACAGGCACCATCAATGGTCGAAACCTACACGATAGGGACTTATTTAGAATATTTGAAAGAACCCTTAGACTTCACCATACAAAGCATTATGCTTCCAAGACCTCTTCCTGATTTTCCCAAATACAAAGGTGAGGGATATCTGAATGCACATCAAGGCTTACACCACAGCCATTCGAGAACTGCTCCCTTGGGATGGGGTTGTTGCTAAAATATTCCCCAAAACCTTGGAAGGCATCACCCTCGATTGGTATTATAGAATACCTAATGCTTCCATCCATTCATTTAAATACCTCATTTCTGAGTTCATCAAGGAATTTGATATGAACAAGCTGTTGAGAAAAACAATCAGGGAATTCTTACACATTAAGCAAGAACATAATGAATATGTCGCTCATTTCATCCAGAGGTGGTGTACAGTTCTTTATTCTTCAGCCAGTGCTCCAAACATGGACCAAATGGAACTATGTAATTTATTCCTTCATTCTCTTAGCAGAGAAGTAAAGGAAGAATTCCAGAAGTTCCCACTAAGGACTTACGATGAAGTGCTTGAGAGCGCTCTCTGAATAGATCAAGTAGAAATAGATAACAGTCGTAAGATGTATGGAACAAATGGGAGGTTAATCACCTCCAATCAAAATACTATGGCTTATCCTACCACCACAAATGCCAATCAAGGACCTAAAGTCCTTAATAAAAATAGTGGAGTGACAACAGATGGAGTAACTGATTAGGCCAAAAGGGTAAATGTTGTGAATACTCCACCACTAATGAACAACCAATGAAATAAAAACTTTACCCCAACAATCAATGCAATGGATTTTAATCATCCACAACAACAACAACAACAGAAAAACCTTACAAAGGGCCTGAGCCAAAACTCAACTGGATATCAAAACCAAAACCAAAACCAAAAACAACAAATGCTAAAATTTAATCCTAATACGCAACGGTTTGATCAGAGTTTTGGGCCACAATATGCATCGAACCAGCAGACTAGGATTTACAATCCTAACTCGTATTGTGGTTTTCACAAAATATGAGGTCATGACACTAGAACGTGTCGTGACTACAATAAATTCATACAACATTTTCTAGAGGAACAAAGACAACTCTTGATAGATATGTTCTTGGCCGATTCTGCGTCACCAGCACCAAATACTTTCACGAGGGCAGTTTCCCCTCAAAACGCACCCCTCAAAATCTTCAATGATCCACTCCCAAATCACAATAACAACAGGTTAAATCCAAATGGGAAAAATAAGGGTATAATAATAGGAAACAATGATCATGAAGCCTTGACTTCACTAAATCCATTAGTTGCACCAATATTAGGAAGTCAACCGTGACCCAAGATAGTCGGTTTAGTGGAATTAGACACCGAACTACCCGTGGAAGATGTAACAAGGACACAAGAGTATTCCTCTCAACCAAGTCCAAGTTACCTACCGGAGACAGATAACATCCAACAAATGTTAGTAAGACCCGTAGGTGCCTATGATTTAATTAATTATCTAACAAAAACCTTCTCGCACATTTCTTTTTTAGACTTACTAAAGAATTCTCCTGCCTACAAGGCTGCTCTTTTGGAGGCATTAGGTTTAGGTCATTTAATTAACATCACTCCACCTCTCGAAACACAGGTGAACCATATAGACTTTGATATTCACCCTCCAGGACAGTCGGATAGGGATATCGAGTTTATATTCGAAATAAACAAAATGCCAACAGACGCTGAGATTGCATGTCAAGGTGATCCAGCCTTACATTTGCAAGTATGGGTTTATAACAACTATGTGAAATGTATGATGGTTGACAATGGGGAAGCAGTTAACATAGTCCCCTTCTCTTTCCTTCAAAAGCTAGGGTATGGAGAAACAAACTATTCCTCAACTTGAAATACATTAAGAGGCTATGATAGCATTAAAGCCACATCGATTAGAACTATAATACTACCGGTCACCTTAGGACCCAAAACAATCCTGAGTGAGTTTTACATTATCAATCGGGAAACCAACTATAATATGATCCTTGGCCGACCATGGATACACCATATGAAGGCAATTCCTTCTATGTTATTTCAAGAAGTAAGATTCTTACACTTAGGAAAGATATTCGTAGCCAATGGTGATCCAAAACCATTCGATATACACCTAGCTAACTTAAAGAAAAGACCAGGCATTCACTCAGAGTTTGAACTCCCGAAAAACCAACTTAATAAACCCACCGACGCAAAACTAGAGGAGAAGTTGGTACCTACAATAGATCTTGAGACTATGAGCCTAATCAAGACTATCCCAGCCCTCAAATATGAGGCTAACATCATAGAAATAGTATCGTTAGGAACTACTGCAAATATTGTCGAGTTGTTAGAACAGGATCTATCGATGTTCTTACCATTTGATTCTGTAGGCATGGGATATACCCTAGGTGTTGGCTCTCTTCTAGCAGAGGATCTCTGCATGGTAGAAGTAGAAGATGTTAACACAACAAATATCCCAACATCTATATTCCCAGATAAATACTGGACTCTCCATTTCGATGGAGCTAGATGTCATTACGGAGCTGGGGCAGGGATAATCTTTACTTCTCCCGAGGGAAAAATCCTACCATTCATCTTTAAACTAAATTTCGAATGTACAAACAATGGCGCTGAGTATGAAGCCCTCCTCCTTAGTCTCATCTTAGCTAAGAGGATCGGTGTTAATAACATCAGAGTATTAGGAGACTCACAATTGGTAGCAAACCAAGTCTCTGAGGTATATGAAACTAGAGCTGAGCACTTACAGCTCTACAAAACAGCTGTATTGGATTTAAGAAAAGAATTTGACTTCATATCAATTGAATCAATCCCGCGAGAACAAAATCTTCTTGCCAATTCTATAGCAACCTCAGCGTCACGCTTCACCCCAAACAGTGAGTTAGAAGATGCTCGTTTCATAGTATCCCTTCGTATTGAACCATTGGTGAAAAAAATGTCAAACCCTCTTTTAACAAAAGGGGATGAGAACAAATCTACTATCCTAGATCACATTGATATTGATACAACCACTCTTGATTACTTAAATTCCTATGCAACGTTACATCTCACCCATCACGTGATAGATTTATCCTTAATCCCGCATTCATCTTCCTACCTCGGAAATCCCATAACAGAGCTTCTCCCACAAAAAGACCTCAGCATATACACGATAGAGAATGGAGACGATCTGGAATTACCTCCAGCCCTGCCTGAGTTTGAAGAAGGTAACACTTCTTTAATCAAAGAAACAATTGATATTAACATCAGAACGGAGGAAGAACCAAGGATTTTGAAATTAGGATCCTCGTTAACTCCATCAGAAGTAGAAATACACACTCAAATCCTCAAGGAACATCAAAAGGCTTTTGCATTTAATTATAAAGAAATGACAGGGGTTGTGCCCCACATTGCGGTACATAACCTCGTCACTAAATCAGACGCAAAGCCGATTAAACAAAAATCGAGACCAATGAAACCCAAGGTAGCTCTCATGGTGAAAGAATAAGTAATGAAACTCCTCCAAGTAGGGTTCATCAAACCAGTCAGTTACTCTCAGTGGGTATCTATTATTGTTCCCGTTCTCAAAAAGAATGGGAAGATACGCATCTACATAGACTTCTGAGACATTAACAAGGCATGTCCTAAGGACGACTTCCCTTTACCATCCATAGACATCATTGTTGACGCAACAGCAGGATTTGAGCTTTTTTCTCTCATGGATGGATTCTCAGGATATAATCAAATTAGAATATCCGAACAAGACCAAGCTAAAACCACGTTTATAACTCCTTGGGGAACCTATTACTACACTATTATGCCATTTGGTCTCAAGAACACTGGCGCTACATACCAGCGGGCCATGACGTATATATTTCATGATCTTATTCATAAAATTATGGAATCCTATGTAGATGACTTGTTGGCCAAATCCAGGAGACGTTGTGATCATCCGAAAGTACTCCACATCATTCTTTCACATCTAATAGAATACGGAGTCACACTAAATCCAGAAAAATGCATCTTTGGTGTGACAGGAGGGAAGCTCTTAGGTTACATTATATCGTCACAAGGGATAGATGTAGACCTAGCCAAAATCCGAGCTGTTCTCAAAATGATCCCGCCTTCGGATGAATCTAGAATCAGGTCATTTCTTGGAAAACTTGGTGCAATTCGGAGATTCATCCCAGATTTAAGTTTTTCCATTCATCCAATCAACAATCTACTCAAGAAAGATTATAGTATTGATTGGACCAAAGACTGCAATGAATCTTTCAATGCATTTAAGTGTTTCTTGTTATCACCACCTATGCTAATGCCACCTAAATCAGACCACCTGTTAATTTTATATTCACGAGCTACCAATGTCTCACTAGCCTGTATGTTGGCTCAAGAATACGATGACAAGAGAGAATGCATGATCTATTTCATTAGTCAAATGTTGCTTGACTATGAAACACGTTACACACAGGCATAATGAGAATGCCTTGCCATAATCTTCGCAACCAAATGCTTAAGACATTATATGCTAAATCAAGAAACAAGGGTCATTGTAAAGACAGACCATTTACGAACTTTCCTCACACAAGGGTCCTTGTTTAAAAAGGCTGGATGCTTTATAACCTTAATGGGGGAATTCAAATTAACATTTGTAAACTAGGAATCCATTAAAGGACAAATCATTGTAGATTGGTTAGCTGATAACCCACTAAATGGAGGTAATCTAGTAGATCTGGACTTTCCTGATGAATGCATATACTACATTGAAACTAGACCTCCTATCTTTAAGTGTCCTTGGTATACTGATATTATTAATTATATCACGGACCATACGTATCTAGAAGGTGCTACACCACAACAAAGAAGGTGGTTACGCATTATCGTAGCTAAGTATGTCATTATAGAACAAGTGCTCTATCGTAAAGCATTTGATGGAATGCTTCTAAGATGTGTCGACACAGAAGAATCCAAGAAGATTCTCCATGAATCTCACAGTGGAATATGTGGATGCCACTTAATTGGCCATGCCACTACTCATAAAATACATCGGATGGGCTATTTCTGGCCTACTCTAGAACCTGACGCGGTAGAGTTTGTACGATGGTGTCATAAGTGCCAAGAATTCTCCCACGAGATCCACATGCTAGAACAAGCTCTATAACCAATCGCTACTCCATGGCCCTTTTCTACGTGGGGCCTAGATTTAATAGGGAAATTCTCTCCCTCGTCTACAAACAGCCATAATTTCATAATCACGGCCACCGAATATTTTACCAAGTGGGTAGAAGCCATGCCTCTTACTACCGTACCAAGTTCTGTAATCGCCAAGTTCATTTTGAACCGAATCATTTACAGATACGGTGTCCTGCAAATCATTATCTCAGATAATGGGACTTCTTTTAAGAATGATGAAGTTCACGAATTTTGTAATAAATTTAAAATAAGCCATCATACAGCCTCCTTGTACTACCCTCAAGCCAATGGACAGGCTGAAGTGACAAACAAAACTTTAAAATCCATTCTCCTTAAAACTTTGAAAGAAAACAAGTGAGATTGGCATTTTAATTTATATCCAGCCTTGTGGGCCCACCGAACATCAATAATAACACCAACAATGACTCCTTTCTCACTGGTATTCAGGGCAGAAGTAGCTCTCCTGCTTGAGGTTGAAATACCCAGTCTTCGTATCTCATTACAAGGGATTATGGATGAAGATGCTTATAGAGAAGCACATCTCTCCCAGCTAGAAAGCCTAGATGAGGCCAGATTAGATGTTGAACAGCGGCATAGAGTCTATGCGGACCGGGTGTGCCGGTAGTATAACAAGAAGGTCTATGAATGAGACATATATGAAGGTGATCTAGTTCTAAGGCTAGACAGTCGGATCGATAAAAATACCGGTGAAGGAAGGAAGTTCCGGCCCAAATGGTTGGGCCCATACCAAGTCACGAAGGACTATGGAAATGGTTCATATCTCTTATGTACACTAGAGGGTGAGGAATTTTCCGAAACAATCAATTCCCTACACCTTAAATGATTCTATGCATAAGCGGCCGACATTATTTGTATAATTATATCTACATTGCATCTTCATATAGTTAGGTTCATTTTGTTCACTTGTTTCGTACAATTTTGTGATTAAGAAATTCGTTCTCAAAGAAATTCATTACAAACTTCTGATGGTATTGGCATAAACACTCTAATCATACTTCTCCATTTCCATGACATCATCAACTATTTCAGAATCATTTCATCACATAAAGCTAGATATGACAAAATCTTAACGGTAACCATACCAAGGTCTGCATGCTTGTTCTCACTTTTGGTTTCTTCTTAGGATAGGTGTCTTGCCTATGGTCTGTTCTAGAAGCTTCATCATGTCACATCTATCCCGTATGTGTATCTCTTTGGAAGTAAGAGCATGCTGACATTTTTGTCAAATAAATGAGTCAAATATAGATCAAACAAAAAAATTTAAATTTACACATTTCCTTGCCCCACCAACCTTTGGTGATGATCTTGCATCTCTTACTAGTGACGTAAGGTTGGAAAAGGATGGAAATGCCCTTACTCACCTATGCCTTGTCCGTGGTGATAAGCCCATACTTCTTACTAGTAGTATGGGGCAAGGTGTAGGGGGTCCTCTTGACGAATAAACGTTAAAGATCATCAGCAAACAATTCAAATCTTGAAATCTTGAGTAAAAAACAAATGAATCAGATGTCCAAAATTCCAAGAGAGTTCAAAACCCTGAAACCCAGATTTTTTCTACCATGTGGCCATCTACGGATCTAAGTCTAGATAAACTGCAAAGCAAGTTACATCCCAAAATATGTAGTCACTCGAGTAGAGTAGGCATGTAGCATCCTAATTTGGTTCCACCAAAGCTTTGTCTATCTCTCATCATTATCATTTCAACACATTTCATAGCTTGTGCCCTTTTTAACTCTTGGTGATGACCCCTCGCATCTTACTAGTTACGTGGAGTTAGGAGTGGGGAAATTTTATCTACTCATCATACTAGTTTATCAGCACGCTTTGTCAAAACAAACATGAAGTACCAAGAATTGCTTATAGAAACTAAAGTTCAAAATCACATTGTGCCTACATTATCACATATCAGCATCACGAAATACAAAAAGAAAGTAAACATTTGTATCATTTGTTCTCCATTGCATACATTCTGAAAAGCATATAAGCATAACATCATAGTTTACATGAGGAAATGGAAACAAAGTCATAGATGCCAAGAGTCTGATCCAAAAAGAGTATATATATATATATATATATATATAAATGGTTAAAATTCCTGTACAACGCCATCATGCGCTAAGCATGGTCAAAATGCTCAAAGAGCCTGGGAAATATAAAATACATCATACAAATAGTCCAAAGGAGCCAAGTGGATTCTCAACCCCTATGAGATACCTCTAAGGGTGCATGCCCATGCCTAGGACTCTGGCTACACCGCCACTTTGAGTGCACGGAGGGCTCACAATCCCGAGAAGTAGCTACAGTCTCGCCATGAGAATGACTCCTCATCAGGCGCTCTACTGTCCTATACCCTTCCAGCTCAGTACAGAAGGTAGATACCATCTTGTCCACATGCCAGACAGGGGAAAAGATGTCGGTATGTCTACCAGCTGCTAAAGGCTCCCCTGCATCCATAGACAGCTCTGCATGGGTCTTCTCCATAGGGATCATTAGGGTATCGGTACACACCCTGCAAATCAGGTCTCGCCACTCATCGGTGGTCTCTACAAACAAAGGAGAAAAAAAATAGAAATAATCAAGAGATAAAAATAGATGTAAACAAAGTGAGAGATAGCAATTAAGGCAATCTTAACTCAAAGAAAACATTAAAAAGAAGGAAGATAACTCACTCAGATCGTCGAGTCTCCATGATGGATCTCTAGGGTCAGCGCCTGCCACATATGCCGCCACTGACTGAGGTACTCCTCTCGTGGCTGGAGCAACGTAGTGTCCCGCTACGGACTCATCCTCCCCACCAAGGCCTTAGAAGAGTGGCTCCTCTGAAACCAGAGTCACCCTCTTCGTGCTCTGCTCCGCCCTCTCTGCCTATAAAATATCCTGAGTGTTATGCCACTCAGGATCATTGTCCTCCTCTCCACCTGACTCACTAGCCTCAACCTCAGTCTCCTCCTCCGTTTCTCCCCCTATGAACTCCTCAGACTCGGAGTCTATGTCAATGGGGTCGTCACTGCTATGGGCGGGACCGGCGGCAATTTGAAGTAAGGGTTCCTGAGGAGCACCGGCTCTCCCTTGAGCACGTACTACCCACCTAGCCGCAATAGGAATGCTAGGAATAACAATTGTCCAACCCCAACCTCTAGAACCTCCCCTGGCCTCTCGAACTGATCTATATACTTGCACCACCGGGGGAAGCATACCCATGTAAGGCAAGCCAAAGTGCTGAGGAACTCAGCCAAAAGGATGTATCTCCACCCTCCCTACCCTGTCAACAAGCTGCCCTGTGGTGGAGTAGGAAATCAAAGTAAGAGCCTCCTCACCCCAGAAACCTACCATGGCCTGATACGGTGTGGCCTCCATGTCATTAGTGGTTAGGGAAGCAACTGGCTAGTGAGGTGATCTGAGCACCGACATGTCTGTCCATGTGGCTGCCCTCACAACTTTGGGATCTGCCACCTCTACACCTCTGCCATAGGGGATGAAGCGCTCATAGACCCAGCTCATAACCAAGGTCGGATGGCTCAAATACTGCCCCTGTAAATAGACCACCCTGTACAAATCATGGTAGGTAGTCCCAAGTATGTCGGCTCCTCAGGCGTAAATCCGGCCATGTCCCTCAATCTGTGCAATGATGGGGGACCAACAATATAATAGAGTGTCTCCTCCCTTGTCCTCGATCAATCTTGAGGTAAGGATCCCCATAATGGCCTGACAAATCAAGGGGATAGGTAGGCTGGGAATAGATCGGACCCTCACCCCCTTCTTCGAACTAGTGGAGATAACTGCATCTCCCATATAAGAGGCCCACTGTGCTATCTGAGCCCGTGAACCTGATGTCTCAAGGGTATGTCATCTCCCGATGATTAGGACCCCCAGGATATGGTAAACATCCTCCAAAGTAATTTTTCACTCACCTCAGATCCTTGGTAATCGGAAGGTGTTGGATCAACATCCCAATATGAAAATAAGTCACAAAGTATGTGACTGGATGGTGCAACATGTGGAACCCATGATATACGTAGTATACCGGCCATCTAAAGAGTGTCCTCCTCATCCTGCGAAAGGGCATCTAATACTACTGGGAGCCAGTCACACTCTCTCTCTCAACTCCATCAAATGTACTCCTCCCTCACCTGCATACACCTGAAAACACACAAAATGGAACAAGTTAGTATCCAAATGACTTTAGAAAAATCATGAAGACACATAAAAATGCTAAGAATGCAAAATTAACTTCAAAAGGGTGTTTTTTGTGCATTCTGTGAAGGACCCGCCGCCCTGAGCAAGGCGGTCAGTTCCGTGATCGCTGCTTCAAAGGCAGCGGTTGTGTAACCACTCACTGCCCTGCCCATGGCGGCGGTCATGTCCCAAAAGCCCACCTGGGTCATATGCCCTACAAACACCTAAAAATGTAAAAAAATGACTATTTTGACTAAAACAAAGCCTACCCAGTAGGCACCACCCCCTAGATAGACCTTTTAAAACTAACATTTTCAAAAATAACCCCCCTGACAAAGATTTTAACATTTTAAAATTTTGGGGGTAAAAACGGTAAATTGAGAAAAACTAACTTGTGATCTCACGGGTCGGTGTTCCGCTCACGGAGGCATGATCACTATCTCGTCACGAACATTTTGACTCTACTCTCATCAGAAACCGTCACCGTGGGTCCCAGAGCTCAAAATCAACCAAATCAACATGCGCAAATTAATAGGAAAAAGGGCCCACTTTTTCATATATAACAACCTGACTTATTTTGAATGCCCTTTCCACAAGTTTGGAGTGCCGACATTCTTATCCCCGCACAAATGGTACGTCCCCATTTCATGATATTTTAATATTTATTTTTCAATCTTTGTCTATCTACACTTGAGTTCTCTTTTAGTTTTGCAGGTAGCGGGAATTTCGGATGACACCATTCTGACACACGGACGTATTAGGTATAAATTCTAAATTCCCATTTCGGGACTGCCATACTCAAACCCATTGTTTTATGCCTCTTCATGGCTAAAAATCTTCTCCAAGGGGGCAATATGTACGTACCCAAAATTGTAGGGTACTGCACCACCGGAATAACATAACACGTGCCCCAATGATGATATAGGTCTCCTCGCAAGGTGTTCATGATCCAGAAAATCTCCCCAAGTATGCGTTAACATCCTGCATGCCCTGCTTAGCCCCTGCATGCTTTTTTGTTCTCTTTTCCCCT
This sequence comes from Taxus chinensis, assembly GCA_019776745.2. NCBI lineage: Eukaryota > Viridiplantae > Streptophyta > Pinopsida > Cupressales > Taxaceae > Taxus > Taxus chinensis. The sequence goes on along the minus strand of CM034154.1, from coordinate 595,806,982 downwards.
CTTTTCTTTGCGTTTTGCTCTTTAGTTATGAAACCGCCACCCTACCTGGGCGGCGGTCTTATGACCGCCACCCTACCTGGGGCGGCGGTCTCGTGACCGCCACCTAGTCAGGGCAGCGGTCCTTCACGCATTTTCCAGAATGCTCTTTTAATGTGAATCACGTAAATTTCAACATTTACCAACTTTTTTCACTTCCTTTGGCTTGCATTATTATGATTATGGTTCGCTAGAATAGTGTTTTAAGCATTGTTTATGGTTTAACAGATCAATTTGGTTTTTACCTTTGGGTAAATGTGTAGTGCCAACTTTTTCTAGCCTCTATGATCTGCTGAATTCTTAAACCACAGTTATGGATTTTGGATATGTTGGTTTGCCTTTCTTGAACACGTATGGTGATTTGGAGCGCGTAGCGCTAATTTAACTAGATTAGTAGGTTGACACCTTTTATTTGATATTGTGGACACTAACACTTTTCTATGTGATTTAGGTCAAATTGATACATGTTGGATAATTAGTTAGTCACATACCTTGATTTTGTAACGTATTCATTTTGCTGATAAGGATACATGATGACATGGTGATATGACATGATATGTATTGTAATACCTAACATACGACGAATTGTGTGAGATTGTGCATTCCACATTGATGATGGTGATATCATTAATTTACATGTTTGAATCTATTCGCTTAGTGAGCAGCTAGTTTACTCTTGTATTGGACAGATGCGGTTAATGTGTGCAATGAGTGTGCAGGTGACAGGTCATAGGAGAACGTGGGATTCAGACTAGCTACACAATCTTGCACAAGCAGCCCACGGGCTGAGTCCTAGCCATGTTCTTTGTGTGAAGCCTTAGTATAGGTGATTATTATTTTGGGCACTATGAGTGACCCCAATGTATGTAATGTATTGTGCTTTGAATTATTAATTTTGGTTAGGGTAGTTGGTTATGATGTAAACTCGTTTTGGGAGTTAATAACTCCTCTTTCTTTTAAATTGTTGATTATGTTTAATGTGTCACTTAATCACAAGGGTTTAGGGTCACATGTGAGACCCTTGGGTGGTCCCCACACCCTCTACCCTTGTGCCAAAAATGCAAAACCCGAAATTAGGGTATTTTGGGCATTTTTGGGGACCCCTTTGTAGCTTGGGAGTTCCCCCAACACAAAAATGAGCCCTTGGACCCTACCTAATGGGTAGGGGGGCTTATTTTCAAGGCTTGAGGGAGTTTTCCCTCCCTTTTTACCACTTGTTTGGTCACATCCATGTAAGGGATGTGGATTTGAGTGTTTATTAAAAGTTGCTCTTATTTTGTCTTGCTAACATTTTAGGGAATTTGGGAGAAGAGGGCAAAAAGATAATTTCACCCTTTCTCTCTTTTGTTTTGGCATCTTTGACCTTGTTGAGGGAGAGGGGTGACACATGTCACCCCCTCATTTGTGAGGATGCTTGCTTTCTCCTCTTCAAATTCCCATCCATGGGAATAGTGAGGGACTTTTTTTTGGTTGGTTCTTCTTTTTGGAGCTTTGGCTTGGTGCTTGAGAAATTTGGAGCTTGAGGATTGCTTGAGGAAGGAAAGTTGCAAAATCTTGTTTTGGAGAGCTATTAGAGGTAACCTCTTGAGCTCATTTATGTGGTATGTTCCTTTACTAAATCTTAGCTTGCTCATAGTTGATTTATTTGTTTAGTTGCTTGTATGGTTTGTTGCTTGATTATAGTTGTGCATTGTTTTACTCCATCCATCATATGGTTTGATGGATGTTTGAGTTATTTGGGGGAAGAGAGAGGGATTTTCCCTCTCAAACCTCATGGCTTGATGGGCAAGCCATGTCGGTTTCTTTACTCCCCTCATATGGTTTGAGGTGGGTAAAGGGGTTCATTTGGTTTGAACCCCTTTCCCATTCTTGGAGAGGAAACCCAAGGGGTTTGAAAATCCTCCCAAGAAGGATTTTGGTGAATGGATGGAGTAATAAGGAGGATCTTGTTGATTTCGGAGAAATAAGGTGGAGAAGGAAGTTTGATGTGTGCATTCTTTTGTAGATCACACCTTATGTCACTTTCGGGTATCTCATCTACTCTTCCCCAAATTTAGAGGATGAATATGGTTTCTCCTCTTTTCTTTTATTGCTCAATGTTGTATTTTTCCTTCGTGCATGGTTTGGTCTTGTTTGTGAGTGTATTGTGGTGTTTGTCTCCCTAAAGATCTTGTGCTCAAAGTTGTGGAAGCTAGCTCTCTCTCCCATGGGCTTGGGGGAGGCTAGCATGTCTTCCAACCCTTGGAAAGGCATGTAATGATGCCTGAAGGTTGGGAGGTTAAACAAGCCTTGTTCTCTTGAAGTTGAATCCTTGTAAAGCATTCAAAGATTGGAGCCTTGTCCTTGAGGTGTGCTGGAGTGTCTTTGGTGGCATGGTCCGTTTATGTCCCTCTCTTGTTTAGAAAATTGTAGCTCTTGATAAACTTATGTTCCTTGTAAAATATGGTAGTGAGCTCTTTTGCAAGTCTTTCATGTGGAATGTATGTATAGTTCATGGAAGCACGTGTGTTCTCAAAGTTGTATTTATTCCACTCTTGAATATGGTTGAAAGTTGAACTTCTTTGTAAAACTTGTTACTTTCCATAAGTTGATGAGTCTTGTTGGGTTAAGAAGTGATGTTCTTCATGGTTGTTTGAAAAGAAAATATATATTTAGATTTCAGCCTTTTAAATGTGAAATGGGTAATTAGAAATTCTTGTAATAAAATGAAAGTTTTCCTTCAAATAGATGTTCCTTATATAAAGAGTTATTATGAACTTGTTGTAATTTCTCTTGGAGGAAAGTGGATAAATCAAGAATATTGTTGATCTCCTTCTTGTTCAAATCGTAAATTTATTTTATTTAAAAGTAAAGTACCATTTTGAAATAAATCACTCTTTATATATTTTGCAAATTATTGAATAAAATGCATCTAGGTTGTTCTGCAAATAGAATGTATACATTGGAAAGAAGTTGGTATTTTCATACCACATATCAATGCCTAATCCTATCTTTGAATGAATGTATATAATTGGATAGTTGTTATCGTGTATGTGAATTCATTTACCCCCAGATTAAATAAAAAAAAATACCTGTGTATAAAATATAGTGATTTTTATAAATCTGTCCATGACAAAAAAAAATAAGCAGGCTGTTCTATTCATTTTACAACAGCAGTTACTTGTTACATTTGGGTTTATATAAAATATGTTTAACTTGTAGATTTTGGTCTAGATGAGTTAAGTATATATAATGAAAAATAACATGTTTCATTTGTGATTTTGTAAAATATGTTATATAATATTAATGCAGTGGTTGCAATATATATATTTTAGTTTGAAACTATTAAAATATATATAAATAAATAACAATAAAGAAAACAAAAATAAAAATAAAAATAAAACTAAAAATAAAATAAAATAAAAACGTTTTATTATTATACATGTTTTATTTATTGTTTTTTTAAAAAAAATAATAATAATAACAATGGGGGGGGTTCGGCCCCCCCCCCTGCCAAACCTGTTAAAAATAAATACAAACAGAAAAAAAAATATTAATGGGGGGAGGGTCGGCCCCCTCCCCCCCAGCCGACTGTCCCACCGTAACCATGGTTCGGGCGCTGCTCAACCCCCCCAAGCCCCGCTACCCCACCCCTCTGCCCCTTCCAGCCTGCGCCCCCCTGTCCCCTCCAGCCGCTGCCCACGCAGCTTCCCCACCCAACCACGCCTGCCCCTCTCCCGCAGCACAGCTGCTTGCCACCGCCACCCCAAACCGTCCCCCAACGCTCTTACCGTTTGCCACGTTCCTTTTCCCGGCCGCACATATTTATATATCCACTCAGCCTACAAAGTAAAAAAGCCGCCTCCACCCTCCATTTGAAACCCCAACCCCAATCATACATTGCAATATATATATATAATATAAATATATATGTATTGGGGTTTATTTATAAATCAAAAATAATATATAGATATTAATAGTTTTAATTTCCTGGGAAATCTTCAAACAATCTAGGTAAAAAAAAAAATGGGTCAAGCTTCCAAATCCTCCACAAAACTGCAAAACCTAAGAAAGAGAGTTCCTCTCCCAACCTGTAAATGAGAGAAAAGAAAGAAAAGGTAAAAGAGAAGATAAGAAAAAGATTTAGGGCAAGTTTAGGGAAAAACTTAGATCTAATGGCTGAGATCCTTTTGATCCTAGGGTCAAAAATTAACCCTACATCCTTTTGAGTCATGGGTAGTTTAAATGGGAATGGGAAAATAAAATATTAAGTTGTGTGTGTGTGGATAATTTAAATAAAAGGGGAGAAAACTGATTAAATTTTGGTAAAGGGGTTTGGTATTTCCTAGGGTGTTCCTAGTGGTCTTAATGGAGATTAAATAAATGAAATTTGGTTGGGGATAGTGGTTGAGCATTATGTAAAATCAATTTAGTTAAAATAAATTAATATCGGGAAATCGGTAATTGTATTTAGTTTTAGTATTGTTACATAATCACTTTCAAAAAAAAAAAAAATTTACCCTAAATTGTTGCTATACTTTGGTCTGGTTTTTCTATGTCCCGGACGGGGCATTACAGTTGGTATCAGAGCGAGGTTCGCACACGCGGACGCTCTGGGTAGAACTTTTAACTGGTTATAAATGTTTTCATAATATTAAAAGTAAAACAATTAAAATCGTTTCCGCTAAAGTAACCCATGGGTAAACTTATCTCTTGAATAACCACTTGGAGTGAAATGTTGCTAAGACAATAGATGGTAGGCGCATTGCGCTCACTTAATTTGTTTAAAATAATCAGTAAAACTTAAGAGCAATGTCGTGTTTAGATGACGTGCAAAATGGCTTTTTGTTCTCCATAGTAGTAATGGATGGGATAATCTTGTTTCCTAGTAACATGTGAAGCCGCATCAACTTTTAAAATCAACTTTTAAAACCCTTTGATCATATAGATAAAATAATTTTTTGAGCTCTTTTAATCGCATATAGTTTGGGACAACAGCTTAAAATTGGAGTAAAATCGTTTCGATTGGGCCTGTAAAGCGGAGAGCGTTAGTAGGAAATTGAAAATTTTGGCTTCTAACTTGTAGTATTTCTCCTTGTCCACTGGTTTGCAATGATTAGATTCAAGAAAAAGGAATAGATAATTAGTTTTCCAAGTGTGTTTAGAAGGCCTCTAGATGTTTTGTTCAAAATACAAACTTGTAAATAACATTATTTAGCCCCGGAAAGTATGCCATATCTAGAGTTTCGATCATCAGTTTTTCATTTTGTGAGTTGCGTCGGGTTCTCTATTTATAGAAGAATAGAGTCAAGCTGTTAAAACTCATTTTTGAATTGGGATTACTTATTTTTAAGATCCTTTTTGTAGCCTTTTGTCACTATAAATATGTTGGTATACAATAGTAAAACTGTAATAGTTGGCTTCGAGATAGTGCTTCCAATTTGAAACCTATTCACCAGTAATTAGAAATGTATGTCTTGTTTGACTCTCTGTTTAATAGAGAATTGACTGAAAGCTTTGTTTCACCATGTGGGTGTTGGGTACATGTCTTGGCAGGATCCCTTTGTAGCCTTTTCTCTAGTTTGTGGAACAAGAAAAATTAGGTCTTAATAAACAAATAGGTTTCTTAGGACACCTTTGGGAGTGAAACATGTTACAATATGGTTATTGTTTTAAGCTACGTGTTCTAGGTTGAATGCTAGGACCCAAAATAAACTTTGTACAACAAGTCATCTTGATTTTGCTAGCGACCTTGGTTAGGTATGTCTTTCTGGTCATCAAAGGTCTAGTTGTTGGTGTCGAAAATAATAAGTAGGTCGAGATAAGAATGTGAAATTGTAACCTTGTTATAGGAAATTTGTTATGACATTTGATTGGTTGTTCTTGTCTAAGTGATCCTTTGTTCTTGGGAATATCAACTGTCGTGTTAGAGGAGCCTCTATAGATCTAATGAAACCTTTTGGTATGGGTGTAAAATAAATGACTGTATCTTGTATAGAACCACCCAATGTGATAAAATAGTCTTTCTCGTCTTGATATTTCATTACTAGGAAATTTGAAATGATTTCGACTCTTCTTGTTTCTATTGTTAATCTTAATTTCATAACCCTTTTATAAGGAAATTTACCAAATGTTCATATGTTCTTGTTGTTGCCTTTTTAAAAATTGTGATTTAAAATTAAGTATAATTGAATGAGAATAATTGCTATCTCTTCTCTAAACAATAAATGATAAGGGAAAGGAAATTTAGTGTCTCTCTTTTACGGTGGTGCTGCTTGAAGTGATATTTCTTTGCTAAGTTTATCCTCTTTGTGCGACGTAAGAACTCATTGTGCGATTATAAAACCAAACCTAGTTTCACAACTTAAAATTATTATCGAAGCTCTTGGTATAAATTTTAGAGTTAACTTCGGAAATGATCTAGTTAATTTTCTTAATCCTCTTTGGAGCTCGATAAACCTATATCTTCATACCTTAACCTCTTATTAAGTTTTGTTGCATGGTAACTTAGTTAAAACCTTCTTACTTTAGTAATTACACATGTGAATTCAACTCTCCTCAAGTTGGTTTAAAATGTTATGAGTGATCATGTTTATATGCTTGTACTTACGTATAGAAATAAGGGAATCACCCTCTTCAAACCTCAAATTAGTGGACTTATAAGACCAATGGTCATGCAAAATTTTTATATCTATAATAAATATAAACAACGATATTGTATCCCTCTTGGAAAGAAAATAAAATGAAATGAATTAGTGTTGAACACTTTCTTGGTTAGGCACTATGTTGTATCGATGATGGTGTTGATTGTGAAAGAGCAAGTAATGTGGTCCTTTGTGGGTGAAAGTAATGTCTCAAAATCCACAAAAGTATATATTTATATATAAATCTAAAAGCACAATTGTGAGCGCTTACCTTATAAATAAGTAATGGAATATTGTAATTATTTGTATCTTGGAAAACTCGTTATATATATAATTAATCAATGTTGGTTGGATAAACAATGTTAATCATTGTTACCCCTCAAAAAGCTAAAATTTGTGGCGATTCTAAAATTATTGCTTCAGTTGTGATAGGCGTTAGTTACTAATCTTTGTCTTGGAATGTTCATATGGTTTACTCAATTAATGTTGGGAATCATGTAAGAAACTTAGGTATTGTTTGTCTTCCTAAATGTTTAGGTGAGAGAGTTAACACGATTGATAGAATGATTGTGATGATCTCGCAAATCCGTTATGCTCTAACTATTAGATTCTTAGGAAACTCCTTTATAAGATTCATCCACATAGAAGAACTCTTAGTATGTTATTATAATGTAAATGATGAGAGACCTTATTACAAGGACTAAGAATAATGACGAACTAGCCTTCCATCTACCGTGGGTAAAGACGTCCTTTGTAATCAGCATAAACACTACTTTTAAAATATATGTATACAGATAAATTGAACTTATGTTGGGGTCCTCTTGAAAACATGGTTCTATTTTCTAATTTTTATCACCACTCAAATAGGGTGGCGTAATTCAAATTTCTTTGTGTAATACGAATTCCACCCTTGTTAATAAGTGTAATTATTTTGCGACCTAATGGGCCAAATTTCGACCAAATAATTGCTAAGTAAAAGTTAACGTAAGTCAGAAATCTTGAAAAAAAAATTAATTAGACCTTACCTTTCATTAAAGGAAAATGAGTGTTTAACTCTTGCATGCTTGAGGAAAGTATGGACGGAAAAGTTTTTGCATTCCATCATGTTGGTATTTTGTAAATTTTGTTAAGTATGTTGATATGATTTGGGAAACACTCTATTTAAATGGATTTTGTTTTTGCGTAACTCATTCTTGTTTTCTTTTGATTATAATAATTAGGAAATGATAAAAAAATAAAGTAAAACTTTTTATTGAACTGAAAATTTGTGGATTGTTGTTTCATTAGGAAGTTATGTCTTGTTTGGGGCATAGAAAGTTCTAAAATTGCTTCGTCATAATGAGAACTCATGTATACCAACTTGCAAACAATAATAAAATAAATTTTCGTTTATGAGACCTATAAATCAGTTTGTCTCGGAATGGAAATGTTTTATAAAACGGTGCATGCTATGAAACTAGGAAAACAAATTAGAAAGCTAAACCTAACCTGGTAGTGGACTATATATATTCCACCCACAAATTTCTTTTATTTTTCTTACAATCATTTAGCGAACAAAAATAAATAAATTAAGAAATTAATAAATAAAGACCAAATTAAGACAACTCCTTTAACTATGTTTGGTAGTATGTGAATATTCTTCCTTGATCTTAGTGAATAATGTTGATTATTGAACCATTTTAAAAGGACTCGTGAACCTTCCTTTTTCAATAGTTAGAGTGATGATGAGTTAGGAGATGAGACCTCACGGAACTTGGAAACTTTTTCTTTCTCAGTGTGTGATATGTGTGACACCTTGGATAGTTTCCTTAAAGTGTTATAGTACACAATTAATATTCAAAAACTTTTAAATTCATTTTGAAACAACATTTATGCTTCCTTCGCTCATCCATCATGTTGGACCTTATGTTGTATATCCTCTTATTTGGACCCTAATAGGAAACATAGATGATGAGGAAAATGAAATTCGGTTTATACACTCCCCCTTTGGTTAATACTACCCTATTTGAAATATACTTGTTCTTGGACCTAGTTACACTTCAAAAAGACATGTTGTTAAGACAAAAATAAAAAAAATAAAAATAAATAATATGTTAGTTCCTTTAAAAATGATCTTAATGTAGTACTCTCACTACGATGTGATATCCAGTAAAATCTTATCCCTAGCTCTTCCAGTGACTTCCCGGAGGAAGTCTAATTTTAGGAGAGGGGGATGTAGTGCCCACTTTTTCTAGCCTCTATGATCTGCTGAATTCTTAAACCACAGTTATGGATTTTGGATATGTTGGTTTTCTTTCATGAACACGTATGGTGATTTGGAGCGCGTAACGCTAATTTAACTAGATTAGTAGGTTGACACCTTTTATTTGATATTGTGGACACTAACACTTTGCTATGTGATTTAGGTCAAATTGATACATGTTGGATAATTAGTTAGTCACATACCTTGATTTTGTAACGTATTTGTTTTGCTGATAAGGATACATGATGACATGGTGATATGACATGATATGTATTGTAATACCTAACATACGACGAATTGTGTGAGATTGTGCATTCCACATTGATGATGGTGATATCATTAATTTACATGTTTGAATCTATTCGCTTAGTGAGCAGCTAGTTTACTCTTGTATTGGACAGATGCGGTTAATGTGTGCAATGAGTGTGCAGGTGACAGGTCATAGGAGAACGTGGGATTCAGACTAGCTACACAATCTTGCACAAGCAGCCCACGGGCTGAGTCCTAGCCATGTTCTTTGTGTGAAGCCTTAGTATAGGTGATTATTATTTTGGGCACTATGAGTGACCCCAATGTATGTAATGTATTGTGCTTTGAATTATTAATTTTGGTTAGGGTAGTTGGTTATGATGTAAACTTGTTTTGGGAGTTAATAACTCCTCTTTCTTTTAAATTGTTGATTATGTTTAATGTGTCACTTAATCACAAGGGTTTAGGGTCACATGTGAGACCCTTGGGTGGTCCCCACACCCTCTACCCTTGTGCCAAAAATGCAAAACCCGAAATTAGGGTATTTTGGGCATTTTTGGGGGTCCCCTTTGTAGCTTGGGAGTTCCCCCAACACAAAAATGAGCCCTTGGACCCTACCTAATGGGTAGGGGGGCTTATTTTCAAGGCTTGAGGGAGTTTTCCCTCCCTTTTTACCACTTGTTTGGTCACATCCATGTAAGGGATGTGGATTTGAGTGTTTATTAAAAGTTGCTTCTTATTTTGTCTTGCTAACATTTTAGGGAATTTGGGAGAAGAGGGCAAAAAAGATAATTTCACCCTTTCTCTCTTTTGTTTTGGCATCTTTGACCTTTTTGAGGGAGAGGGGTGACACATGTCACCCCCTCATTTGTGAGGATGCTTGCTTTCTCCTCTTCAAATTCCCATCCATGGGAATGGTGAGGGACTTCTTTTTTGGTTGGTTCTTCTTTTCTTGGAGTTTTGGCTTGGTGCTTGAGAAATTTGGAGCTTGAGGATTGCTTGAGGAAGAAAGTTGCAAAATCTTGTTTTGGAGAGCTATTAGAGGTAACCTCTTGAGCTCATTTATGTGGTATGTTCCTTTACTAAATCTTAGCTTGCTCATAGTTGATTTATTTGTTTAGTTGCTTGTATGGTTTGTTGCTTGATTATATTTGTGCATTGTTTTACTCCATCCATCATATGGTTTGATGGATGTTTGAGTTATTTGGGGGAAGAGAGAGGGATTTTCCCTCTCAAACCTCATGGCTTGATGGGCAAGCCATGTCGGTTTCTTTACTCCCCTCATATGGTTTGAGGTGGGTAAAGGGGTTCATTTGGTTTGAACCCCTTTCCCATTCTTGGAGAGGAAACCCAAGGGGTTTGAAAATCCTCCCAAGAAGGATTTTGGTGAATGGATGGAGTAATAAGGAGGATCTTGTTGACTTCGGAGAAATAAGGTGGAGAAGGAAGTTTGATGTGTGCATTCTTTTGTAGATCACACCTTATGTCACTTTCGGGTATCTCATCTACTCTTCCCCAAATTTAGAGGATGAATATGGTTTCTCCTCTTTTCTTTTATTGCTCAATGTTGTGTTTTTCCTTCGTGCATGGTTTGGTCTTGTTTGTGAGTGTATTGTGGTGTTTGTCTCCCTAAAGATCTTGTGCTCAAAGTTGTGGAAGCTAGCTCTCTCTCCCATGGGCTTGGGGGAGGCTAGCATGTCTTCCAACCCTTGGAAAGGCATGTAATGATGCCTGAAGGTTGGGAGGTTAAACAAGCCTTGTTCTCTTGAAGTTGAATCCTTGTAAAGCATTCGAAGATTGGAGCCTTGTCCTTGAGGTGTGCTGGAGTGTCTTTGGTGGCATGGTCCTTTATGACCCTCTCTTGTTTAGAAAATTGTAGCTCTTGATAAACTTATGTTCCTTGTAAAATATTGTAGTGAGCTCTTTTGCAAGTCTTTCATGTGGAATGTATGTATAGTTCATGGAAGCACGTGTGTTCTCAAAGTTGTATTTAATTCCACTCTTGAATATGGTTGAAAGTTGAACTTCTTTGTAAAACTTGTTACTTTCCATAAGTTGATGAGTCTTGTGGGGTTAAAAAGTGATGCCATCATGGTTGTTTGAAAAGAAAATATAGTTTAGATTTCAGCCTTTTAAATGTGAAATGAAATGATTAGAAATTCTTTAATAAAATGAAAGGTTTTCCTTCAAATAGATGTTCCTTTTATATATTATGAACTTGTTGTAATTTCCTTGGAGGAAAGTGGATAAATCAAGAATATTGTTGATCTCCTTCTCGTTCAAATTGTAAATTTATTTTATTTAAAAGTAAAGTACCATTTTGAAATACATCACTCTTTATATATTTTGCAAATTAGTGAATAAAGATGCATCTAGGTTGTTCTGCAAATAGAATGTATACATTGGAAAGAAGTTGGTATTTTCATACCACATATCAATGCCTAATCCTATCTTTGAATGAATGCAGTTTTGGATAGTTGTTATCGTGTATGCGAATCATTTACCTCCAGATTAAATAAAAAAAATTACCTGTGTATAAAATATAGTGATTTTTATAAATCTAGTCCATGACAAAAAAATTAGAAAATAAGCAGGTTGTTCTATTCATTTTACAGCAGCAGTTACTTTGTTTCATTTGGGATTATGTAAAATAGGTTTAACTTGTAGACTTTGGTCTAGATGAGTTAAGTATATATAATGTAAAATAACATGTTTCATTTGTGATTATGTAAAATATGTTATATAATACTAGTGCAGTTGTTGCACACATATATATTTTAGTTTAAAACTATTAAAATATATATAAATAAATAACAATAAAGAAATACAAAAAAAAAAAGAAATAAAACTAAAAATAAAATAAAATAAAAACGTTTTATTATTATACAGTTTTATTTTATTTTATTTTAAAAAAGTAATAATAACAATGGGGGGGGGTTCGGCCCCCCCAAACCCCCCCTGCACCTGTTAAAAATAAATACATATATAGTAATGGGGGGAGGGTCGGCCCCCTCCCCCCCAGACCGACTGTCCCCCACCGTAACTGCCCCGTGGGGGGGGCGCTGCCCCCACGGACTCCCCCCTGCCCCTCTGCCGTTGGGGCCTGTCCCGCTGCCCCCTTCCCTACCAGCCGCGGCCTGCTCCCGCACCGCCGCATCCCTGCCCCTGTCCCGCGGTTTAAACCTTTCCCCGCCGCCCCACGCCAGCCCCCTAACCTCCTTCTCCTTGCTGTTCCCTTGTGGCGGCCTGCACATAGTCCCTCCACTCAAACCTCTCTCCAAAACGCCGCCTCCTCCCTCCATTTGAAACCCCAACCCCAATCATACTTGCAAATAGATGAATAAAAATACAGATGCATTGGGGTTTGTTTGTTATAAATTTTAAAAACAAAAATATATATAATTTTCCCTGGGAAATCTTCTTGAATCCAACAACCTGTGGTGACATTCAAGTGCTAAACCTAAACAAAACTGAAGAAAAAATAAATGCTAAGAATCTCCCAGAGGGGAAGAACCAGAAAGAAAGCAAATGAAGAAAAGGAGAGATAAGGAAAAATATTAGGGCATTTTAGGGGAAAAACTTAGATCTAGGGCTGAGATAGCTTTTGATCCTAGGGCTCAAAATCAATCCTACATCCTTTTGAGTCATGGGTAGTTTAAATGGGAATGGGAAAAAATAAAATATTAAGAGTGTGTGGATAATGGGTAAATAAAATACAAGGGGGAAAACTAATTAACTTTAGTAAAGGGGTGAAGCCTCATTTTAGGGTGTTCCTAATAAATCTAATAATAATTAATTAAATGAAAATTGTTTTCGGGCTAGTGGTTGAGTAAATTGGGTAATCAATTTAGTTAAAATAAATGTTTATCGGGAATCAGTTTTGTATCATTAGTTTTAGTATTGTTAGTAATCACTTTCAAAAAAAAAATTTACCCTAAATTTTTGCTATACTTTGGTCTGGTTTTTCTGTGTCCCGGACGAGGCACTTCAAAATGCAAATGCTATAAATATTTGGCTTGTGCTCAAGCAAAAGGCCCCTCAAATTTTCCTCTGAATTTCTCATTTTAATATTTTTGTATTTCATTTTGTTTAGGATTCATAGTTTTTTTTCATTGCATGCTTAGTTAGTGTTTTTTTTGCTCTTAGAAAGCCACATATCCATCTTGTGCAAGTGTTGTCATTACTACATGCAATCCATTGAAGTAGAATAGTTTAATTTTTAGTAGGAAGCCATTAAAGTTGCAAGTTTTTCTCGTCAAACAGGATAGTTTCAGGTTCTGGACATTTTATGTTGCATGACTCGTAATAAATCCCACTAGGAATTGTATAAGCCAAGGTCTGTACTCTTGTGCTATCCCTCTCCTACACGCATTGTATTCGGTCTGTATCCTAATTTACCTTTGTTCCAATATCTAATTTTGTTGATGCTAGCATTACACGCTTTTCTGGACCCATGAGAGCACGAAAGAACAAGGAGATCACACTGAGGGGACCAAGCCACACACACCATCGGATTCGCCACTGTTCTGTAAAATCCAGGTTCTAGCTTTCAAAGTTCTAATTAGAAGCATATCAAATAGAGTAGCCAATCATCTTATTTAAGTTAATTGTACTTTCAATATTTCCAAGGAAGTTGTGGGGATTGATAGTTTCTGAGAAAACTATGATTCAATCCTCACTTCTGAGGTAGGATCGAGAGTATTTCAAATAGATTAGATCAGTTATTTCACTATTTAGAATAGATTCAAAACTGCACAGGCAAGTAGCTATACTCAGTTGCTTTGTTTGTTTTAAAATTTGTTATTAGTTTAGCTGTCAATATCTAGATATATTAAAAAAGTTTCTCTTTTAATTTCATTCAAATAGTTGTTCAGAAAAATCCAAAAATAGAGAAGTTATATATGCTATAGATATACTTCACATAGTTAATTTTACTTTGTTGCAGTTAGATTTACATTGTTTCTTTTGTATGACAATCATGGGACCTAGGGAACCCAGAGAATACATATTCGATCCAATCGTGCCTCAACCCAATATCATCACAGCAATAACCGACATAGATCATAATCTTAGAATCCAAGCTTTCCGAACAATAGCAGACTTGCAACAGATCAGCTCACAAATTAGCGGGGTTAAACATAGAAGACGACCAAGCGCACATGTTTTGGTCAAATCAGCCAAACTACAAATTACCCTAGATACATATCCGCATTACTATAGAAGGGCTTGAAAGAGAGCAAACATTCAGTTTTGATCCTTTGGTCCCACATCCAGACACAGGAGACACTCTCACAGACATAGATACTAGCTTAAGAATTCAGGTTACAAGAATGCTTGTGAGATACTTTGAGAAGATCACACAACTATTAATTCTGAATATAGAGGCTAAGAAGGCATATGACTATTGGATACTAGGGATTAGGGACTGATCCCGCACATGGCCATAGAAGGTCCACAACAACCACAAGTCGACGGTTGTGACCCACAAATCCCATAACCCAACAAGTCCATAGGTCAATCTGACGTTGACACTGGCTTACACACATTAATATTTAGATCCACTCTTCTTCCACCTATCATCATCATAGAGTTATCCTTGTTAGACGTAACAGCTAATAAAGCTAAGAATTTCTAGACTAGGCCATAGAATCACCCGTAGAGTCAACTATATTTACCATCCACCCTATGACCCTGTCTGGAGACATACATGAAACTATCCCACGTCATTTTCCACATATCCCACAACCCATAGACCAAATCATGCCAGAGCTCGATATTGATTGGAGCCTTTGAGCAGTCATCCTTGTTGATCGATCTATCACACTAGTTCAGGTTAGGAGGGCCTTCTTTGCCTTAGATTCGTAATTTCCAATAGTGAGCATTGAAGACATAATATTTCCTAGCTAGTTTGTCTGCATCCCACACATATTTCATCCTTACTGGCTATCTCAACACGACCTCGAGAGTTCGGGTGCAAGGAAGAGTTACTTGTAGATTCCCACACTCTATTGTCACTTTTCCATCGTATAGGTATGCTCCTCTTGAGTAACGTGGAAAATTCTCTCCTCCTAGGTGCTTGAATGAGAATGCCTTTGTAACCCTTGTTACAGATCCTCTTAACTATCACCCAATTAACTCATAAGTCCCATGCACCCAATTATCACATACTACACTAGTGGTATCACTCACAAACTAAGAATCTTCAAATTACATAACTCCCTTCATGGGGTGAATTATCTTAGGATCTCTGATGGAGTACACATATATTATATCAAGGACTTCTTCTCCTAAGTCCTCCGTATAGGGCGTTGACTTCCCATCTGTCAAAGGAATGACCACCCTTTCCTCATTGTTCTCAAAAATAATATACCCTTCATTAAACTATAGGTCAACATTGTTCTTGTAACACCACGGGAGCCCAAGTAACGTTGGAAAGTTGTCTTCCTCGAAGAACGCCAAGACCTCAAAGTCTCCAATGAACTTGGCTCCTTGAATGGTGATAATTGCATCTATCAAGACTCCAATGGGCATTGCCTTAGTCTTGTTTTCTATATACAACACATTTGAAGATGGCTGCAACGTTGGCCTTCCCATCTAATGTTAGGAATCTAAGGTAAGAACAATCACCTTTGCTTCCATGTCGATGAGGATATTGCTCAAAATCCATCCATCAACAACCACATTCAAAGTAATCTCCTTATCATAGTCAAGGTTATGAGGAGAGATATTTGCATGAAACACCTACCTTTCACACACTACTCACGCACGTGGTACCTTGTCTCTCAGCCACTCTCCTAGTAAGGGAATAATATTCTCTTGCCTTAACATTTTACACACTTCTTTGACTTCATCCAAGTCCTTTTGCGGAGCCTCAAAATTTCTTCTTTTCTCCTGCTGCTTGGATTGCTCCTTTAGACACTAGATCTTTCCTTGTAAACTTTGAATGACATCCATAGTCTCTTAATATACTTCTTTCTAATGAGTAGGGTCTGGATACTTTTCATGTATTACTTCCTCTCTTGACAGTAGTGTCCTTAGTCTTGGCATCTCCCTGTCACATGTTACCTTTGCTCGCATCGTCACCAGTAAAGGTTCTAACCTTGACTCACATGCCACTCATGGCATCCACTGTTAATCATCCTTCTTCATGCTCACCATCCCAGCGCCCTTGTCCTTCTAGTGTTTTTAGTTCATATTCTCATAAAGTTATGGATGCACCTCATAATTTTGCTTCTTTCTGCACCATGAGCATTGTAATAGGTCAAGACACTCACGTTTGTAATGCTTTGCAGACCCACAATTATAACACGTTCCTTGCAGGAACTCACTTCGTCCTTCGCCGTGGTTAGTGTGACCATGAAATCCTTCATGAAAACCTCTTCCATGTGTTCCTCCATCTGTGCACCCCTCATAACGATAGTCATCATCCTTTGAACTACTTGTAAGGCTGGTCTATCACACACCCAGATCAATAGCATCATGGATTTAATCAATCAGTCTGCAATCCTTGGTATCATGGGTCATAAAGGTACAGATATTGTAATAGCAAGAAATATTCTTATAGATTGCACATTGGATTAAGGGGCATCTACTTGCATCATGATCCCCATGGAAAATCTCATAGTCTACCACCATATCATGTACTGACTTCTGAGGGAAACTATCCTTTGCATGCCCCTCCACCTCACATTTTATACACCAAATCCCACTACGAACCTCAGGAGATGATTTTGTAGATAGCTTCTCCAACTACTTGGCCATTGCAGCAATTTGATCCTCTAGAAAAGGACTAATACCAGTGTCAACGCTCCCAACAGCTTTTGCATGTAGGGCAGCTTCTAATGCCTCGCATGGGTCCGCAAAAGTCTTGTGCGACAGAGCCCTTCTAAATTGTGTTATCAATCCTCAGAAATACCATTGAGCATGTTGAGAGGGATGAATTTCATAGGATAACGTTGACTAAAGAGTCTTAAAACATTCATCATACTCCCAGAAACTCTATGAAATTCCCTTTTGGATCTCCTTTAGAATGTTGATGCTCTTCTGCTCAAACTCTAGGATATAGAACTTTGCTAGGAAGGCGTTCTTTAACGCCATGTAGTCTACCACCGTCTAATGGGGGTCATACTTCCGATACCAACTATGTGGGTGCCCTTACAATGTTGTTGCAAACTTACTTTCCTTCCACTCTGGGGTAGTGATTCCTTTCACGCGCCATAGTAACTCACACTTGTGCACATGCTCTATAGCATCTTTAATACCCCTATAGTTTGGAAAGTGCAAAGACATCTCAAAAAAAACTTGGGGAGGTGGTTATGGTCCTTTTCCTCTGGATCCAGAGCCTTGGTTCCCTCCGGTGTTTCCTCCTGACCCACCAGATCCACCGGATCCACTAGGTCCTGTTCCTCTTGACCCACCAAATCCACCTCCTGTAGTCGGTAAAGGACCAAAAATGGTCATGCTTAGTGTTCCCAGCATCCCACTGAAATGCGCATCGATGGTTTGTGATATTTTCTCACTACCTGTTATATGTCTTGTGCCACTCCTAGACACGATACCCAGAGCTTGTGTATTTGCACCTTGTCCAAATATTCCTACAAATACAGGAATGTCTTGTGCAACAATGGATGTTCTAAACAAAACATTGTATCTCCTGGGCACCGATCGGTCACTCCCACTGATACCAACTGGGTTAACAATACTTCTCCCTTGATCTAGAAACTAATCATTGATGTTTGGTCATCATGTGGGTTTAGATGCGTGCCAACGGCTCTTCTTTCTCTATGCAATGAACTCTCATCAGAAGCTGAAGGGGCCTCTCTCCCATGCTTTCCAAGATGGGGTAGCATAGACTGCTCAGGCTCCACATCCTTTGTGTGAACCTCAACTCCTTCCCATAATGTCTTCCTCCATAAATCCATCACACTTACAACCTCATGTTATCTAGTCATCTCCTTTTCACAAGCTTTGCTATACTTGTCTCTCCTCCATTTCCTTTTCCATCGTAATTTTTTCCATCTTCCTCCACCCTAACTTTCTCTCCCATCACTCAGAGAAGCTTAGCCGGCCATGGGGAATTCTTCTAAACTCAAAGTAACGACCAAGATCTTCATATCCAGAGGAATAACACACAAAAATTATCCTCTCCGCTCCCTCAGAAACTCAAACTCAACAACTTCTAGGAAAAAATACGTCAAAATGGCACATTCTAAAGTATAACTAGTCAGCACTCTCTTCCACCAATGATCAACAACACACGTCCAAGTCAGATCTACATCCTGTAGCCTTTGATAGTCATCTTAGGTCCACACTTGTGATCTATAGTACCATCTTGACCTAGATGCATATGCTAAAATCCATTCACATAGCTCTACTGGGAAGTAGCAAAATAATGTCTCATACAGCTCATGGTATAGGTTCTCTTCTACCCATCTACACACATTGAACTTAGGTACAATGTTGAATCTTTGATAAAACTCGTCCTCTATGCTCTTAAACCATGTTTCAACACCTTCTAAGGTCAGAAACTTTGTCATCACACATCATAGGAAAAAATATGCATGCCATTTCTCACAAAAAATTCAAAAAGAGTTCCTCATAATGGAACCAAGATGTATTCATTTTTGTACCCTTCACAGAATAGGAAAATCCCATGAGAGTTGGCCTATAACCCAGTGGGTGCTAGTGCTCACCCGAGGCATGCGTAGGCACTGATTATCTCTTGTATGTGACTTTTGTGAGAATGCATCATCTTAGAATAGATAATCAAATGCAAGATATAGAATAACTAAACCACATTCTTATGAACTTAGGAATAGTTGTCATCTCATTGTGTGTAGCTAAGAGAAATAACAAGCAGCACATGGAGATGATTCATACAAAAAGGAAATGCATAAGTATTGAACACAGATGATTTATAACAAATCATTATATTCATACTATCAAATTTAATAACCCACATTACATCTCTTGAGGTCATAACAGATCCTCATATAATTATCCAAAGTCAAATCATGCATCAGAGCTATATCATGCTCATCACATTACAAAGAAAAATGCAGACCCATCCCTCTAAGTGAGTCATTGCTCACAGAGATCTTATAATCCCTAACCCATAATATCCACCATTTTATTTTTTTAGGGCTTCGCCTCTCTTCAACTATATTCTTTTCTTCTATTGGGCACTTGTATATATAGCCTTAGCAACCACCGTCATGCCTTCCAGAAGTTACAGATCGGTTTCCAAGTGTCGAAGTGGTCCTCCATAGAAGCATGCCTTTCCAAATCTGAGCTCTCCATTCCCTGCAATGATGTCTTCTAGAAACTTCCATCGCATGTATGGAATATTTCCTTTTTGATCGATAGTCACCAAGCTGGCACCTTATCCACAAGGTTCTTACTTTTCTCGTGTGTTGTTTAGGATTTTGAATGTGGCTAAGTACAAAACATGTTTGCCTTGCATGCAGACCATGTATTCTGTAAAACCCTACTAGAATTATTTCCCTGCGTGCTTTCAACCCACGTTCCCTTCTTTAACTATGTCCCACACAGCCACGTGGATTCTTATACTTAGCTGATATTTTGGGGCCCAACATCTCCATATCTGCAAATATGTAAATATTTTTACATTTGCTACGTGTTTTCAAAAGGAAATTCTTGTCTCGACAGATACAACTGTGGAAGCCAACTCATTAGCAACTTGTGATTGTTATGTGTGGATTGTATTCTATCCAAATCTACCTCCATCGGTCTTCCATTGTCCTTGAAGCTCCTAAGGGTGAAGTTCATCAAAGGTCAACAGTTTTGGTATTTAAGATTTTGTTTTTTTATGTCTATCATATTTTGTGAAAATATATAGTATTTACAAATATCTTTGACTCATTTGTTAAGTCAATTTTTTATGTTCAATAGTCTATTTTCTAGGTCCCAATTTATTATAATAAGTTTACACCAAGGAGTATAAAGTAGATTAGTTATTAGAAATAGTCCTAATGTTATTGAAGAAGGTCTTTTTATAACATTTTAAGTTGTAAGATTGAACATGTCATTAATCAACATTAGGTCTTACGTCCAAAAATCACTATCATTCTATTCATTGTGTCAACTATTTTCATTGAGTTAAATTAATGTGTACTGTAAGTTGGAAATCAAAGGTCACATAGGTGATTTTAGGTTTTTGTTATCGTGGTGTCAAGAGTCATTGTCAAAACTTGGAAATTAAAAATTTGAAAAAAAAAATCCTTGCGGACGCATTTACAATGTTACTCGACGTCTGAAAAATAAATGATTTCACATTGTGGGGGGAATAATAAACAATGTGGGAATAATTGAGCTTCGTATCCAAATCCGGATGATTTAGCAATACATGTATTGGAGGACGTAGGAAATGGAGTTTGGAGGTCAGACAACAACCTCTCGTCAGTCATCAATGACGAGGCCGCACTTTTGGTATGATGAGATTTGTTTAGTTTGTGTTTTGATTATTTCAATTTTTTTAGTGTGGCATGAAAAATAAGAACAGATGATGTAAATTCCTGTTCACTTATGAGTATTCCTCATGTAACCCCTTTTAAAGAAACGTTTTAGAATATTGATCAAAATGTATTGTAGTAATCATGATGTGAAGGTTATTGGTAAACCAGGAAAACCAATTGTGTAAGGTTTTTGGTGAGCCTATAAAATAAATTTTGAAAGGTTATTGTACACTTGCAAAACCAATTAGGTAAGGTTATTGGTAGAAGTTAGAAAAAACCATCAGTGGAGGAAGAAATGTGCGTTGGCACATATGCGAGTTTTGTGCAAGACGGATGTTGTATAGTTAAGGAGTTAGTCATGAGCACACATATGTGGCATGCTACAGTCAAAGAACGAGATATGTATTACCATGTAAAAACTAAGAGGGTAACGTTAGGAAATAGTTTTTATGTTGGGTAAATTATTAGTATATTGTTATTTGTTTGTGAGTTTTTTGGTACCCATGTCTATTACCGTGTTTATTGTTCCTATTTGGTAGGTGATGGTTTTGTTTTCTATATGGCTATATAATATCCAAATGTATTGTTAGAGACATCTAGAGAGTAAATATAATAGATTGTCATTATTATTCTGTTGTATCCCCTTGAAATATAATATTAATATCTCACACTCATGTAACTATTACAATATTATATTATCATCTAGATAATATAATTCCACACACATTGTTAATGTTCACACTAATAACATTAATTTCCTAGCAATAATGTATTGCACGAGATGTTATAATAGAATTTGTAACGTTTTTTAGCATACTCCCATCATACTAACTTTTATTCAACATTGTGTAATTAGTGAGTTGAATTATAGCTTTATAACCATTGAAAAATCATATTCAATTAATTTGAATGCTAGAACAACTACACAAATGGTACCATAAAAAAAATCGGGAAGGATTTACACTTCCCAGAAATGAGTCCCTCAAGAGGAGATACTTTTGGTGTAATAAGGGATTAAAAATCCCATATTTATTGGAGTTTAATAAATTATTCCTTTATAATTCCGATAGAAGAGGTGTATCATGAAGCAATATGCCAAAGGCATTTTCCAAGTGATATTGTGTAGAACATTGCCACTTTTGACAAATTGATTCAGCAACCGTATCAATGACATATATTTTTTGTCATTGTCACACTATTTCAGATTTTTTTTTAAATCCCCTTTTTCTACCAACATGGTGGTCACCATGTTGTTACTATTGGATGGCCCCTACTACTCACTTCGCTTTTGTAATATTATAAGTTTCAAGATATAGAGAAGTGTCAAGAATGTAGGTAGGCTTCTGGTCCAACATGTTAATAGCATGTAAATTCATGATGTGTTGGTCAAATAAAAACCATCTTTTTCCTTGTCATTGTTTTTATCTTTGTTAGCTCTCTATGAAATCACATGCAGGTACAACTTGATTGAAGTTCAAAAAAGTGATTTATATATGAATATTAATCATTTTATTTACGAATTCCATAGCTATAATGGGCAAGAAATCATTTTCTTCGACCTAGAGTGAGGACATTAGACCTTAAATTAAGAAAATGAGGATTCTCTTTCACACTTATACATTACATGGTACACTTTGATGGTTTTATTAGTAAAAATCCCTCTTGCTAATTAGAGATCAATTTGCACTCAACAATGTAATAAATCATATGATGTCTCAATGTAAAAAATTTGATCGGAAAATAAAAATCAACCTAACACTTATATGACTAATCATTAGAGGAGCTTAATCATTGTTGATTTTTCATGCATCACCTATTTTCATGCAATTAGTCGAGATTAAAACTAAAAAGGGAGCTATAAAGTACTACAAGAAGCCAACATTGTGGTTGGGTCTCAAACCTGAAACCTATTGATTTTACCTATTTCAAGTTTTTAATTACAACAATTTTCTTTCCAACTTTCCATTGATGTCTTTGTCTTAGCTAACAAATGAAACATCATCCAATCAAAAATGTTAACACCATGAAAATAAAATAATAAATACCAAATCCCATTTTCCCCGTAATTTCTCAAAAAAAAATATGTTTTTTAGTTTTGTAAAGGACAATTGTTAGCACCCTATAACTAATGGACAAGTTAACTATGTTGAATAAAAAACCCCTCCATATGGCTAGAAAAACACATTTTAATGTTGCTTTTAAGGTTGAAACTTGTTTTATTAAGTTGAACCATGTTGCTTAATACTTATTTCATCGTAGTTGTACACACTCCCTAAAATATTATCTTCTCATTTTCTCCTTGATATGAAAAATATTTTAATCAAACTTTCTAGACATATTTCAAAATATCTTTCCAAAATTTTCACCTCTCAAATATTTAAAAAATAATAAAACTAGACGAATCTATCAAAGTTAGTATATTAAAAAGTGTAACGGTTCTGCTTATGTTGGAAATAACTAACCCTTTGTAAATAATGGAAAGGCCACCATATCCATATTTTCTCTTTTGAAGAATAATTTCTTATTTGAAAAAGACAATGCCCAACATAAATACATTTCCCACATTTATATTTTCTATTTGTGCCATCTTAGATTTCTAACATGTGCAAATTGTTTCATCTTTGGTGTTGTGTGGATATCTCATGAATCACTCCATTATTTGTTAGGTAAACTTAGTTTACTATATTAATTATGCATTATATTGTAGGTAACTAGATTGTTACTTAGTTTGTTACTATGGTAAATAGGTGGTTTTTTTTCATTATTATATGGTTATGTTTTGATAACCATTTATACTAATTATTATATTAGGTATTGTTTATTGTTACATAGTTGTAACAATCTATTTGTTTGTATTATTTCACGTATGGTTTCTGGTTGCACCTATGCAACTTCTTTGTTTGTACTCAGATATCCAATATCTATAAATATTGTAGCCATTTCTATTGTACCTAATTTTATTGCATATCAATAAACTTACGAGGATTTCGTCCCTCTTCTAGATTTGGTATCAGAGTAGGTTGGAGCCCCTGTGAGCAGAGAAGGTGTCCATAGAGAGTGTAGAAGAGATAGAGGAGCTTGGAGAAGCATTTAAAATAGTTAGAGAGCTTGTGTAGCCTCTTGCAACTTCCCAGCCCCGTCCCTGCATCCCCACAACCTCTTGTTCTATCTCCAGGTGTTTGGAAACTTTTTTTGTTAGCAATGGTGCCCCTGTACCAAGTAAAATTTGTTGCATTTGGAGAAATTCTGGTTCACAAAAAAAATCATATTCATTAAAAAGAAATAAAAATAAATTCCCCCATTAGGGGTTTCTCCACTAAATTTAGTGGATATTTTAGTTTCTATTAGAAGTAGTAAACTGTTCAAGTTGGAGGTGAGCTATTGGAAGAGCTCTCCACCAAGTTTTTTGAGTGGGTTAATTACATTGAACACTGATCCCCTGAGTCGAGTTATGCATCCATTCAATCGAGCCATCCCTCTACCCATTGATCACTGATCAAGCTGAATCGTGAGTCACCCACCGAGTTGTTTCATTGGTGATCCATCCGAGTTGGTTGTGCATCATAAGCGAGTTACATTGTTTACTCTACCAATCCCACACAAGGTCCAGTCACTGATCCAAGTTTCATCACAGTAAAAGACTTTCGTCCTAGCCAACTAAGCTGAGTTGTGTTGTATTTGAGCTAGTTTATATATCTCCCTACATTCGAAATGACCCTGCGCATGAGTTAAAGACTTTATTGAGATCCAAATGGTGATCAAGATCCCCTGCCAAACAATATCAAACAGACCCTGTAATACAAATCTAAACCAAGAGCTCTCAAACCGAGACATGCGTCCCCCTTCTCTATAAAAGAAGCTTCAAATCTCGAGAATTTGGAACTCCTCACCGAACCTGCAACAACACATAACGTCGAGGTAATCACAAAACAAAACTCAGCAAAGAGGAGGTGATATCCGATTTAGATGGATGACCTAAACTGCAACGCCAAGTCACTCAGCCACGTGGGTATCAACCAACTACCATGTACTCTTTTAAAAGGTTTTTTCTTTTTTGAATATTTTGAATATACTTTGTTTCATTACATAGCATATGCCCAGTCAGCACTCCATTGGCTAGTGGGAGTTGGTTCGACATTGGTTGTGGGGAGTTTAGGGGTTCGCCCCCACCCCCAAAAAAACTACAAGTTTTAAAACTATTTTGAATTGGCAGATATTTTGGCAGGAATGCCAACATTTAGCAGGAATAAACCATCACTAAAGCACATAGTTATAACCAAACCCCACTCTAAAATTAGCGAGAAAAACCCTATTTTGGGGCTAAATGTTTTTTCTCCCATTTTTCTTAAAACTTTATTCTGAGCAATTTTTTCCAAAGGGGGGTACCTAAAAAATGCAATATTAACCTATTTTTTTGTTGTTTTACAGTTTGTGTCTTATTGTGCTCCGGAGGTCACCAGGGCTTTGCAAAAAAAAAATTACCCACCATTCAATTTTTCTACATATTGGATATCATTATATATTTTCCAGTGTATTGTACTAATTTTCAGGTTTCCATATTCAACCACAAACATTGTAATTGATAAAAATTAGCAGAGTTTTGTAAACAAAATCAGTGAAATTTTGATTCTTTAACACTCACGAGATTTTCAGATCTCTTTCGCAACATTTGATATTTACAGTGCCTCAGAAAAGCTCTTATGGGTAAAGTCATCACAACTACTACTGCACTTAATGCCTAATATAGACACAATTACATCATCTAAGAATTGCCCCTATAAATTGGCAGGGAGTAATAAGGACACAATGCACACACTTTGAGCCATCCCATCCGTCTATGAACAATTGCTCTACATAAATTTATACACTAAAATTATCCAAGTATATAGCAAATTTATGCATGCGTATGAGGATATTTCTTTGATCCAATGTCAATAATCACACAAACCCCTTTCAGTATTGCCTTAGTACCACGTATCAATTTCTTTCATGTACCACCGATTTATATTGAAAGGGCGAGATTATTCAACATACAAACAGGTATATCAAAAGGGCGCATATATTAAAAAGGTTCATTATATCAAACTAACGGTATATATATTGGGATACCTTATACCTGGAGTGATAAGATCATTACCCTTTGATAGTGAATTTATAAAATGGGCACTAATGCCCCTAAGCTCTTTCTTCTAGAATCACAACTCCTAAGAAGAGATAATTATGTTGCATGGAAGACTAAGATGAGGACGCGGCTTGAGTTTGAAGATATATGGCATGTTGTGAATGGTTCCATAACTAGATCACTAGATGATGCACGTCAACAGATAGATTTCAACAAGGCCAATCAGAAGACAAAATTCATAATATTGTTTATAGCATATGACGACATGCAACCCCACATTTGAGATGTGAAAATAGACAAATATGGGATAAGTTGAGCACCATGTATGAGGACAAAAACAAAAACACAATTCTGAATTTACAGAGTCAGTTATATACACGGAAATTTAAACAGAATGAGAAAGTGGAAGCTTTATTTAGAATATTTTCAGAATTTAAGACTACACTTCTAGCCCTGGGAGAGGAGGTCATTGATATAACTCTCATTCCCATTGTTCTGAGAGCACTCACTCAATATCACATTTTTTTATGACACTAAGCTTGTCAGATCAGATAGTTACTTTTGACAAGTTAGTGAATCTACTACAACAAGAATAAGCAATGTACAATAAAGATGATGAAGAGGAGCAGGCACTATCTTCTCATCAGAAAGGAAAAGGAAAAGGAAAATTTTGATCTTCTCAAAAGTCCCAAAAATAGCATCAACACAGGGACAATCAAAAGAATAAATTCTATATTTGTAACAGAGGAAACGATGTGAAATATTGTTGGTACAATACATATAAGAAAGTTTCATCAAGTAATTATGGACATCAAAATTAGTAATCTCATAAGGGACATCCACACTACAATCAATGGTGGAAGAAGGGGAACTAGCATAGAAAACCCCATTAGAAGGTTAATATAGCTGATTAAAAAGAGCATTTAGACAATGAGGACTTATTGTACAATTCTCATTCCATTGAACCATCCATGTTATCTAGTATTATTCAGTATGTCGATTTGGGAGCCACTTGAAACATGACTAGGAACAGAGACTGGTTTACTATAATGAGGGAAACACCTTTGAAAAAGCATGTTTCATTAGGTGATGATTCTTCTTACACTATACAGGGTATTGGGAACATTTATATACCTCTTGGTTCATGAAATTGTCAATTATCAGATGTATCATATGTCCCTAGCTTAACAAAGAGTCTACTATCAATAAGTCATTTCTAGATCACAATATAAATATTGACTTTGATATTCATTCCAGTAAGACAATGTGTTTGATTCGAGAAATATCAAGAGGCTCAAAAAATTTTACAAAATCCTCCAATTTGGGATGTATGTCCCAACTTGAAATTTTCCATAGGGATGATCAAGCACTAGTGGCTAAGAATTCTTCCTCAGCACAGTTGTGCCTTCAGACACTTGGTCACATCAGTTTCAAATATCTCAAAACACTTCGTCATTACAACATGGTGAGAGGTTTTTGCATCTGTCCAAAAGGATACATATAAGTTTCCCCATTTCCTAGAAGTGCCTAGCAAGGAAACAACACAGAGCTTCATTCTAGAAGAGTACTTATTGAGCTTCAAGTAAGCTTAATCTGGTTAATATCAATCTTAACGGTCTATTGCAACCTAGTCATTTTGTACTTCAATATTTCATTTTATGTGTTGATGCTTATTCAAGGAAAATGTGGATATTTTTTCTTCATAAGAAAAATGAAGCTTTTGAGAACTTCAAAAAGTTCAAAGTGGCTATAGAGAATGAGATTGGTTGTCATATCAGATATCTCCACTTAGCTTGAGGGAGGTAATTATCCAGTAATGATTTCAAATCATACCTTTAAGTTTAAAGGATTCATCGATAGATGCCTTCTCTACATACACCACAACAAAATGGTGTTGTTGAGAGAAGCAACCATACTATCATGGGTGAGGACATTTTAGGAAGAAGTAGCAAATACATCAGTGTATTTTTTAAACAAAGTGCCCATAGTTGCTCTTGATGGAGTAACACCACATGAAGCATGGTCAAAACGGAATCCATTTGTTGCACACCTCAGAGTATTTGGGTGTAAAGCTAGCATGCACATACCCAAGAAGAACATAAATAATTTAGATATGAAATCACAAAAACTCATCTTCATTGGCTACAGTGAAAAGGCTCTTGGGTATAGATTAATGGATCTAAAGACCATAAAAGTATACACCAGTAGAGATGTTTCTATATTTGAGAATAAAGAAGTGAATACTTATCGGGACTCACCTAATTTAGATATTTTACCTATTGTAAAAAAATAGAAGCTAATGTTCCCACTGATGATGAAAATTATGATGGGGATGATGGTGATGATGGTGATGATCAGACAGGACCACGACCCACAGGAGAAATACAACTTATGCCCAAGTGGTATACTAACATGATACGAGATGCAGAATTGGATGCTCCACCGGATAAATCCACCACTGGACCACAGACTCATAGTAAATCACATGAAGAAGTAAACTTTGCTTTGATGAGTAGAGTTGATGAATTTTTTGATCCCTCTAGTTTCCAAGAAGCCCTATAGTCGAAATCTTGGAAAGATGCCATGGATGTTGAATATTAGTCGGTGATGAAAAATAACACTTGGCAACTTGTCAATCTTCTACCAAGGAAGAAACCCATTAGTTGCATATGGATATTCAAAATGAAGTACAAAGCAGATGGGACCATAGACAAGTACAAAGTGAGATTGATAAAAAATGGGTATGCACAGAAGGAAGGAATAGACTATGAGGATATATTTGAACCCACAACTAAGATCAAAACAATCAGGATGATCTTTGCTCTAGCTGCACAGTTTGGTTGGAAATTCCATCAGATGGATTTGAAAATTTCCTTTTGAAATGGAGATCTATAGGAAGAATTCTACATGACTCAACCTGAGGTTTATGTTGTACCTGGAGAAGAAAAAAAGGTATGAAAACTTAGGAAATATTTATATAGCCTTAAATAAGCACCCTGACCTTGGTACATCAAAATTTATGAGCATATCGTTCAGTGTGGATTCGTCATAAATCCATATGATCCCAATATATACCTCAAAAATAAATGGGGAGAGACTGTCAAAAACAATACAGTCATCACTAGAAGTTCAGTGAAGATGATTGATGCAATGAAGAAAGATCTTAATCGATTGTTTGACGTGACAGATCTCGGGATCATGCACTAGTGTCTTGGATTGGAAGTATGGGAGAAAGAGAATCACATCTTTTTTCTCAGTTTAATTATACCAATACAACGCTCGATAAATTGAGGATGGTGGATTTCACACATATTGCTACACCTATGGAAATAAGTTTGTAATTATCTCATTCATATCCATCTCCTGTGGTAAATGCAACTCTCTATCGATAGTTGATCGAGAGTCTCATTTACCTAAATTATACTAGACCAGAGATCAGCTTTGTAGTGAGATATTTTTCTAGGATCATGTAGGAACCCATAGTTTTTCATTGGAAGGTAGCAAGGCGGATCTTGATATATCTCAAGGGTACATTAGATCTTGGTCTAGAATACAATAAGAATGATCGATTCTTCTTGACTGGATATTTAGATTCAGATCACGTAGGTAACATTGATGACAGGAAATTCACTTTTGTATTTGTATTATTTTTGGGATCTGGACCGATATCATGGGGAAGTAAGAAACAAATTTTTTTTTCTCTCTTCTACAGAATCTGAATATCATGTTGAAGGTGGATCTTTCTTCAAATTGATATGGATACGTCGCATATTGGAAGGACTTAGAATACCACAGGGAAAACCTACCACCATGTATGTAGAAAATTAAGGTGTTCACAAACCTTTTTGCAATCTGACTTTTTCACAAGAGAAAAAATCACATCGAGGTACAAGTTCATTTCATACACAAGCATGTCTTGAAACACAAGATAGAAATTTTTTTCTCAATATCTGAACAATGAACAGATATGTTCACAAAGTCACTTGCACGTGACAAGTTCAAGTTTTGTAGAGAGTTCCTCTCCTCATCCCTTGAGGAAATGAAAAATTAAGGGGGGAGTGTTAGGTAAACTTAGTTTACTATATTAATTATGCATTGTACTATAGGTAACTAGATTTTTACTTAGTTTGTTACTATGGTAAATAGGTGGTTTTATTTTATTGTTATATGGTTGTGTTTTGATAACCATTTATATTGTTTATTATATCTTGTATTGTTTATTGTTGCAACAATCTATTTGTCTGTATTATTTCACGTATGGTTTCTGGTTGCACATGTGCAACTTATTTATTTTTACTCGGCGATCCAATATCTATAAATATTGTAGCCATTTCTATTCTACCTGATTTTATTGCATATTAATAAACTTATGAGGCTTCCATCCCTCTTCTAGATTATTAACTTTATAAAATATCACCAATTCCATGTTGTGCATGTTCAAACATCATTTCTCATCCATAAAGTATTGCAATTGTAATTAATGGAATTTTTATAGTGGATTATTTTTTATTTTGTCTACCACACTGAAAATCCTATGGAGAAAATAAAAATAAAATTTCCTTTCTTTGGGTATCATTCTTCAATTAAGAAAATGATGGTTTATGATGTCCTAAGACTTACTCAACAAAATATTTCACGCCAAACAAACATGTAATGCTCTAATGTACAATGTGAGAAAAGGTAAGTCTAATAATTCATTATAACTATAATCACACACAAGCAGTGCATTAGACCTACCAATAAGGAGGTGTTGAAGAATATTTTTTTAAAGGATTAAAGGTGAAACAGTGGACAAGGGAAGATTCTGTGATGAAGAAGGGGATTAAGGGAGGATAATTTTTTGGTTGGGAATATATTTTATGGAACACCTACACCACCATCCTACTTCATTTAATTTTATTTTATTACGTGATTCCATTTAACCCTTTTTACACCTGCACCACAATCCTTCCAACTAGGTTATAATGGGAGTTTTAGATCAGGGCATAAACAATCGTCAAATCCTAATGGAAGGTATAGTTTGTAGATGTATTTATCACCACTGGGGTGTAAAGACTCCAGGTCCACCCCCAAGTGTCAATATTTTCTTTTACAACCTACCTCTCACTGTAAAATAATTTAAACAAATGGTAGTAATTCACAAATCTTCCATTACGTCGAAAAAATATAGGTTGTAAAACCAGACACCCATCACTTATATATACAAAATTAAGATAGGCCTAACAATGAATTATCCATGAACAATATTATATGATACCAGTTGTTTAATTTGTAATGTTGACATGCAATTACATTGATATCCTTTTTTCCAAATTAGATTGATGCATGAAAAATTTGAATGGCCAAAAATGTTGGATGGATCTAGCTTCTTTGGTCATTGTTGTATGGCCATATTAGTATCATCCACATGCATTTGGTTCTCTTGGGCCCACTAGTTTTTTCTCTTATTCATGTGATTTAACCATCACAGGTAGAAAAACAAGTCACATCCAATGTTTTGAAGGAAAAACAAGTCACATCTGGCAAGACTTGCTACTCCACAAACTTATGTCATCTTGGTCCATATTTAATCTCCTCATTGTCTACTAAAAACCCATGTTAAGGAAAAAGATAAATGCGCCCCTCTACAAATTCATTAAGATTTGAAATTTAACAGACACGTTTCATGTGAAAGGTATAAAAGAGTGTGGGATGATTACATGCCCATCCAAAACAACATCATAAAAATGACAAGCCTTTATTATTTAAATTTCCACAACCGGTTTGTTTCATTCTCTTCCACTTGATTGAGTATTCATTATTAAGGATCTATCCTAAATGATTTTATAGAGCTTATCATTTAGGATAGGATGTCCCATATAAGGGTCCCACATGCCTTCTTCTACCTTGGAATGAACCTTTTTTATCTCCCTGACTCATTATCCTCCTCAAAACCATTTGAAGTGAATGCCTTGTCTCTCCCATTCACTTCACTTGGCTTCATACTAGCATAGAAGGATGCACTTTCACTGAGCTCAACTTAATGCCTCGACTTCAATTTGCATTTGGTTTTGAGATCAACATATATCATTTTTTACATTAAGGTTCCTCTAATATTGACATTTATATTGCATCACGGATCCTGTATTGAGTATTGTGGTTGAAAATTTATTGCATCAAGAGACTCCTTGCACCACTAATAGGATCACCTAATTTTTCATCTTCCCTCCACTCACCCATTGTTTCACTCTACATGTGATGGATAAATAGTACATTGGTTGACTCTTTAAAAAGGTAGATTATGCAGGCTACACATGTCCCCATGCCTTGACATACGGGTTGTCATCTCTTCCAACTATCTTCAACTAACATATATGCATTCAATTTGTTTGACTCATCAACAGATTAGAATATTATCATCACTAGACAAGGGCGCATTTTTGGACTTCCACCAAATTTCCTAGACCTATAGGATATTTGGGGACACAAAAAGATTTTCCCAACTACAAGTCTGACCTCTGGTTCTTCACATGACCACAGAAGGTGCTCTACAGGCTTTGTTTTCAATCCCCTCCCCTCTCCACCTCTGCCAGTTACCATCCACCACTTGTCAAGCCCTGAGACCAAGAATAAACAATTTTCTTAAAACAATATTCCAATAAGATTTAAAAAATCCCTTAGTAAATTTAGGTTTCCTCTTCATGTATCATAAAGATAGAAAACATCACATTGCCACCTCTAAATTTATTCTATTCCCCTTCCTACAGGTCCCTGGTCACCACACTATATGAACCAATGCCTATTTCAGCCCCATAGGGCTTCGTATCTCACAATGAGTTAAGGTACTGCTGAAAATTTTCTAGCTCTCCCTCAAGCCAACCAGATCTTGGGATGCCCTAAAAAACCTTTGTCATGCTTCATTTCTGGGGAGAAAAAACACAACTTGGAACCATGTTGATTTTTCATAAAAATGATCCTAAGATCCCGCTAAAAATAGTAACTACATGGGACATAAAATTTCACATCAAAACAGAGAAGCCAAATGGAAGATTTAGAAAAGCAAATAAAAAAACAACATTTTAGAAAGTAAAATTTTGGTAATATTTTCCTATGTTGTTTCTTTCTTCTTGAAACCCATGGCTAAAAATATTCCAGTTGAAACTATCATCTCAGATCTAGAATTACTTTTTACCATCATGAAATCTTTGTGAAAACTTCTTATCATTTCCATTGCTTCAATCTATCTCCTAGCTCAGGTGGAATTTCCCTGACGCAATTTATTCATGCGGAATGGAGTTCTTGTCCGGTGGATCCGGAATTCCTACAGGCGAGCCCCCCTCCCCCCCTCACCCTAGATCCCCCCTCTCTCTCTAAACCCCCTTTCTATATTCGAAATAGAATTCAACCTTTGGGATATGGGGTAATAGACTAGGGCTATATATATAGGCAGGCCCCCTCCCCTATATAGCTATATAGTTATTGTTCAGTTACCAAAAGTGCCGTGCCCTGAACGTATATCTTCCATAGTACAAAGTTGAAATATCGGGGAAAGCAGTTGGGGGTAGGGACCAAGCGCCCTAACTCTCACAATTGATTCCGGATGGAAGGATCAATCGGGCCAATGGGATGGCATCACCAGCTGAAATTTTGGACCATACTGCACTTTATGAGTACTCTCAGGAATCACTTCTAGAGGCCAGATTGAATAAATCGGTCCAGAAATATGGACAAAGTGGTGGCGGGGCCGCACTGCGCCCTAGCTGTGATTAGAAAGAGTTCCAATATATAGTAGCAACCCCCCCGGCATAATGTAAATACCCTAGTGGATTCACTAGTTTCTATATTAGAACTCGGGCTTAGTTTCCAAACAACCCCAACCACATCTGAGATAGAAGGCAGTTTGAGCCACGTATATAATGAAATCTGAACACTATACTCTCTAGAGAAAAAATAGATATACCCGAACCCCAGATGCCCCCCGGGCCTAGATAAATACCTTGCCTCCCCGATTTTCCCCGGGTGCATAGAAAATGACCCAGGGCACCCATGATGGAAAATATCAGTTTCTAAAGATAGTAAAGAGATCATACTGGGCGGGCCATGCTAGGGGTCCTCGGATAGTCTTACTATAAATATCCAGCAAACATTAAATCAAGTCTTATCAACATCAAAAACCAGTCTTCAGAGAAGCAAACTAAAAAGGTTGGAAAACTAATAGGCACATAGGCCAAAAAGCAAATCAAGTAAAAAGTAAAAAACCAAAATCCCCTAGTGCTATTGCCAGATAAAAAATACAACATTCTAAAAATAGAAAGTGCTCAATTCTAATTTCTTTATGATTATGATCCATGAAAAAACGAGAGCCCCCTTTATATAGATATTTTATAGAGGGGAGGGTGCCGACGGAAGCATGATGATAATCACTCCTCTATATAGATAGATAGATAGATAAATGATACTAGAGATATAGAGAGATAGAGATAAAAAATATAGAGGTAGACCTTTCCCGAAATAAGAACTGAGAGAGATTGAGATATAGATAGAGAGAGATATAGATCATAGAGATCTAAAAATAGAAAGGCATTCGATCGAGTTTCTATAGTATTGAAGAAGTTTACCCTATCATCTCAGAAGCGGGCCCTGCTCGAAAGCATCTCCCGTCATATATTAAACGGGGCCATTCTTTTTACCATCATAGAGAAGACTCGGCATCAAAGATGGCCCCTTTATTTGATCCCCTCGGCCCCATCCTTATTATAACTCTAGATCAGAAGGAGGAGCGCCCGGCGGAGGCCCCCTTCTTGATTTCATTAAAGGATAGAGTTCTCCAGTATAGGTGACAGTGATGTCACCCACATGGGCCTGGAGAACCTACAAAGCATAGAATGTTGGATGGAACCAAGAGATCTTATTGGAAGAAAAGATCTTCACCCACATGTGAGAAGACTGTATAGAAGATGGTGCCCACCCCTTATTAGTACAAAGCACAGAGTTGGTGTTGGCTTGTTCCCATCACTACAAGTCAGATACCCTCATAATAATAGTTGACGACAACTCAATCCTGGCAGTACTTACCCCGAAGGCAATATCTCAAAGCATGCATATTCTAGTTGGAAGCAACATGGTAGTGATTTCCAAGGAGGTTACAACAAGAAATTGGTCCAAGACTAAATCATACCTTCAAGGCCTCACCCTTAGATTTTGGTTGAATAAATGGATGAATCCCTCCTATGTGCCCAAGACTCTTTCACAAAATGAATTCCATGAGGTTTTCTCTGATGCCATCATTCTCCTAAGCTGAGTCATGGGAGAAGAAAAAACACGATACTTTCATAACTGGATGATTTTTTTCCTTCTTACAATCCTGGAGGAAACGCAAACAATTGACTTGGGATAAATAATGAGTGAAAACTTGCATCAAAAATTTCTTAAAGTACTATCTTCCAAGAGGTTCTTCATGACCTCCTACCTATTCTACGCCTTGTCAAGCATAAGACCATTCAAGGGCCTCAATATTGCATAAAACGTTTCCAAAAATTATCCTGTGTGTGACAAGTACCCACACTTGGTCCTAAAAGAGAGAAATCAACACTTAACAAAGGTGAATAATGCTTTCACAATGTACATTGTCAGATTGATGAAAGGAAACCCACATTCAATAATGTCTACACATGCCACTGCTCTAGTCAAAAGGTATGGATCATACTTCGTACAATTTTTAACCTTCTCATATATATGAGTTTTAGGTTTTGAAATTGCTCTACAGATATTTCCATACTACTCGAGTGACATGATTGTGCTAATTGAGTTTTGTAGACAATTGGTGTACATCAATCAGAAGCTAAGGAATAGGAATAAGAATTTGATCTCTTTCTCTATCTCACTAGGGATTTTCTCTTGTAAGAATGTCCATGATGCTACCAACATGGAAGCTTCCCTGTCCCCCAAAAATATGCACTCATACACCTCCAGGGAATATTTTTAAATCAGAGATTATCTAGACACATTTCACCTGCCCTATTTATGTCATGTCCCTCAAATTGAATATTTTTGGGTGAACTATGTTGATGACTATGAATTCCAAGAACATGATCACAAGAGGATGAAAGATGAGAAAATGAGATAGTTTAATCTTGATTGGTATGAATATGGTGTTCAAGATGACAACACTAACATGTATGATCTAGAGTACCTGACAGTGAAAGATTCTCATCTCCCCCAAATGGTTTGGAGTGTTCGTGAGTCTGGAGATATAAAAGAATGCATTGATGAAGTCATCAAGAGGTCTAAATAATGGTTCAGGAGAAAGAGGAGTTCTCTCATCACATCCGGTAACTTCCCTACCCTCCAGAGGCAAACATCTCACTAATATTTCTCTAAATACAAGGCTCCCATCTCGGTTCAATCAGGAGAAAGCTTGAAGATGAAAGTAGAGGAACCAAAATCCCCTCACTATAGGAGACTTTATAAGAAATTGAGAACATTATAAGAACCTATAGTTGATCTAGAACAATGGGATATTGACTTGGCTCACCCCTCATCCCTAAAACAATCTCCAAGCTTCTCATCTCATGTTGTTGCACCAGCACCACCTGCACAGGATATTCCTTCCCATTGGGAGCAAGAGGCTGCAATATTTCCAAGTGTTGAGTCAGAAACAAATCATATCTTCCCTTGATTAAAGGAGATGATTAGAAAAAAATCTCACATAGTGTGACAGGTGACAGTACCCAATTTCTCGACTATTGCTTTGATGGTCAAAGGGAAGAAAGGAAAATTGGCTCAGGAGGCTTCTCAAATTTTTTAGTGGTGCCTCGTGTAACCAGTATATAGAGGTAGCAAATTTTAAGTTCATCAATCCCATAAAATAAATGACCCCAACTTATTATGAGATGAGCACAATTTCCTTGTATCGTGAGGGTGATGTTCACTTGTTTCAAGAGTCTTCCACTCACCTTTCGTCACAAGAATTCAAGAATACAAGGAGAAGTTAGATTAAGTGAAAGACCATATCTAGACCCTCACTTCATATGTATAAGTGATATTTGACTTTAATTCTACCACTAATCTCTAGGCCAAAGAAGTTACTCCAATAAGTAGCTTCGATCCTGAGACTATCAGAAAAACAAAAGGGTTCACCATGCAGGTAAGATCGAATGACAAGTGGGTGAGCATGATCCTAGAAAATGGAAATTTGTTTTTGCCAGAAATGTTGACATTATTTAAGTACATGGATGTCATGGCCATGAAAATAATCACAACATGAGAAGGGATTGAAGTAAAAGGATCACTGGGATTAGGTGTATCCATTGGTCATGGAGATGGGAAAGATAAAATCATCCCTCCTGATAATCAAAGGTGTATTCTCTTCAACATTAGAATAATTATCTCAAGTCCGGGATCAAAATTTGGTCACTCACTATAAGATGATAAATGTTCACCATCCTAGAGCTTGATTCATATGAGGAAGATGTTGAAAAGATACTGAAAGATGCCAATGCTCATATACAAAAGCTAGGAGTGCCACCCACGTGAATGAAGATGCTTCAATAGATGATCTATTTAAGACTTTTGAAGATCTAGTAAAAAAGGAGGCCAGAGATCCATTCTCATTCAATGAGGATACATTAGAGTCTCTAGTGGAAATAAGGGTGGTCATTTCGAACACCACAATGGATCATCAATCCTAGTACTTGGAATGCAAGAACATCAACTCCCTCAGAGAAAGTTGGATCAAATCACATGATCTTTTTTATATCCCACAAGCTGAGAAGGTTGCACTTGAAGTAGAAAGGTTCAGTAAGTAGTTCAAAGGCATTGAAATTTCACCTGCGGGTCTTTCCAAAAGTCCATTAGTGGAAGGATATTCATCGAAATAATTCTCTCTATTTCTTCTTTCTTTCTCTCTTCACTCCCCCTCCCCTTCTTCCTTCATATTCTAATTCTTCATTGGGAGGTTGTAATTTTTTCTTATTTTTTCTTATTCATTAATGTGACTATAGTCTAAAAATGTAATAAGTACCCTAAATTTATAAAAGGGGACTTAATTTTCTTTCCTAGGAATATAAAGAGTCACAAGTGGAAAAGAACAAGTGAAAATACACATGGGGGGTAGGTGAAGAGTCATTTCTTATGGTCTATATATTGTAATGACACCCTCATTCTTAAGGGTTGTCAATTTTGTGTGTCATGAGAGATTACTACTTGTGAAGAAGAAAAAGAGATAATGTTTCTTCTATTTCCCTCCATCTATGTTCTTCCATTTTCATACTATGTACAAATTTGTTAAAAATTCAATGAAAGAGAAAGGAGTTTCTTATCCTATTTTGATGATAAGATTACTAAAACTTTGTGTTCTTAATCTTGTCTTTTCTTGTTGTTAGTATAAAATTTGTGTTCTTTCCATCTATGTGTGTTGAAGTACTCTAATTAATGGTTGTAGGAATCTGATTTTCTACCTACAATATTAATCCACCTCTCTTTTTCCCACTCCCTTTCCTACCCTTTCAGCAAATTCTTCCTTGCAAGCAATTACAAGAATTTTCTGCAGGTACAGTGGAGTGTTCCTGTTGGATCCCCGACCTCTAAGGCCATAAAAAATTTTTATTTCATTCACACATAATAAATGGATCTACACCATTCAAGAAGAGGGACCTAGATTTTCAGAGCATTGGAAGATACCCACCAATTTATCCACCTGAAAAATTTTCTTGCTAATAGTTTTTGGCACCCACCATGGGGAAGACTTGGCAGCAATCTGCACCCAAAATATAAATCACAAGAAAATTAAAAAAATCAAATACCCAAAAAAATAAAAAAATGGAATTTGAATAGTCACAGAGCCTTATGTCTCATATCAATGGCTATTCCTGGTAACCCTCCTATCCAAAGTAAATTAATTTTCCATATCCAAGAAGATATTGTATATGACTTGAGGGAATTTATTTTTCATAACAAGAGAGAATTTTTCATGATTACTTCATAGATACCAGTGTGTTAGACACTGAAGAACAATCTGCTGAAGAAAGGAAAAGAGTGAGACAAGCCCAACTACAGAAAAGAAGAGCTTAAGTCCATTTCTAATCTACAAGCTAGTTGATCATAGGTATACCAGGTCACAACAAAAAGGAGGAAATCTTGACCCAGTATTTAAAGAATGACAAAGAAGGAAAGAATATTTTAAATTTCAAGGCACTCCCCTCACCCATAAATTCCTCTCACCAATGGTCCAAGTGGTGTCAATCCATTAGACATAGATTTTCCAAATCTCAGTGAAGATTTCAAAAATTTTTAAGTAGAAACTGAAGAAGAAGATCCAAGCAAGAGTAGAAGAAGAAGTAAAAGCACTAGCTAAATTTGAAGCAGAAGTAAGAGCTAGAGAAAGAGAGATGAAACAAGAGTTGTAACCAAGAGCAGAAGTAAGAGAAAGGGTTGAAGCGGAAGCCAAGATATATGGGTGATGAAGAAAGACCGTCAACCTATTGTACCATGGGGTAGGAACACATTCCCACTTGCACTCCCACAAACCCTTCATGAGATACCACGAGGTTCAAGAAAAATTTTCCTAAGTTCATGGGAGATGGTTCACAACTCCCAGAAGAACATGTGACAGCCTTCATCACCATAGCATGTGGTATGTTAGGGGTGGAACATGAAGATATATCTGTTAGATTGTTTTCATAGATTCCTTGCAAGACAAAGTGGCTTAATGGTTCTACCTTCTACCAGTAATATCAATCACTTGTTGGGATGATATAAAAACTTACTTCAAGATAGATTCAAGTCTACTGAATATTGTCAAGACCTCTTGGTTTAATTGGTGCATATGAAGAAATAATCCAATGAGGGTATGAGATATTTCATAAAAAGATACAACAGATTGATCAAGATGATACCTATTGAATTCATGCCTTCAGATGATAATGTCAAAATATTCTTCATAATTCCTCAACATCCTAAATTCAGGTTCATTATCAGAAGGTCTCAGCCTATAAATTTGAAGGAAGATCAAGACTATGCAATCAAAATAGAGGATGATCTAATTTTTTTCTGGTAAATTGAAGAATCCCAACAAAAAACAAAAGGGTCAAAGTTCTTGATCCATTCCCATAGATCCTATGATTCAAATAATTTCCAATGATATAATTTCTATCAAAAATCAACTTTCTCAAACCACCATGAGGAATGTTCCAAAAATACCAATCTACCAAATAAACCAAGTATAGCTCTGCCTCTTCACAAGATTTCTCTTAAGGCACCATCAATCAATGTAACTTGTGATACTAAAGAACCAGAAGAAGAATAAGAAGGATTGGAGGATTTGGAAGAATAACAAAGTGAAGATGATAACATTCCCAAGATTGAAGAAGTCAATGGTGATGCTCATAATGGTCT
Organism: Taxus chinensis; assembly: GCA_019776745.2. NCBI lineage: Eukaryota > Viridiplantae > Streptophyta > Pinopsida > Cupressales > Taxaceae > Taxus > Taxus chinensis. Next base: position 595,766,863 of record CM034154.1, on the reverse strand, counting down.
CATTAAGTACCACTCAGCAGATGAGGATGATGATGATGAAGAGACACCAAGCTTCTCATGTTCCATGTTCACCCACTCCCAGTCTCAAAATGTAGATTCCTCCTAAAAAACTACTAAAAATAAGAATAAGGAGGATCCTCTCGCATAAGTTCCACATAAAAAAATCATTAGTCAGAGGATCTCCACTTCCCCCATCAATGGATTCATCAAAGGAGAAACCAGACCCAATAGCAAGCAAGAAGCCAATTTTCATAACAAGTAAGTCCTTTGGTGTTTCTCCTAATTTAAAATCTACTTCTAAGGCTAATCCTTCACCTAATTCTAGTCCTGCAAAATCCCTAAGGCTCAACCTAAATTCAACCACTCCTTCTCCTTCCAAACCTATTACCTTATCCACCAAGAGTATACTCAAGCTCCCAAGGTAGCACCATCTCCACAATGAAAAACTTCCATTATCCCCGTAACATCAATTTAACCACCTCGACTCCATTCAATTACGTCAAACATGCAAGTAAGACTAAAGTTTAGATTACTAAAATTGAATACTTGTAAACACACCCAGAGAAATTCAATAGGTTCATCAATGTTGTCCAAGGTGGTAGCCCAAAATCTAACACTGTGAATCCTAATCCTAAAGGCCTACTACCCACACCACCTACATCGCCTACACAGAATATGTTGGCACTAAGTGCATCTAAAAATAATAAAGTAGAACCATTCTACTTATCCCTCCTAATCAAAGGCTATAAGTTAAACAATTGTATCATAGACTTGGGATCCTATGATAATGTCATTCCCATCAAAGTATCCAATTCCTTAGGAATTACTTAAAACATGAAAATGGATATTATTATTCTATGGAATCAAAGGAAGTATCATTAGTGGGAAGGATCAAATATACACAAGTGGCCTTGGTGGAATTTCCGGATAAGAAAGTGTTATTCACAATTTTGGTGGAAAATCCAACATCCTTTGGTATGTTGTTGAGCAGAAGTTTTTACAGAGAGCTAGGTGGTGAAATTTGAATGGATTGGTCCTCCACGACCATTCCTTTGAAAGGGGAAATGAAAAATTTGTTGTTGGTATGGAAAATGAAATATATAGTCTAGAATTGAAAATACCCAAGAAAAATATCTTGTTCCAAGATAATGGGATGGGAAATTATTTTCTCACATCTAAAAAAGATGAAAATATTCCTTTCCTCACTAAGGAATAAGAAGATTAGATATGGACCATGAATTTTGATGGAAGTCATTCAAGTGTAGTTTCTGGAGCTAACATTTTCTTAAATTCTCCCTTAGGTGAATTCTTTCCCATTTGCATAAGCATACAATTTGGAAATACTAATAACACTAATGAATATGAGGCTCTCCTCCTTGGAATGGATGTTGCTGATTCCATGGGTATCAAGAAGGTCAAGTGTCTTAGAGATGTGGAAGTGATAGTAAGAAAAGTAAGAGACCAGTACCAAGTCAAAAACCCAAGACTCGGAACTATAGAAATAGATTTGTGGGACTGCATTGAATATTTCAATGCTTTCTCCATCCAATCCATTCCTTGAGAGAACAAAATGAAAATTTTGACTCTCTCACTTTCTCAGCTTCATTGGTGACTCCACATCCGTCCTTCAATAAAGACAAGGTGACTGTTGAAATGGTCTTCAGACCAAGTGTACCAGACAATGTGAACCATTTGAAAGTCTTTAATGATGATAGTCAACTCCTCACCTTCTTGGAGTAGAAAGATAATTTCAGTAGTCTCTTCTATGAAGGTAGTGAAAATCCACACTAGGAGTCAGCAGGATGAAGAAGACAAGGAAGGAATTGAAGGATTTTATTTAGAGGGAGTAATAAAACTCAAAGGGAATAATATTCTTAAAGGCCTAGTGTCATTGGAATATCTGTTTGACAAGCATGACCAATTCATCAAAGAAAGATCAAAATAGTCATCACAGTGCATAACCGAGTTCAAGAAGGAGAAAACATTGGCACCCCTAAGAAACCCAGAATGGTGAATATCTGGAAAATTTTTCTCTCTGGAAGAAAAATAAGGTTCATCTCATTTTGAATAAATATTATGATGTCTTGGCCTATTCATACGATGAACTCAAGTCCTTTCAACCAAAGGAAATGCATCATTTTATTCCTCTAAATCCTGAAAGCCAAGCCTTTTAGGAAAAAGAAATGGTCATACAATCCAAAGATAGTAGATACCATCAAGGAGGAGGTATTAAAATGTTAAATGTAAGAATATATTTCCTATCCACCACTCCACGTGGGTAGAGAATATTGTTCAGTGTGAAATAAAATGGGGAAATAAGGATTTGTGTGGACTTTCACAACCTGAACCAAGCCTCCCTGAAAGAAAACTACCCATCCCAATCATGGATCACATATCTTAGTAAGTGGTCACAGGGTTCTGAAATTCTCTCATTACTTGATGGATTCTTGGGTATAATCAGATTGAAGTAGAAGAAGAAGATATAACCAAGACATCCTTCACAACACCTTGGGGCACTTTTACATATAACAAAATGCCTTTCGATTTGATCAATGTGGGAGAAACCTTTCAAAGGTGATGGATTTAGAATTCAAATACCTCAAGAATTGTATAGTAATCTACCTAGATGACCTCGTTCTTCTCAAGAAAGAGAGGAGACTATATACACCATCTTGAAACAAGTACTCATAAGATGTAGGAAGCATGACATATCCCTGAATCCCAAGAAGTGCATCTTCAGGGTTACTGAACAAAAAATCCTTGGGCACATTATGAAAAAGGAAGGGGAAAAGATTGATCTAGAAAGAATAAAGGCCATTCAAGAACTATCATTACCAACTAGAAAAAAGGGAGTACATTCCTTCTTTGGCAAGGTCAACTTCCTCTGGTGCTTCATCCCAGAATTCTTCTGAGTTGACTAAGCACATAACTATCATGATGAAGCCACAAGTTAGATTCAAATGGAAAAAGAAGGAAAAAATGGCAATTTGAGGTGATAAAAGAAGCAATAGCAAAGGCTCCCACCTGGTACACCCATATTTTGACAAATATTTCATCTTGTACTATTATGCTTGAACACATGATATCTTCCATTTTGGTGCAAAAGAATGAAGAAGGCCTTGAAGCTCCCATTGCTTTCATGAGCTTGCCTCTGAAGAACCATGAGATGAAATATAACCAGTTGAGAAGCATGCCTATGTCATGGTCAAGGTAGTAAATAAATTTTGGTTCTACATTCTCAACTCCCACACTGTGGTAATGGTGTTAGGATCTGCCATCAAGTTCCATTCTCACTCAACAAGATCCAAGAACAAAAAGAGGAAAATGGGTGGTGAAAATTCAAGAGTATGATTTGGAAATCAAACCTTCAACCTTTCAGAGGAAATGGGCTATGTAAATTGATAGTAAAGATGAAACACTGTTGAAGGAGAATGATAAAGAAGAACACTTGTGTTATGAATGTATAGGAAAGGAATATTTCCTCAAGTCCTCTTTGTAAGCACGAAAAATGAATGGTATGCAGACATCTCTTACTTCTTGACCTATGGTGAGTTCCCTCCTCATCTTGATCACAAAAAAGATGAATCTCAAGCTAAGGGAATCCAAGTTATGTCATATGGAACCATGCACTCTATAAGAGGGGATTTGATGGTTTCTTTCTGAGGTGTGTAGACAAGGAGAAATAGGAGAAGTTGCTCAAGGCATATCATGATCAAGCATGCGGAGGAAACTTTTTGGAAATGGTCACAACTCATAAGATCCTCCAAGGTCAGTACTACTAGCCTACTTTTTTGTGGATGCCCAAGAATGGGTTTCCAAATGTGAATCATGCCAATAATTTTTGGGAGACCACAACTCATTGCACTGCCCCTCAGGCCAGTGGTGATTGAAGAACCATTCCAACAGTGGGGAATGGACTTCATTGGAGTTCTAAATCCTCACTCAAGTGCATTCATACCTACATGCTCACATTATGACAAATATTTCATGAAGTGGGTAAAGGCCATCCCTGTAAAGAAATCCAATACCGAAAACAGTGTGTAACTTTATCAAGGAGAACATCATTATTCATTTCAATATCCCACAAAATATTGTGGTGGATAATGCCACATATTTCTCCTCCAAGAGAGTTGACTGAGTTTTGCTATAGGCTATGGAATTTCTCTATCACACTCATTAGAATATTACCCATAAGGGAATGGTTAGGTGGAATCAAATAATAAGAACATTGTGACCATCATGTCTATAAGCTAGTAGATGAAAATAAAATAAATTGGCATAAAAATCTATATGATGCATTGTGGGAGAATAAATCACTCCAAAAGAAAGTAATTGGTATGTCTCCATTCCAATTTCTATGGGATCGAAGAAAAGATTCCAGTCATGGTGGAGATGTCACTCAAATTTCTCTAAGTAGTGGAAGATGGGAAATATCAAGATTCCATTGACAAAAGGATTTTTTTTCTTGAGAAACTAGAGGAAGACAGGTTCAAGGTAGTAGATTGAATCAAATCTCATCAACTGAAGGTCAAGAAGTTTGTTCAATAAGAAGGAAAAAGTTAGAATTCAAATTTGGATACCTTGTTCTACTTTAGGACAAGTGAAGAGAACCAAAGGAAGTCATGGGAAATTTGACTCTTTATGGCTTGGTCCATTCCAGATCTGCAAGACTTGTGGAGAAAATTCTTTCTACCTTTCTTATCTTGGATGGAACACATTGGAGTTTCCCCACAGTGGGAAATATCTAAAATTATACAAGCAGTGAAAGTGGGTTGTCCCCTCCATTATACCATAGGTGATGTAGGTGTGTGTTTCCCTTTCCCTTTTGTGTGTGTATTTCCTTTTCAGTGTGTTGTGTTTCCTTTTTCTTTGTGTGTGTGTACTCCTTTCGACCTATCTCTTGTTGTGTAAAGTGACTCTATAAATCCCAATGGATAAGGCATTGGTCTGATTTATAAACTAATATTTTGGAGTTCCTTCTCATCCTTTCCTCACTTTTTTTGATCTATAATGAGTCCCCAAGTGAGATCCATTTATTGTCCTATTTTTTCAAGGGAAAAATTCACTTGAAAATAGGACAACTATACCCTAGTGTCAAAAAAATTTCATTGTCAACCTTCCCTGACACCCCTCCAGGTCAGTCCATTCCCTGAATACCAGGCCTATCCTACCTTTTTAAGTGGTCTTGTTTGTTTTTCATTCTTTTCCATAGGTGATTTAGGGAAAACAAGTTCATTCAAGTTCTTCTGGGAGATGATACCTTTTAAGACATCCTTTTCAAGAGACTTAGGAATGACTATTCTTAGCCTTTCTAAGACATGGTTCACACCCCTCAAAGTGGATTTCTAAGTCCAAATTCATCAAGGAGAATTATTAAGGAGCTAAAACATTTTGCAACTGAGTTTTGGAATATTTTGGAAAGTTTCATAGGTTTAGGGACAAGTTCAGTAAAAGTGGGTCTTGGAGGGTGAAGGAACTTGTAGTACAAAAACAAATCCCCTGAACTTCAAGAAGTGATTTTGGGAGCTCCATAAGGAGTTAGATGTCAAATAAGACACTATTGAAATTTATTTTAGATATCTAAGTGATGGTGGTTTCACATTTTTCACAAGACATAATAAATTCTACCCACATACTTGTTTTCAGCATGCACATACCTATGATCCTGAGAAAACAATCCTATTTTTAGGGGTTTGTAGGAAGAATCAAGGCATGGGACCCATCCCATCCTTCTCCAAATGGTGTTTTAAGGAAAAATCATATATAAATAAGTTAATGAATAGATACCTAAAAATGCTCAATTTATGTTGGTCGACAAGTTTCTCTCTAAGGTACACTCTCGGGACTTAACCAATTTTTTAGGTGGACACATGTCACTCCCAAGTCTGAGCATGCAATTCCTTGTCGTAATTTTCCCATCTCCTTTTTGAAAAAAGGGACACAAAAATGTTCCTATCCCCAGATATCCCCCTGGATAATCATGTGACCCCAGTTGAGATTGATATAGGCCAGTTTAGCCACCGTACACTCAATTCCTAGCACCTTCCCGTCATCGAAATCTCGGAATGACACTTGTCGCCTCTATATAAGTGTCATGTGAAAGACTAGGGGTTAGACATGGGGTTAAGAATATTTTATTTCACCAAATATCATAGACCATTGGGAAAGTTGGGACACAAAAAGTGTCACCTAACCCCAAGTCTAACCCCTGGTCCTTCACATGACCACAGAAGGTGCTCGACATGAGCTTGTTTTCAGCTCCCTCTCCTTTCCGCCTCATGCTACTGACCATCCGTCAACTTATAAAGCCTAGAGAAAATTGAATTTTACTTACACTAACTTTCACTAGACCCTTGGAATAGTTGGGACACAAACATGCACCCAATCCTATCCCCTTCCATGGTCACCGATATGACCCAGTTTTAACCCCTGGGTGTTTTAAAGTGCTTTTTCTCTCTCCCACACTAACCAATCTCTGGGATGCCAATTTTAATGATCATGAGTTAGGAAAATTTATTGTGCACCATATTTATTGGAACCATGTGACACTTGGGACAAAAAGATTTCACCCAAGCCATTGAATATTTAAAAAAATCTATTTTTTGCAAAATTAATAACTACTACTATGTTGTTTCTTCCCTGTGCGTCCGTGAGAACCTCACAACCAGAAGATAACTATTAAAAATCTCCATATAAATTCACTTCCACCAATCCATTCTAGCTTCAAGTAATTTTCTACCATACCACACTTCAAACCCTTTCTTTTTTAGCTTCTACCATGTCTATTTTGCACCAGAAGAACTATCCATAGCCATGAAAACCATCAAAAAGTTGTACCTCACAAACGGGTAAGTCTGATTCCAGCTGAGACTTTTCACCTTATCTCTTCCTCTCCCAGGAACCTTCAAGCTGCAATAAATAGAAATACCATATATGTTCAATATTATTACCATATCAATAAACCCCAAAAATATTCCATAGTTTCTTTTTCCTTCAGTTTCCCGTTGATCCGGAAGGTGGCTTGAGCAAGAAATATGAACAAAACATTCTAGAGAAAATCCCCAGATCAAAAATGTTGATTTTTCAGAAAAACCGCAGGAGAGGAAAAATGGATTGCTAAAAATAGTAAGTTCCACATAGTTCAAACTTAGTATAAATATAAATTTTTGTAGAATAGTGAAAAAACTTCAAAGCAGCAAGACTCCAAAATGGAAAACTACAGCACACATGGGCCAAAAAAGAGAAAAAAGAAAAATTGAAAAATTAAAAGAAGCTAAAAAAACAACTTTATAAAAATATAAAGTTCTTAAAAATGGCCATGAAACATACCTGTGTAGATATTTTCCAAGGAATGGTGAGAAGTTCCATAAAAGTGATACCAGGGGTAAAAAAACTCAACCTTTCCCAAAATAACAACTCCTGGAACCTCGGTGTCTAAAAATATAAACTTCTAGTTTCAAGTGGAAGAATGTTGTGTATCACCTCAATTCTGAGCTCATATTATAGACTTTTTACCACCATGAAGTTCAAATTCTCTAGCCTTGATCCTATTTCTGGAACTTTCTTCATAATTACTTCAGTGTAGATGATAGTGATGTCTCTCACATGGACCTAGATGATCTAAAAGCCAGAATGTTGGGTGGACCAAGAAAGCCTGTGGAAGAAAAGATCTTCGTGATCGGACTGTATGCAGTTGGTGGCCACCTTGTGTTAGTAAAAAGTATATATTTTTTGTTGGATTTTTCCCATCACTACAAGTCGGATACCCATAAAATAACATTTGATGAAAACTTGGTCTTGATAATGCCTACCGAGAAGGCAATATCTCAAAGCATGCAAATTCTAGTTAGAAGCAACATGGTAGTGATCATCAAGGAGGTTGTAACAAGAGAGTGGTCTAAGACCAAATCATACTTGTAAGGCATTGCCCTTGCCTCGTGTTTAAATTTGTGTTCATGTTAAACTTGTTATTCTAATTAAAGAAACTAACACCTAGTAGTCTCAAAGCAAAGCTAAATATACATTAATATTACTATAAAAGCTTAATGGAAATTATATATCTTGCATAAACATGAATTAAATCACCTAATACTAACCATTCCTACTCTTTTAATGTATGATTACTTCTAAACATGAGCCTCTTTAGATCATGAGTAATCAAATTTGTGTGTTTTATTACCAAAGAGAGGGAAGGATCTCACTAAGAAATGGCTACAAGGCCAATCTTGGATCTTCCTTTCTACTCAACAATGGTAGAATGGATGCACAAGATGAATTGGCTATTCCAAATAATGGAGAAATCTATTTATCATATGTCTTATATGAGAATACTATCAAAAGTATGGTGTAATGTGTGAAGGATGTAACAAGGTCCTTTATACAGCTTTCCTATTTGTGAGAAGCTTGAATCCCAATGAATTTGGGATAAAGGATAAAGTATATTTAAACTTGTTAAGCTTGATTAGAGGAATTAATAAGTGATTAGAAACTCGTGGGAGTTGGAGATGATATAATTAATCAATTAGGATTAATTAATAGGCTAGAATAAGATTTTTAGGCTATTTGGAAGGGATTTAGGAGAAATTTGATATGATTTGAAGAATTTGAAAGAGGGATTTATCCAATAAAAGGGTTTATAGATTAAATGTATTGTTAAAAAGGATTAACTAACTCATAATAGTTAAATAATCAAATGGAAGAGTATTATAACTAATGAAGTGTCGTTAATTGGCTTCCAGAATGTGATAAAGTCTAGTTAATTAATGAAGTGTTGTTAATTGACCAAAATAGAGAAAAATGTTAGTTAATTAGTGAGAAACCACTAATTATAATGGAAATGATAGGAAAGAGGATAGTTAGTATAATTTTATCAATAAAATTGTGTAGGCGGATTTTAGGTGCCTACATTCGCCCCTCTTTGGGGTGGCATAAGAGATGCTACTTCAAAGATAGTAGATAAGTATAAACAAGTAAATTTCGAAGAGAAATTATTAGAATTAAGGGTGCCCCATTGATTGTCAATGGGGTGATAGAAGAGGTCGATTAATGATCAAAAATATCAAGGAAATGGATAGAAGAAATAAGGTGGGGGGAGGGGGATAAAAATGATCCCTATTCCCTAAGTGTTTTGGAAGAAAAGTTAATAGTGATAAGACATGATAGTGAAGAATATGGAAATATCTTTTGCATCCATCTCATTTAATAAACAACTTTGTTTTATCACTTTTCTCATATGATCTACAACATCAGTTTTTATTAAAATATATGCATACAAAAAAAGTGTCAAATAACATGAAAATTTGTAATACTAACATTTTATTACTGCTAAAACACTAACTCAATGCAACATACATAATGTAATGCAATACGAGAAATTAAACAAGCTAACCTAACAGGGAAAAATTACAAACACACAAACTCAAGTAAAAAACGTTCAAGACAATTGCACCAATATTTTTGTTATCAAGCTTCAGTTCCCAAATGTTTTGAGTTAATGAGTTAAAAATGGAACCACAAGAAAGGATACATGTGAGGTGAATAAACGGAGGACGCAAGGGTCATATGAAAAATAAATTGTGCACTATGAAATAGTACCAAACAACTCATTTGTGCAAGGGAGTATAGACATAATAAGAAAATCAACTTTGTTAATGGAGATAGATCTAAATGATCTGTGAGTCATTTAGGAGAACAAATGAGGACCAAAGAAATATATTTTGTAGGAAAAATTTCAATGTTTGAGGATGATGCATTTTATACAGGCCTTAGCTACGTGCATGTTGTTTACCATTTTTTGAAAAAATTGAATTGCACACATTTTTTGGATTTTTTTATTTTTACTAATTTTTTGGGGATTTTGGAATTGTTTTACTAATGTTTTGTATTTTTATGTTTTATCAATTTTTTGGATTTTTTAAGATTTTTCGAAGCTATGTATAGGAAAAATAAGAAACGTGGATGCCCCAACGATAAATGGGATGTACAAGGGTAGAATGACATGCGTACACGTAATAAGTGACGATGCAAAATTTCCCCCAATGTTAGATGGGAATGTACAAAGGAAAATTCTTCATATATATATAAGAGGAAGATAATCCAAATCAAATCCAAGACAGATAGGTTCAACATGATGATGAACGTAAGCCAATGAAGAGATAGAAAGAAGTAGAATATTGTTTATTGAAATGGGGAAAATTTTTCCTTCAAACCTCGTAAAAAGGAAATATTATACACATGGATGTTCTAAACTAAGTAGAAGAACAAAAAATGTTATGAAAGGATATGGAAAATGTAGCTAAAAGACTCATGATGAAAAAGTGATTAGAAAAAGGCACAAATCATGACACAAAATAAGGACTAAAGTAAGAGTCTGAAAAAGGTCCAAACAACACTCGGTAACATACTAATCCTATTTTCTCATAGATATCTAGTGTGTGCACATGTAAATTATTTACCTTTTAAAGTGAATATTTGATAGGCAGCAAGTGAGGACAAGTTAGCCGATGTGTAGGAATGTTTCATTTTAAAAGGTGATTTGTGAATGGATGGTGGAAGGAGAGCCGTAAATTTCTCCACTACCATCCAGGCATCCATATCCTTGAAGGAGATGGAATTAATTCTAGTCATAACATTGATCTAATTCCAGCCAAGTGTTCATAGCCTCGGTAGAGCTATTGCAAATACCCCAAGAGAGAGTTATATATTGACCTGATTTTGATTTTTGATTTTTGATTTTTTACTTTCTAAAACTATTTCATCTCTCTTGATTTATTTTTATGGGGGGTTAAGAACCACTAATGGATTAATATAAGGATTTGGAAGTGATTTCGATGACAACATTGGCTAGTGTCAATAAATACGTCCAAAATTCTTTGCAACAAGTTTATTAGATGTAGATAGTGATAGGATCTCTAAGAGGTTATCCATTATTTAATTTACCTAGGTGATGAAATAAAAAGGTCAAATGGATACCATCGATATAAATGTCACACAATGAGCATGAATAGACTAACCAAAATATCATCGAAGGGATGAAAATGATTAGTGGACTTGCAGAGGAATATGAAGAAAGGAAGGAAAGAGTATCCATGTGTATGCAATACCTTATTGCAATGTTTGATCTTTTTACCTTTGATTTTTTTTGTAATGTTTAAATTTTTTTCTCATTTTTTAAATTTTGAATATATATAGATATACTTTATATTTTGGGAAATTGGGACCAATAATGTCACTCTACGTGATAAGATCCAACAATGATGTTTGCAATTTTTTTTATAAGGGAGACTAGGATTTTTTTCTTATCTAGATTCATATAATCTCCAATCTCGATGATCATGGTGACCTCATATTCGATAAGTGAATGTGACTTATCTTTCAACATGGATTTGTATGGGGGATCTTGAGCTCCCTATCCATAGTTTTTTGCACTTAGATCCATATTTGATGGTTGCATTGGTTTGCATTCTTGAATCACATTTTATTTCTAACTTTATGGTTTTTTGACTTATTGAGAGATTTGGAGCTCTTCAGATTTTTTATCTAAGATTAATGAAGAAATGTTTTGGGTTTCACATAAGCTAATGTTTAATTTTTCTTATCCTGATAAGTGGGAGAAGAAAGTGGATGTTTTGGATTGATGATAGGAATGTTATGAATGGTGGTGGGATTACCACATTTTTTGATATAAGGATGATGTGACAGACGAAGAGGATATTGTCCAAGAATTGAAGAGGATGGGATACTAGGAGGTGATCCCTACATAGACTATGAAGGGTTACTAGAATGTGGCCCCAAGATGGAAGAGAATGGACTACCAGGAGGTGAGATAAAAATATAAGATGAAGGGCTACTAGGATGTGGCCCAAGTATAGAAGATGGAGGGATACTATGAGGTGAGTCACATATATAAGATAATGAGCTACTAGGATGTGACCTAAGGGAAGACAAAGATGGGCTACCAAGAAGTGGCCCACATATGGAAGAATATGATGGGCTATCAGCAAGTGACCCAATGAGAGATTTTTATTGAGGAATTTTGATATGTAAGGAATGATTTGGTGATGAGAATATAGGCCAAGGATCAATGACAAACCCAAATATTTCTCCATATAATGGGGAATGTGAAAATGGAAGAACAAGAGGAGGATCAAATTTGATGATCTTAGGATCTTCCTTAGTTTTATGATAAAAGGAATCAACCTCTTCCCCACAATACGCATATGCATTGAGGTCTAATTAAAATCCTTGCTCATGATCCTCAAGAGGAAAGTCCTTGTGTAGCCCCATGAATTCTTTGATTGCTTCTTCATTCTGAAATAAATCAATTGGTATGGGTTGTTTTTGGTTAACCATAGTAGGTTTATTGAAATAAAGAGGTCCAATAAGTGTGGAATATTTATAAGATGTTTTATGATGATTGATAGAAGAAGATGACTCAAGAGATAAATTATAGTTGGATTTGGAATTGGTTGGTATAGGTTTTCCTAGAAGACATCATAGTGCAAGTAGACAAAGAGGATCGCATAGAAAATAAGTAGATTATGACATAGGTACTAACTTGGATGATTGATTAGAGGAACTTGGATTCAAATGGATCTTCAAAATAGGATGATGTTGTTGAGGTGAATGATAAAGGGGGGTCCTGCAAAGAAACGAAGGACCACAACTCAAGATTCAAATTAGATGAATGATGGGGAGAATTTGTGGTGACACAAATCCTTAGAAGAGGAAAATTTTGTCTAGGAGACTAGTTATTCCTTAGAATAAATTTGATTAGATGAGGCTCAGGAAACTGAGGGGAATCTAAATAATAGTTTGGATCAGAAGCATCAAAATCATACCACTCACTATGAGATGAAAGTGGGGAAAGGGGTAACTGAATGGGTTCTCTAGCATGAATAACCAAATGAGGTTTAGTCATGATGGGCATATTTTGATGTGAATACCAAAACCTAGGGTTCTTATTGTCGTAAGTGTGAGAAACCATGTTATATTTATTCATTTTTGGCATCATTGGATCCAAATTCATATACCTAGATATTTTTATTGAACTCCTTCAAATGGATGGAAGTTCCACGTTGATTCAGGTAGCATAATGGTACTAAAATGGCGTTGACGTGATTTTCAAACAAGGTATACTAAAATAATTTTAGATACAAACAAATTCCAAGTCTTTGAAAATGGAGGCTACAAATTCAAGGAGTGCAACAACACTATTTGGACATGTTAATCAATCTTTGTAGACAAAGCAAGATTTTAGTATTAAACTGATGTTACCACAATGCAAACAATGTAACAAAGAAACTTTTCAAAACTCAAGGAAATGTTGGGATCAAAACTAAGTCTAATTTTATCAAGAATTTTTTTATTTACGTGAGCAGCATAACAATACAACTTAGATACGTAGATCAAGTTTCACAAAGGAAATGACATGTAAGTATCACTTGATATAATGTGGGCATCGTAATAACTCAAAGGAATTTAATGATGAGACAACCTAGATATAATGATAATGAGTCTTAATATAGGTTTGAGACAAAGGTCCTACTAGAACATGAAGATGTACCATTCACACTTTCAACACTCACATTTCAGAATTGCAACATAGTCATGTGAGTAGAGTATAAAAGTGGTGGACGTGATTATTTCGAGAGGTATCCATGTATGTTTCTTTCTTTTGTTACAAAAAGGGTAACAAGAAAACAAATGAGTAGACCAAGTGGTGATTAAAAATACTTAGCTTAACTTTGGTAGAGTTTCGCCTTATATTAGGACAAGGTAGAAACTAGGACAAAGTGATGCCTTTGTAATTTTTGTGATGAATAACATGTGGCTTCAAATTTAATAGATTGTCCCTTTGTTTGAAAAATACGGTTTTAACTCCAAAACAATTGTCTCTTTGTGAGAGCTCAATAGAACGCTCTGGATAAAGTCAAGTTGGCCCCAATGCCAAATGGTTTCCTAATATTTTGTTCACAAACTTGCTAATTCTTTCCTAAATGAGGTACGTATTTATAGAATTACTTCTATATAATATATCATTACCCCACAATAAAATTAATGAATGGGCCCCCCGTACAAGAAACGTGAAAATTGTCTCAGAAAAATTTTCAACTAGTTAAGAGGGTAGCGGGGCACTTCCTGTTTCGTCCACTAGTTCTCTCAAGGTGTAGACTACTTTGGCGTTTCTGGGGTAATCTTCATAATGATTTTTATGGCTTATGCCAAGATACTTCCCCAATTTAAAGGAGTAAATCCGTAGCTCTTAACCAAAACCTGCAAATACAGTGTGTTGAATAAAGTGGTGTATTTTTATCTTTGATATTAATGAGGTTTAGTACACCATTAGAAACCTACAACACACGTGTAGTTAGATTTTGTTTAGATCCCAAGTCTTTTACTAGCGTTAGGTCTTGTGCATAAAATCCTTAGTAGTTTCCCATAGAAAGCGAACCAAAGTTTATTTTGATCCTCAACATCATCCAAGGATGCAAGAGAAGCATATACATAATGATTTGATTTAACTAGATAAATTCGAAGGGAAACATTTAAATTAAATGTAATTTAAACACTGCTTAATAAATTGTTCATTCCCTTAAGCAAAAAAATGAAAGATTAAGTTTTTAAATAACCAAAATTTAGAAAAATGAAAACTAATTCTGCTTTTGATTCTCAAGATCACCCTAAGGTGCAAGAGAAGAGCATACACAAAATTTAGTCTAACTTAAGTAAAGCATGGAAACATGATTCTCATTAAAGATTAACAACATGTTAGAAATATGATTAATAATGTTAAAACCTGTAGAAAATGGTTAGGAAAACTTGTAAAATAGTAGAAACACATAAATTCAAAATATGAAGCCTCGAAGACTAAGCCAAAAATTAACACACAGTTCTAGTGCAAGCCTGTGTAGCATTAGCACATGGATTGAAGTGGTAGCACAAGGATAATATCACAGACACGGATCTAAGACAAAAAACATAGAAAGTGTTTCACTATCGTAGGAAGAGGAATAGTAGTGTAGGCAAAGGAGCCGTAGTGCAAGCTAGGTAAGTGGTAGCACAAGGTTATAGTAAAATATCACACATCATATATAGATAAACAAAAAAATTGGTTGATCAAAAACACAGGTAGAGAATCACTAGAGAAAGCCATTGAAGTGATAGTGTAAGCTTAAGAGTGGTAGCATACATAGTTTTGTAGTAGTGTAATCTTCAAAGAAGTGTCACAAGGGTCCCTCTTTCTAGTGCAAGGCACCTATGTATCATCAAAACATGGGATTTGATAAGAAAAAATGTTGAAAATCTCAAAAAAATAATAATTTGATCCAAATTTAGCAGCACCTCACCTCCTTTATAGTTATAACGAGAAAAAAAACAAAGAAAACTCAACTAATCTTGTTAAGAAACTCCATATTTATCTAAATATGCTAAAAGGAGGGTAAGTAACCAAAAATTGAAACTAATCTAAAAATCTTGGAATTAAATGCAAAGGACAATGGATTATGTCCCACTGGGCATGTCAAATGTGTTCATGTTAAACTTGTTATGCTAATTGAAATAAACTAACACATTCTAGTCTCAAAGAAAAGCAAAATATACCATTAACATTATGATAAGAGCTTAAGGGAAATTATCTATCTTACATAAACATGAATTAAATCACCTAATGCTAACCATTCCTACTCTTTTAATGTATGATTACTTCTAAACATGAGCATCTTTAGATCACGAGTAATCAAATTTGTGTGTTTGATTACCAAAGAGAGGGAAGGATCTCACCAAGAAATTGCTACAAGTTCAAGCTTGGATCTTCCTTTCTACTCAATAATGGTACAATGGATGCATAAGATGAATTATCTATTCCCAATAATGGAGAAGGATAGTGATCATATGTATTATATGAGAATACTAGTAAAAGTATGGTGTAAGGTGTGAAGGATGTAGGAGGGTCTTTTATATAACTTTCATATTTGGGAGAATCTTTAATCCCAATAAATGTGGGATAAATTAGGTTTAGACTTGTTAAGCTTGATTAGAGGAATTAACAAGTGATTAGCAACTCATGAGAGTTGGAAATGATTTAATTAATTAATTAGAATTAATTAATAGAATAGAATAAGCTTTTTAGGTTATTTGGAATTGTTTTAGGAGGAATTTGATATGATTTGAACCATTTGAAAAAGGTATTTAGCCAATAAAAGGATTTATTGATTAAATGCATTGTTAAAAAGGCTTAATTAACTCATAATAGTTAATTAATCAAATAGAAGAGGATTATAACTAATGAAGTGTCATTAATTGACATCCAGGATGTGATAAAGGATAGTTAATTACTGAAGTTTCATTAATTGACCAAAATAGAGGGATATGTTAGTTAATTAGTGGGAAACCACTCATTGTAATGGAAATGATAGGAAAGAGGATAATTAGTACTATTTTATTAATAAAATTGTGTATGTGGATTTTAGGAGTCTATAGAAGCAAGGGAGGAATCCCTCCCATGTGCCCAAGAATCTTTCTCAAAATTAATTCCATGAGGGTTTCTCTTATGCCATAATTATCCTAAGATGATTCATGGGAGAAGAAAACACAAGAGACTTTCATGACTATATGGAATTGTTCATTCTTACAATCCTGGAGGACAAGAAAACAATTGACTTGGGATAATTTATTAGTGACAAATTGCATCAACAATTTCTTCAAGTTCCATATTTGAAAAGTTCTTCATAATCTCGTACCTGGTCTATGCCTTGGTGAGAACAAGACCATTCAAGGGTCTCGCTCTTACATAGAATTTCTCCTAAAAGGCTCCTGCGTACAAAAAGTACCTGAACTTAGTCCTGAAAGAGAGCAATCAACACTTTACAAAGGTTAATGATTCTTTCATAATTTACATTTTCATATTTTTGGAGGGAAACTCACATTCAAGATTGTTTACATAGGCCACTGCTCTAGTCAGAAGGTTTGGATCATACTTCATACAATATTCAACATTCTCATATATATGAGTGTTGGGTTTTGAACTTGCTTCGTAGATATTTCCAAGCTACCTGAGCAACAGGATTGTGCTAATTGATATGTGTAGACACCTTGTGCACATCAATCATAAGATGAGGAATAGGAAGAAGAATTTGATCTCTTTCCCTATCTCAATAGGGATTTTCTCTTGTAAGAGTGCACATGATGTTTCCAACATGGAAGCTACCTTTTCCCCCATAAATATGCACTCATATATCTCAAGGGAATTTTTTGATATAAAATATTACCTAGAAACATTTCACCTACCCGATTTGTGTCATGTCCCTCAATTTCAAGATGATTGGGTGAATCGTGTTGATGACTATGAAGTCTGGGAATGTGATCATAAGAGGATGACAGTTGAGGAAAATGGGAAATTTTAATCTTCACTCATATGAATATGGTGTTCAAGATGACAACACTGACATGTATGATCCTGAGTACCCGGTAGTGAAAGATTATCCTCTCCCCCGAGTGGTTTGGAGTGTTCATGAGTCTAGAGATATCAAATAATGCACTGAGGAAATCATCAAGAGGTGTAAATAATGGTTCAAGAGAAAGACAGATGCTCTCATAACATCTGGAAACTTCCCTAACCTCCAAAGGAAAACATTTCACCATTCTTCGTCAAAAGACAATGCTCCCATCTCAATTCAATCAGGAGAAATATCGAAGAGGAAAGCAGTGGAACCAAAATCCCCTCATTACAGGAGACTACTTAAGAAAGTGAGAATAGTGGAAGAACCTGTAGTTTATTTATAATAAGGGGACATTGACCTAGCTCACCCCTGATCCCCACAACAATCTCCAACCTTCTCATCTCTCGTTACTACACTGGCACCACCTGCATAGGATATTCCTTCCCATTTGGAACAAGAGACTGCAATCTTGCCAAGTGCTGAGCCAGAAATAAATGATATCTTCCCTTAGGTATAGGAGATTATTACCACATAATATCACACATATTGATAGGTTAACGTACTCAATTTCTTGACTATCACTTTGATGGTCAAAGGGAAGAAATGAAAATTGGCTCATGTGGCTTCTCAATTTTTTAGTGGCACCTTGGGTAACTAGTTTATATAGGTAGTCAAGTGATGGTCATCACTCCCATCGAATAAATGACCCTAGGTTCTAAGGATATGAGCACAAATTATTTTGGACCCAATGAGACATTAAGGTGATGTTCACTTTTTTCAAGAGTCTTCCACTTGCCTATTCGTAAGAGTTCAAAATACAAGGATAATCTAGATCAAATGGAAGACCATATCCAGACCCTCACTTTATACATGTAATTTATCTTGGACCTGCATGCCACCACTATTCTCCCATCTAAATAAATTACTCCAATAAGTAGATTTGATCCTAAAACTATCATAAAAATGTAAGGGTTCACCATGTAGGGAAAAGTGAATGACAAGTGGGTGAGCATGATCCTAGAAAAAAGGAAGGCATCATTATTGTAAATGTTGAAATTTTTCAAGTACATGGATGCCACAACCATGAAAATAATAACAAAATAAGAATGGATTTAAGTAGAGAAGGATCATTGGGATCAATTGTATCCATTGGTCATGGAGTTGGACAAGATCAAATCATCCCTCCTGATAATAAAAGGTGCACATTCTTTTCATCATCAGAAGATTTGTCTCAAGTCTAGGCTCAAAAAAATTTCACTCGCTATAAGATGATCAAGTGTATCATTGTAGAGCTTGATTCATATGAAGAAGAAGTTTAAAATATACAGAAATATGCCAATGCTCAGATACAAAAGTTATGATTTCAAACAATGAACGAAGATGATTCAATAGATGATATATTGAAGACATTTAAAGATCTAGTCAATAGAAATCCATTCTCATTCAATGATGATACCTTGGACTCTCTGGCATAATTAAGATTTGTTATTTCAAACATCACAATGGATAATAAATCTTGGTACTCAGTATGTAAGAACATCAACTCCCTCATAGAGAGTTCGATCAAATCATTGAGATTTTTTCATATCTCACAGGTTGAGAAGGTTACACCCATGGTAGGAATGTTTAGTAAGCAGGTCAAGGGCATCAAAATTTCACCAGAGGATCTTTCCAATATTCCATCGATGGTAGGATCCTCATTGGAATAGTTCTCTCTTTATTCTTCTTTCTATCTCACTTCACCCCCCCCTCCCCCTCTTCCTTCACATTCTAATTCTTCGTCAGGGGTTGCACTTTTTTTTCTTATTCATTAATGTGACTATATTCTAAAAATGTATTAATTTTCCCTTAATTTATAAAATGGGGATTAATGTTCTTTCCTAGGAATATCAAGAGTCATAAGTGGAAAAGGCAAGTGAAAAGACACATGGGGGTAGGTGAAGATTCTTTTAATGGTCTATATATTATAATGATACCCTCATTCTTAAGGGTTGTCAATTATGTGTGCTCGTGAGAGATTATTACTTGTGAAGAAGCACAAAAGATAGCATTTCTCCTATTTCCCTCCTTCTATGTTCTTCCATTTTCCTATTATGTACAACTTTTTAAAAACTTCAATGAAAGAGAAAGGATTTTATTTCCGTTTTTTATGAGAAGATTACTGAGATTTTTTTTCTTAATCTTGTCTTGTCTTGTTGTCAGTAAAAAAATTGTGTTCTTTCAATCCATGTGTGTTGAATTACTCTGATTAATGGTTGTAGGAATATGATTGTATTCCTACAATATTAATCCCCCTCTCTTTTTCCCATTCCCCTTCCTACTTTTTCAAAAAAATCATCCCTTGCAAGTAATTGCAAGATTTTGATGCAAGTACAGTAGAGTGTTCCTTTTGTATCCCTGACCACTAAGGCCACCACATATTTTTAGTTCATTCACGCATAATAAATGGAATTGCACCATTCAAGCAGAGGGACATAGATTCTTAGAGCGTTGGTGGATACCCATGAATTTGTACACTTAACAAATTTTCTCACCAACATAGTGTCAATAGGATTTTTTATGAGAGTAAAACCTAACCACTAAGAAGAAACCCTAATCGCAAATGTGCATGAAACTAGAGAAATAAGGATCCCTAAAATCATATTTTCTATATATAACATATGTCGTGTTTAGGATTCAAAAAAATTGAATTATTCATTGACCATGCCTTTCTTTCTAATATATCTGTAAATTTTCTTCATCCTTTGATGTTTTTCTCCCTCAAATTTAACTTCTTCAATGCATCCCTTTTGGAATTTATATCACACATTTCTCATGTGATTTCTAATATGATGGAAAAGAGCACTCAAAATTGATAGAAAATGAACAATATGGATTTATTTTATCGTTGAAGCATATCCTCCTCCATTCATTTTTAAAAGCACTACACATGAGTCTCCCATATTAATGGTTCATAGGAAACAATATTTTGAACTCAATGCTTATCAATTCTTATCCTATATTTCATATTGCACATTACCATATGTTATTATCCCACATTAATGGTGCACAATAAATGATGTTTTAAACTCGGTGCTCATTTATTCTTCTTGTTCTCCATTCACTCACATGCATTAGATCATTTTCTTTACCTTTACATGGTTTGTTGAACTAGTTATCTCTATCTTTCCATCTCAAAATTTCTTTTTATGTCCTTCCCTCTCATTTTCACACTTCATTTTTTAATGCTTCCTTGACTACGTTTCTTGGGTCCCTTTGAAGTCATAAGTTGGTGTGTCTTCAAAATTTCAACAATGCCTTGACTACCACTTCCTATCAAAATTATCACTTCTCTTCATTGGATGTTTGTATACACCAATTTTAGAAACTATTATCTTTTATATCTCATGGAAGCTTTAAGCATCCTCTTGTCAGATCACCTATTGTTTGTAATGAATTCCATCCACTCCTTCATGCATTTTTTAATATCTAGGTCCATTTTATTAAATCTCTTTACACATACTCATTTTTTGCTTCTCGCTCCTTGTAGGACTTATCTTCTTGTGCATAACATTATGTATATTTTTGAATGCCAGATATAGCTTTGTTAAGCTAATAAGCACCTTAGTTAATGAAGATCTAGTTTTCTCGTGCATGCACAATGTGGCTCATTAATGTAGGATTTAATGTCAATTTCATATTTTGGAATTCAGTTTAAAGTCACATGTTTGTTTGTATATATGTATGTGTATGCGTATGTATACATGTATATGCATATGCATATGCATATGTATGTTAATATTTATATGTATGTGTATATATGTGTATGTGTGTGTATGTGTTTGTATGTGTTTGTATATATGTGTATGTATGTGTATATACATATGTGTGTGTATACATATACATAGATATAGACTCGATAGGATCATGAGTGATATTATATCTTCTTGCAGTTTTAGAAAAGCATCAAAATAATTTGACCACTCAATATTTGTCAAATTTTCTTTGGGATAGAGTCTATTTTTACTGTGATAGGCATAATTTTAATGGAACAACATGACTTGTCAATGAATATTACAAATGTTTTTTTTTTTTTTTATGTCCATGTGTTTATTAACAAAAATAATTCCCACAATATTTTTTTTGAGGAAAAAACATGATAGTGTTATTAACAATATACTGATAGTCCACTAATATACTAGTAATAGGATATGAGGGACAACCTATAAAAAATTAAATGGTAGAAGTGGGATTTAATACCTAGGTATAGGTAGTATTGCCAACAATAGTGGCACAACCATCAACTCCTAGCCATTACTTTTTGCAGTCTCTTTATGTGCTAGCATGTTTCTACATGTTCAAACAAAATGAATGTGATTTTTAACAAGCCTTTTTACAATCAGGGACATATTATAAGTTGGTTTTTAAATTCAAATGGTATATGTGAGCATTTATATTTATTCTACATTGGTAGTGGTAAAAATATCACATGAAAATTTTGTAGGGTCGGTCCCAAGATAGGGGAGGAAAGGGTGTCATTAATCTACAATAATCTTGAGATAACTCAACACAATAATTCCCTCTTACAATGGACTCCCTATTCTAAAATAATAAATTTAGTATTGGGCCCATGAGGATTTTAAAAGCTACCCAAGAATGAGCTTGGATGGTTATAAATGAATGTTATTTTCATTATAATTATACCCAACTTGTCGATTTTTTTAATGATTTTGTAAGAAATGGTGTTTCAAGGAATAGATGTGTCCAGTGTTATTAAAAAATCAATCCATGGAGAAAATTGTGTTGAACCTTGAAGCGTATAGGAAGGTGTAACATAGGATGGAGCGAATGGTGGGTGAGGGAAGCAACATGAGGAATTCATATATATGCAAGATTTCCTATCAATAGTTGTTGGTTCAGGATACCCTTAAAATGCATCCTCTCCACACAAGACATCAATGTGGCTAATGGAATGCTTGTATTCCACCAAGAACCACCACCATGAAAAACATGTGGTCGATTACGCATGACCCTTAGATTTTTGATTCACCAAAGTAGTTTTGAAGAGAGAGAGAGAGAGAGAGAGAGAGAGAATGTAGATTTCAAGGAAAATGATATGATGATTGCTAGTTATCTTGTGAGAATACACCTTTGCTTCATGTTGTTCCCTTAGTAAGTGTTCCACTCACCATTATCCTTTATTTTGTGGGATTTTGTAGAAATAGGGAATAATATACATATCTTTAATTTTTATGGGGTGGTGAGTATATTTACACATGTTTTTCCTTCTAAACCTTAGAGAAACTCTTAAATTTCAATTTTGTTAATATTTTTCTAACATTTTTGTTTCTGTAACAACTAGAGCATTTTTTTAAATATTCATAGTGCTATAAATTTTTTATTTGTGTTCAATGTTTATATTATCAAAACACACAATAATGTAATTGCAATAATCCCAAAAGTTGCAAAACCATTAAAAAGTAAGGCTTTAAGTTTGGTGGTTATTAAGACAAATTTAATATTTAAAAAATATTGGTGAATTAATTTCAATCTAAATATTACTTTGCACATGAGGACAAGAATAGCGAACTAAAATGTAAATTAATTGGAATGGATAAGTTAAAAAGGAAATAAAACATGAGATTTTTTTAGTCTATTACAATCTAGATACGATTCTTTTTACATTTTTTTTATTTTCTAAAAAAATATTCTAGGATGTAGTTAAATTTGTTGCTTCCTTTATATATATGTTCCTTGCAATATTAGAGTTTTTATTTGTTAACACTCAACCATATGGTTGCATGGGTATCAAAATAAAATTTATATACAAGTTTATTATAAGATGACTAAGACAACAAAGTGATGATAACAATAAAGTCATTTTTTTCTAGTTTAGGATTTTATTGATTTTATATTATTGGCTTGTTGACACATACATTAATTTATTATCAATATGCATATTTTGATTTGATGTGTTTGTGCTTTATTTATGCATTTTCACATTTGTATTCTTTTGTAAATTTTGAAAGAAATTAAATTAAATAAAAAAATTATTTTTCTTATTTACTTTGAAGATTTATTTTTCATTCTTAAGCGTACATATGTCTAACTAGCTTCACAACTCCTACATATATGTTTACACATTAATGTATTCTCTTAATTACTATGTGTTTACATGGTCTTCAAGAGATGGTGGAGGAGGGGATTGAGTTGTTGGGTATTTTCACCTACATTGACATCTCCCTTGTCTTCACTTGTTTGATCCCATTCGAAGCCATTTGTGTTGTGCATGTCTCATACCACTCATGAGGCTTCATTAGAAGATAATCCAAGACTCAAATTCTCACGCCTTTTGTTAATGAATTTGTTATCATTGTATGGTGAATTCCATGATAAGTTTCCACTCCTTTATTTTCCAGGTTAAGAAAAATTGTGTGAGGCCAAATATGGATCCCAATCTTGGTGTTTTCTCACATTGTTAGAGAAGATGAAAAACATTGCTATCATCAAAATTATTCATAATCAATATTAATCTAGAAAAATCGTGTCATACGATTTAAGGCCCCACATTGGAATGTTAGGTTCATACATTTTTAAGTCATATATCATAAACAACTCCATATAATTTCAAGCCACATATCTAAATGATAACTAGTATCATGAATAGCCATATTAATAATGTTTCTAATTTTTATCACTTATTATTGGAAACAAGAATGATGGTCATTATATTTTTCCATATAACATTTTTGTAGATGTAATCCATGTCTTTTCCATTTTATTATGTAATAATTCACTCATTACAACCAAGACATAAATGTGAGAAATAAAAGCTGTGTGAAATTGAAGAATCGTGTAAACATTTCTTATAAATCCTTTTATTCTTCCTTTTCACACAAAAAACCATATTTTGGTGGTGGTTTAAGTCCATGGGGAAAATACTCAATCAAGAGAAAGGTAATTAGAATATATACATAATTGAAACAACATAGAATGAGAATAGAGAACTAAACATGGTAGCAAATTAAAAATAATGAATTTAAACAGCCTATTCTTCAATAATCTAATTCCCTAGAGTTTTAGTAAGGTGAGAGTCAATAAACATGGAAGTTTTAGTTCACAATTTTTTGATGATGGCATCTAGTTTATGTTCATTAGAAATACCCTCCACTATTATGGCCTTGAGAAGTGTCAACTGTATACACCTAATTTTTCACTTTTCATCTTTCATACCTATTACAAACAATTTTTAGTATAGGTAAGGGTCACGGATGCATCTATTTCTTGAGAGGGTCCTACCACGAATGGGGTATGACTATTCACATAGTCATAATGGGTTAGAGATAGTACAAAAAGAGAGTATAGCTATGTAGTCTTTACATTAGTTTCCTTTATCCTTGTCAGTTCTTTTATGTCACATATACATTGCACTTCTGATACCTTGCTTTCATTTCACCATTTGGCACATTTTTTGCCCATTTTCTTGATCCATGACATCTATTTTTCACTTTACATGACATCTAGATATCCGTAGCCAATACCATTTCCCGTGGGTGATGGTTTCATTGTTATAATTTTCCCTAGCCAACACCATATCCCACGAGTGATGGCGCCAGGTATATATACACATCACACTTTGAAATTCATAAGAAAAAAAGAAATCCAAAATCACATGAACTAGCCATTCACTCTGCTCTCTTACACCAACTTTGCATTTTCTCACTTTTCCCTTGGTTCATCTTTCACTTGACTTGAATTAGATTGTACACTCTTCTTGGTTGGATTTTTTGCACTACTAGGTCATCTATATTGAGTCTACAACAAGAACATAATGGTGTTCCCCTTATCCACTTAATAATGATTCTCCCTTAGTGTGTTGCTTCTTTAGATAGATAAATGCATCAGTGACCACCCCAAAGGTAGGTTCTCTAACTATCTTTTTTGTTTTACATATATTAGTACATTTCCCTTCCCCATTTCTCTATGTTAGCTTAGCATTACATGAACATTAGTGTTAGCTAGCATATTTCTCTTAATGATCAGCTCCTTAGTTTTCCATCTCTTTATTTCAATCATGTCGTAGTAGTACATATTTTATATGTTTCACTTATCCCCCATCGATCTATATCTCTCCCCAATTTATCAATATCCTAGGAGGGTACTCTCCACTATCTTGACTAAAAGAATTAGAGACCCTAGGTTGACTTAGTGTAGGGATCACTAACCTTTAGATATGTGACCTTATAACTCAATGTATCCCCTTTAAATCAACCCATTGTGTGTTGGTTCATGTGAGTCTCATAATTTTTTCCTCAATATTATTGTACAATAGAAGACTTAGGAGTGCAAACCATTGAGACACATTCCTAGCTTATCATACATTTCTAGTGAACCTGACATGAATCCTACAGTCCTTTTTATTGAGAAAATCTCATTAAAATAATCCATCGCAGAACTTGATCTCATTCTGAACCACCAAAAATTAGAAAAATCTCAAAAACTTGTCCTCACAGACATGATCGTCCAGGAGTGATCATGTTTGTTCTAACACATTTGTTTCCAGAGCTCATCATCCCTGTGTAAGATTTCTATCATGTTCAATCCTTTCTATTCATGTGAACCTATCTCCTAACATCATCAAGCCCTATGCAAAAATTCGATAGGGTCAATTTTATTTGGAACAAAAATTTCCATAATTCTATTTTTATCTCCCAATTTGCAAAAAATGTCACCTCTAAGGATATTTTAGCACAACTAAACCATCTAAATTTCTCCATGGGATATTCCCTTATTCCTACATCTCCTCTTCATGCTCTTAAACGTGTTAATTCTCATCCTACTATCACTAACCATCATAGTCACCCCAATCTCACCTGTGAAAATTTGCAGTCCCAACCTTATCCCTTTGCGTAGTTAGAGTAGGGTCACTTAGTAGAATGTAATGTGGTTCAGGTTGAGAAAATAGATCCCAAAACATTTATTAATAATATCAACAACAATGATTATTTTACTCATGACAAGGATGGAGGTTTTTGAAGGATATCCACTAATGCCATGAAAATGACCATGCCTCATTCTAGCTAGGAAGTGCCCCATCATGATCACAGTCCTCCTTACAAAAATGATTAGGGTGAGTCTCCCAAAAATCCCACTAATGAACATAAAAATCACTATTTCACCTAATTCTTAGAGCATTTCTTTGAATATTGATGAAACAAATAAGGGTAAATGGGCTAGGAGGAATACCTGTTAAAGTTGGTTGAAGGTTTTTGTGCACTTATGACTTCTTAATCCATAGCTGATCATGAGAGATTATTTCTGGCTAGGAGGAACTACCTGAAATAGAAAACAAGATAACCAAATAGAAGTTAAACAGTATATACAGTGGACTCCCTAGCGTATGCTAGATCCAGGAAGTGTGATACTCCCTAGATGGCTATCAATCCATTGTTTAACACAAATCAATGTCAAGGATAGATGAAATCCTATTGTAGTTTAAATGATTTAGGTATCTCATTCAACAACAATAAGAAGATTCATTCACAACATGTTAGACTATGATTGCTTTATGAAGTTTAAGGTCTCTGTCAGAGTACTGGTACTGGTCAGGGTCTAGTTCTAGGCTATTTTGGGTATTTGGTGGGGATTTTAGGCTTTATTCTTGGTCTGAGGGTTAAAACACATAGACCGATGTTGGTCTGGTATGTTCGATGTCGGTTTAAGTTAATCGACGATGGTTATGGGTAACCAGGCATTGGTATGGTCAGGGTAGAGGAAACTTATTAAATCTTGGTGTGAGGGTAGATCTGAGGCTAAATGGAAATGGAGAGGGAAATGGAAAGGTCTATGGAGATCTTGGATATACTTGGAGATCTTTAAAACATGGGGTATGGGAAATTTAAAGGTGTGGGTGAAGGAATGATCAAGTTTGCATGAAGGTAAGTGGTGGGAGAATGGGAGTGGGAGTAGAAACTAATAATAGATATAACAGAACCTACTAAAATGAAAATGGATGAATGTTGGTTAATAAAACACTTTCTTTTGTATGATCTTGATGGTCAGGTGGCAATGGCAGGCATTGATCAAATGGATGAAGTTTTATGTGGTGATGGTGTTTCCCCGGATGCTTCCATAAATGAAAATGGCTCTATGATCACTTCTGATGTTGGCTGTGAATGATCTGATGCTTGTACGAATGACAGTTTTGCTTGCATGCAGCTCTAGTTTCATCTCTTTCTCTCAAAAATCTACCAACCTTGAAATAAGGTTGTTTTTGGGAATAAATGGTAACTGACGATGGTTCTGGGGTTGACCGGTGTCAGTTAGGGTGGGATTTCGTAGGTTTACTCAAAATGGGAAGATCCTCTTGATTTCTTGGATCTTGTTCACTTTTCCCCATGCATTAGAATGAAAGCTTCCCTTCTAACAGGAAAGAATGTGGTTAGAGGGAATGTAGGATTTGATTTTTAGGGTTTAGGTAGGTCTTAGTTAGATATGGCAACATACTAAGAATAGGTCTTAGGGTGAGGTGGGTGTGTGAGGCATTATCTCAATTAGGATATTTAAATAATAGATATTATGAGATAATGAATTAATTTAATTAAATTAATATTAGAGTGGGGTGAAAGGGGCCATGGTTAGGTGAGCGTGTTTGAGGTGATTATTTGACAAGGGGCCAAGGGGAGTGTGACCCAATTTTGGTGTCTACATTTTTCCCCTTTTTTTTTACGTACCTTGCATTCGTAAGCAACGCTGACAAAAATAAGATGTGGTTGCCCCATGTGTGGGTGAAGGTGATCCCCCTCAAACTAGGAACTAATGAGGCAGAAGGTAGAATCAGTGAGTGGTTTGATAAAAGGTGAATGGGATGAAGAGGAAAGTTGGCAATGTGGGTGAAAAGGGGTAAAGCGTATAATCAGGTAATCTATGTAATGGGTCAAGGTCAAAGGTAGTAACAGTCAAATGCACGTACACGTATGAATTGCAGCTCGGGTACCAAGTTGAAGAACATGCAAACTCTACATTGTTTAAGGTCGATAGGTTTATCCAAACAAGGTTAAGGTGATTTAGGTATCCAAGGTATAGGATATGGATAGTAAACATGATGCAGATCAAGTACAGGAACGTTTAGGTATGTTCCGGTACACCTAAGGTTGGGGTTAGGATAAACGGTCATGGCAAGAGGCAAGGTAAGGTCAGTATGTCAATCGACACGAGTAATAGTGCCGCAAGGTATAGCGAGAACATGAGGTCATAGGTCACTAGAAATTTTCTAGGTCCAAGGAACTAGGTCACGGCATGGGTAGGGTCGAAGTATGGGTAAAAGAACAAGTCCCCAAATGAGGATGAGGTGAGGTAGTAAATGATGAGGTCAGGAGGATAAAGTGAAGTGTCCAAGTTAGGTGTGGGTGAGGTAAAAATGATTCAGGTCAGAAAATTAGGGGTAGCGGGTAGGAAAAAGACTAAGTAGGATAACCGAAAATCGTTATAAGGAACTGATGCCGGTCATCGATGGATCGACCACGGTAATCTAGGGCATAGGACTGATGTCGGTAAAGGTAAAACCATCACCGGTCAAGTCGGGTAGGCTATAAAAAGAAAAAAGTGTCATGTTTTTAAAATCATTTCTCATTTACCAAATTAGGAGAAAATGACAAGAGAGGAAGAATGAGGTGGAAAGTGACCAAAAGACACAAAGAGCTGAGTTGGTGAGCTACATAGTAGGTGATTAGTAGTCGATAGGTGGGTCCACCGAGATCGGTTTGATCGATTCGATTGGTTGGAGGTGATTAGGTTGATTGGGTGATTTGCAGAGGTAAGGGGAGGGATCGGGTGGACCACCAGTGTAGTCGGCCTGATGTGCCACCACGGAGACGGAAACAATGTGCCATGAGGTAAGGTAAGTCAATCCCTTTCTGTTGTTTGTGAGGTAGATTGGTTTAGAGGTCGGGTAAGGAAAAATGATTGTTTGGGGGGAAAAGGGAATTTGAATTTTGGGAGGGAAAATCAGGTTAAATAGGAATGGGGAGAGATGTGGGTGGGTGAATGAGGGGTGGGGAGGGGTTGAGGGGGGGTTTAGGTAGAAATGGGTGGGTAGAAGGGTAAATGAGAGAGATTTTTTTTAAAAAGTAGGGTTTGGGTGTCACGAATTTTCGCCACAACAGTGACCGACATCGATCGAGGGTGGCTGACATCGGTGGTTCTAAACCGATATCAGTCACGAAAAAGGTGACCGATGCCAGTTTATGGGAGACCGGGGTCGGTTAGAGATAACCGGTACCGGTCATGATTTGGGGAAAAAGGAGCCACAAGTGTCCTAGGTTGGGTGGGTGAGATAGGTAGTGGTGATAGAAGATGTTTTGGGGAAAGACAGAGCTTGGGTAAGGGTTTGAGATAGGTATGGGTGACTGATAGTGGGTTAGGATTAGGGTGGGTAGATAGAATATGTGAGATGAAGGTAAGTTGGGAGGGAAGAAGAGGTAGGGTAGGAGGTATAGGTGAGGTGTCAAGGGTGATTGTGGGTATGATGAGGGTGTATTAATGTGATGTGTTGCTGGATGCAGTGAGAGATCAACTGCGGATGTGAGACAGGGTGCCACCCCTGCTCTTGACAGTGCGTGGGGCTGCGACAGTCGAGGAGTGGTGACATGTTGCAGATGTGGGCCTGATTGGGGTTAGACGCTACCAGACATGTAGTCTGGAAGTATCTGAGTTTTATGGTCACCCTCATCGATAGATGGGATTCAGTGACCAACATGTTCCATCTACCGATGGGGGAGATGATAGTCACCCTGGAGGATGTTTAGAGGATCCTGTGCAGTTACCAATATTGGGGATGCAAGTATACTTTGATCTCCTCAGAGGCATCTGAGGAGTTGATGCTGACAGTATTTGGTGAGGGAGTTGGCAGGAGATGAGGTTCCACAGTCACTAGCATGAGCTATGGAGAGATGTACCTAGCCCATCCAGAGGAGATGAGGCTAGTAGTGTTATTGATGGAGGCAGTCTAGTTATTTTGACACTTGCCTAGATGCAGAGGGTGGGAGATTCCCATGATCACTGATGGGGGTGCTACATGAATATGGTGATGGACAGGACCTACTTTGCATGGGCGCCAGCATTCATGGTGTAGTTATATAGAGAGCTATGTGGGTATGGGCAGCTCCGCAGGTTCAACTTATGCTGCACATTTGTTCTGCACTGTTGGGCCTACGAGCACATTGTGTGTGTTCATTCAATTGGTATGCCCCGGGCGGATGCATTTGAGTCTAGGTTTTTTTAGGTGGGGTACAGGCAATGGGTGTCCATTGATTGGAGAGCATCGAGCAGGTAGGGCTACACATGATGTAGCTTATTACAGGAGGTTACTGGAGGGGTTGTCTAGCATGGACATTATTTGGAGACCATATGTGGGTTATCCCTCATACAGACAGATGGATAATGAGTTAGACAGCTTGTAGCTACTCAGATGGATAGAGGGGTGCATGCTAGAGAGCATGAGATGATACCTAATAGACAGGGTCAGATGGCAGTTTGGGCTACCATAAGATATACCACCACCCTTCCCATAGTATAGGAGGGATGATGTGGAGAGGTCATTGCCTCTACCATAGCCGATAGTGCCTATAGGGAAGGAGGAGTAGGTGAGAGACTAGAGTAGATTGATGATGCCAGGGTGACTGGATAGATATAGATATAGTGGTGGGCTACTCATTTACGAGTAGTACCACCCAAGGCTAGGGGTAGCTAGATTTAGCCACCATCACTGTGTCAGAGAGATGCCCTACAGGGGTAGGTGGCGACCCTGATTACATAGTTGGGGATGGTGTAAGGGGCAGTTGGTAGGTTCAGAGGTAGAGGTGGCCACTTTGCATGCACAGGTGGCTAGTCTACAGGCCCAGATGGCCTAGGGTGGAGATGGTGATGAGGTATAGGTGGCTGCCCTACAGGCACAGAGTTATAGGTTTGTATAGGGCCAGTTGGCCATTACATAGGCATAAATTGAGGCATTACAGGCCCAGATACAGGCATAGGGTGAGGCCTGATGACACCACCACAGGCACCGGGATAGGGTCTCTAGTTTATAGGTAGGGGTGGGACAGGGTCCCACAAGATAGGCACAGGGGCAGAGGCTGATGGGGCCACCACAGATAGTACCCATATCCATAGATTGTGGGATGCCCTAGGTGAGGCCATGGTATTATCAGGATCAGTTGATGGTGGTAGGGATAGATTTCCTATCCTATAGTAAGAGTACAAGGCACAACAAGGCCTCGAGTGAGAGGACCAGATCATGCACCCATAGTGTGGAGAGCACAGGGGGCCAATCGAGCCCCGAGACAGGGTCAGGGTGAGGCCACTAGTTCACAGAGACCAACCCCAGGTGAATGTACCAGTAGGGACCCAACCATGACCCATGAGAGGTGGTGAGATGTTAGCAGGCCACCGTACAGGAGCCGAGGAGGAGGAGGAGATAGGAGAGACCGATATGGAGGATATCCATCTAGGATGATGCATGATGTATGTCCCTCCATTTTGATGTAGTTATTCATTTTTGATATATACCGGCCTACGTGCCGAAGAGAGTGAGGATGTATATGAGAGTTTTTTTATTTTTGATCATATACCGGCCTACGTGCTAAAGATGGTGAGGATGTATATGAGATTTTTGAGAGATGGATATTATTTGATATCAGTGTATATTGTATGGATACACAGGTTTATATGATGAGATGGATGATTTGGTGATGATGTATCTGTGTTGATAGAATTTGATTGATATGCATAGATGGATGGATGATAGGTGTGTTAGGCATGGTTGAGTCAGGTGTATAGGCATGGTTGAGTCAGGTCATAGGCATGGTGGAGTCAGGTTATAGGCATGGTGGAGTCAAGTCATAGGCATGGATTGATAGGTTATAGGTTTGGGCATGGTGGAGTCAGGTTATAGGCATGGATGGATTCAGGTTGTGGTGGAGTTAGGTCATAGGCATGAATTGATTCAGGTTAGTTGGCATGGTTTCATAGGCAATGGTTGAGTTTGTAATTCATTAATTTGATATGATGAAAATGATGAATGATGATGTGCATATGTTGTATTTTAATTTGTGGTATGTATGGTAACATGGATCATGTTGTTATGATCACAATGAATGTATGATTGTGGTAAAATGTGATGAAATGAATGGTGTAAAATTTTATTAATTTCCAATTAATTGATGATAAATTGGAAACTAACTAGAGTAGAATGTGATGGAATAGGTAGCCAAAAGGTGAGAGGTGAACAGTTGCGAATGAGAAAAGGTGAAGAAGGTGATGGCAATGGTCGAGCTAACCTCTAAGGGCCCCATGCCCTTGGAGTGCTACCTACATAGCCCCGGTGAAAAGGGGCCTCAGACCAATGTAGTTCTCCCATAAGCTAGGGAAAATGTAAGGAGGTATGAGAATGAGTTGGTAGGTTATAGGCATGGTTGAGTCGAGGTCATTTTAGGTATGGGTGAATTGTGGGCACATAGGTATGGGTAATTTTGAGTTGATTGTGGTGAAAGAGGAAAATTACCCAAAGATAAGCATCGAGGATCTAGTCCTATATAGGATAATCAATACGTAATGAAGAAGGTTAAAAGATAAGAGGAGGAAAGAAAGCCACCTGATTGGTAAGGATCATAACAGGTGGGTCATACCTTAGATAGGATGATGAATGTAAGACCCTAAAGACATTGCATGATTGATTATTCTAAAGGTGAAGAGTAGTCACATGATCACCAAATGTCACGGTTCCAATAGGTCCCTTGAGGTGGTAGGAAATGAAAGTGTGAATGGTGAGAGGGTGAAAAGTGGTTAGTTTATATGGTATTTGGTAGCATGCCTTTTGGCGAAAGATCCAAGATCACAATGAGTGAGTCCATGATGAAAAAGTTTTCTATTTTGAATTATATTTGAGATAGACTGATTGATGTGGGAAGTCTATATGGGATGAGAAAATTAACTCCTTGAGGTCTTCGTGAAGCTGATCGATGTGGGAAGCTTCGGATTCTTTTTCTCTCTATTTTTTAAAGCAAGCTTTACATAGCTGTCCTTCGAGGGAGTAGTCTATTTATAGCAGTGATGTAGAGAGAAAGATGTCCTTTTTTAGGGAGTCATCTTTTTATTTGAAGTTTGACTCAAGGAGTTAGATCCCATGTGAGGGATTTTAAGTCATGGACAAGACTAAGGTGAAGAATCAGATTCTTGTTCAGAAAGTAAGGTGAAACAACCATGGGATCTCATCTAAAAGCAGATGAAAAGTATCCATGAGAATCATGCCATGTGCAGCACCGTGGTACACATATTTAAGAGAAGATAAAAGAGTGACATGGGTACGCACATGATTCTTGTTTAATCATTGGGGATGGCATAGTGAAAGGAGGGAAATGAAAAGTTCTCAAGGGATGAGCATGAAAAGAGGTAGAAGGTGAGGTAGGACTGAAATTCAATAGTAGAATGGTTGAAGATGCAAGGCATTAAGGGGCTCAGGTTCAGGTTTACCATCTAGTGAAGATAAACGATAAGCACCTGATCCATAAGTATGAGTCACGATGTATGGTCCAAGCCAATTAGGAGTAAATTTTCCCCGTTTACTTTTTTCTGCTTTGGTTACATGTTGATTTTCTTTCAGGACAAGGTCACCGACTTGGAAGGTTCGTTCATGGACACATGTTTGTCATAGGCACGCTTGATATGTTTTTGGTAAACTTGAAGATGGTCAAGAGCATTAAGATGACATTCATCTAATAACTCAAGTTGTGTTAAATGGTCCTAGTGAAATTCATCATCATTGAGCATGTCATGGAGAGAAATGTGGAGTGAGGGAATCTGAACTTTGAGAGGAAAAACAACCTTTATACCATAGACCAGAGAAAAAGGTGTGGCAGTAGTGGAAGTGTGAATACTAGTGCGGTATGCCCACAAGGCAAAAGGAATGTGCGTATGCAAGTCCTTCCTAGTATCATTAACCACTTTCATGAGAATTTTATTCAGGGTTTTATTAGTGGATTCATGGCTTGGCCATTGGTTTGTGGGTAATATGGTGATGAGAAACTTAGTTGAATACCGAAGGCATCGTAAAGTTTCCACAAGGTTTTATTTTTGAATTGTTTTCCATTATCAGTGATGAGGTGATGTGGGACACCAAAGCAACAAATGATGTGATGATTGATGAACTCACATATTTTCTTGGCTTTTGTGGAGATGAGAGGTATGGCTTCAACCCATTTGGTGTAATATTCGGTAGCGGTGATTATCCATTGATGTCACTGGGAAGAATGGGGATTGATCTCTCTGACAAGATCCAAACCCCATTGAGAGAAGGGCCAAAGGTCACGGGTGACCTGTAAGGCATGACTGGGTGTATGATGAAGGTTGGCATGTTGTTGGAATTTTACACAATGCTTAACGTAGTCACAACAATCATGGTTAAGGGTCAGCCAGTAATAGCCTAGGTGAAGAATACGCTTAGCAACCACAAGGCCACTGAAGTGACCTCCACATATGCCATCATGAACTTCCTTAATGGTATAAGGAATTTTAGAACTTGTAAGGCACCGTAAGAGAATACCATCAAAGTTGTGCTTATAGAGGAGGCCACCCATGATGACATAATGAGAGACCCTTTTAAGAAAAGGCACGTTGTCCATTACGAGTGAGGTCGGGAGGTAAGATGGAGAGGGAAAGATAGTCTGAGTATTGTTTATACCAAAGGTCACTTGGGTCAGGAGCAGTGGTTCTGATAGAGTAAACTTCATGAGGTAAATAAGAGGGTGATTGGAGTCTTTGTACGGTGACAAATATTTTAGAGTCAGTGGGTGAAGCAGGTATCTGGGAAGCCAAGCAGGCCATGGTATCTGTCAAATTTATTGGTTGAATGTGGGATGGTTTGAAGGGCGTAACGGTCGAAGGTGGTCAGAAGTATGTCTACATGATGCTTATACTTTTGAAGTATCTCATTACAACATTGGTATATACCATTGACTTGGTTTATGACCAATTGAGAATCACCAAAGATGTTGATTAACTTAACATCTAAGGCATAGGTAGCCTGGAGACCCAATACGAGTGCTTCGTATTCAGCAATATTGTTTGTATAATAAAAATCAAGTTTGAAAGACAAAGGCATGGGTTCACCATCAAGAAGAATGAGAATAACACCAGCCCCACCCCCACACTGACACTTGGAACCATCGAAGAAGAGTGTCATTTGGTACGCATGGGTTCATCCAAGGAAAGGGTAGCAATAGACTCATCTAGAAAGTCAAAGTTAGAGGGTTGGTCCCCAGAAATAGGTGCATCGGCCAATTGGTCAGCGATAGCCTGGCCTTGATGGAATTTTGATGGGTGAATTTGAGGTTGAGGTTAGCCAGAAGCATAAGCCAACGTGTAGCTCATTGATTTTGGTAAGGTTTGGCGTACATGAAGTGTAAGGGGTCAGTGTTGGTCACAACATAGGTTTTGTGGTTAAGTAGATAATGGTAGAGTTTGGTGGCAAAAAAAACTAAGGCTAAGAAAAGTTTTTCGGCATGGGTGTATCGGATTTTGTAGTCCAAAAGAGTATGTCTTATGTAATAAACCACCTGCTCTCTGTGTTGTTCATCGCAATGAGTGAGCATGGCCCCCAAGGAGTGATCGGTAGCTGAGATGTATAGGTAGAAGGGTTGATCATATTTAGGTGGAATGAGTATGGGTGGTTGGAGAAGGTATTGTTTTAAGGCTTCAAAAGCTTTATGGTAGTCCTCATCCCATTTAAAGGAAACATCCTTTTTGAGAAGGTGATGAAATGGTTGACACCAATTAGATAGTTGTGAAATGAAATGGTGAATAGACTGCAACTTACCTTGTAGGCTACAGAAGCTGCCACAGATTAGTGGGTGGAGGCATTTCAAGAATGGCCTTGACTTTAGTAGGGTCAACCTCTATACCACATAAGGAGACAATAAATCCTAGGAGCTTGCCTGAGAGAACTGTAAAGATGCATTTCTTAGGCTGAAGGTGAACACAATACTTAATGAGGTGGTCAAAGATGTTTTTTAGGACGATGAGGTGCTCAGAGTAGCATTTAGATTTGGCTAGGAGATCATCTACGTAATCTTCCAATATACGGTGTATGATGTCATGGAAGATGTAAGTCATAGCCCGCTGATATGTGGCACCAGAATTTTTAAGGCCAAAAGGCATGACTCGATAGTAGAAGGTCCCCCAAGGGGTGATGAATGTAGTTTTGTGTTGATCCTCTAGAGCAAGCAAGATTTGGTTATAACCTGAAGAAACCATCCATGAGTGATAGCATCTCATGACCAGTGGTAAGGTCAACCAGTTGGTCAATACTAGGTAGAGGAAAGTCATCTTTCGGGAAAGCTAGGTTGAGGTCATGGAAATCTATGTAAATGTCAGAGTCCCCTGTCACCTTAGTGATAGGGATAATGTTAGAAATCCATCGAGGATAATCAATGGGTAAGATGAAGGAAACAGAAAGAAGGTGCTTGAAGTTCTTCTTTGACCAGAAGAGCAATGCGAGGGTGTATTTTCCTCAGCTTTTGTTTTACGGGTTTGGCATTGGGAATGGTTATGATATTGTGGACCACTATGGTGGGGTCAATACTAGGCATGTCTACATAAGACCAAGGAAAAGCATGGCTATGATATTTAAGAAAATAAGTGATGGCTTCCTATTCAGTAGTATCTAAAGATTGGCCAATCTTTAGAATGTGTGGGTCATCCTAAGTATGGATGTTGATTTTGATATTCGATTTGTTTAACATGGTTTGTGTCTTAGATGGTAATGACCGATGAATATATGAGTCTTCTGTACCAAGGTAGGTGAGTATAGATTCATCATCCTGACATTGAATGACATTAATAGAAGGTGTATCATCATCGATCATTTCAGGATATAGGAAGGGAAGAGAAGAGGGAGCCTCACCCTCGCGTTGATAAGTCAGAGGCCCCAAGGAAATGGTGTTTATGAAAAAAAAAGTTAGGAGGAATGGATTCTAGATCTATCAACTCTATCGGTGAGGGTGGTGATGGTGGTGAAGAAGGTGGAGTAGGTGAAGAAGGTGGAGAAAGGGCTCGATATCCTCAATGAGTTCAATGTGGGCCTTCTTGGTAGGTGGTTTAACAAAGCTGATACCACTACGGTCATTATGTTTGTGGGTAGTACATGGAATAATAATGTGATGAATCTTGCTCATAAAATCCAAAACCAAAACCCTTCCACGCACATCGGTGTATAGAAGGTGTGGGTAGAAATGACAATTGGTGAGTGACTGGAGGTTGGTAGAAAATGGGAGGGTTTGTGATGGTGGTTCAGGTGTATAAGTGGTAGTATCAAGTCCCCCATAGGTGAGATTAGTGTGAAGGTGGGGAGGACCGTAAAGGAGACACTCTCCTATGCAGTGATCATAATGAGGGTGTTGGTGAAGGATTCCATACTCTTGTGGAGTAAGGAATGTGTTGACATTATATAGGTGATACTCCCCTAGAGTGAGACATTGAAAAACACCTTCCAAGGGATCGGTGGTCGATATGTGGGTAGCTGGGATAGATGATGTGTTAGAGGTTGGATTAGAGGTGGAGC
Organism: Taxus chinensis; assembly: GCA_019776745.2. Classification (NCBI taxonomy): domain Eukaryota; kingdom Viridiplantae; phylum Streptophyta; class Pinopsida; order Cupressales; family Taxaceae; genus Taxus; species Taxus chinensis. The sequence continues at coordinate 595,728,835 of CM034154.1, read as the reverse complement.
TAGCTGATTGGGAGGCTGGACGGGTCAGCCATGGAGGTTGTGGCGGCGGTAGGAATGGAGGATGTAGGTGCGGTTGAGGTAGTGGGTGGCATTGGTGAGTGGGGGTGTAGGTGAAGAGGAAGTGGTCATGGATGTAGATGCTTTAATGGGTATAAGCACATCATTGGGTTGGTAAAGCATGTTGCAGGTTTTGAAAGGTGATGGGTCAGCTGGAATGGTATAGGTGTACCCTTCATGCTCAAACTTCACACAATGATGTAAAGTGGAAGGAACACAACCCATAACATGAATCCAGGGTCTACCAAGCAACATGTTATATTGAAATTCCCCCTCCAAGATGTAAAATAACTCTAGAACAGTGTGGGGGGCCCATGTGAACATGGAGGATGATGGTGCCAAGTGTAGAGGTGATAGCATCATTAAATGAATGTAACATGATGGGATGTTTATGCATGTAATTTTCGGGTATGTGCATTTGGTCGAATGCATGGGAGGAGATGATGTTAATGCTAGCACCCCCATCGATCATAACATGTTGTACACATATATCATGTGAATGTGGATGGAGATGAAAAGGGTTGGATTAGGGTCATCGGTTTGGTGTGGTGTGATCTCTTCATCTGAAAAGCTGAGGGTGGCTACTTGGTGAGTAGGGTGGAGGTGTAGATGAAGATGGTAATTTGGTAAGAGAGGCTACATGATGAGGTGTAATAATGGAGGTCACAGGTGTAGGGTCATTGGGTAAAACCTCAATAGACTGAAGAACCTCCATGAGAGCTTGGCGAATGGGATTCAGAGGTTTAGATGAGGTCATATAGGGACATTTTGAGGGAGGATTGGTGTAATTATTTGAGCATCATGTGATGTGTAACCCCATTAGAAATAGGATATGTGGGGCCGTAGATAGTGACTTTAGGTGTGGGTGCAGATGGTATGTTGGGTATAGGGGTGGTTGGTGGGTCGGTTGCCTTTTCCTTTCCTTTTTCCTTCTGTGTGTGGGTAGCAATGTGGATCATGTTGATTTGAGGTGGGGAGGTAGGTGAATTAGGTGAGCCATGAAAGGTATAGTGACAAGAAGGGAAAAAGCCAAGTGGTGGGAAGGAACCTTGTGAGATGAGTTAGGCACACCAAAATTTGGGTGGAGGTTTGGCAAGTTCTCTAATGTGCACCATGTTAATTTCAAATCTCAGAGGTGGCTCTAAGAGTTGTGGGGGTGGAGGTTTTGGTCACTGAGTAGGAAATGAGGGAAGAACTATGTGAAAACTGGTGCTGGAAAAATGGGGTCCTCATCTTGAGAAGGTCATCATCGTCAAAGTTTTCTTCAGGAGGACACAACTGGATAAGAATGGTTTTCAAAGCCTTACAGTTCTCTACATCGTGTCCTGGCACATGATGGTAGGCACAAATTTTGGTTTTTTCAAACCCCTTTGGTTTGGGTTTGAGTGGGTCATAAGGTCTAAGAGGTGGTAATGTGATGACAGAAGTTTCAAGGAGGTTGGTTAAGATTTTGGCATAGGATCCCACTAGTGGATCAAAATGGGAAGTGAATGTGGGTTTGGGTACAGGTGTGGCTGACTATATAGGAAGGGTCTTTGCAAGAGGGGGAGTGGGTCGAGCTATGGTTTTAGGTGTTGGCATGGTCTTAGGCATTGGTCGTGTCTTCTTGGGTAGGGGTATGGTAGATGAACTGGTAATAGAGTGTGTGGTTGGCTTGACTATCTTATTGGAGGGTAGCATATTTTTACCTTTAGGTTGCACCTTCTTGGGTAAAGGTGACACAAGCACACGAGATCTAGAGGGAAAAGTGGATGGTGGAAGAGGGTGAGTTACCCACGGGGATAACTGAGGTGTTGTGGGGTAGATGGTGCGGGTCATGTAGGAGGTGTGAGGGAAAGAGAATGAAGTGTCATGGGTAGTGAAGAAGTTATCGATGGTATGGGAGGTATGGGTGGTAAAAATGTTGCAGGTGTGGGTGGAAGTTGTGTCAGGTGTTTGGGTATGTTAGAGGTCTGCGAGGGAGGAATGGGCTGCTGCATTTTTAGTTTACCAGTAGGTGGAGGTTTCTTAGCTAGCTATCAAAGGGTGGGGTCCTAAGACGGATGGAAGGGGTGAAGGTGATGAAGGTGTGATTGACGAGGTTGGGGTACGAGATCTAGGGGATTGGTTCTTCTGTTTGGGGGCTGAATTAAGTTTCGTGTTAGTTTTGGAGGATGTAGCTAAATCTAATTTAATGGGTGGATGAGTAAGGTTGGCCATTGGGATGACCCCTAAGGTAGTAATAGGTTTAGGAAAGGAAGATGATGTAGGTGTAGGTTTGGATGTAGAAGCATGTTGAGTTATGGGTAGAGGTGTGAGTTGAGCCATGAGTGGTATCATGGGAGAATTTGTGATAGTTGTGGTTGTGTTTGGTTCGATCGGCCGAAATATTTTTTGGTAGATAGTGGAAGTGTCAGCGAGTGACATCTGCATTTGTGTTGAGATAGGAAGTAGAAGACTGCCCCCAAAGTAAGGCTCTATCCACATAATCTAGGAGGTCGGCTAAGCGTGAGAACGACACTGCATAGTGGGTGAGGTTGATGTGGATCCAATGGTGATTCCCATAAAATGTGTCTTAGAAATGGGGAATTCACTAGCTTCAGCCTCTGTGGGTAAGAGAGCCAAAAGTAAGTCTACAGGATCTTGGGTGGCTAATGGAGAATGGTCACCTAGAGGTAACGACATTTCTACTGGATCTTTGATAGGTGGAGGAGATGACGGGTGCTCCTCTATGGGTGGAGGAGATAAACAATCTTCTTCTCATGGGTCAGTGAGGTACTACATGTGATGATGGGTCTCTAGGTGGAAAAGCCAAAGGTGAAGTGGTCTTGATGTTAACATAGGACTCCTTCACAGGTGATGGAGGAGATGAAGGGTGTTCCTCTATGGGTGGAGGAATAGGTGAAGTGGGTTCATGTGTAGGTGGAGGAAGTTGGGGCCAATATTTCCTCTATGGAAGGAATATGAGGTAATTGGGAAGCAACTGGTGTGTCACTAACAATAGCATGGATCTCTCGAGTATGGCTATCATTAGTTGATGTCTCTCCAGTTTGATCAGAAGAAGGGGTGTGATTCAGAAATAGTTTCTTGAAGATGTGTAAGTTTTGATTGGCAGGTTCATTAGGATTATCCAATATTAACTCACCATTCTCGAGCATTTCCTAGACAATGTTCTTGAAAGTGATGTAATTTCCGTCACTATGACCTTTTACCTGATGATAGTTGCAGAAGTTGTGCTCTTTGTACCATACGGGTGTGGGGTGAGCAGGATCAAAACTAGTGTGTGGTTTTATAGGAGGAAGGGTGATGGCCCCAACTTTAATGATCTTTTCTAAGACAGAAGAGTAAGGCTCCCCAATTCGGGTGTATTTCCGTTGTTCTCGTTTGACTTGAAAGGTCTAGACAAGAGAAATATTAGATGAGGGGTTATCATGATTTGATGCATGAGTTGAACCGGCCTTGAGTACCACTGCATTAGCAGTTCCCTTGGCTTTTGAATAATTATTCTATGGTTTCGAAGAATAAGAGGTATAATTTGACTTAAATGTCAAATTCTTATTGCGTAGTTGAATTTTCTTTTCTTCGATGACCCAAATCTCTAGCTTTCATGTCATGGTGAATGCCTCATCAAAGGTTCAGAAATTATGTACCTGTAGGGTTGGTGAGATATTTCTAGCACAATCCCAAGTGAAGAGCTCTATGAGCTCAGTTTTTGGTAATTGGAATGTGAGTTGATTGATCAGACTACGCTAACGAGTGACAAAATCCATGATAGACTCATCGTCATATTGACACATAGAGTAGAGGTTAGTCATAGTAACCTTCTTAACAACGTTGATGGAGAAGTGATCCAAGAAGGCTTGGGCTACCTGATTTAATGAGAAGATAGAATATCTAGGTAACCCACTATACCAATCTAATGTGGGCCCGGTCAGAGACATGGAAAAGGTCCTCAAAAGTAAAGCATCATCATAGGTGATCAGATAACAACCATGTTAGAAATACCGCAAGTGTTGTTGCGGGTCCTCTTTTCTATTGAAGTGGTTAAATTTAAGCATTTCCCAATGTACGGGATATGGATGAATAGGAATAGATGGGTGTATAGGCTCATTCCAAATTTTTTCGTAGGTGAGAGAGTTGCACGAGCCAAAAATGATGCCTCCAATGTCTACATCTTATTCATCATTACCTTGATTAGGTCATTAGTAGGTGGTGATGGATGGGTACCTCCTATAGCATAAGAAGGTTGGTGTTGGACATATGATGGAGGTGGCATTCTAGTATATGGTGATGTCGTATAGGTAGATTGAGAAGGAGGGAGTGAGATAGGGGGTACGTACCTAGAATGACTGATAGATGAAATGAGAGGCTACTAATAGTACATATATGGAGGTGGAAGGGTTGAGGTGACTCTAGTAGTGATGGGGGATAAGGACTATGGAATAAAAAGGACAATGTTTTGAAAAGGGGTGGTGGTCATCGACATTGGGGGTGGTTGCATCACTATGGGTATATGTGAGACAATAAGCATGGATGAGGTGACGTTCGAGGTGGTCAAAGAAGGTATAGTGGATGTTGCGGGTGCAACGGATTTATAAGAGGCGGTGGTCATAGCAAGTATAGGTCCTATCTAAGAAATGACTAGGGGCAAGGCAGGTCAAGTAGCGCGGAGCTAGCAGAGGCTGACACTGAAGTAGAAGTGAGTGTCGAGGGGATAGATACGGGCATGTCATATATCAACTGACCCAAGGCATCTCGAGTGGATGAGTGGGAAAGATAGAACTTTAAGGTGGTAGGGTTCTGGTCAAGGAGTCATGCAAACTCCTCATCCCTTGTGGCGATAGTGATAGGTTGGGTAGGATCCATGGGTGATAAAATACAAGGTGGTGAAGGACTAGGTGGGAGTGGTTGACAACTAACATGGAATATGAGGGAATTTTATTGGTCACGTGTCAGCACCTTGTGAACAAGTACTTACGTGGTAGGACTGCTTTCTATAAATGACACATAAATATAGAAAAGATAGGAAAAATAGGTGGTGGTAGGTGGATTAGGTAAAAAAATTATGCTGAAAATTTGAACAGGCTAACTAATGTCAGTTAGGGTAAACTGACGTCCGTCATAGGTAACCACAATCGGTCACTGTGAAAAATGGACAGTTTGTCAAAACAAGGCAAAAGGCTAATAATCTTCCAAGTAGATAAGATGCTGATGAATTTTATTAAGACAGAGAAGATGATAAGAGTTATAGAGACTCTAAATAGTAAAGAAGGTAAAGCAAGTGTCCTTTTGGGGAGGTTAACCAAAAGAATAGTAAACCGACGTCGGTTGGGTAAAACCGATGATGGTCTAAGGGCAACTAACGATGGTCACTGGACCAACACGGTTACTGTGAAATTGAAACAGAGATGAAGAAAAGGTGGTTTTGAGTTAAAATAAAATGTGCAATCAAACCTATAATTCTAAGAATGATGAAGATAGGGTCCAGGTACACTCAAATGAAGCTAGAATACATCAACTATGATGAGGAGCATGCAAGGAGAAATAAAAATATTAAAAACGTGTCTTCTCACCTCAAAACGTAAGCCAAGCAGAAACACTAAGAAAAATACGATCCTAAGAGTGCTTTTTCTATTATGTTTGTGCAGCTTATGTTATTTAGAAGACTAACTCATGAACTTTAGAATAGAGTTTTTGGTGAGGAAGGCTTCCTACAAAGAATGAGATCTACATGGAGAGGTTTCAGGTATGTTATGGTGGGGGTGGGCCGTCCTCTGAGATAATGACTCAAAAAAGTAACGAGTTGGGTACCCACTGTGTCGTGATCATGTGATCACCTAAAAATTCTTCCTGGTAAGATGTTGTTTAAGAATGTGTATATTTTTCAATTTTTTGATGTTTGGATAAGTCTCAGAGAGAGAAGAAGAGAAAGGAAGTTCTTTTATATGATTTGTTTGTCAACCATTAGTTGGGCATGAATTCTAGCATATAGGCTGCCCTATTTTAATGTGAGCTAATGCAATAAAGCATAATGAAATTTAGTAAATGTTAAGCCCAAATCAAAATATTGAATTTGATGACACAAAGAAATGAACAGGAGAAGGGATGCTCTTTCACTAATGTAATACTAATAAAAGGAAAGAACTGTTCATTTTAAAGCACCAAAACACGATTGCTTTTAGAAAATAAAAGAATAGAAGATTCTAGGAAAGAATTTTTATGTGAGAACCTTTTAAAAAGGAAATAAACATACAACTTTTCACCTATAAATGAATAAATGCAAGGAACCCCGAATGGGTCCCACCGGGCGTGCCAAAATGTTTCACCTGATTCTTAGAGTGTTTCTTTGAATATTGACGAAACAGATAAGGGTAAATGGGCTAAGAGGAATACCTATTAAAGCTAGTTGAAGGTTGTTACGTGCATATGACTTCTTGATCCATAGCTAATCATGAGAGCTTCTTTTTGGCTAGGAGGAACTACCTGAAATAGAAAACAAGACCACCAAATAGAATTTAAACAGTATATACAGTGGACTGCCTAGCGTATGGTAGATCTAGGAAGTGTGATACTCCCTAGACGGTTGTCAATCCATTGTTTAAAACAATTCAATGTCAATGATAAATGAAATCCTATTGTAGTTAAAATCATTTAGGTATCTCATTCAACTACAATAAGCAGATTCATTCACAACATGCTAGGCTATGATTGAATCTGAAGGTCAAGGTCTCTGTTAGAGTACTGGTATTGGTCAAGGTTTGGTTCTAGGTTGTTTTGGGTATTTGATGGGGATTTTAGCCTCTATTATTGGTTTGAGGGTAAAAACACAGAGACTGATGTCAGTCTAGTATGACCGATGTCAATTTAAGTTAACCGGCAACGGTTGTGGGTAACCGACATTGGTATGGTCAGGGTAGAGGAAAATTATTAAAATCTTGGTGTGAGGGCAGATTTGAAGCTAAATGGAAATGGAGAGGGAAATGCTAAGGTCTATGGAGATCTTGGATATACTCATAGATCTTTAAAAGTTGGGTATGGGAAATTTATTGGTGTGGGTGAAGGAATGATCAAGTTTGCATGAAGGTAAATGGTGCGAGAATGGGAGTGGGAGTAGAAGATAATAATAGATATAACATAACCTACTAAAATGAAAATGGATGAATATTGGTTGATAAAACACCTACTATTGTATGAGCTCGATGGTCAGGTGACAATGGCAGTTGATCAGATGAATGGCATTTGATGTGGTGATGGTGCTTCCCCGGATGCTTCCGTGAATTCAAATGGCTCTATGATCACTTCTGATTCTGGATGTGAATGCTCTGACGCACGTACGAATGCTAGTTTTGCTTGCATGCAGCTCTGGTTTTGTCTCTTTCTCTTAAAAATTTGCCATCCTCGAAATAAGGTTATTTTTGGGAATAAATGGTAACCGACGATGGTTCCACGCTGACCGGCGGTGGTTTAGGGTGACCGGTGTCGATTAGGGTGGGATTTCCTAGGTTTACTAAAAATGGGTAGATCCTCTTGATTTCTTGGATCTTGTTCGCTTTTTCCCATGGATTATAATGGATGCTTCCTTTCTAACAGGCAGGAATGTGGTTAGAGGGAATATAGGATTTTATTTTTAGGTTTTAGGTAGGTCTTAGTTAGTTACATGGCATCATTCTAAGAATAGGTCTTAGGGTGAGGTGGCTAGATGAAGTGTACAGGTGAGGTGGGTGTGTGGGCATTATCTCAATTAGGCTATTTAAATAATAGATATTATGAGATCATGAATTAATTTAATTAAATTAATATTAGAGTGGGGTGAAAGGGGCCATGGTTAGGTGAGTGTGTTCAAGGTGATTATTTGACAAGGGACCAAGGGGAGTGTGACCCAATTTTGGTGTCTACAATCACAAACAAAAACCCACTTCTAAATTTCATTATTCTTCTATGGATCTGAGCATGGTGATAGTAAAACTCCTAGATCATATGGCCTTATCCCAAGCTACTACCACAACTAGTATGATCCAAATGTAAAATCAAATTTTACAAATGGCATCTCAAAATTTGATGCCTAGCCTACCTTCTTACACACCTCCCCCGTTAGTGGAGGGACCCGGGAATCATATTCCTCCTCTTCCAATTTCAATCAAGATGTTACAAACTATCGAAAATAATCCTTTAGCTCCATACATTGATGTCATGAAATTATAGGAGACTGTCCCTACCATATCTTATTATGGTTCTGTGGAGCTAACCCTCTATCTCAAAACCTTTGGCAATCTCTATAAATAATGGATTCAAACAAACACTTATTTAACTACTAAACTACTAGGAAAGACTTTTATAGGTGTAGAATTAGAATGGTATAGCCAGCTCCCTGATAGTTGATTTAAAAGGTTTATCTAAAGCCCTCATCTCTGATTATTAAAAAAAATACCTTCCTAAGAATACTCCACAAAGATTCATAAACCTTGAGAAAGGAACCCATGAATCTTCCCATGATTTCATTAAGAAATGGAAAAAAATCCATACAATCCAGCCATAACCTCGATAATCAAAGCTTATGAAAAATATTTCTTAAGGCCCTTATACGTACCATTTAATACAAGGTTATGTCCTTATCTCTTAACATGTTTGAGGAATCCCTCGAATAAGAAAAAATACAAGATCATCTCATGCATGAATTTGGATGCACTTCCAATTCATCTCCTAAACTTAAAATAACAACACATACAATCATCCCTTTGAGTCTTCCATGAGATGAGGAAATTGGGGGAAACCCGGAATCTCCTTGCCCCTCCCCTCATACTCCTTTATCTCTTGTTAAACATCTATAAATTATTCCCACTCCGTGATTCATATCCCTTTAAAAATAAGCTTTACCTAAATTTAGAGATGATCTATTTTTTCAGTGGTATGCCACCATATGACACTCTCATATCAATTGTAAAAACCTTAAGAAAGTGGCCCTATATTTCTTTCTTGGCTTTTATTTTTATTACTCTTCTATTATACAAGAATGTTATGAAAAGTATCAATCTTTGGAGATATCTCACTCTAATCATCGAAATCAGCATCATAAAATCCCCATGAACAACATCATGGGAATCATAGAGCCTTCATACGATCATAACTTCCTATATTCCCAATATATCAATGTAGACAAGGTAAAATATAGATGTAAACCTACCCATAAATATCTTGTTATTAAGTTGAAGAAATCCTTTGATTACCCACCTTTGTTTGATACTTCCCAAGACCCGCCAAAGATGGAATCTGATCCCACAGTGGAGCCTTCACCCATAGTGTTGAAGGTGGTACCAAGTGAGGACCCTATTCCATATTCCTCTAATAAGATAGTAACACCACCATTAAGGTTGAATATGTCTTCTCTTACTCCACCACCATGGTATTGTTATGGCAGTTATTCCAAGCCTCATTGGAACTTTTTAGATGAGATAAACCCCCTTATATGTAAAATAAATTTTATAGAACTCATGTGCACCTTGGCCTTGCATTGATTATTACTTCTCTAATATTTTTAGCACTTTGAGGATCCTCCTATTGAGGTTCTAAAGGCACTTACTTTATCCCCAAATCTAGAAATTCATCACATAAAGACTACAGGATCATCCTTACAAAATCCATGCGTGGGTTACTTATTCTTGGAATTTGTGGAGGATGACATGATTACCCAAAAAGACCTATTTCATACAAATGACCCACCCCTATACATTTGTGTTATCATCCATGGTGTGCAAGTGCGTAGAGTCCTTGTGGACGAGGGATTAGGGATTAACTTAGCTTCATTTTCCCTCATCAAGAATATCATATACTCTATTGATGACCTTAAACCTACCCATTTGAATTTTCATGGATTTGAAAAAACCAAAAAAAAACCCATAGGATGCATCTAGCTACCCATCACATTTGGACCTGAAATGGTCCATACCAGGTTAATGGTTATAGATCATCCTCTCTCTTATAACCTATTATTTTGTCAACCATGGATAGGTTGCATGCATGCATTCCCATCATCCAATTAAAAATATAATAAATTCATCCATAACAACCAACATTGTAGGAATTATGCTAATAAATATCCTTGGGATATCCCAGTACCATTTCCCAATGAGCCTTTCCTAATGACAACTACTCCCGAGATTGAAAGTATTCCCTACCAGGAGTTCTTCGATCTTAGGTCTAAAAACCAAGTCACATTGACATATTTAGATGATAATGAACCTATTGACCTTTAAAACAAAGTCAACAAAAATAAGTTTCTTGATGACATCATGCATCTATTTCCTTCATTTCTCCTACCCCAAGACTGATTTCCCCCTCATCTTTAAATAGATGAGCCACGAATGATGCCTTGAATTTAAACCACTTAGAATGTAACTAATAAGTAATTGTGTACCTCTTTTCTAATCACCCTCCCCTTTCACCCAGATATTTTAGCAAGATCGGTGTCTCAACTAAGAAGGAAGTTTCTAATCCTAAAGGAAAAGGAATTGATTTTGAAGAAGATTACGTCTTTTCACAAGCTAATTATAGACACTTGTAATTCTTGCATTACCAACATGCTTTGATCCAAATATGCTCTTCTCAACTTGAAAATAGTGTCATTGACACATCATATGAGCTTCCTATATATGACACTCGTGAAAGTGAGGATGAAGAAGATACATTCCCTTACTTTCCTCCTCCTAATCCACCACTTATAAACACTCCATGGGTCGTAGAGAAGATCTCATACCATGCTTCACATCATGTTCCTATAATAACTCCACTACCCACACTAGCTTCTGAGCTATCCTATACACTCAAAACTAGTCAAGGTGCTCCTAGAATGGCCACTATTGATTTTGAACTTAAATATGTCACCTTAGAAACTATGGTATTAGATGTACAACAAATTATCTCTAGCAAGCATAAAAATGATAAGTGATACATGTGACTAGAAATTATTGTATATTATCATGGTCCTCTCCCTACTTTAGATAATGATGAGGCTATTCTATAAATATTATATGCATATGAAGATAAACTCCCTTGACATCATCATACGTTATGGAACTTCTCCAAGACACCTATGCAATTCAATGATTATGTCACTACTATGGACCCCAGGCAAGATGAATTATCTAAGTTACCTAAAGCCCCATATTTTTTCCAAGACAAAGATGTTATGTTGGCTAAATCAACCATTATTGTATAGCTTGATAATGATCCCACACATGTATTCATGCTTGGTGATTTCTATCCTCATTTTCATGAATGCCACATAGAGGTCTTACAAAAACATAAGGAGGTATTCACATGGGGATATGTTGGTATGCCTAACATTGATCCTAAAATTGTCTCCCATAACATCATTACCTAGCCAATACCACTCCCATTTAGAAATATATATGAAATTTCCCACCCAAGATCACAAACCTATGTCATAAGGAGATCATCAATCTCTTAGACGCAAAATTCATTCGTACAGTGGACTATTCTAAGTGGGTGTCCAACATTGTCTCATTTCAAAAGAATGCCACCTTGACCATCTATATTTACATTGAATTTAGAAATCTTAACCTTGTTTTCCTAAGGATAAATTTCCTTTACCCTCCATCAATGTCATCATGGATGCCACAATAGGATACAAAATGTTATCTCTTATGGATGGGTTCTTTGGGTACAACCAAATTCATTTTGCCCCCAAGATCAAAAATAGACTACCTATACTATAAAATAGGGCACCTATTGTTGGAAGCACAATGGACTGATAGGGGATGGAGGTGAATCATTATTTCAAAAATTTATTTAGTTTCCTTAAGTTTCATACAAAATTCAAAGAAACAAATCAACATTCATTAACCAATGAAACCACATTAAGTATGAACAACCATACACATGAATGAGAGAGTATAGAAGACACCAGATATAATGCAGGAAACCCTCAAGGGGAATAAAACCCACTTAAACTTCTTAATACATTACTCAATTCAAAATAATTGCATGAATATTAAACATCACGCAATATCTCTTTATTGAGGCATTGTTAGAGCTCAAAATTACACCTGACCCAAATCAGGTTGATCTGGAGCTTTGAGGTAACATGGGATAGTTTCCAAGCTATGGGAATAAAAATGAGATATACCTATAGAGAATTTTGACATCCTATACTTGTTCCTAATTCTAAACTACTTCTACAAAGGAAATACATCTACCTAACACTAACCTATAATTCTAAGGGTCCGAGAAGGAAGAAATATGCATAAAACTAAAATCCTAAACTAAGGGAGGTGATAGAACCAATAACATGGGGTGGAGATATTTCAAAGTGTGAAATGAGGACAAAACTGGAGAGGGGATAGATCATACATGAGATACACAATCCCGAACTACATTTACCATCATCTTTCCCATGAAGCACAACAAATTTAAATCTTGCAAGAAGAGTAAGGCATACATGATACACCTATTGTTGTAATGGAAAGGAAACAGATTCAATACAACAAAAGAAAGGGTAAAAGGGCCATAAAACATTAATTTTATTTCTCAAAAACATGGACAGTCCATTATAATGCAAGAAATAAGGAAAGAATCACCTTATAGAATGCCAAAATATTAGGCCTACAACTCACTAAAGTTCTGGAACAATTTTAATAGAGTTCCTTTACATTTCAAAACATCCTCAATTTTTTAATGTGTCTCAGCACTTACATTTATATATTTCTAAGAAAGGAGAGAGAACAGGGAAATCGATTGTGTCTTAATGGTTTGAACTACCTACTACCCCAAAGGACCAATCTGCAGAGGTAGAATGGGCATACGACATGCCTATTAACCACAATTAGTTCTGAAAGTTAAGCTACATGTAATTACTCATGCCCTGACCATTTCTCCTCTACACCGCCTATTGAATTTTTCCTAAATCTAATGTTGAATGGTTCAAGGTATGACCTATGTCAGTAGCTTTATGATACAAGATAAAAACATATGGATATGATATTTACATTAAAACGTGGTGTGTTCTAGTTCATCCGAGGGTTAGTTGATTTCCTGTTATTTTTCCCCTTTTCACCTATTCAAATTCCATCAAAAAATTATTCTGACGATGCCAAATTGAAAGGCTCAAGGAGACCTTTCCAACGATATAATATTTTTCTGATTTAAAGATCTATGGATAAAAATATGGACATTTGAATATTTTCCTATCAAGAAGCATATAAATGTGACACGTAGTGGCATATGATTAGCTTGGGGATTAGGATCTGCCAACGTGTGCATTGATTTACCTTTTTCCTTGTGTCGGTCCCTCATTGGATTGAGGTCTCGAACCTTTATGAAAAGTGAGCCAATAAAATACGTCATGTTCCTTCGTGGTGCCAAACTATCTTTGAACTTGAATCAGCCATTATGAAGCATAAACCAATGGGAAGGCTACACATTTCTTTGAATTTCACCATTTTACAGGCATTGACTGACCAATGTGAATTATTGACCAATGAGTAAGTTCCATGAATGTACTTTTTTCAGTCTTTTGATTTTCCTCCTCTTTGAAATTTCTAACTTGGTCAGACTTAAACTATTGGCTATATATAAATGTGTCACATGTCCTATGTGACCTTGCTAAAATTTACCCATATTTGAAACCTTCTATAAATTTCCATTCATTCCATGAACTTTACATCCACCAGAGTCCATCACCTAAGATTTTGATAGAACGTCGACACATGTCCACCTTCGGTTGTTGGATCCTCACCATGTGGCCACCTCTAAAGGTTAACGCATGTTTTTTTGACCTACCTTGACCATATCCCTAACCCAAAATATTATTAAATGTGGTTCATTCTAGGTACTTGAGGTCCACGGAGCCTAATCACTTTGAAGAACACCAGAATGCCACCATGTGTCCCTCCCTAGACCATTGATCGGCATCACGTGGCCTCTTGATTTCATTTTTGTCATGGATTTTAATTTCTTCCCATGAGTTTAATTAAACCTGCCTAAGTCCAACCAATTCTCTTTGGTTTCATGGCTTTCCAATTTTCCACACAACGTTGTGGCTTCAACCCTTTGTATTGGGTCTTTAAAAAAAACCACCAATTCTTTACACCTTAGCCTCCCGCGGGTTTCAAATTCCAATGGCCAATGCTTTTAGAAGATGGAAAATTGATATCCGTTTAACCATTCTAGACCCACAAAAATGGATAAGTCTATTTTTAATAAGTTATCCAAATTATCCCGGGGGTTAAATTTGGGATAACAGTTTGGCGACCTCCAAGGGTAATTTTCCTACTAAATTTTGACCAGTAGATTTGAAGTAATCCATTGGACATGGATTCAAGCCCAAAAACATTGAAAAACTTATCATAAACTTTGAAAATCTTCCCCCTAATCTTGTCTTGAAGCACTACATGGACTTAGCACTGATCTAAAGCTTGAATAGACCATCTCATCATAAGAATTTTCTGAGTTAAGTCTTATGAGACTAGAAACTTGCTTGACCCCGAAACATTTTCCCTGTTTCCTCTGCAATTGATCTATTAAAGTTCGATGAATGCATTTTGAACTTTCCTCAAACACATTTCTTTTACCATGAAATCTTCCTAAAACATGAAAGTGTAAAAGTAATAAATATCACAAATTTATTTACAAATGCAAAAAAACATACATACTTCAAGTAAAGCATGCAGAGTGTGCACAAGAACCTCTTGTAAAAAGAAACTAATCTAATAGTAGAACAATGTACCACAAGCACTTAGAGGAAATGAACTAATCTAATATGTACATGATGCAAAAATACAATTAAATGGGAATCCTTAAAATAAATCCCATTGACTGGGATTTGTAATGCATCACCATTAAGGTACGATAACTCGAAATATTTAGCTTCTTTGTAAGCACTGATGATATAAGGCCCACTCCAAATTGCATCAAATTTAGAGTGTATCCTTGGTTTAGCTCTATCAGCATCCCATTTCAAGAAAAAATCACCAATCTTAAACATCTGAAATATGGCCTTTTTATCAAACCACTGTTTGGTTTATTTTTGATGTTATTCTAATATGATCATGGTATAACTTCTCAGTTCTTCAAGATCTACTAGTTCTATCATTCTAATTTCTCTTTGGTCTACCCCTTCAAATTCCAATTTTTGGGCCCATTCAAGTGAGGGAAATTCAAGTGAAAAAGGAATCCTTTCTTCTTTCCCATATACAATTTTGTAAGGAGAAGTGTCAATTTCCTTCTTCATTTTGATCCCATCATCCCAAAGAGAATTTCTCACCTTGGTATGCCATTATCTTTGATTGACATCCATTTTCCTCTCCATGGTCCTAATCAGGTTCTTGTTAGTGGATTCTTCTAAGACATTACCTTAAGGGTAATAGTTGGAAGAAGTCTTCAAATAAATACAAATTTTAAGACCCCAATTAGAAACTTTAGATCCTAAGAATGCCTTTGCATTGTCAGAAATAATATTTTGAGGTATACTAAACCTTATCACAATATATTCAAGGAATTCAAGGATGATTGACTTAGTTTCTTCCTTTAATGGCATAGCCTTTGTCCAACTGGTAAAGTAGTCTATTATTGTCAAAACCCATTTGTGACTGACACTTGATGGAGGGTTAATCATGCCAATGAAATCCATAGACCCCCTTGAGAAAATGGTTGATCTTCTTGAATTGGATGAAGTGGAGGGTAAGCCAACCTTTGATTATAAGTGAACAAAGCACAAACCCTATATTTCCTCACTCATTTGTAAGAATCAACAAATAATGTGGGCCAAAATTAACCTACCTTAATGATTTTCATTGTTGTGTCCTTGGCTGAGAAATGTCCAACCAGAGAAACCATCATGGAACTCAACCAAAATCTTGTCATAATGCTCACCTTCAATACACCTAAGAAAAACTCCATCAATGTTTCTTTTTTTTTTAAATGCCATCAATTAATGCATAAGGAATGGACTGAAGCCTTGGATTTCTTGTTTTTTTTTTTTTAGGCCAAGAGGATATGCACCAGTAGAAAATAATCTAGTCATATCACCCATCCAGCTATGATTGTTAATTACATCTCCTTCATTCTACTAAATTTTTACATCATGTTGATGTTCTTTATTGATGAAGGAGGTTTCTTGTTCATCTTGAGCATTCAAAGCAAGCTTCTCAGAAATTTCTCTACCTATTACAAACTTTATGGCCTTAATAGTCACATCATACTCCAAGATTTTAGTGACCCATCCATCTCTTTTCTCTTTGATGTCTACTCCCATAATAAAGTCTCTCACATTGCAATGTGAGACTAGAACTTTGATATGATTAGTGGAAAGTATACTTTTGAGCTTCTTTAGAGCCCTCATGATGGAAAAAACCTTTTTCTCAATATGATTGTACTTTAGTTCATAATCCTTCAATGTTTGACTGAATGAAGCCACCAGTTGCTCCAATCCTTGATCATTTTGTTGATTCAAAATAGCAGTAATGCTAGATTCAGCTCCATATGCATACAAGATAAAATCTTTAGCATAGTTAGGATTGACAAGTGTAGGATCTTGAGTAATTTCTTGTTTGATCTTAGACAAAAATATATTTCCCCTCAGTTGTCCATTTGAAAGTTGAATCCTTTCTGAGCATAAGAGTG
Source organism: Taxus chinensis (assembly GCA_019776745.2). Classification (NCBI taxonomy): domain Eukaryota; kingdom Viridiplantae; phylum Streptophyta; class Pinopsida; order Cupressales; family Taxaceae; genus Taxus; species Taxus chinensis. The sequence goes on along the minus strand of CM034154.1, from coordinate 595,712,164 downwards.
ATAGGCCTGACTAATCCTACAAAATTAGGAATGAATCTCCTGATAAAAGTTAATTTTTCCAAGGAATGACTGCAAGGATTTCTTGTGAGCTAGAAATGAGATAGAGACAGGATGGCTGAGATTATTTCTGGATCAATGGTAATGCCATCCTTTGAAACAATATGTCCCAAAATATTTCCCTTAGGGACTGAAAAGTTACATTTCTTGGGATCAAGAGACACCCCAAATTCCCTAAACCTCTAAAATACCTTCTCAAGATGGGTTATATGATATTTACTCTATTTTGAGATAATGGTAATGTCATCCAGATAGATAAGGATAAATTTATTGATATACCCTTTGAAATCAATGTCCATTTCTCTTTGGAATGTGGCACCTACATTTGAAAAACCAAAGGGAATCTTATGATAATAATATGTTCCCCATTTAGTTGTAAATGTAGTGTTATAATGATCCTCCTCCCTAACCTTGATCTGATTGAAGCCTGAGTATCCATCAAACATAGAAAACCTCTCATCTCCTACCATTATTTGAAAAAAATTCTGCATGGAATGTAGAGGATAGTGATCCTTTAAAGAGGCCTTGTTCAAATCCCTAAAATCAATGGCAAAGTTTGATTTCCCTATTCTTCTTTCTCATTGGGACAAGGTTTTAAACCCATTTAGAGTACTTGATAGGAAAAATTATCTTATCCTGAATGAGTTTGGATAACTACTTCCTCATGAGGGGCTCTATCTTAGGATTAACTTTCCTTTTATTTTTCCTAATTGGCTTTGCATTAGGGTTGAGATCAATGGAATGTTGAATAATTGTTTGGGTTAAAACCCTTTAGATCTTCATAATCCCATGAAAATACATCATTGAATTTTTGACATAAGGAAATAAATTCTTGCTTCTCACTCTCATCACATACCTTTCCTAAGAAAAAGTTCCTTGTCGTATGCAATAGCAACTGATTGACAGTCTTCTTGGCTGCTTGTTATATTCTTTTCCTTTCCTCTGAACTTTTTCATCAAGACTGAAGATTTGATTTAAAGTGACCAATCCCTTTGGAAATTTTTTTATGTTTAGCTAAATAATATGGTCACCATAGTTGTCATGTAAATCATATTACATCCTTGAAGAAAATTCAGCTTCATTTTGGATGAATTACAAAATTTTCTCATCACTGTCAAAATCCTGTCAGCTGGTCTCATTTTCTAGAATAGAGGGTCTAACCACTACCTTGATGTGTTGCATATTTCCCTTAACAAAATATTTAACAGATGAAAATTGAGAACCAAGAGCTTTCATTTGATCTTCTTCTTTATTAAACTTCCTAGACACCACTTGCAAATCAAGAGCATAAAAACATCTCTAGAAGATCCAAAACTCTATGTTTATAAGCTTTTAAAAGCTTATTCTTTGTAGCACACTTTCCTCTCACTTGGTGGATGACCAGTTCAGTATCTCCAAAGACTGTCAATGTTTGTATTTTCCTTTTTTCAGCAATTACGATATCATGTACCATTGCCTCATACTCGGTTATGTTCTTAGATCATGTAAACTGCAGTCTATGGAAAAAGAATAATTTCTCATTCATTGGATAAATTCATAAAACACATTTCCCATCTCTATTTTTTCTTCTAGAACCATAAAAGAAAATCTTCCATACTCCAGAAGAATTATTGTCTTATTTCTTGAGTGGTGCAGGTGGAGTAGATCCTTCATCAAGAATGTAGTAGGTTCCAAGTCCAGTCTCCAAAGCTTCATCATAAGGATCAAACTCATAGAGTTCTTCAGCCCATTCATATAATGTAAGATCAAGAATAGGGGGAGGATTGTTTTTTTCTTCTGAAATTGATTCATTACCATGCTTATCTTGTATAAGGCAATTTGATTAGAGAGGAGTGGGGTCATAAGACTCAATATGATAAGTAAATATAGGCTCAATTTGTATGGTAAATCTTGTACCATACCTATTTCTCAAGAGCATATGGGTCTAATCTAGAGAAAAATAGCCACCTACTTTGGTCATGAAATATCTTGACAAGAAAATAGAAAACATGGGAGGTAATTCAATTACTGGTATGTCATAGGTTATAGTTATTCTTGGAAAAGCATGAAGTGTTGATTCAATATCTTTAATCACTCCTAATACAACAATGGTTAAACCATCAAATTTGTAAGACTCCTTTAGAAATAGGGTTGTACTTGAGACCTAGGACATAAACAATCCTTTTGGGAATTATGAAGGTACTAGCCCCTGAAATCAATCATAGAATTATGCACCAAGTGTTTTCCCACAATTAATGACATATAAAATGGTGGGTTCTTAACAAGTTTTCTTACCTGTCTCTTCCTATGCTTGACATACATTGACACCAACATGAGTCTTTTCCACCACTGGGCCAACTTGGGGAAGTTGTTTGAGGGCTTCACATAGGAGGTCTTGTTGTGATGGAATAGCTAGAGCATCCCACATTGACACATTTCCATTTGTCTTCTTCATTTGCTCAACAATTTTGAAAGGAAGGCCCATAGGATTTTACATTTGGAGCATACTTTTCTCCTTTCGATATTGTTGTACAATGTTGAGATAGGCACCTTTAGCTGAATAAATGACTTCCTTTTCAGAAAGAGGCTTACTAGGAAACTCAGGATATTTTGTTCTTGTTTATTCCAACTTCCTTCTCTTTGTTGACAGCATTTCCTTAACTAGGAGAAGCTATGAAGATTGAGATTATAACATCTTTGTCTTTGTTCTTGTATTATCAGCAAAATTAGTATGATGTATTCCACAACTACCCACTTGCTTGATTTATTACACATAAGTCGTTAGCTCCAAAGAACATGATATTGGTGTCTGGGTTAACCTCTTGATCTCCTTCCTCATTTGGATGTGGCTACTTCCATAATTGGTTCCTTCTGATTAGAATAATTTTGAATCATAAAATCCTGAGATTGCAATACATTTGCACAAACCAACTAATTATGTGGATATCTACATGGGAAACACCATTATGTATTTCTTGTATTACATTATTCTACACTAGAACCAATGCTTGACTTGTACTAAGAGTCAGGAAGTCACTGAGGTAGGAGAAAATGTTACTAGTGGAAGAGGTGCATTTTGATTTTTCCACCTATTATTTTGTTGATTCTGCCCATATATTTGATTAGAGTGTTGGGTTTCTGTAGGGCTCATAACTTTGATTAAATCCTTGGTGAGAATATTTCCCCTGATTAGAATGATTTCTATAAGGTTGGGCTTGTTGTTTTTCAAAGGATATGAATTTTTTAGATAGATTTCTAGTCAAGGCCTTCATATATTCATTATCCTTTTGTTTTTCAGGAGAGTAGGATGTGGATGTAGTTGGTTGGGAATTATTCTCAGGAATAAGAGTAATATAAGGTTGAAAAACTTGAGGCAATTCAGGGTACAAGGGCATGGATGGTTTAGGAACTAGTTTCCTTGCTTGTATCAAGAAATTTTCAACCCTAATGGCTATTTCATAGGCACCATGAAATGTTGCACCCCCATAGACTGAGTCACAACAAAAATATCATAATTTAATGGTCTTAAAAAGTAAAGAAAGAACCTTTTGGATTTGGTTTTACGAGGACTAGTATTTTTTCCCATGTCTTCTGAAATATGAAGTTGGAGTCACCAGATGTGTATAAATAATCCTCCAAAGGCTAGAAATTACTATGTTACACACCAAATTTAGAAAAATACTGAATATAAAGCTTTCAAACTACCCCATCGGGTGTGCCCAAACAATTGGAGCTCCAAATTACACCCATCCCAAATTAGGTTGATCTGTGGATTTGAGGAAACAAGGCACTATCTCTAATTTATGGGACTCAAATAGAGATAGACCTCCAAAGAATGTCATCTTCCTATACTTGTTCCTATTGCTAAACTACTTCTACAAAGGAAATATAACTACCTAGCAAAAACCTATAATTACAAGGGATCGGGGAGGGAGAAAGATGCATAAAACTATAATCCTAAACTAAGGGAGGTGATAGCACCAAGAATAGGGGGTGGAGATATTCCAATGAGTGAAAATGAGGGAAAAAATGAAGAGGGGAGAGATCATGCATGGGAGACACAATCCTTAACTATATTTACCATCATTATTTCCATGAAACACAATAGATTTAAATCCTACAAGAATAGTAAGGCATGCATAATACACCTATAGTTGTAATTTAAAAACAATAGATGCAATACAACACAAGCTAAGCAAAAAGGGCCATAAAACATGAATTTTATTGCTCAAAAAGATGCACAATCTATTATAATGTAAGAATTGAGGAAATAATCACCTAGGCCTACAACTCATAAAAGTTCTAGAAAAAATTTAATAGAGGTCCTTTGTAATTTAGAACATCCTCCCTTATTTAATATTCCTCAACACTTACATTTATAGATTTCTAAGAAAGGAGAGAGAAAGGGGGAACTTACTGTCTTAATGGTTTGAACTGCCTACTGCCCCAAAGGACCAACTTACAGATGAGGAATGGGCATCTTACATGCCTATTAACCACACCATTAGTTCTGGTGGTTGAGCTACCTATAATTACTCATGCCCCCAACCATTTCTCCTATTCATCGCCTATCAAATTCTGCATAAATATTATTTTGAATGGTTCAAGGTGTGGCCTATGTCAGTATCTTTATGATAAGATTAAAACATATGGATTTGATCTTCTCAACAGAATGTGGTGCATTCTTTTTTATTTGATGGTTATTTTATTTCCTGAGTGCATAATGGCCAAACTATTTTTCCCCTTTTCGCCTATTCAAATGCCATAAAAAATTAATTCTGACGATGCCAAATTTAAAGGCTAAAAGATACCTTTCAAACGATATAATATTTTCTTGATTTGAATCTCTATGGAGGGAAATGCGGCCATTTGAATATTTTCCTATCGGGAAGCATAGAAATGTGACTTGTAATAGCCTTTGATTAGCTTGGGGATTGTACTCTACCAACATGTGCATTTCTTTTCCTTTTTCCATGTGTTGGTCCCCCATTGGGACATAGGCTCAGACCTTTATGAAAAGAGATCCGATAAAGATATGCCATGTTCCTTCATAATGTCAGACTATCCTTTAACTTGAATTATCTATTGTGAAACATAAGCCAATGGGAAGGCTACACATTTCTTTACGGTTCACCCTTTTACATACCTTGACTTACCATTGCGAAGTATTGACCACAAAGGAAGTTCCACACATGTCCTTTTCTCATTATTTTTATTTACCTCATCTTCACAATTTCTAACTTGGGCAGACTTAAATTGTTGGCTCTATATAAATGTGCCACATTTCCTCTTCAACCTTGTTGACCTTTTCCTAGACCCAACACCTTCTATCAATTCTCATTCATTTTGAGGATTTTACGTCCACCGAATTCCATCACCTATAATTTTTATAGAATGTCGACGTGTGTCCACCTTCGGCCATTGGATCCTTACCATGTGGTCGCTCTATAGAAATGTGACCACATGTCCTCTTCAACCTTGTTGAACTTTTCCTAGACCTAACACCTTCTATCAATTCTCATTCATTTCAAGGATTTTACATCCACCGAATTCCATCGCCTATAATTTTTATAGAATGCCAACATGTGTCCACCTTCGGCCATTGGATCCTTTCCATGTTGTCACCTATAAAGGTTGACATGTGTTTTTTGACCTACCTTTACCATAGCCCAGACCTGAAAGATTATGGAATGTGGTTCATTCCAGGGACTTGAGGTCCGTGGATCCTAATCACTTTGAATAACATCAGAATGTTGCCATGTGTCCTTGTTTAGACCGTTGATCATGTTAGGATTTATAGGGAATATATAATCAAATGATTATAGATCCACAAAATAAATGCTAAATATTATAGATTACGATATGTACATTACATAATGTAATAATACGAGATGAAAGAAAATAACATTCAAGTAAAGAGACACTAACACCATATTTAAGTGGGAAAAACCCGAAGGTAAAAAACCCATTGAATAGAACATTATAAGTTATTAAGAAATTATAATAAAAATTTTACCCATGACTTCCACTTCTCTCCTTGTTCTCTTTTATAGAATGATTATAGAACAATGTCTCACACTCATTCAAAACAATAGACACATTAAAGATAGATTCCATTCTGATATCTCTTTCTAGATATCAATTTGGTACTAATTTATTCATATTTCATATCTAATCCCAAGAGGGATCACCCTAATCAATAGGGTGGGTGAATCAATCAAGCCACTTCATTCTTAAATGTGGAAGATCTTTGTAGAATATCTTCATAATAAATTTTGATAGAAAAACTTTTTAAAAATAATATTGGGGCGTACTGCAGTGGTAGATATCCCACTTGACATTATCATCCCAACACTCCCCCTTAATGTTAAGTGGGGAATAACATGCAAAAAGCATGTTGACATTTGTTCCTTATGCCAAGATGGTTGGCATCCAAAACACATGTGTTTCGTGGATTTTTCAACTACATGGTACACTATCGGCAGGTTTATAGTTTTGCGGTACACTAAAGTAGAGTTTTTTGGGGTTTTTAACTCCACAGTATACTACCATAGTGTTTTGCAGACTTATACAAGATGCACACAATTTTTCTACGGGTTTATAGTTCCATGGTGGTGCACTAAAGTAGAGTCCCATAGGTTTTTAATTCAGTGGTACAATACCGCAGTGTTCCATGGACTTGTGCAAGCCATGAACAACTAAACTTGTATTGAAAATTTTATCAAGACCATGAGACACATGTTTTTCCACTGTTCAAAATAGTGTTCCAAGGATCCTATAAAATCCGTGATATAAAGGAACATATACAAAATAAATTCTAAGGACAAGTGCTTTACATATGAAGACTTATATCAGATTATGGAGCCTTTTATAACACAAGGCATTCCCATAACTAATGCTTCACTGGGATTTACAAGTAACTTCACATAGCATGACACATTTACTTATTAAAAAATTAGGAAGTATTGGAATTTTTCAACAGGCCGTTAAGAGGTGGCATTGTCATGCACACTCCCCCTCAAGGGAAAATCTGATAGGCCCAACAAGGCACAAAATTTGTAGAATTTACAGAACACAATAGCTTTGTGAAGATATCTGTAACTTGATCTTCAATTGAACAAAACTTGAGATCTATATCACCATTCGGGACTTTCTCTCATAATAAAGTGCATATGAACTTCAATATGCTTAGTCCTTTGATGTTGAACTGGATTCTTTACAAGAGCAATGCAACTCTTGTTGTCACATAGAAGAGTAGTACTTCCTTTAACACCCATATGTAGTTCATCCAATAGTCTTTTCAGCCACATAGCTTCCTTTGCAGCTTCCATATAGCACTTTTATACTCTTCTTCAGTAGAAGAGATAGACACTTTTGGTTGCTTCTTGCTACTCCAAGTGATGGCACCTGCACCAAACTTGAAAACATATCTAGAAGTATACTTTCTATCTGCAACATCACCAGCATGATTAAAATCACAATAGCCAAATAATTGTTGCATCATTACAAGAAGAATAAAATAGACCATAATTGATTGTTCCTTTAATATATTTCAAAATTCATTTTTCCATTTTCCAATGATCCTCATAAGGTTCTTGCATAAATCTTGAAACTACTCCTACTGCATAAGAAATATCAGGTCTAGTAATAGTCAAATAAATTAGACTACCAACTAGTTGTCTATACAAAGTAGGATCAAATTTAGCACAAGATGGTTTAGGATCTAACTTAACAGCAACTTCAATAGGAATGGAAATAGGTTTATAGTCAATCATGTTAAATATTTTAAGAAAATTCATAGCATACTGAGATTGAGATGCAAAAATAGACTTATGATTTTGAAATATAACCATGCCAAGAAAATGATTTAGCAATCCTAAGTCACACATTTCAAAACGTGTTGTTTTAATCTTTTCTTTGATTCTAACAATTAAATTTCTATCACTGCTAGTAATCAAAAGATCATCAACATACAAAACAATAATGATAATATGATTGTTTTCAAATTTGAAAAACAAATCATTATCAGAACAATAGTTAGAAAAACCAAGCTCCTTAAAGAAACTGTTAATTTTAGCATTCCAAGCTCTAGGAGCTTGTTTAAGACCATACAAGGAATTTTTGAGCTTATAGACATATAGTTCCTTACTAGGTTCTTCAAAACCTTTAGGCTGATGCATGTAGATTTCTTCTTTTATATCACCATTAAGAAATACATTTTTAATGTCCATTTGGTGAATTTCCCAACCATATTGGGCGGTCAATGCAAGAAGAATTCTCACAATGCTCATCTTAGCTACAGGGGAAAATGTCTCAACATAGTCAAGACTAGGTTTCTGAGTGAAACCACGAGCTACCAGCCTTGCCTTGAACTTTTCAATTTCTCCTATAGAGTTATATTTGATCTTATACAACCACCTAGATCCTACAATGCTTCTCTTAGAAGGAGGAGGGACAAGTTCCCAAGTATTATTTTTAATCAAAGAATTGTATTCATCTTTCATAGCTTGAATCCATCTATCATCATGACAGGATTCTTCAAAATATTGTGGTTCTACCTCATAGAGGGTCATCAAGGCATGATAAGAGTGTTGACTACGAGTTACCTTTCTAAGATTAGCAGGATAAGAGTCTTGAACAAGATTTTGAGCCCATTTAGGAATCTTAGGATGCAATACAACTTGAGATGACTCCCCCTCAATCTCCATTATGTCTAGATCAGGATACTCAACCCCTTGAAATTTTATTTCCATACTGTTAGGAGAAGAATTATCAAGCTCTATCTTAGGAGAACTAGAGGAGGGTCCATGAGAGGCATCACAAAATTTCTTTTCTAAGACAAGAACATTCCTATTTTCTACTATGTCATGTTTGAAAGGGTCATAGACTCTTAAACCTTTTGTTTTACAACCATAGCCAACAAAAATACGAATAGGAGGTTGGATCAAGATTTTTCCTATTAACTTTAGGAATAAATATAGAAGGCAGGACTACCAATATTATTAAGTGGGAAAGATCTGGTTTTTTACTTTATCCATACTTCATGAAGAGTAGTTTGATGAAGATATTTAGTAGGTACTCTATTTAGGATATAGACTGCAGTATTCATGGCTTCAACCCATAGAAATTTAGGCACATTTGCAACATAAATCATGGTCCTATCCATTTCTAAAATAGTCCTATTTTTCCTTTCTGCAATGTTATTTTGCTGAGGGAAATAGGGAGTAGTCAATTCTCTTTGAATTCCACATGACACATAGAATTCATCAAACTTTTTGCTAACATATTCTCCTCCATTATCAGTCTTGATTCTTTTTATTTTCATAGATTAGAAGCATTTTCAACCAAATCTTTAAATTCCTGAAACTTAGAGAGGACATCATACTTATTCTTAATAAAATAAGACCAAGTCATTCTAGAGAAGTCATCAATAAAGAAAACAACATACAAGGAACCACTGAGAGAAGGAACCTCAAGTGGACCTCTCACATCACTATGAATCAGTTCTAATAACTGAGAAGAATTGGGATCATGATGTTTTTGAAATGGTTCCGCATGTTTCTTACCACGTAGGTAACTTTCACATGTTTCATGATCTAATTTTATCTTAGGGAGACCAAAACAAGATTCAGTCTAGACATTTCATACAATATTTTGAAATTTACATGACCAAGTATTTCATGCCAAAGTTGAATATCATTCCTAGAAGAGGAAGAAAAACAATGATTTGGACACAAAACCATCAAAGATATACAAGCCATTTTTCTGAATACCAGAAGCAATAATATTACTGAACTTATCTTTTACATACCACTTATCTTGAACAAGAACAACTTTACAATTTTCTTTAGTTAGCTGAGAGCAAGACAAAATATTATTTTTGAGTTGAGGAACATAAAAAACATTCCTAATTACACCATTTGACAATTTGACATTGCCACAAGATTCAGATCTAATCATGGAGTTATCTCCTAGATAGATGTTTTCCTCACATTTAACTAACATATGAGAGGATACCAGGAGTATAAGTCATGTGCCTAGATGCACCACTATCAAGAATCCATTCATTATCATTTGAAGCTAAAAGGGCAGTATATAGGGAAATAGACTGCTTAACTATATTTGCATGATTTTTCTTTTGATTTTGACTTTTCGTTTTATTATTAAGCTTGTTGTTCTTAGCATTCTTGACTGACTTGTTAGTTTTTAATCTACAAATCATCCTCTTTATGCCCAAATTTTCCACACTTGCGGCAAGTTCCATTGAATTTGACTTTAAAATTATGATTGTTTTTAGCAAACATTAGGCTTAGGATTTGATTTAAATCTAGATATGATATTAGACGTTATGATTTAGGATTGTTATTAAGCATTTTTTTAGAAGACTTATGATTATGAGAGAACAAGGCTTGAAAAGTAGTCTCTTTTGAATCAAAATTCTCCATGACTCTCTCTTCTTGAATTAACAGAGAAGACAAAGTGTCTAAATCAGGAAGATCATTCTCATTCTGATACTTAGAATTAAGAATTGAGATGTAATTTCTAAATTTTTCATGAATATTTATCTTAATAATGAAATACAGAAGCTTATCTTGAAACAATTCACAATTACAACCATCTAATTGAGCTTTAATGTTCTTAATTTTATCTAAATAATTGACTATCTTTCACATCCCCTTTCATAGGAGTTGTAAAAAATTCCATAATAAGTCTTAATTATTTTAGACAGACAACTTCCTTCATGCATTGTTTCTAATTTCTTCCAAGCATCTGTAAGCGAGTCCATATGTCCTATATGCATTAAAAATTCATCTTTAATGCTTTGCAAAAGGATGGACAGAGCTTCCTGATATTTTTGAGAAAAAGAGCTAAGGTTTTCAGGGGTAGCTTGTCTTCCTTGGGTCATTTTTCAACACCAATCACAAGATCCCAGAGATTTCTAGCCATAAAACAATGCTTTTAATTGAACTCTCCAAATGCTATAATTAGTTCCATTTAGTAGTTGAGACTTATCTAATAAAAAACTAGAAGAACTAGCCATTTTTAATGGTTCAGATGGTAATGGAGACAAATACAACTAAAAAATGAAACCAGGAGAGCTAAATAGAGATAAAAAATAGGCTACATAATTTATTTTTAGTTATATGTTAGTAAATGGATTAGAAACAAACAAGTCGCAAAAGGCCGCAAGGAAAAAAAATTAAGATTTTCTAAATTTTGGAATATGTGAGACAAATAAACTTAGAAAACTTGCATACAATAGAAATTTTAAAACTCATGTGGAATAAAGATAATTTAGAAACCCATGACACAAAGAAATTTAAGAAATGTCAATACGGAAAAAGATCACGTGTCAAATTTTAATTAGCTCAGACTTCACAGTGCAACAACTAAGACTCTGATAGGATTAAAACAATTGATTCAAAATGATGGAATCGTTAATTAATTGGTTCAAGCTTTTTCAGACTCCTAAGGCACAATGGTACTATTCAACAAAATGCAAAGGAACACTTGGACACCAAATTTAATTAGTTCACAACTAGAATGGAGACTTATATAAATCTTAGTTCAAACAAAAGAGGCAGATGTCACTTTTCAAAAATCAAATAATGGCCTAAAGATAGATAGACACATGCGAAGATTTAATATACACAGACAGACAATTGGTTCACACTTCAGTGCACCAAAAATTCTAAGCAAAATAGTCTAATGGCTTAAAGATTGAAAACATGATGAAAAATGGTTGATTTTTATTGGATAGCCACTGACACAAATAAAAAAATGATTGAAAAATGTGAAATGCTAAGATACTTGGAGCAAATATATTGCTTCAACCTTCGCATATGTCAGAAGAAAATGAACCAAATATTGAAACTGTGAAATACTAAGCTACTTGGAGAAATCCTATTAGCTCGTATTTCACAAGAACAAACAATGCAACCAAAATACTAAAAATTTCCTTGAAGAATATGGAGCAATCTTATTGGCTCAAATTTCATAAATGTCAAAAATAGATAACAAGGGATTGACAATGTGAAATATGGAAACAATTATATTGGTACGTATTTTGCAAAGACATAAAACAAGAAATAAAATATTAATGACAGTGTGAAATATTAAGCGACTTGGAGCTTCCTGATTAGGTCAGATTTTGTCAAATGACAAAGGAAAGCTAAGCCAAGTCTGACAATGTGAAGACACACGTAAAGCCCTTATTAGATCACGTTTCACAACTAACAATCAGATAAACAATATGACTAACAAAGTGAAGAAAGATGGAGCCTTCTGATTGGCTCTAGCTTCACAAAAATAGAAAGGTCTATTTAGAAGACTGATAATGCGAAGCTAGCTGGAGAAAAATGATTGGCTCAAGCTTCACAGTCAGAAGAACTTTGCAGAAAAAAAAAGTCAAATAAGACTGACAGAGTGAAGCTAGATGGCACTAGAAGATTGGATTGGGATTCACAAACATGAACATAACAACAGAGAAGCTACTTGGAGAAATATTATTTGCTTGAGCTTCACAAAACCAATAAGATCTATATAAAAAATGACACAATGAAGCCAGATGGTGTAAAATGATTGGATCGGGCTTCGTAAAAGAAGATCTAGCAAAAAATAAAGAATTTAAAGTCAGAACAGACTTAAAAACTCCAAACTAACTAGATCTAAAGAGATCTTTCAAATCCACAGACAAAAATAGCCCTAATGGACTATAAACAATGTGAAAAATTAAAAACAAGCTTGCAGATGACAAATTTAAACTATAAAATGAACTGTAACTAGATGCAGAAACAAAGATCTAAGCATAAATAATTTCTCAAACATGATCTAAACAGTTACCCAATATTTAGCCAATATTTCAAACAATATTTAGGTGGGAATTGGAAATTTAAACCTGGTTAGCTTGAAGACGACTATGTAGCAACTAGGGTTTCGCAGATTCATAAAAACTTAAAGATTCTTCTCCTCTTCAAATTAAAATATCTCATATCAATCATGCACACACATAATCACCAAATTTGATACCATGTTAGGATTTATAGGGAATACATAATCAACTGATTATAGATCCACAAAATAAATGCCAAAGATTATAGATTACAATATGTAGATTACAAAATGTAATAATATGAGTTGAAAGTAAATAACAGTCAAGTAAAGAGACAGTAACACCAGATTTAAGTGGGGAAAACCCGAAGGTAAAAAACCCCACTAAATAAAGCACTGTCTGTTATTAATAATTTCTGATACAGATTTTACCCAACACTTCCACTTCTCTCCTTGTTCTTTTTACAGAATGATTACAGAACAACATCTCACACTCATTCAATATAATACACACATTAAAGATAGATTCGAGTTTGATATCTCTTTCTAGATATCAATTTGGTACTAATCTATTCGTTTCTCATAGCCAATCCTGAGAGGGATCATCCATAATCAATAGGGTGGGTGAATCAATCAAGTTTCTTCACTCTTAAATGTGGAAGATCTTTGTAGAATATATTCATAATAAATTTTGATAGATAAAATTTTAAAAAATAATATTGGGGCATATTGCAGTGGTAGATATCCCACTTGACATTATCACCCCCAAAAAATATTTTTCCCAAATCTCTAGGAAAATCTCTCTCAACTTCCCCAATTCTCATTAGATCATATTGTTATCCCGTAAAATTGGCAAGGGAAATTTTACAGATAACCCTATCGAAATTTTGTTCCGATCCCTCGTTAGGGATCCCTTGCATTCGGAACGTTGCAAAATCCCTTCCCGGGAAATTTTAGTTTTCTGAACTTAGTCATTTTTGGTCTTTTTGGCCGGGGGCATATAATGACTATGCAACATCAAATTTTGATGCACCCCCTTTACAGCCTTTGGCGCATGCTTTCTTGTGTCAGTAGGCATTTTGGTGCGCCTCTCTATGTTGAGTCTTTCCTGCATGCGCCAAGGCGCGTGCGCCTTCCTGTCAACATAACTTTTGTTGCGCCGCTTTTTGGTGCGCCAAAGGCACACATATTCCTCTGTCGACACCACTTTTGGTGCGTTGTAGGCACACATATCTTCGTGTTGACAAGATTTGTGGTGCGCCAAAGGGGCGCATTTTTTCTCGTGTCGACAGCTCTTTTGGTGCGCCACTTGAAAAGTTGGTGGCGCATTTATTGCTACCTCACCTATATATAGGCACGTCTGCGCTGTCATTATCACCAATGCAAATCACGTGTTTTTCTCTGAGCCTGTTAGCGCACTTGCCCTGTCGCTTTTCGAATTGCTTTGTGGACCCATTCGCGCATTTCTTCGTTATAAATATCCGGGTAAGAGGTCCTCTTTCTTTTGTGCTTCATGTTTGTGGTTTTTGGCTGTTTGTGGGTATGAATTTGAAAAGAATGAAATCATGAATTTGCTCCCCCCTACTGTCTTTCCACATTTCCTCCTCCTCTTTCCAGATCTACTGGTAGAGGATACTTTGTCCCGAAATGATGGTTTGAAACCCTTTTGTTTAAGCCTCTTCATCACCCAAATGAACCTTGCAAAAAGAGCTTAACCATATGTAAACCCCTCTGATGAATCAAACCTAAAAAAGGAAACTGCATTTTCCTTCTCCTTTGGCGCACCAAAGTACCATGCAGCATCAAGGACAGTTGCACCCTTGGCGCATCTTTCACCCCTGTTACACAAAGAGCAGTCGCGCCAATGGCGTGCATTCCCTACCTACTACATCATGAAAAGTTGCGCCCTCATGGCGCACTTCCCTCGCTTGCTGCAAATGCCTTCCGTGCACCCTCTTGGCGCATCAAACTTGGGTGCAACATTACAAATTTTTGTGCCCTTTGGCACACCCATCATCCATGTAACAGTCTTTTCCTATGCGCTAAGTGCAAAGCTATAAACGGCGCAGGCGCGTCCCTCATCGCAACAACATCATGTTGTGTAGACCTTCCATGCGCCGCGCCAAGTTCCCTTAAGCGCACAAAAAGCATATGTTACACAAACCTTATATGCGCCTTTGGCGCACCGAAGTTCCATGCAACATGAAAAGATATATGCGCCACGGGCGCATCTCCTGTTCCGTGTAACATAAAGAATCCATGCGCCCAACTTTTCAAACCCAACCACTTTGCAAAAATCTAATGGTAAAAAATAGACCCATGCGAAGATTAACACAGCAGACAATCGATTGCACTTCGCAAGCTAATAAAGACTGAAATAATGTGAAAAAAATGGTTGATTTTTATGGGACCAATGACACAATAAAAAAATGGCTGAAAAATGTGAATGCTAAAGATACTTAGATAAAATCTATTGGTTCAACCTTCACATATGTCAGAAGCAAACAAACCAAATACTGAAACTGTGAAATACGAAGATATTTGGAGCAATCCTATTAGCTCGTATTTCACAAGGACAGAAAATGTAACCAAAATACCAACAAAGAAGAATATGGAGCAATCTTATTGGCTCAAATTTCATACATGTCAAAAATAGATAACAAGAGGCTGACAATGTGAAATATGGAACAATTTTATTGGTCTATATTTTGCAAAGACACAAACAAGAAATAAAATCTCTAACAGCGTGAAATATTAAGCAAGTTGGAGCTTCCTGATTAGGTCAGATTTTTCAAATGACAGAGGAAAAGCTAAGAAAAGTCTGACAATGTAAAAGACACATGTAAAGGCCTTATTGTATCACGTTTCACAACTAAAAATCAAATAAACAATATGACTTACAAAGAGAATCAAGATGGAGCCTTCTGATTGGCTCTAGCTTCACAAAAATAGAAAGTTTCTATTTAGAAGACTAATAATGCGAAGCTAGCTGGAGAAAAATGATTGGCTCAAGATTCACAGAAATGAAAAAATTCAAATAAGACTGACAGAGTGAAGCTAGATGGCACTAGAAGATTGGATTGGGATTCACAAATATGAATCATAACAACAGAGAAGCTACTTGGATCAATATTATTAGCTTGAGCTTCGTGAAACCAATAAGATCTATATAAAAAAATGACATAGTGAAGCCAAATGGTGTAAAAATGATTGGATCGGGCCTTCGTAAAAGAAGATCTAGCAAAAAATAGAGAATTTA
Source organism: Taxus chinensis (assembly GCA_019776745.2). Taxonomy (NCBI): domain Eukaryota; kingdom Viridiplantae; phylum Streptophyta; class Pinopsida; order Cupressales; family Taxaceae; genus Taxus; species Taxus chinensis. The sequence goes on along the minus strand of CM034154.1, from coordinate 595,696,038 downwards.
AAACTGGAACAGACTTAAACACCTCCAAAATAACTAGATCTAAAGAGATCTTTCAAATCCACAGACAAAAATAGCCCTAATGGATATAAACGGCGTAAAAACTTAAAAAACAAGCTTGCATATGACATTTAAACCATAAACAATTGAAACAAGATGCAAAAACAAGGATCTAAGCATGTAATTTCTCAAACATGATCTAAATAGCCAGTTACCCAATATTTCACCATTATTTTCAAACAATATTTAGGATGGAATTGGAAACTTAAACCTATTTAGATTGAAGAAGACTAGAAATTTTAGGGTTTCACATATCTATAAAACTTAAAGTTTCTTCACCTCTTCAAATAAAAAATATCTCATATCAATCATGTACATGCATAATCACCAACTCTGATACCATGTTAGGATTTATAGGGAATTACATAATCAACTGATTATAGATCCACAAAATAAATGCCAACTATTATAGATTACAGTATGCAGATTACAAAATGTAATAATACGAGTTGAAAGTAAATAACAGTCAAGTAAAGAGATTAGTAAACACCATATTTAAGTGGGGAAAATCCGAAGGTAAAAAACCCCATTAAATAGAGCATTGTCTGTTATTAATAATTTCTTGTATAGATTTTACCCAGTACTTCCACTTCTCTCCTTGTTCTCTTTTACAGAATGATTACAGAACAACATCTCACACTCATTCTAATATAATACACACATTAAAGATAGATTCGAGTCTCATATCTCTTGTCTAGTTATCAATTATGGTACTAATCTATTCGTTTCTCGTAGCCAATCCTAAGAGGGATCTCCATAATCAATATGGTGGGTGAATCAATCAAGTTGCTTCACTCTTAAATGTGGAAGATCTTTGTAGAATATCTTCATAATAAATTTTGATAGATAAAATTTTTAAAAATAATATTGGGGCATATTGCAGTGGTAGATATCCCACTTGACATTATCACCCCCAAAAATATTTTTCCCAAATCTCTAGGAAAATCTCTCTCAACTTCCCCAATTCTCATTAGATCATATTGTTATCCCGTAAAATTGGCAAGGGCAATTTTACAGATAACCCTATCGAATTTTTTTTTCCGATCCCTCATTAGGGATCCCTTGCATTCGGAACGTTGCAAAATCCCTTCCCGGGAAATTTTAGTTTTTCCGAACTTAGTCATTTTTGGTCTTTTTGGCCGGGGGCATATAATGACTATGCAACATCAAATTTTGATGCACCCCCCTTTACAGCCTTTGGCGCATGCTTTCTTGTGTCAGTAGGCATTTTGGTGCGCCTCTCTATGTTGAGTCTTTCCTGCATGCGCCAAGGCGCGTGCGCCTTCCTGTCAACATAACTTTTGTTTGCGCCGCTTTTTGGTGCGCCAAAGGCACACATATTCCCTCTGTCGACACCACTTTTGGTGCGCTGTAGGCACACATATCTTCGTGTTGACAAGATTTGTGGTGCGCCAAAGGGGCGCATTTTTTCTCGTGTCGACAGCTCTTTTGGTGCGCCACTTGAAAAGTTGGTGGCGCATTTATTGCTACCTCACACCTATATATAGGCACGTCTGCACTGTCATTATCACCAATGCAAATCACGTGTTTTTCTCTGAGCCTGTTAGCGCACTTGCCCTGTCGCTTTTCGAATTGCTTTGTGGACCCATTCGTGCATTTCTTCGTTATAAATATCCAGGTAAGAGGTCCTCTTTCTTTTGTGCTTCATGTTTGTGGTTTTTGGCTGTTTGTGGGTATGAATTTGAAAAGAATGAAATCATGAATTTGCTCCCCCCTACTATCTTTCCACATTTCCTCCTCCTCTTTCCAGATCTACTGGTAGAGGATACTTTGTCCCGAAATGATGGTTTGAAAACCCTTTTGTTTAAGCCTCTTCATCACCCAAATGAACCTTGCAAAAAGAGCTTAACCATATGTAAACCCCTCTGATGAATCAAACCTAAAAAAGGAAACTGCATTTTCCTTCTCCTTTGGCGCACCAAAGTACCATGCAGCATCAAGGACAGTTGCGCCCTTGGCACATCTTTCACCCCTGTTACACAAAGAGCAGTCGCGCCAATGGCGTGCATTCCCATACCGACTACATCATGAAAAGTTGCGCCCTCATGGCGCACTTCCCCTCGCTTGCTGCAAATGCCTTCCGTGCACCCTCTTGGCGCATCAAACTTGGGTGCAACATTACAAATTTTTGCGCCCTTTGGCACACAACCCAGCATCCATGTAACAGTCTTTTCCTATGCACTAAGTGCAAAGCTATAAACGGCGCAGGCGCGTCCCTCATCGCAACAACATCATGTTGTGTAGACCTTCCATGCGCCGCGCCAAGTTCCCCTTCGGCACATGAACATATGATGTTACACGCATTATTCTTGCGCCCTTTGGTGCACTCTGTTCCCATGTAACATGAAAATAATCTGTACCCTTTATAAAATAAACACATGGCACAGGCGCACTTGTGCTTGCAGCAACAAAGAATGCACCCTGCAGTGTCTATGTGCCATGCGCCCTTTGGCGCTGATTTACCCCCTTGCTAGCACACCCTTTTCCTGTGCGCCTTACCTATTTAGCCTTGCAACATGAAATTTTTTGCGCCATGCGCCCTGAGGCCCCAAAATTACTAACTCTTTCTTCTGTCAGCATTTCAATGGAAAATCAAGCGAGCAGAAGCAAGCTACCCCCTTTCGACCGCAGAGACAACGACGATGAATAACTTCTCTTTATTCCTCTCTCTCTCCTTCGGTGTTCTTTTTTGTAAATATCTAAAGTATGTTGGCACAAATGATGACATCATCCATGTTGCACCATGGGATGATGTCATCCATCAAGTTATCAAAAGTCAACATGACTTTGTAGATATTTTTGTAAATAAGTGGTTGGTTCCTTTTTGCCTTCCTTCTTCTCCTTCTTCTATAAATACTCAAATACTAGTTGTATTTGAGTAGTGAATATCTTTCAGATGAAAAATAGAAGTGAGGAGAAAAGACTTTGAGCTTTTTGTAACAGAAAGAATTATTAATACAATATTTAGACTTTGTGTTGAATACATGTGTTATATGCATTAGATATTTCTTATGTCAAATTTGTGTGTTTATTCTGTTGGATCTGCTTTTGTTTTATTGTCATTTATTCATCATTATTGCTTTATTTGTTTATGGCAAGTAGGTTTAGCTCTGTTTACTACCAATCCCAAAACTTTTCTCCCTTTGGACCTAATCTTTCTTCATCCTCTCTTTCATTCCTTTCTTTTCGTAGTTAGAAACACCCCTACTAGGGATGAGATCCCAAACACCCGAAGGTAGAATATTGTGAGACTTGCACAGATTCCTGCTGGGTAGAATAGCAATAAACCAGTTTCGCTTTGCTGACTCAAAGAGGGGCCATGCCCTACACACTGTTGGCTCATTTATCCATAGATCTTCCCAAGCGACAGATTTTCAGACCAACACATACTTAGCTCTACATCATCTTAACCCACCATGACTTTCCTAGCTAGGTCATGAAATTAGGTCTAGTTTAGACCTAGATAAAGTAGGTAAACATCTATACGTTAGCTTAAAAACTCTTCAAAATTCCCTAGGATCCTTGAGACAATATTTCTCACTCATATACATGCCCTCATGGGCCCCACATAACTTTGCAACTAACCTTCATTCTCTATTAGGTCACCAAGCATCTAGACTAGGTCTAGATGAATATCTACAAACCATGCTCAAACCCTACAAACACCTTCTGATACTTGTATGAGTGTCTCATCACACCAGCAACATGCTCTTCACACCTCTACCATGCTTCAAAATCCTCCATGCATCTCTATCCTTCATGATTCATCCCCCCATGTTGACTAAACCTCTTGATTAGGCCTACTTATACCGAGTAACTTTCTCCGTTCTCCACTCTTACACTTATGTCACTTCTTGTTTTCATATGTCATCACCACTAAAAAATTCCTCTTACACTCCTTTTCATCATCCTTTATCATTAATTCCTCTTTGTACCCTTTACATAAAATGACACACCACAAGCGCACACATGAAAACAATCTCCCCTTTTGTCATTGGTGGAAAATAACATGATACTTCTCCCCTTTTTTACATTAATTACAAAGCACATACATGCAGCACATAGTCTTCATCTTCGTAAACATATTTGGACCACCCCTCTTGGTTGGAAACATCAACCAAAATCATCAAACAAACTCAAGGTCTTATTACTCTTTTCTTTACTCATTTTTGGCTTCATCATATCATGAGATCACTATAATCTCCCCTAGACATATGCATATCATAACAAACACATATACAATACTTGATCTTGAGAAAAACATCATGCTTGACACACCCTCATACCTAACCTGGCTAGAGAAACTTATAAACTAATTTACTCCTACTACATACAAATTGGTAACACCTTTTAGGACCAAGATCCCTAAAACACCCTCTTCAGACCAATCTTTCCAACTCTCTGCTTGTTATGGAAGCACACTAAGTATACGAAACATCACCTTATTTCTCCACACTGGCAACATACCATCATTATATAATTGTTTTATACAAATATAAGAGCTCAAACCTTTACCAAAATTCCACGGGAGTTATCTCATATCCATCACCATAGTCCTAAAGTATCTCTTTAGTGGTCTTTTCCTTATTTTCATGATATTATAATTGTTTGAGCTTATGAATAGATCCCCCCTTTCAATATGCCTAGCAAAAATCAACAAATCTACCAAACTAGTCCTTATGGATACCTTATACACACTTTAAAGATCATTTTCAGCTCTTCATGCCTTATGAGGTATTCATATGTCTGTTGCTCACCATTATAGTAAACCATAGCATATTGTACCCTGACATTATACATTTTTCAACCATAATTGTCCTACTACACTCCTAGCTTCACATATCAAGGATAATGAGCACTCAAGCTCCCCCTTAACTCAAGCAATCATACAAAACACCATTAATCTTCATATACAAGCAGTAATAAGACATGCTTTCCCCTTACTAATCTACCACCACTTCAAGGATAAACTCATAAACATACCTCATTTTGTGATGTATTTGCACAATATTTGTAGTCCGCCATCAAGATGCAAATATTCACTCTAAATCTGTGTATCATTGCAAACCATCTTGACCTCACATAATCCTATTTGAGGTAACACTATTGATCCAAGAATACATACATAGACTTACAACCATTCTTATCAACTGCATAACTCACCTACTTTATTTTCATAGATTTTCTCTTGCTTTACACTTCTTCATACTACCCTCCCATTATGCATAGTCACACTTGATACACCTCAAAGCATGAATCAAGGACTAAGATAGTATATAAAAATATCCAACGCGTAAGCATGCCTAGAATACACCATCATACCCTACCTCTGATGGTCTAATCAAGTCATCATACAGAATGACTCTCTTCTTCATGGATCTAGCAACCTTACTATATGACATCACTTGAAACTAATGCTAAGTAGACTGGAGACCTTCAAGAACACAATGAACACATCTTGACATTATGACATCAATCCTACAGTATCATACTTCAAACCATTCATGCTCTCCCTTAACACCATGCTTCATATGGATGGTAAATGTCTCTAAGAATCCTATTAGAGACATCCTACTACATGAGGAGTCTAGAAAAATAATATAAAGAGGTTTCATGACCTCTTCGACACTTGTGACTCACTTTTTCCTTCTTTATTATGATCAGGGACTTGTAAAACTTATTTTTTTCTTCAACATCTACTTTTGATGGTATGACATGATTTTCTCTTCATTCCCATAATCTACCTTTCCTCTTCTCTTACACTCTAGGAGCCTGAAACCTCTTATTTTTCCTTGAAGGACCATAAAAAAATTCTCTAGCAACATTTGCAACATCATTGCAGTTGAAACATATAATTTCACTCTTACCTCTAGGAACTTCATTTCTCTGAATTTGACCAGATGATTCATATAGGTAGTTGTAGACACAAAATCGCACACTTTGGGTAATTATCTAGTCCTGATTACATATTACTATTCATATGATTCCGAAGTAATAACGGTACTAATTAACCCATGTCTTTGGCCACCTTTCATTTCTTTCTGTTACTACTTTCAATCTTACACCCTTACTTGGTTAGTCTGACTTTTCAGTCTTTAGAATTTTTCATCATGGACACCAACATCCAGACCAGGATGCCAGTGTCAAGCACCCTCATCCAATATGGGTGACCCTATCCTCTTTGTACTTTACTCACACGTTTTGGGTCCTTTCTAGCCATTTGAGCATCTTATATTTTTGGTATCCAAACTTTTCGGGGTTAATTGTGAAATTCAAGAAAAAGGAATCATATAAATATAAAGTCATGTGATAATAATAAGGGACCAAGCACTAAGCATATACTATCACCACCTTAGGTTGCATCCATCAAATGCATATAAGAGCTCCATTACATTCATATAACTCCATCACAAGGGACACGAGGTTTGGATTTCTACATCACACTTCATAGAAGAGAAGTTCATTCTATTATATGCACATATTTATTACATTCTACATCTAGATACTTTCTCGTTATCCATGTGTGACTAGCACAAGAGCAACCTAGGGAAATATTCCACACAGATACACATAGAAATAAATTGGGTTTGATATGTAGTGTAGCGCTTAGTTATAATTCCACTATTGTGGTGGATGAGGACAATCTGATCCCTCATTTTGCATCTATCTTTTTTAGGATTTGATGTCTATTTGAGGTTTTTACAGGTTCATTCTTCATTGCAGTTTTATTGTGACCTTGGAGATCTTTGTGTGAATTTATAGAGATAAAAGTTGGGAATCAACAAACATCTTGCAAACCTTAGAATTAAATTTTATAATAATTTCCATGGACCTAGAAACACATAATTTGTACCCAAACGCCTGCGAGCACCCCTGTCCCTCTTTAGGCACCCCTATCTAGCCTGATCCTCCATTTCTGCAACTTTCTGACCTACAGTGCGATGGTCAGTGCTTTGGATTTCTTCATTTTCCATTCATGTACACCTTCAGCAATACTACGAATCATATAAGGTATTTTACCCTTATTTGCACATTAGGGTTTCATTATTTATTGCTTAGATTGTTTTGTTATATTTTTGTATTTCATTATTGTATTTATTTACTGCTACTATAGCATCATATTAGGTATTTATATTTCATATTTATCTTAATCAGTAGTACCTAGTAGTGTGACCTCTCTCATGACAGTTATAAAAAACAATATTCCTTGAATAATTATCTCTACTATCCCTCCTTGGGTGATAATATTTGACTATCCTTCTACACTCCTTTTCTCTATGCCTAAAACCATAAAAAGTATAACAGTAGCCACTAAAATATTTTTCATACCTTGATGCATTGGGATGCCCTTTAGAATTTTTCTTCACATTGTATTTGTATTTTCTCTCTTTATTCTCTTATTTAGTGCTTGGTCCTTTAGTCTACTTGCTTAAAATAGTGTATTCTTGCACCAATTCTGTGCCTTTGTGGTCCTCTTTGAATCCTAAAATTGTCTTGTCTCTTGCAGATCTTTAACTACTCAAGAGATCACCAAGATCCTTAGATCTCTTTTCAAACTTATAAAAATTCTTATCCTTATTATTTTCTTCACATAGATCTACCCTTATAAATATCAATTCTTGAAACTTAATGCATTCTTCCTCCTTGGAATTTAGGCGTGTAGTCATAGAATCCCTTTGTTTCTCTAATTGATTGATTATCTTATCAAGCTTATTAGTTTCAGACTAGTACTTATCTTCAATATCATGAATCGTTCCTTCATATTCTCTGACTTGTGCTCTCATCTTCTTATTACACTTTTCAACATGCTTTAACTTTTTTGAGCACACATTATCTCAATTTCTATTTCACTTTCTTCTACTACTTCTTCTACTTCTTAAGAGTACATGGAGTCACAAAAAAATGGATTCTTCACTCATATATCTCATAGCATCCTTGTCCATGAACAAGAATTCATCACCTATATCACCATTCTCATATTTAGAATCAAATTCAGAAACACCATCATAGCTACTTTCCTCATATGAGTAACATTATTCCTTTGTATAGAAAATCCTTTTGGACTTCTTCTTGTTTTCAACCTCTTGAAATTATTCTTACCTTTATTATACATGTGAGTATTCTTTTCATGATCTCCATCATGCTCATCAGCATCTTCATATTTTTTCTTATGAGGGAACTTATTGGAAAAGTGACCTATTTCACTGCAGTTAAAGCATTTAAATGGAAATTTACCCTTATAATTACCTGAACCATGTATTAATATTCTATCAAACATAGAAATTAGTTCATCATCATCAATCTTATGAGGAGTATCATCATCATTAGTCTTATTATCCTTTGAATTCTTCTCAACATTGAAATCAATATCCTTCTTGGTAGGTTTAGAATCAGTAATCCTCATCACATATGTTGTCAAAATGTCATGAAGATCATCCATCAACATGACCTTCAAATCCTTGGCTTCCTCTATGGCAGAAACTTCAGGATAAAACTTGGGAGTGAGGGATTTCAACACCTTTTACACTACTATCTCTTATTTCACCTCTTTACATAAACCTCTAATGATGTTGACAACTTGATCAAATTTGGGTAGGTATGTAGCAATAGATTATTCTTCCTTCATCCTTAATATTTCAAAATAACTTTTGAATGTTTGGATTTTTATTATCCTCACCTTGGAATCTCCTTCATAGATGACCTAAAGCTTCTCCCACATGTCTTTGCAAATGTGAAATGCATAACCTTAACAAGTTCAAATTCTGATAGTCCACGCAAAATTGCATTCATTACCTTGGAGTTGTCATTATTATCCTTCTTGTCTATAGTACTGGTTGGAGGATTCTGAGGAACCATATACCCATCTAACACAGAAAACCAAATGTCACATCATAAGGACATGATGTGATTCCTCATCTTTATTCCCAAAAAATCATAGTTTGACCCATCAAACACATGATATTTTCTAGTGGAAATGCCAACCTGATGACTTGCCATTTTAGTGCTTCACAGGATATCCTTCAAGTGATTAAACTTCTTCCAAAGGACCTTTCTTTGATACCAATTATTGGAAGCACAATGGACTGAGGGGGGTGAATCACTCCTTCAAAACTTTACTGAGTTTCCTTAAGTTTCATACACCATTTAAAGCATTAAATAAACATTCATTCACTATGGAAACCATATTAATCATGAAATACCATACACATGAATGAGAGAGTACACAATAAACCAAATATAATGTGGGAAACCCTTAAGGGGAATAAAACACATTAAAACTTATGAATATATTACTCAATTAGAAATACTTTCATGAATATTACACATCACAAAATATTTCTTTACTGAGGCACTAGCCCCATAATGAGCACCAACCCCTATTTAACAAAGCACAAACCCTGCAAGGAGGATAAAATCCCCTAAGGTGATAAAGCACCCACTCAACCACTTAAATATGAAGATATCCTAATGCTTATTTCTCATGTAACTGATTGTGATCACAAAATTAACTCATACACCTCAAAACCCTCTCAAACAACTCTCTCTCCTAATTCACTCAATCATGCTCCTTCATAATCTGATTATGTATAATTACCTTGAATACCTCCTACTCTACCGTTCTCACCTTCTCATTCTTCTTATTAACTCTTCTTTGGATCCCTCTAACACTCTCTTTCACCTCCTTTAGCTCACTCACTATTTTATCCACTCCATTACCTCAAATGAGCAAATACATTCACTTTATATACATGACACATCTCAAAGACACCTCTAGGTTGGCCATGACCATTAAATTAGGTAATACTAACAATAAAATACATATAATACATCATATAAATTCACATTAAAGTACCATATAGGTCAGCATTAGACTAATACACTCAACATGCACAACTAGGCCTAAAAGGCTAGTTTCATCTCCACCGAATGCATCTTAAACTCCAAGGCCACAAGGAAACTCCATAATGACTTAAATAGGTCCATGCATGTTAGGGACATACTATCAACACCTTATCCAATCTTAATAACCTCTGAACCATCCAATATTATCATGACACCATCAAGTAGGATTGTTTCCTACTCTATTTTAAGCACCTCTAGTAGACCAGTCTTCAATGATGAAGACCTGAATTCAACATATCACCTCAACTATGACATGAAACTAATAATTGGAAATAAAATGACACAAGGAACATCAAAAACCAATTTATACTTCATGACTCATCCCATATATTCATCAAAACAAATTTTTCCTTTAAGTTACTTGACCTCCCTAGAAACCATTCTTGGAAGCAAGACCTTATCACACTTGTGAAGACACTTTAAATACTTATCAATTCATGTAACAAGATAAAATTGATCCCCTCATCACTCTAAAATATCTATAAATCATGAATCAAAACAATATATTTTTCTTCTAGACCAATTACACCAAAGAAACCATCATTTTCCTTAAACCCTGTCAGGTAGGTCAACTTATCACCTCATCCTTTCCAACCAAAATAACTTGAAGGAATAAACCAAAACATGTAGCCTATCATAATGGATGTATAAAACACACTCATAGGAATTATACACTTCTACTTAAACCACACATACCGAAGAACAACCCTTCACCATGACTATCAATAACTACCTATCAGGCATAAAAACTAGTCTTCACATTTGGACCTATGCAGACCTCCAAATGGATTCACCAAGGTCTGAAATCACATAAAACATATATCATATATTTCCTTATACTCATAACATCAATTTATAAAATGGTTCAAATGGAAAACCTGAGAGTAAATCAGATTTTCCTAAAAACATGCAAATTTGAGTGGCCTCCACTTAATGTTAGAACTCCAAACCGCCCACCATAAGAGAGTTTGGAGAGTCATTTCCATCCTCCAGTCATAAAATTTTATGATCTAATGAATTTTTAGCTCACACCAACAATTTTTCCTCCATCTCTCGTGAACTAGGGTTTAGGTAGCGTTTTTGACTACCTTGGCTTCTTATTGATTGTTCATAAAGCACAGGGAATTATTTAACTTCATTCCAACTCTAAAAACTTTTTTTCTCTATGAAAAAAACATCCTTGAATGGCTCAAGTCCCCATGCAAACTTTTCATCTATCAACCAACACAAAACTTCTCATATTAAGCTAGGAAACTCACCTTCTTGAACTCAATAGGGCTAAAAACATCATAACATGTAAAATATTCATCATAAAACCCTGATATTTTTCCCACATCTATAGTAAAACCTCTCAAAAATTCCCCAATGCTCACTATATCATACATAGCTCTGCATCATCTTAACCACCATGATTTTCCTAGTTAGGTCATGAAATTAGGTTTGGTTTTGACCTAGACAATATAGGTGAACATCATACCTTAGTTTCAAAAAAATAAAAAAGAACTAACATCCTTGAGACAACATGTCTCACTCATCTACATACCCTCATGGGACCATGTAGCTCTGAAAATTACCTTCATACTCCATTACGTCACCAAGCACCTAGACTAGGTCTAGATGAAGACCTATAAACCATGCTCAAACCTTGCAATCACCTTCTAAGACCTATAAGAGTGTCTCAACACACCACCAACATGCTCTCCATGCCTCTACCATGCTTCACAATCCTCCATCCATGTCTATCCTTCATGATTCATCACCCATGCTCACTGGACCTCGTGATTAGGCGTACTAGACCAAGCAACTCTCACCATTTCCACTCTTGCACTCATGTCACTTCTTGTTTTCTTATGTCACCACCACTACAAAATTCCTCTTTCACTCCTTGTCATCATTGTTTTTCATTAATACCTTTATCACCTTTTACATCAATGACAACATAATCACACACATTCCAACACCTATTTCTATGTAAAAAATCCCTTTGGACTCAAAAACCCATGCATAACATATCAATGTGCCATGACACACATATTTCATGACCTCATATATAAAATAGTAAAATTATATGTCAATGATCTACTTGTTAAATATTGATGTATTGATGATCATGCTCATGTCTTATACATTGCCTTAGGATTCCTTCGCAAATACAAGATTCACCTCAATCCTAGAAAATGCATATTCAAGTTGACATGTGGAAAAATTTTAGGTTTGTTAGTATCTCAATGTGGTATTGATGTCAACCAAGAAAAGATTAAAGTTATCCTCAACATGCCATGGCCATCCTCCATAGAATACATACATGCTTTCCTTGGAAAACTTGGGACAATCTGAAGATTTTTCCCTAACTTTACTTATCACACACATGTCATAACTATCCTACTTCAAAATCTACCAAAGTAGAGTGGACCAAAGACTTTCAGCAAGCATTTGATAATATGAAACACTATTTATCCTCGTCACCAACCATACAGCCTCCTTCACTAGATATACCTTTTATACTAATACTTCTTCCACTCTGGTGTCAGTAGGGACAATATTTGAATGGGAAGATAGAAGGGGGATGCTCATGTCATTTATTGTGTTATTTGATCCTTAATAGAGTATGAATCATGATACACATTCATTTAATGGGATTTTCAAGTTATATATTATGCAATCATGAAGTTATCTCACTACATGTTGCATCATACTACCTACATCATTATCCATATAGATCCCTTACATCACTTCTTCTCCCATGTTATCCTCCTGACAGATAGCATCAGGAAGTGGATGACCCTCCTTATGGATTTTTACCTCTATACTATCACACAACAGGTGATAAAAGGCCAAGCCATAATAGACCAATTGGTTATCTCTCTCATATGTACTCCTCATCTCATTCATGATGCATTACTTGATGAGGACATCCTCCTTATTAAGGCATAGACAACATCATTTCAATAAAATACTACTACCATTTCCATAAAATATTACTACCACAACTTCACAACTAGTATTGAGGCACAGTCCTCTGGAACCATTAATGAATCACTTCCCTCTCCTTAAACTAGGCCAATAAATAAAATCACTAAGGAGGATGTTACCATTAATATCCATGAGGATACATGGATGTTACACTTTGATGGGGAAAAATGCCTCAAAGGATTTGGGGTAGGTTGTGTACTTACCGACCCCTCTAGTAAGGATTTCTCTCTTTCCTATCAACTTGAGTTCTAATTCACCAATAACATGGCTAAGTATGAGGCTCTTAGCTTAGGCATACAAGACACCTTAGCTAAGAATGTATCCTATCTCCATGCCATGGGGGATCCTTAGTTGGTGTGTCGTTAACTTAGTGGCGAATATCAATGTTCTAGCAAAAACCTCAAAGTTTATTATGGCTTAGTTCAGGAGTTAATGCCACACTTTTTTTCATTTACCATCGAATCTATCTCAAGCAAAAAAAATGCCTTGGCTGATTCTTTGGCCATGTTTGTCACCCAATTCCAATCACATTCTAATTTTCATGATGACAACCTTATAATAAAAAAATTTCAAGCCTTGGCCACCTTACTTCCTTGATATGTTTAGGATATCTAGAATATAGACCACATGGCCCTCCACAGGACCCTTTTTATGTTGAAATCCACCAATTCATACAATACTAGACTTTCCCTTAATGTACTGACCCCTGAACATGATTACGAATACGTAAAAAGGATCTCAAATATGTACTTAAAGATGACATATTGTACTATCGTAGCTTTCAGGGCACCCTAATATGATGTGTTAATAAATATGAGGTCCCCCTTGTCTTAGAGGAAGCACATGGGGACGTTTGTGGTGGGAATTCTAGTGGTCATGCTACTTCGCATAAGTTCTTACATATGGGTTACTATTGGCCTACACTAGAATCTAACACTCATGCCTTTTACAAGAAGTGTAGACCTTGCCAATATCACAATGATTTGATGCATTCCCCTCTGTCTGAGATACAATCATTACATCTCCTTCTCCCTTCAATATGTGGTGATCCAATTACATCGGGAAATTTCTTCAGTCTCAAGATGGTCATATCTTCATCATTACTGCCACATAATACTTTACTAAGTGAGTCGAAGCCATGCCCCTTAGTAATATGTCTAGCCTTACTACATTTAAATTCATCCTCAATCAAATCAGTTTATGTTTTGGAATTCCCCACACCATCATATCTGACAATGGTGGGAGGTTCAAATGCAAAGAGATGAAGCAACTTTGTGCTAAGTTTAAAATCAAACATTGATTCTTGACACCATATCATTTGCAGTGAAATGGACAATCCGAGTCTACAAATAAAATTATCTCTAAGATATTAGATAAAAAAATACATGAATCACACATATTGGCATAAAAAGGTATATCCTACATTATGGGAATTGTTATCACCGAAAAAACAACACCCTCTAATTTTCATGTATTTTTAGATGAGCAATTAGTGTTTTTGGGTAACATGGGATTGTCTCTAAAATTGTGGGACTTTCTACTTGAAACAAACATACAGAGAATGTCAATTTCTTTACCTAATCATAATTCTAAGACTACTCCTAAGGAAGGAAAACTAGTTATCTAATCCTATTCTAACAATCAATAGGGACCAGGGGAAGAGAAAGCTGAATGAAAAGGGGAATCCTAAGTTAACATAGAGGTGATAACACCAAGAAAAGGGGTGTGGAAATATCCTTTTGAGGGATAAGGGAGAAGGAAAATTAAGTAGAGAGAGGCCATACAACTATGACACATACCCAAGGTAGAATTTTACCTCCTGTTCTCCATGAAACACAACCAAATAAACCTGTAAATGAGAAATACATGCACATAATACAATAGAAAGAATGGAGAGGCAAGGAAATACAATAAAACAAGTGTTAGGGTTGAAGGAAACACAACAAAATAGATTTTTTATTTCTTTTAGAATATGCACAGTCCATTACATGTGAAGAATAGATGTATTATGCACATCCTTGCTGAGGCACAAGAAAAATTTCTAGGCCCAAAAGAAGGCTTAAAACTTATTGATATTGAGAGAAAAATTTGATAGAGTTTCTCTACATCCCAGAATATCCCCCTCTCAAATGAGATGTGTTACAATATATAGAAGAATGAGAAAAGAGAGGAAAAATATAAACTCGAAATTATGTCGCCACCCACCAATAAGATGCATTAAATGTTTGAAAAGGGGCATGGGCAGCCTGAAAAATCCATCCCTCCATGATTTTTTACTTATTGGAGAAGGAAGAGCACCAAATCACATCAAATCTGATTTTTCAGCTACCTGGAATTGTGCATCTTTAATGTTGGGTATGTTTTCCTCTTCTTCACCAACCTACCCTCACTTAAATTAAAAATCAAGTCTTCGTGGCATAGAAGATGTCGATACCTTTACAAATATATAAAGTTTTTGAAAATCAGAGAAACATATCAAAAGTTATGCCCATTTGAATTTCAGGGGGGGCAAAGGAACATGGGTTCCCTATTTTAATTCATAGTCCACATTTAAATCTATTTTCACTTTGCAATGCGGGTATATCGGGTATCCGAGGTACTGGGGTTACTTGGGAACTCAGGCCTTTTGTGCCTTATACCTCTACATTTTCCGCATTGGCTTTACATTTGTGTTGGTTGGATATGCAGGTCTAGAGTGGAACTTAAGAACTGTTCCACGCAAGTCTCAGTTCCCTGAACTCCCATCTTCTCTGCATAAAATTTCTCCACATTGTTTAACTTGTAGCCCTCTCCTTTTCTTTAGAAAAATTATCTTCCGAAGGGAACTCACATCCCCGCGGAACTGTTCCTTCCTAACCTTAGTTCCGCGCAGCCCTATCCAATCCGCAACACACTTGGCCCCAAAAAAACTAACTCTCACCCATCCCTTTCTTATGGCTCCCAATCCAGTGCAGAGAACATTTGACCCACAAGGAACTTGTTCCTTCATTCTGTCTCTGAGCTCAAAAACCCGTAAAACACTTAGCCCATCCAAACCCCTTTGCATTGCGGCCTTTTTGGGGATGCAGGGAACAAGAGACCTGATAGAAATATCTCCTATTGGCCCTCAAACACCCACATTTCCACAATACACTGAAAATGACCAAATTTTCCATTTTTGCAAATTTTTCTAGGACCTTTGGCCAAGTATTGTTCTTAGGAGTTAGGAAAAGATTATTTTGTTTATTCTGCGGCACAATCCAGCAAACTCTCTCAAATCAACTAAGTCACTTCCATACTTGGCTAAGTGTTGCATACTACGGTTTGAAGCCTAAAAGGAGAGAGAAAGAGTTTCCAAATGGTTCTAATTTTCCATAATCATGGAAAATACCTAGAATTATCCTAGATGTCTTTACATGTCATTCTAAATTATAATTCCCAAGTACTATTTTTCAATTTGTCCATATTTCTGGGGGGAATTTTATAACAGGAATACACACAGCCATGGTTCATTTTAAGAGACCTCATGGTATGATGTCATCTACCAGCTGGATTCAATACCTAACATACCCAAAAAATTATGCGGGAAGGTGAAGTTTTTGGGGGTCCGACAGCAAAATTTTCACCTAATTTTTAAGTGGTGTGGCAGAAGGCTGCAGACGTGTGATAGGAGATTTGTTGTTGCACGTCAACAAGGTGGTTGACATACATCAATGAACCTCATTGACGCACATCAACAACCTTGTTGACACTCATTAATGAACCTCGTTAATGCACGCCAACGAGGGTGTTGTTCGATAGCATCCTCGTTGACGTGCGTTAACAAGGTGGTTGACGCACATCAGTGAGGTTCATTGACGCGCATCAACAAGGTTTTTGACGCACGTCAGTGAGTTTCGTTGATGCATGTCAACCACCTTGTTGACGCGCAACATAAAATCTCTTGTCACATGTCTATAGTCTCCGCCATGTGGTCGCACGACAACAAAATATCTATGTCACGCGTCAACAAATTCTCCCTGTCACACGTCAACAAACTCTCTATCATGCATCTACAGCCTCCGCCCTCCTGTCACGCATGTATAGCCTCTACCCTCCTATCACATACTTGATAATACATATGCCCCCAAGGGGTATGAGTGATCTAGTAGTGTTCTACCTGGAAAATAATCTAGGATTATATAGGGGATAGTTTTAAGGGTAGGCAAAGTCGACCCCTTAAAAAAATTAAACTGTAATTTTTAGGCGAATAGGTCACTGACCCGCGCCAAAAAATTCACCTTTTCAAATTTTTTAAAAATGGAATATTCACCATATTACGAATATTCGCCACTAAAATTATCCCTGACCACACCAGTGTTCGTACAGCCAATGGGACAACCCCATTTTCACTCACTTATGGAGTTAAGGAAGTCCTTCCACTCAAGGTGGAACTCCCTTCGCTCCACATATCCCTTCATAGTATCATTCTGGATGAGGATCTATGTGAAGCACATATCTATGACCTTGACTTATTAAAAGAATGACATGATTGAACATACACTTGTAATCAGAAGCATAAAAAATGTCTGGCTAAACAACATAACAAACTTGTTCATCTTCATACTTTCAATGTGGGTGACCTTGTCCTTAAACTTGATTATACACATGAAAAAGAAGGAAAATATGCTCAGAAATGGTGGGGTACCTACTTCATTAAAGATATCATAGGTCCTAATACATATTGTCTTTGAACCAATGAAGGCCACATCTTCAAAGAACCAACAAATGCTCAAATCCTCAAAAAAAATCATGCATGAAGGAGCTCAGGAGTTTCGGTACTCAACTACCATATTTTGTCCTTTCCTATCAATTTCACTACTTCGTCAATATTTTCCTTCTCTTTAACTGACAAAATTATCAACATTTTAGCTTTGTATGCCCTAGTCTTTCTTATTTGATTAATGAGGTATCATGTGCATCCTCGCTTAGGCTCATGGTCTTGCTTGGATTTATATACCTATATAACAACCATATTCTTATAGCACCTACCTCACATGTTTTTTGCACTTTTCAGGATTGATATCTTCCCTTTAGGCTAATCATTCATCTTCTCTTTACTTACCCCTCTAGGTTTGTGACAGTTTCTCTTTGTAGCTTCTACCATATGCTTTTTTTCAATTTTCAATGTTACTACCCGCTGCTTGGCTATGACACTATAACACTATTATGATATTACATCTCGAAACTATGACACAAAATCCATCCCATGCCCCCCTAACTAGGTGATTTATGTCTTATTTTACTAATGATCTTCTAGTGTTTCCTTTTAGTTTTACTTCTTCAAGGCTCTTACAACATTGATTGCACCCATGCATGGCATGACAAGTGAAACTATCAAGTATGTATTAGTGGTTATATTTAATTACATACAGTCATTTATGATT
The DNA here is from genome assembly GCA_019776745.2 of Taxus chinensis. Taxonomy (NCBI): domain Eukaryota; kingdom Viridiplantae; phylum Streptophyta; class Pinopsida; order Cupressales; family Taxaceae; genus Taxus; species Taxus chinensis. The sequence goes on along the minus strand of CM034154.1, from coordinate 595,677,679 downwards.
CTTACTTTCGGTATCTACTTTAAATTTTAGTGTTGCAGACTATTTCATTTTGTTTACGACCTCATTTTTTGATATTATGACATGTGGTGATCAACGGCTGGGGCATATGTATACACCTAATTTTTCACTTTTCAGCTTTCATATTTGTTACAAAAAATTTCTTTGTACAAGCAAGGGTCATTGATGCATCTATTTATTTAGTGTGTTCCTTAAGGGGCATTCTAGGAATAGGGTTTGACTATTCACATAGTCATTATGGGTTAGGGATAGTACATAGAGAGAGTATCACCATGTGATCCTTTTCTTAGTTTTCTTTTTCCTTGTCAATTATTTTATGTCACATACACATTGCACTTCTGACACATTGCTTACATTTCATCATTTGGCACCTTGTTCACCAATTTTCTTGATCCATGACACCTATTTTTCACTTTACATGAAATTTATATATCCCTTTTTAACACCATCACATGTGGTCAATGATGTCAATGTTATATTTTTTCCTAGCTGACATAATCACCCATGGGCCACGGGAAATGGCGTCAAGTATACATACACATCACACTTTGACATTCATAAGAAATAAAGGAATCCATAATCACAGGAACTAGCCATTCGCTCTTCTTTCTTGTGCAAACTTCACATTTGCTCGATTTTCCCATGGTTCATCTTACACTTGACTTGGGTTGGATTGGACACTCTTCTTGGTTGGATTTCTTGAACTAATGGGTCATCTATAGTGAGTCTAAATCAAGAATGATGTTCCCCTTCTCCACCCAATAAATATTCTCTCCTAGTGTGTTGCTTCTCTAGAGAGATAGATGCATCAACGACCACCCCAAAGGTAATTGTTATAACTCACTTTTTCATTTTAGAAAGATTATTTCATTTTCTTTCCCCATTACTCTATGTTAGCTTATCATTGCATGAACATCGGTGTTAGTTAACATATTGCTCTTACATGATCAAGTCCTTAGCTTTCCATATTTTTATTTCATTCATGTCGCAGTATTATAGATTGTGCATGCTTGACTTATCCCCCATCAATTTATATCTTTCCCCCATTTACTAATATCCTATGAGGGTACTCTGCTCTATCTTGGTTGTGGGCCTTAGAAACCATAGGTTGACCTAGTGTAGGGATTACTACCTTCTAGATATGTAACCTTAGTGCTCCTTGTAGCCCCTTTAAATCAACCCATTGTGTGTTAGTTCATGTGTGTCTCTTATTTTTTCCTTAATACCCTTATAGAATGGAAGAGTTGGGAGTGCAAGCCATTGATACACATTCTTGGTATGTCATACATAAACAACTGATCCAAACAAAACACCAAGGTAAGACCAATTTCTTCAATGTCTTCATAAGAGTCTACAAATTCAGAAAGTATTAGTCCATAATATTTTTTAGATTGCATCCAACTTATTTCTATTAGAATTATAGTCCAGTTACATGACCTTAAGTGTATGGTTGACCAAGAATTTTTCTTAATAACTTGCACCCCTAAGTCTTCTGTTCTACAAGGGTATTAAAGAAATGAGTAAGAGACACACATGAACTAACATACAGAGGATGTATTCAAAGTGGATACAGTGAGTGTTAAGGTCACATATCTAGAGGAAATGAATCCCTACACTAGGTCAACCTATGGTTTCCAATTCCTGCAGTCAAGATAGAGGAGAGTACCCTTTTAAGATATCGGTAAGTGGATGAGTAGAGGTATAGATCGATGATAGATAAGGAAAACATGCATGATATGAATAAAAGGAAACTAAAGAGAACCTAAGGATCTGATCAAATAAGAGTGTTATGCTAACTAGAATCAATGTAATGTAATAAGCTAACATAGAGCAGTGGGGAAGGGAAATGAACTAATTTATGCAAAATGAAAAATATACTTCAAGCACTCACCTATACGTATAGGGTGGAACTGATGAATCTATCTCTCCAGAGAAGCAGCATGCGAAGAGAGAATTGCTATTAGGTGGAGAAGGGGAACACCATTCCTATCCTATACTCGCTATAGATGACCCAATAGGGAAAATAATCCAACCAAGAAGAAGAGTGTTCAATCCAATCCAAGATAAGTGCAAGATGAACCAAGAGAAAAGCAAGCAAATATGAATTTTTTGCAAGAGAGTAGAGAATATGGAATTTCTTAAGGTTTGGGCTTCCTTCCTTTATAAATGTCAAAGTGTGGTGAGCATATATACGATGCCATCACCCGTCGGTGATGGCGTTGGCCAAGGATGGTAATATGTCATGAAAAGTGAAAATAAGTGTCATAGAGCATGGAAATGGATGAACAAAGTGCCAAGTGGTGAGATACAAGAAAGGTGTCCATCATACAATGTGTATGAGAAATAAAGGGATAAGGATAACTAACGCAATGAAAACTAAGGTTGGGATCACATATTGATACTCTCTATGTGTATTGTTTCTAACCCATAATGAGTAAGTGAATAATCATATCCCATCCTTGATATGCCCCTTAAGGTACTCGCTCAAGAAATAGATGCATCAATGACCCTTATCTACAAAAAGAAATTTTTAATAACATGTATGAAAGATGAAAAGTGAAAAATTAGGTGTATACATATGCCCCCATCGTTGATCACCACATGTTGTAATAAGGAAAAATAGGGTGGTCAACAGAAAGAAACAATCTGTAACACCTATATCGAAATTAGACACTAAAATTAAGTACATAAAGAAGTGTTGAAAGGAATAATTGAAATGAAATATACCCACTAATATGTACCTGGTAGTGTCACTCATCTTTCCATGTGTGAGCACAATCAATGTTGTAAGAACCCTGAAGAATAAAAACTGAAAGGAAACACTACAGGATCATTAGTAAAATAATACATAAATCACTTAGCTAGGGGCTCATGGGATGGATGTCATGTCATATTGTTGAGAGGTCATAATGGTATGGTGTCAAAAATAGGCCAAAATTGAAGATCATCAAATATATATGTGATCTTGTTTTGTAGAGCAGATAATCGAGGAGTGGCATTCTCTAATAGAGAGTCCCTACCATGAGATCCTAGATCTAGTGTTGGATGTCCAACATATGGTGGATCGAACAACACCATCGATGGGAGAGTTCATGAGCTTGTTTCATCTATTTGGAGACACATCTATGACACTACGAAGATATTGAGATGCACAAGCATTGGCGGCTACCTGTAACATAGATGTGATGTTGTAGAGTCTATTGCAGGTGCAGGAGACCCTGGTTCAGGAGCAGACAACTCACCTATCATATGCCTAGATAGTCGCATAGAGGATTACTTCATTAGAGACATAACTAGCGAGAGTGTAGGGAGAGGCCTCTGGAGCCCGATCTAGGGTAGAGTCCATGGCCCGCACATCTAGAACTACAAGCACGGCCCCATCGGCCCAAAGCATCTAGAGACCTCCCACAGGGGATGAGGGTACTTGAGCCACTTCGTAGATGGGCTAGAGCCATTTTGTATGATTTTGTTGATGTTGAAAAATTGATTCGAGATATATATATAGATGACGATTTTGGTGATATAGCATATTGGATGTTTGATGTCTGTATGTTGCTTTGTTTATCATTTTCCTACTTTATACATGTATATATGTAAGGATACCGTGGTACTTAAAAATAATGATAATGTGGTTAAATAGGTAAATCTAGTGGGAAGGGGATCGAGAGGATAACCCAACCCATGTGATGTGAAGAAGCAAAGAGGTAGAACAAGGCCAAGACATCCAACAGTAGGATGTCAGGGCATGATTGATTATATAAATCCAAGTAAGGATGCATAGAATACAACAATCTAATAGGAAATACCTAGGTGAATCGGGGCCAAAAAAGGTAGAATCTGGCCTGAGACACTTTAATGGTAGGAGAAACCAAGGCGTACATGGTGACAAATCCAAGAGGAGAAAACAATCCAAGCAAGAATGTAACAAAATATTTGAGATAGTGTGTGAAAAACCCAAGGGGGGTCGAGAGCCCAAGTGAAGAGAAAAGGTGGTGTGTAAAAACCCAAATGGGGGATGAGAGACCAAGTGATGGAGAGGGTTTAGGATAAAGGAGGAAATTAAAATTCAATCAAGGTACTGTAGATAACTAGCCACAAGAGGTAAAAGATCGTAATGTATTGGTGATGATATAGTCCACTTGGTTCAAGATGTGACTTCTAGCATGAGTCATGAGGTCCTCGATGGTATGTTGTTTAATAACAACTTGTAGATGAACTTAAGATCTTGTGGTGGTTTTTTAGTAGGTTGTGGTCTATTTGGTTGAGAGGAAGGTGGTCAATTTTGAGAGGAATCAGATCCATGCTTTTGGTTGTGATAAGAAGTTTTAGGAACGGAATGCTTACTATGCAGAACCTGAAATTCGGTGTTGGTGTGCGAGCAATACTCGTGATGGGAGTAAAATAAGGGAGATGAATTGGAAGGCTAGGTATCCTTTTTATTTTGGTCATGTTTGACCTCAGCTTCAATCTTCTTCATGTGGCGTTGATAAGCTCTATAGTCAGCAAAATCATGCCCTGGAGCCTCGTGTCATGTGTGATATAACTCGATCATAGAGGACTGAGGAGTCATATGGGTAAGAGTTAGGGAAATGAGTCTCATATGTAGTAGAGGGATAGTGAGAGTGTCTGAGAAGGGCACCAAGACAATGGGCGAATATGGTGTTGATGGAGTAATATGATGCTCATTCATCGAGTCATAATAGATAGAATCATCACCCATGATATAGTCAACTTTGTAGTCAAAACCGATGACCTGATCATCCACTTCTGTAAAGGAAAATGAGTCGGCTAGGTCAATGGTAGTATGTTTAGCTAGTGGAACAATCTAAGACTCAGGAACTGGTTAGAAAGAAGTAGCAATTGTACTTGAGGATTCCTCTTGTATGAGGATGATGTTCACGTCATGAGAGAATTTGGTGTGAAAAGTTTCTTGGTAAAGCAATACTTCCCTATCATGAATCTAGGAATATCTAGCTAGGTGAGGGTTTTCTAAAGTGAAATTGTCATCATAATATGTTGTAGAGGCATCCACCACAAAATATTCAACTATGGTCTTGATTCAGACCGTGTGCTCTAGTGGGGGCTGCAGTCTAAGTGAGATGACTGTGGGAATCAAAGGCTCCATCTTGCAAAGTCACAAGGAAGGAGGTAGTTGGGATACAATGAGATAAAAAAGATCAGAAGTGTTGATTCTAAGTGTGACCTCATTGGGATTGTCATCATCTGGCTCTAAGAGATTGGGAGGTGTGCACCTAACCAATTCGGGATGACCGGCATTGTTGTGAATAGAATATATAGGATAGTTAAAATGTTGATATTCTCAAAAGGGGGTAGGAGAAAATTCATCCAGTATTGGGAGCTTATATGTCCTTTTTTGTTGAAGTGTATCATAGTTCCAGGGATTAGTCTCCCCCTCAATCTTATAAATATCTCTTTGGTGAGAAAAATTCACACACTAACACGTAAAAGAAGCAATTGCGGACATACGATGAGTCAAAGGCCTTCTTAGGAGAATATTATAAGATAGAGGAAAATTAAATACCATGAATTTGATGTTGATAGTCCTACGGGGATGGTGTTGGGTAGCAAAATACACCCCATAGGAGGTATTTATCAACGATCGTATCCTTGACAAGTGGTTCATGTAGATTTCATATTATCAATAGAATAACCAAGAGCCTTAATGAAGTCCAATGAGGACACACACATGTCTGCTCCTTTGTCAATGAGAGCACGCTTGACCATAGTGTGACCAATCTAAATTGAAATGAAGAGGGTTGGATCGTCTGCATGGAGAAATAGATCATCTAGGATCATAGAAGATATAGGAAAATGAATGCGAGAGTGAGTGTCCATAGTGAGATTGATATGAATGGAGAGATCCTCACATTCTGGTGGATTATTTCCTCTGAGCCATGCAAGGTGGGGCTTTTCCCTAGAGAGGGAGGAAAGGGAATGTTCATATTAAACAATGATGTCATAAGATTCTCATGATGGTGAGGTGACATATGTATGAGTTCTAAGAAGGGGACTTTGTCAGGAAGTTGAGAAAGTGATTCAAGAGGATCCCACAGATCTAAGAAAACACACCACTTCATCAGTTCCATCAGTACCAAGAAGGAGAAATAAGAAAAATGAGTAAAGTGAGGTAAACAGAGGTTCTATAAGGAACCGTCACTCTGTGCAGAGTGGCGGTTTTAGAACCACCACCCTACAAGGGCAGCGGTCCTGAAACTGCCACCCATCCAGGGTGGTGGTCCTGAGACTGCTGGTATTCTCAGGGTGGCAGTCCTGTCACTTTTGAACAGAAAATAAGAATGGAACATGAATGGATGTGAATTTGAAGCACCCAACTGTGTCTCTTCCCCTTCCATGCCCTTTCACATCCTCCAGTGCATGGGAGGACATGGGAAGGCCTATAAATGCATGAAAGGAGGTTTCTAGGATAAAATTGTTGGTGTTGAAGTTTTGAATTCTTTCCTTCTCTGTAATTTTCTTTTTATAGCACTAGATAATTAGTCACAAAACTCTAATTTTTCAAGAAAATCTATCATTCTCCAAAGTTGAAATTAGAACACCATAATTGTGTGATTCATAGATTTCCAAAGTAGAATTTTATAGATCATTTTAGTATCAGAGCAGATTATATATCCAAGACTGTGGTATTCGAATCTTTCTTGTGATTTTGTATGACAGTGAAAAGGTCCAAAGTTGAAGATTTTTTACCTTGCGAGCTAGATATTTCTACAAAGAAGTGGAAATAGAGAGTTTGAGCTCAAATGGAGGAAGAGAACTTCGTTCGTAGAGTCTAGATGTTAGAGACCATGATGGATAGGTTGTATAGAAAACAAGAAGAGATTTTAGATCTAAAAAAGATGGCTTCGGTTAAGCAAGATTCTATGGACTTGGTGGTTTGAGCACTAGCTGAAAAAATTGGTATCAGAAAGAGCCACGAAGAGGAAGAATGGGAAGAGTGTGAAGAGATGCCAATTTTAAGCGAGAAGGTAAAATCTGCACATACACCTTTTAAAGTTGAAACAAAAGTGGAAATAAAGAATTTTGAAGGACAATTAGATGCATAATTACTAGATAAATGGCTAAAACAGTTGGAAGTCTACTTTAGTGTGCATAATGTCACTGAGACGCAAAGGATAACCTTTGCATGTCTCAAAATGGAAGGTCATGCTCTAGTTTGGTGGGAAACCCATCTAGCCACTTGTGAGAAGAAGAAATGTCATATTATCAGTACTTGGAAAGGTTTTAAAGAATTGATTAGAGATAACTTATATCCTGGTGGCCATAAGAATGACATGATGCTTAATTGGTAGTATTTTAGACAGGGTAGCAGTTAAAGCGTGCAAGACTACACTACGGAATTTTGGAGACAAGCCATGTTTCTTAATATGGACTTAAAGGATGAGGACATTCTAACCAAGTACTTGGGAGGACTTCACACTCACCTTCGGAGGAAAGTAATCTCCATGAAGCACAAGGATCTCAATGAATCTTGTGTACAAGAATACTACATTGATGATGAGAAGGAGCAAGGAGAAATAGAGCCAAAGGGAGACCAGTCAACAAAATAGTGGGACAAAGAACAAGGGAAGACAAGTAGCAGAGGTAAATGGAAAGGCAAACATGCCACTACTGCTTTGCATACTTCTAAAGATCCTAAGAATTTATGTAAGAATTGTGATGTAACTGGACATACTGACACCACATGTTGGAAGTTACATCCGGAATTGCACCCAAAGAACCGAACCAAGGATTCCAAGAAATCCATGGCCACTGTGAAGACAGAAAGAGAGGTGGAGATTGAGGATGATTCGGATGTAGACGAGAGGTTGGGATGCATGGCCACTAAGATGTATAGGGAAGTAAAAGAAGAAGAGATGAGTAAGCTATGTCAAATTAGAATCCAAATCAAGAAGACTAAGATAAACACTTTAGTAGATTTTGGTTCTCAGTCAAATTTGATTTCTGATGTAGTTGTAGAATAGCTTGGTCTAGAGACTTACGTGCATCCACATCCATACCCACTGGGATGGGTGAAGAAGGGTGTAGAAATACAAGTTACGAGGAAGTGTAAGTTTCAATTTGGGATAAATAGCCAATACATAGATGTATTAGAGGTTGATATTATTCCACTTGATGCATTTGACGTTGTCTTCAGAAGTCCTTACTTATATGCCAAGGATGATGTGTTCACAAAGAGGGAGAACCGGTATATATGGGTCAAGGACGGAGTCAATTTTAACATCAGGGCACACCAGAGAAAATCAAAGAAGGCTATGGTAAGTGCCAACCTAGCACCAAGACTTATTTAGGAAAATCATCAGTTTTTTTTGCTTTCATTGGAAGAAAAACAAAATGGACGTGAGAGCACAGATATTTCTGACCAAATGATGGAGAATTTGGATAGCACTTGTCAGTTTTTATAAAAGAAGACACCACAAGAACTTCTCATTCAAGGAGAAAAAAAAAATCCGCTATGCAATCACCGTATCTACCTACAAATTCACTGGACCTGACTGTGAGGCAGTAAGAAGAAGAGGAGATACAAGGATCGATGGTGAATATAGCAATAGCGTACTTGGGGAGGATTCGACCAATCCATCTCAAGAGATAAATCTAGGAAAGGACTATACCGCTACAATATGGGACCTTTGCCATACTTGAGTAGGTTGGAGAAGAAACCTTTAGGCCATCCTTCATGCAGATGCATGTGATAACAGGTTGCAAGAGGTCACATCCACTAACACCATCTATGCATGACAAAGAAGGAAAGATATAGAAGCTACCTTCCAACTAGGATTGTACTCGAGGAAACTTGGAGGAGGATGTAGCACAAGACCAACAAACTAGAGATCCACATAAGTCTTGGCAGGTTGGACGAGAGAAGACACCAAGGAAGACCCAGTCGTACTCAAACGAGCACAAGAGGGAGTTGATTCCTCTACCACTCCCCCACTAATATTTTGTGGGACCAAAAGCCTCCTAAGTAAGGGAGGTATGATCCATAGGGATCCAAGAAAACACACCACTTCATCAATTCCATCAGCACCAAGAAGGAGAAAAAAGAAAAAAGAGTAAAATGACGTAAACAGAGGTTCTGGAAGGAACTGATGCTCTATGTAAAGCAGCAGTTTCAAAACCACACCCCTACAAGGGTGGCAGTCCTGAAACCATCATCCAGATAGGATGGTGGTCTTGAGACCACCGATTTGCTCAGTGCGGCAGTCCTATGACTTTTGAACAAAAAAGAAGAATGGAACATGAATCAACATGAATTTGAAGCGCCCAACCATGTCTCTTCCCCTTCCATGCCCTTTCACATCCTCTAGTGCACGGGAGGACATGGGAAGGCCTATAAATGCATGAAAGGAGTAAGAGAATGATCATTCAAAGATCTCGAGAGATCGAGAAACGGAGTTTAATGAGAGCAATGAGCAAGATCTTCAGTGCTGGAGTGGAATTGTAAGAGCAAGGTGTAGAAACATAGCAAGCAAGTAATTAGAGAGAAGGTTTACATTGTTGCTTCTTTTCACGCTTATTGTAATTTGTAATTTTCTATATTAGACCAATAAAAGTGGGAAGAAAGAGTAGTTTCCCTTCCCAGTTGGTTTTCCTCCATTGAAGGTTTCTAGGATAGAATTTTTGGTGTTGAAGTTTTGAATTCTTTCCTTCTCTACAGTTTCCTTTCTATAGCACTAAAAAATCAGTCACGAAGCTATAATTTTTCAAGAAAATCTGTCATTTTCCAAAGTTGAAAGTAGAAGAGCATAATTGTGTGATTCGCAGAGTTCCAAAGTAGAAGTTTATGGATCACCCAATCATCATGACTAGATTGTGTAGTAGGTTGAGAGTGTTAGGAGTCCTCAGAAATAGAGCTATAAGAAGGATTGATTAAGGTTACTTCTGAAATTGTGTTTTTTCTCATTTCTTACACCATCATCCCTGCAAGTTTCATTTTCACATGGGTCGGTGGTGTCTGTGGCCAGAGAAATGGATCCAAACACCATTGGCCATGTAGAAGAATTTCCATAGGAGTCGATGGCATATAAAGGAGATAGATTTTTACCTTGAGAATCTTGGTTTTGAGATACAAAGGGATATATAACCCTATGATTATGAGACTGGAATGTTATAGGGTATTCAAGTTCTACATAAGATATGTTTTACATCATTAATTGCAACCATATTTTTAAGAGGATAATATTTGTTGGCTACGTTGGTCATATAATTTTCTGGCTTCTTAGAAATTTCAATGACATTATGATTAGGCATCGGATTACAGAAGATTTGTATCTTTTCATTAGCTTGGTTGATGGCTTCATGTCGATCTTTTTGTTAAGTCACATCACGATCTTTGACCGCTTTGGTTAAACTTTCTCGATTGATTTCATCATAGTCAAATTGGGGACTTAAGAATTTGATGGAAGTAATTCATAGTGCACAATAGTTTTCATGGGAGTCACCCCAATCAGCATGCCACCAACAAAATTTAATTTTATCATGTCATTAAGGAATAGGTCGATAAGGATCCAAGATCATGGTAAATGGCTTAGGTAAGAGACGTTTCAACTCTTCCTTACTCAATGGTTGATGATAGTTAGGATTAATTTTGTTGCTATTGGGTTATTGATCAATGTTAAAAATAGTCATATCTAAAGAAGTGGTAAAAGGAAGAGTATCAGAGACTCCGTTGTATGTCGCGTTCTTGTTCTTAGAACGTTAGAGGATTTAGACTTGCTTATTAGTTTGTGTCTTAGGAGGAGCTTTCTCAAATTCTCTCATGAGATAATCTCGCCTTTTGGCTTGTTCAATGGAATCTTCTAGGGAAGTGAGAGAAATGGACCTCTCCTTGTATTGAAGGTGAGGTTCAAGAGCTCATAAGAAAAGTTGGAAGAGACTATCATTAGGCATATTATGTTCTACTCATGTAGATAGGGTCTTCCAACGCTTGATGAAATCTTGCGTTGATTTATTTTTAGATTTTTGGCAATTGATGAAAGAATTAATATTGTTTTCAGGTAGATCGTGATATTGAAATTCGTTCACTATGGTTGTCACCAAGGACTCTTGCTCAACTATGGAATTATAAGGTAAAGTATGATACCAATCAAAACCATCTCCAGTGAGAGTTTTAGCTAGGAGTTTGGTGGTAGCATATGAATTGGTATTGATCCATCACTTGTAAAGATCACCAAAGGCCTTGATATCAAGGGTGGTATCAGTATACCCGTCATAAGAGATAGAAGGAGAAATGCCATTGATATCCATGTTAGCAATGTAAGGTGTTAGAAACTCTTGTTGGAATGCTCTTAGGAATTTTTTTTAGATAGGGGGTTGGGTGATGAGAACCCCATTAGGCCCATTTGGAAAAGAAGGGGGCATGGTGCCCCAAGAGCTCATTGTAGGGCACTTGACTAATTGAGCCATGTTGTCTTGCATTTAGAGGAATTGAGTCGTAGTAGTAGATTGTTGTTGCCTCATCCTATCAATAAGTTGGAAAATGAGATAAGTATGGTCAGAATTAAAGGCATTCTCAGATGAACCTATTTCAAGACCTTTCCATTTTTCTATCCTATTGTCAAGTTGTTCAGAGAAAAATTCAAGAAGATGTTTGCCAAGATTTTCTTCTAATTCATTTTTATATTGGGGAAATTGAAATAGAAACTTCTAAATCTTAGGTGGATGATCAAAAGTATCATCATTTTGGTTTTATTCTTCTTCATCTTCGGGTGGGCCATTGAGGTAGGTGGAAGGATTCTTTCAAGGTGCTCCTATGATGAAACAATCCATGCTAAAGGGAAACTCAAATTCAAGATGACGGGTCTCAGGAAATTTTTACACAATAGAATCATAAGACCCCATGCTTAGATATTCTATGATGAAGTGATGATCTGGCTGAGAATAGGTCTTGAGATGGAGGTTATAGACACAATAGACCATGCTAATTTTTTTACAAGGGGTCGATGGTGTCTGAGAATAGATTTAGGAAAATAGAAGGGATTAGTCATGCAACCAAGTTTACAAAGGGTCCGATAGTGTTCATAAATCATTATACTAGAATAGATAGGATTTCTCTTGGGCGATGGTGTTTGTGTAGGCAATATTATAAGGTTTTGTGTATTTTGGGATGTTTAAATGAGGTTAAGATTGAAGATGGATGCTTTTAACGATCTTTGCTTGATCAAGGGGTCCGTAAGATTCACGTCAAATTCACCATAAATGTATAGCTGACCAAGAATATGTTTTAATAACTTGCACTCCTATGTCTTCCCTTCTACAAGGGTATCGAGGCAAAGAGTAAGAGACACACATAAAAGTAAAGAGAAGCTAAGGAGCTAATCAAATAAGAGTGTTATGCTAACTAGCATCAATGTACATGTAATACTAAGCTAACATGGAGAAATGGGGAAGGGAGATGAACTAATTTATGCAAAATAACATAAAGAGTTAGAGCACTCACTTGTATCTGTAGGGTGGCACTGATGCATCTATCTCTCCAGATAAACATCACACCGATAGATAATCATTATTAGATGGAGAAGGGGAACACCGTTCCTGTCCTAAACTCACTATATATGAGCCAAATAGTGCAAGCAATCTAGCAGAGAAGAAGAGTATCCAATCCAATCCAATCTAAGTACAATATGAATCAAGAGAAAAGCGAGCAAATGTGATGTTGGCGCAAGAGAGAAAAATAGATGGAAGTCCCTAAGGTTCGGGATTCCTTCCTTTATAAATGTCAAAGTTTGGTGAGCATATATATGATGTCATCACCTTTGGGCGATGGTATCTGCTAGGGAAAACCTAACATCGACACCATCGCCCATGTGTGATAGCGTCATCCAAGGATCGTAATATTTCATGCAAAGTGAAAATAAGTGTTGTAGATCATGGAAATGGATGAACAAAGTGCCAAGCGGTGAGATACAAGCAAGGTGTCGTGTGTGGCCATGTGTATGAGACACAAAGGGACAAGGATAACTAATGCAAATACAACTAAGGATGGGACCACATATCGATAATCTCTCTATGTATTGTCTCTAACCCATAATGATTATGTGAATAATCATACCCCATTCCCAACAGGCCCTTTTAGGCACCCACTCAAGAAATATAAGCATCAGTGACCCTTATCAGCACAAGGAAATTGTTAGTAACAAGTATGAAAGGTGAAAAGTGAAAAATTAGGTGTATACATTAAGAAGTGTCAATAATTGACGCAAATGACATGTCAAGCTAAAACCCATTGATTTTACGTCTTCATAGACTCTTTTCACCCTAATGAATTAGATCACTTTGAGAGTGTCCAACATAGGATTAGATTGTGTGGGATCCCTCATAGCTTGAATGATACTATCCATTGAAGCACCCTTACCCATTTTAGCAACCAAACCTGCACACAAGATTTGCAGTAGTCCATTTGAGGATGTTTTAATCATTTATTCCTTCAATGAGTGATGCTTTTCAAAATTGTAGAGTTTGTTCCCCGGTCATGTAAGTACTTTTTCTTAGCAAAAAGCTATAATCTAAGAGTTTCCTGAGTTTCAAATCATCCACAAGATCCATGAAGGACTTATGGATATCTTGTAGTGAGTATTTATGGATCAACTAAAAATTATTCTCCCTCACCACATTCTCATATGACATTTCCCCTTTGTACCTAACACGTTTCACTATGACTATAACTTGCCTCTCCATCCTCATTGCGCCAACTACCCTTTTTTTCATCCATAACGATACATGCCATAACACCGAATATTGTCTAACAGAACAAAATGATTACAAAAAAGATTAAATATGCCATAACACATGAAGATCAACACAATAAGTAACAAGAATAAATTTCCCATCAAAATAATTTCTAATAATGGTAGATCAAAGGAAAAATAGAGTAGGTCTACATAAGTAGTTGAAGACATTTGAAAATAAACTAAATTAATTCATGCAAATATTATGCAAGTTAGGAGGATTAATTTTTGAAAACTGTGATAAACACAAATAATAAGACACAACATAATCTAATAACAATCCTAAACTTATCCAAGAAAAAAAGACATTCACAATTGAAAAGAAAAAGACAAGAAAAAACACTCATAATAGCATACCTTAGAGTGACTTAAGAAAACCCAAAAAAATCAAACAACCACTGCTACTCAAGCTAAAATCCTAAATGACCACAACATAAGAGAGGTGGTGAAGATTAAGCCCCTCTCATGCTTCTTTTGTGACCATAAAGATATCCAATCCACACCTATTATAGCAAGATTGCAAATCACTTACCAATTAAGGTTTATCAAATTAGAGTAACGAATTGAAAGACCCCCTCCAAAATAATGATTTACTCCTTTCGTCCCTAGATTTAAAATTCAATAGATATCAATTCGTTCAATCTTCATAGTGAGAAGTCATGCAAAAAAAAATATCTTTATAAAACCACAAGTGAAAATTTAAAAAATAAACATCAGAAGTGAAATAGTTCTTTTTAGAAAAAGAGAGAAAAAACTTGTGGAAGCCTTCAATTATTAAAACAGTAAAAACAATTGTTCACTTTATTTCCACACAACTTTTCCCTCCCAAAACTAGTGGAGGAGAAATTATATATATATATAATCTTGAAAGACCCCCTCCAAAATAATGATTCACTCCTTTCGTCCCTAGATTTAAAATTCAATAGATATCAATTTGGTCAATCTTCATAGTAAAAAGTGTGCAAAAAGTTTATCTTTATAAAACCACATTTGCACAAGTGAAAATTAAAAAAAAAATCTGAATTGAAATAGTTCTTTTTAGAAAAAGAGAGAAAAAACTCGTGGAAGCCTTCAATTATTAAAACAATAAATAAACACAATCGTTCACTTTATTTCCAGCAACTTTTCCCTCCCAAAACTAGTGAAGGAGAAATTTTATATAAGGGAGAGGAGCCATTAGTTGTGCACCCAACTTTAGGGGTGTACAACACACATTTAATTACATCAAATTTTGAAAAAAAAATACCCTTTAAAAGATTTTTTTTTTTCTTAATCTAAATTTTTTTTTTTGAACATTTTTATTTTATGGAAAGTGGTTTTTAAACGGATTTAAATCTAGTTTTTCATACAAAGGAAAAAAAGGTGGACTATTAATAGGGCATTATGCCATACATTTTTTTTCACTTATGTGGCATCATGTGATTGGGTGATTTTTGATGTGATTTGATGTGACACATTTTATTAGCTACTTTTTTTTCAAATGTTGAATGACAAATGTACATGTACTAGTCACTCACTTCACAAATACCCTCACCATTACTGGTCCATGTTCCACTATTGGCTCCTCTCCCTTATAGTGTCGGTCAAACGAGATATCTCTTGTCAACATAAGCTCATGCTTCTGATATATTTTGGCCAAAACAAAATTTCTGCAACTTCATTCTTTCTTGTTCTTGACCCTGCACATGAAGCAAACATATTAGAAAAAATATGAGTGTTTAGCAATACCTTAGTCGGTCCTTCATCATGCCTTGGAGGCATGATCATCTCATTAACTCTCCTCGAATAATGAGACCTCCACGGCTCACTCATGTTGCCCCATCTACTGCTGTAATTTTGTTACTTTTTCCCCTCAATCCCCATTAAAGTGGCTGGAAACTCGTGAGTAGTTGCACCAAGCACTCCTAAGCTGATAAGGGCTGGAAAGAACATCTCCCAAGCGTGTGTGTGTGCGCGCGCGCGCGCACGTGCATGCGCTTGTCTGTGCGTGTGTGTTTGTAGGATTTGATTTTACATGGCATAAATAAATGAAGTAGATAGAGTCAAATCACAAAGACTACTTGGTAATATGAAGTTTATACGAAAATTGAAAGATCTAGTTCATCCATTGTGAATGGTATATACGTTTTGTCACTCAATAACATCTAAGATTAGCCACCCGATGATGGCATTTAAAGTTTGTTGCCCGCCAACTGATAATAACATTTAGAGTTTGTTGTCTGATGGTGACAAATGTGTGATATATGATCCAATTATTAAATACGATAAAAATGGATGAAAAATATCTTCATGGGCACTTTCAAAAAAGATTGTCCATGCTGAAACAATCAAAACATTGTGTCGAAAGAGAATGCTCAATAAAATCTTAATTATCAACTTACTATTAGTAATATCCCTTTGAGTTTTGCAGAAGGCAATGACATTTAAAATTTAAGGGTGTGTTGTATTTTTTTTTCAATTAATACAATAAAGGGAATGAAAAATATCTTCATAGCCACTTCCAAGAGAATCTAATGTTACTCAAAATGAGAATAATAAGTAAATTCTTAATTACACACTCACACAATCCCTTGAAAAATATCTTCATAGCCACTTCCAAGAGAATCTAATGTTACTCAAAATGAGAATAATAAGTAAATTCTTAATTACACACTCACACAATCCCTTGGATTGATTGATCGGTATTTATCAAAATAAATAGAAATGCACTAGAATAAAGAATATCAGAATTCAACCAGAAATGCTTACTTTGATATTACCATGTATCTAGATAAGAAATTTATACCAATGCAATGCCTCTTCCCTCCCCACTTTATAGATATCAAATCTTCAAGAATGGTGACACTTCCACATTGTATTATTTTGGAAAGAAAAAACAATACCACCAATACATATTAACCACATTATATCAAATGGAGATGAAATTTTAGAGATATCATCCAACCTCACCTTTATTTTTTTAACCATTTCCAATTGTGAAGCATTAGTTAGCTCAATATATTTCCTACAATTTATTGCTGTGTGAGCAAAGTAGACCTGGATAACAAGGACGAGAAAATATAGATAAGAATTTTAAACAACATTAGATGGGAGGGCAATCAATCTATATACCTGCGAAAACCATGTTGTATGTATGACAACCTACCCTTGCCCCAAGCCTAAGGTAAGCAATATACAGACTTCAGATATTATATATACATGCCAAAATTATGTTCCAAGTGCTATCTATACAAGTCAACCTACCCCTGCCTCAACCCCACTTGCCACTCTTTCAATACCATTTCAACCAACCGTATTTGAAAATCCTCTTAACCCCTAAATACTCCATGATATACCAGTTGTGATTCTAGGTGATTACATAGCCTCCATTAAGTGTGCATGTGGTATTCTATTACTCCCTTAGTGAACCCCCAATGAGTTTTGGCATTGCACATTTTCTACAAATTTCCACTCACTAGTGATAGGTGGCCTAATCTAGCTACCCCATAGCATCAGACTCAAAATAATTTTTCTCAAGAAAAAGCAAATGGGCTCCAAACTCCACTGTATGCCCAAAATATTAATTTTTCAATCGAGTTTTCTAGGCAAAAGAAAAACTGCCTTGTGAGGATCACATGGACATCAAATTTAAGGTCAGCCATTTTTATTGTCAACTCACACCATAACATTCCACCAAAGATGTAGTTACGCCTGGCTGTAGTAAATAGTGTTCCCAGATGTGCATAAGGAGATGGAGACGTGGTCCTCCACCCTAAATTGGAGTTTCGAGGTGACTATGGTTTTAAGTTATGGTATTAAACCACAATGGCTATGATTTTTCCTTGCAACCTGCAGCCTGCCATAACTTCTTTCTGCCCTGAAATTTTGAATTCATAAAACATTAAACTAGGTACACGGATGCAGGATATTATTTTTCCTTGCAACTTTCCTAAGCTACTTGCTCTGAACTTTCAATGTTTTTTTTACTCCTTCATTGGTTCAGAGTTGTAAGGCAAATTTAGAAAAATCACTTTTCGTTTAATGGACATATATAGAATTGATAACTCTGTTTTAGGATAGATCCAGCAGATTAGATGATTGGTCACTATCTTGTGTATTATATTACAAGAAAATTCTTGGATAGTCTAACGCTAACTACGGTGGATGTCTTCAGAACCATGGACTGCCCATTAGAATCCCTTTCATAGAATATCACAGATAAGGGTCCTTGTAGACTATTGGTCAAACTCCAAACGAATACACTTGAAAGATAGTATATAGTATATGGAGTCTAAGAACATGATTGACTATTTTTACAAGGCAGAAACTAGAATTGGAGCATGGATTGTCAAATATATGTTCTCATAAGGATTCTAATTGAAGCACAAAACTAGGACTATTGTAGTATTCAATTCAATTAACTTCAGTATCTATCATTGGTAATGATACCCTGCATACCTGCCCTCACCATTGTTTATCTATGCACATAAAACTACTAACGAAATATGAAGATTTTGATGGTGTCCATCCAATGAGAGGGTGCTTCAATATATACATGAATGCCTATCCTCTTGCCCCAAAATATTCATTAGACTGTTCATGTAATGGTTTCCCTAACCAACAAAGCCATTCAATGATATAAATCCCAAACTTTGTTAAAAACAAGGAAAATACATGACCACCAGTGTACTTTGCTCTGAGCAGCTTGAGAAAGCAATGATCCAATTTGATAGATTACAAAATTAAGATAACAAAACATCGAATGAAGAATCATTCTCATTCTTGCACTCAGAATTTATCTTGAGCACAACAATGAAGAAAAGACATCTGAGTCCTCTGTACAGGAGAATGTCCTGTTTATGTAAAACTTCTAACACTATCATACAAATCAATTACATAAAAGCTCATTATCTTAATATCATGGTTGCCTTCCTAAAGCAGAATTTGGCCCTGATTCCACTTATAGCTCACTGACTAGTAATATGCTCAAACATGATTCCAATCCTTCAACACAGTCACCTAAAACAGGTTCATTATAAACAGCAGCAACACGAAAAACACACAACTCTTGTTTCTTACAAATTGGTATTGGTAATAAGCCATTTCATCTCGAGACTATGCTCATTGCTTACCACCCTCATCTGAGTTTTTCTATTATTTCTGCTTGTAAGGCAAGGGCAATATGATAGAAAAGATGGCATCCTTCCATCCACTCAAACTCACTGACAGCTTGAGATAAGAGAGTTCTGACCAACCCTCTCTAATAAGTTGCATGCTGATCCAAGCAACCGCCCTGAAATCAACATCCATGACAGTATTAGGAAACAGCATATGCAGACTAGCGAATACTTATCTAGTAGTAAAAGTCAACTTCAATAAAATAACAGCACGACATAAATCTGAAGGCGCAGCCTGAAGATAGACAACTGAATGAGGCAAGTAACTTGTAAAAGGATTACACATTTCTACACCAAATGTCTCCAAATGACTTGAACATCGAGTACCAACCAGTCCAAGAAAAGGGAAAATATCAACATGAATGGCTCGCATAAATAAACACTTAAAGATGCTACATACCAGTTTATTAAGTACGATGTATCCCCACATAAAATATCACTCTTGCACATTCATTTTGTGAGTGACAGACAAAAGGAATGGCCTGAGAATTATCAAAATAAATGAGAAAGTGACAAGTTCTAATTAGATAACCTTTGGTATCCTACTTCTGTCTACAGCATTGCAGCACTTTTGCACCAGAAGACATGTTTGGGAACAGCCAAAAGGAATGTTAGAATGTGATGTATGCACCTATAAGTATGGGTATATCAGAGACCTGTAAATTTCATAGAAGAGCTATACTACATTTCCGAAGACTTTTTTAGGGACATCCCAAAGGAATGTCAGAATGTAACATGGACACCTAAAAGGATGGGTACCTCAGATACCTGCAAATTACATTTAAGAGCTATACTATATTTCCACGTTGCAAACTGGATTCTCCCTTTGTCACTTAAGCATTCATTGCATTTTATATAAGAGTTGCACTATATTTCCATGGTGCACATTGGATTCTCCCTTGAAGCTTTAGCATTCATTGCATGAATTCCTCCACTTCAAGATCGTTGTAATCCCAAGGTCCCATGGAAGGGGGGGCTCCTAAATTATCTCAACAAGTGCTGCTGTGAAAATTTAGGGGCACTTAAGCAGCAGTAGAGCTCCATGCTTTTTAAAAAAATTTGCTCACCAACTTAGGAGCCCCACTCCATGGACCACAAATAATTATTACAGTCATACCATGCTGCTAAAAATTCCTCCAAGATTTCCACAAATTATTGACAGTAGGTGGAAATTTCCAGCCCCAACTCCTGAGCGACCTCTTAAACTCAGAGGGAAAACAAATTGGAGCTCCTAATTTCTAAGGCAAGATTCCATTTTACCCTGTAGCTGGATTGAAAAAATCTCGTAGGACCTGTTGCTGCTAAAAGTATGGAGCAGAAGCACCTCCATGGGACTACACAAAAACAGCTAAGAACAGTATTACTGAAAGTTTTTCTGTTACATAACTTGCTGTGGGAGTCTACGTGATTAGAAGAACATGAATTTTGCATGTTTGAAAAGAAAGGCTACTCCTTGATAGTGGAAATGATAATCCCAAGTGCAAGACTTCTAGGCCAGGAATGAACTTGGAGGAGTTATATACTGCCCACCAAGATTACACTTCAGCTGGAATCTCAGCTGCAGTCTGCTCCACTAGAATGACATGTGAGCAAGAGCACTGAGGCCAGGTGCAAGGCTCAGACAACTCTGGCAGAATAGAATCCCCTCAAACCTGGCTACATTGGAGATAGACTGGAATCACTTAGCAAGTGTAAGCATGACCAAAGTCCAAAATGGAAGCTACGTTGAAGTAGGGACGATCAACTATTTTTGGGACAAACAAGTTTGCATGCCTTTGGAATGCAAACAAATTTCACGGACTGTTCTGGGATTAGAATTGCCGTATAAACAAAAAAAATTCTCAATTGGGACAAATGCACCCCGCTTCCAAGGGTGCAGGCAGATCATCACAAGGCCCAAACCTAACGGATACACAATTAGAACAATATGTAAGTTAAAGTGAAAATGTTTTGGTAGTTACCAAAGGGGCTCCTAAGGGAGGGCTTGAAAGTCTTTTTCACCTTTACCTTTATTGTGTACCTGTTGGTATCAGAATACCGGCATAGATATAAGGGATAGAAAATAGCAATGCAATGAGATGATGAAAGTATCAAGAATAACTGACTTACCTTTGCTTGGCTTACTTTTCTTTTCTGCTTGTTGCTCTTGCTCTTGCTCCAACTTCCTACCCTTGACATGGTGGCTTGGTGGGAACAGAACCTTGTCAATGCCTTGAACAGAGATTCTTCCATCAATGTAAATATCATGATCGTACAGATGAGCAGACTCCTCTCCCTCCCCAAACAAAACAGTACCATCGGCCTCTTGGGTAACCACCTTATGAGGAATATGCAGAGTATCATACTTCAACTTTCCGAACCGCCTGACTGCAGTATAAAAGCTTTCCTCAGTCTGATATTCAGGAATCATGTGGTAGTATATGATATGTTCCAGTTCACTTAACTGGTCTGTAGTAAGCTTCCCCATTGCCTCATCACTGGGAGCCAGTACAGTGAGACGGTAACCCTCTGAAACAAGCTTGGCCATCTCAGAGGCCATTGATGTCAAATTCACCAAGATGTCAGCCATCTCATTGTAGCCACCATATTGAACCAATGTGTGAATGAAGTCCTTCACCTGGCTCTCCCCATCAAACCAATAGTGCCCAGAAGAAGGCCCGGGTGCAGGGGCAGGAGCTAGTGAAGGCCCAGGTGCAGCGGCATACTCAAAGTAGATTGAGGGCAGTGAACCTGAGCTTAAGCCGATCAATGAAGTCTTCTTCCTATGATGAGAAGAATCAACTGCAGGAGCTCCCTCTGGCTTCACAGCCTCTAACACCACCCTACCATTCCTCCACTGATTGAAATCATCCTGCACAGACTTTGGCACCAGGAGTCTATCAATGCCATGGATGACCCCATCTGGCCTCACCACAGCATTGGGATGTGTCACAGTACCCAGATCCACTTTCATTACTTTCTTCTTGATATCCCCATTCACCCAAAATCTCAGCTCCTCATTCCAGTTGAGGGCCCTGTGGATAGAAAAATTGTAAGATAAAATAGTTCAGAAACTGTAGCTAATCATTTTCAATAGCCACTTCCCAATGGCTTCTGTTTAGGAAAAATATTTTTCCAAACGTTGGCCCTTTATTGTACGTGTCCATTTTAACTTACATAAGGCACTAGGCATTGTAGGCTAGACCAGTACCTACCATAAACAATTGTACATGAACAGAAACTAACATAACACAAGATTACCCATGGAAACATTGAACAAACACAAAAGAATACATCAATTGGAAAAAAAGCATGTAACTTTGAGTAAGCATAAAAGAACTAATCAAATGGAAAACAGAGAAAGGTAGGACTGTAATTTATTTTGAGTGGAAAAGATATATGAAAATTTAATTCCTGCATCTAAAAAGTTCAAAGCCCTATATACCCAATGCATGTAAACCCCTCACAATCTTACAATCATCATTAAATCTTACAATCAGCATCCTGGAGGGCGAAGTTACAAAATTGTTCCATGAAGTTTCACACAGCCTCGTTACAGAGACTACTTAGTTACATAATAGTAAGTACCTAGAAACTGAAAGCACTTAATCAGGGCACAAACAGAAGATCATTTTGCATTCTGGGAATATTTCACAATATGATTATTTACGATTTGCAACGACATTCATTTTATATATTGCCCTAAAAGGATTAGGAAAGACACCCAGTTTGGAAATATTAGCCACTAAAAGTAGTCGTAGAGTCCTACTTGTGAGTGGCATTGGTCCATTCCTCTGCCACCATTCTCCTGGGCACCACATGGAATTGCAGCAACTTCTGCAGGGACTTGAGATTCCCAGGTTCATGAAGAAACTTTCTGAACTGTGGATCCAAATTTTTCTCCAAAAATGCATTGCTGGGTGCAAAAATCGTGATGTTGCTGCTCCCCACAACCTCCTCCAAGGGCTGCAACAGCAGAGCCTTCTCCACCATCTCTGCCAACTCAGTATAATCATAATGCGCGTCCAGCAATGCAACCAGAACAGAATTAGAGCTTATCACAGGACCACTTGAAGAAACAGAATTCTGGTGGACACCCACATATTTTTCAGGCTCTGCTCCCATAGCAACTGCATTGAACAGCACCATCACCACATAAAATGCAAGCACGCCATGATCCATAGCTATGAAAATAATCTGATATCAGCGGCTGTGTGTGTGGGTGTTTTCAAAACTGAAACTCTTGCCGCATAATCAAATCACAGTTTCTGTCTGTTCAAAAGTATGTCTCTATATATATATATACAATGCGTATGCATCCATGGAGATGGAAAATTCAATTCTGGTGAAATTCAATTCAATTCTATTCTATTATATTCAATTCTATTCAATTCAGTTCAGTTCAGTTTTCCCGGCATCTGGCAGGCCGGAAGACTTACCTTGCACTGAAAGGGAATCCAAAGGACGAGCATCAGCGGTACATATTTTTTCCAAAGCTGCGGGAGAGAATGTCAACCGTCGATGTTGTCCACCTGTCAGAATGTTTATTTACTGTTGATGGGTCCATGCCAGCTGCTAGTTTACTCTTTTTACCGCGATAAATCTGAAGCGTTGCGTAACGGGTTTTAACTCTCTTTCTTTTTCCTTATTTGGAGGGCACCTAATAAGTGTAATTTACGCCTAGGTATTGGTGCACAAAATTACCAGTCCTAACGTTATTATTATTTAGGAGCACCAAATTTTTAATCCCATTGAGGAAACAAGTAACCTCAATTTGTTTTGGTTGTCCCCATTATTTTGTTTGTTTTCCTTGTGGGTTCCTCTTGGGTGGTCTTCTCTCACTTTCTCTTGTGGGTGAATGATAGTTTAGTTGGCTCTAGGTGTATGATAGTTATGTTTTTCTTTCTATTTTTTAAATTAGGGTAATTTGTAGGGATGCGTTTATGGAGGGCCTTTGGGTTTTGTGCTATGTAAGTTAGATTGGGGTTTGATTTGAGGTTTGTTGTAAAACATTTTGTTATAATATGTAACATTCCCATTTTAAGACTCTAGAAACAAGGGATTTTTTTTTTGAATACATAATGTTCTCTATTCTAAATAATCATAATTTAGAACACACATTCCATGCCAATCAATCTCATAACAGATAACCATATGTAGCTGTAAATGACTCAGTGAACTACCGATCTCTCATTTCATGACTCGGTTTCTAACCGATCTCTCATGTTAACTTAAAGTGTTGAATACAAAGTGTATACTAAGTATTCCTGGTTCTCTTACCCTGTTCTGGGTATTGAGTGTTTTGTTTAAGAAACCTATCTGAATATTTGTTACCAATATTCATCTGAAATCCCATTTCTTAAACTAGGTGACATAGGACAACGCAACCAGTAGCTTGTGATACTTTGGCCAAATATTTCCAACATACTGTTCATGTTACTATTCCTAGACGACATACTCGTCAAACGGAATACGTCCTTCACCCCACTCATCTGTTATCTAGAATGGTCTTCACTGACTTCTGTCAGTTCACTTGTTCAAGGTTTGACCCTAACCCAGGTTAGCAACATAAATCAAGATAGGGAACCATTCGCGATGACTAAGGGTACATAGGCATACTCAATCGACCTAAGTCGATTGGATGTGTCTAGTTACCCTGAGCCATCGAGAGTCACTCCCTGTGCTAACTCATAATACTAATCTGACCTAGAGTGAAACTAAGATCAAGTCCAAGTTTATGTAGACCTAGATGATCCAATACTGAAGGGTGTTGCAACATGTCAACTGCAACATTGTATCCTCATGAAGACCCTAGTCTTCATGAAGGTACAGTTATGCAGTTGGCGTGTGCCAACATCCGACAGAATTACCCATCTCGGTGTACATATCCCATATGAGAGTTTATTACTCACTTAAGTTTCATAATTAAGGTTTGGTTACAGCTACACTGCTGAACCCTGAATTACTTTAGGTCTTAAGATTATCATTCCTACCTGAGTTGTTAATGTACTATAAAAATCCTATGATTGCTTTAGGTTCATTAACTTTTTTTTTAAAGTTCAGTTAATCAAACAGAAACAACAACCTTCATAAGATTTACTTAGTATAACTCAACCATTCATAGTCTTTTTAAGATCCAAAACAGGTTCTATTATAATAGACTTCATAGAGATGAAGTCTAATTGATAAATGATCACATATACCATACATTTGTTGTTTACCTATCATGGTATTACTCAAGATGAAGTGAACCTTCCTCATTCTTGTTAGGTGTTAGAAATTCGTTATATCCTTATTCCATTACACAAGTCATCTTAGTTAAGTTATAATTTTCATTAACATCTTTTTACTAATCCAAAGAGGCTTAGATGAAAGATTAACTAAGCATGCCAACTTAATAAGTTGCATTTCAGTAAGGAATATTGTAATTAAATCCCTTCCATCCAATTCATTCAATGCCAACTGAAATAAGGATCCAAACAGTTAAGAAAGAGAACAAATGAAGAGAAGATTACACCTTTCCTTCTAATAATGCTCAAGAAGAATGACACACAATTTAAGTAACTCTTATCCTTTTCAATTCATCATGGTGAAATACACATTTTACAAGACCATACATTTCAGACATATTCATGTCAAACAACATCAAGATCAATAAAGAATACAACTTTTCTTCTTTTAATACATTTCAATAATGAATCATATTTCTTCATAAGAGATCTAGACTTTAAGTAACCAATACATCATAAAAGTTATTGCCTTCCTTTATCACTTACGAAGTCCATCTGTAAAAATTGCTAGCATGGGTCAGTTCATTGAACTGAGCATGATAAGCACTAAGCATTAAAACGATGTGCCTTCAACTAACTGTTTCATAAAACAAACTCTACTTTTATGAAACAACAAAGGCCAACAGATAGATAAATCATAAGAAATAACAATCATAAAAGGAAGAACAATATAACAACCAAATTAACATTCAGAAAAGATCATGATATAATCAGCTCTCCTCAGCAATTGTTTTCTTATAAAGAATTATATTAGATAAGTAACATTTCATCCTAATTACTTATCTCCTTCTATTAAAGGTACTTACTATTTATTTCTTACGTAATTCAATCTGAATTAGAAATAAAGACACTAACTCCAATATTTTCCAAAAGTAGTGTTACTTTTAAGAAGCAAGAACCATCAAACTCAGCATTACACAATTTCATAAAAAGACATCTACAGCCAAGCTAATTCCAACTTCATGAAAGGTTCTAGGATGAATCATCTACAACATAAAAAAAATAAGAGATTCCCATTTCAGATGCTATATCCTAATTTTAAATTCCAAGATATAGCCTAAGTTCTCAAGTTAGGCCACACATTAGAATTAGGAAGTATTCACTCAATAATAACATATAACATTAATCACCCATAACAAATATTGATTCCTTCAATACAAGTCAAGTGAATGAGTAAGATGTATCAACAACTACTCAATGCATTCTTGAAAGTAATGCAACTGAACCGATCCAATCTATAAGCAAGATTAACACAAGAGAGGGAAGGATGAACTGAGAGAAAGAAAATTAAAACTTCCCTTCCAATTCGGTAAAATTTGAAATATCATTTCACAACTCAGAAGAGAGAGTGCAACATATAATCTCCTACAGTCTCCAAAGAAAACAATGATGAAAACTTTACCTCAGAGGGTAAAAGAGAGAGGAGTCAGTCAACATGTTTAGAAGAGGATTCCAACTTTCTTTCACAAGTAAATAAGGTCATAAAAGGACTGGTACAGACCCAAACACAAATCCTTGAACTCTTTTAAACATAGAGACATGCATCGGAAGATACTAGTCTGAATTATGCGACTGCATTATGCAAGTCAGATTTCAAAATAAGGTTCTCCCAGCACGATACAATAACAGTGACAGTAGTACATTATCCACATCAAGAAGGAGATGTATTAACCAGAATTTTTCTAAACAACTTACATGAAATAACAACCTTCAAAAGTCATTCCCAATCATCAAAAGTTTCAGTTAGAGGAACCAAGTCCTAATCATTCTTTCAAAACGAAAGAGAAACAATTAGTAAGATCGACTCACATTCGCAACCTCACAGAGGTGAGAGAACCCGTCTTTTGGATAGACCAAAAAAGATCCATCTAGGTTTGATTTCAAAGAATGTGCAAAATAAGGATGACATGACTTAGCTACAGGTGCACAAGTCAACTAAAGAAATGATTAGATAATCAAATTCCTTTCATTCCATTTCTATGGATAGACTCAACTGCACAAATCAACTAAGTCATCAAGACATTTTATTCCTTCAACATACTCAGAGATCATAGAAAATGAAGAATCTAGAAACCCTTCAAACTGAACCTATTGGTTATTCCCAGATCACGAAACATCAACCCAAAATCCGTATATACATTCGTTAAATCTTCCCAAAACCACAACAGTAAGGTTTCAACAAACTTACACTAGCAAGTTAGCTTAAGAGGTTTACTCAGATAAAAAACAAATAAGTCTAAACGATCATTATCTAACTTGAAGGTGAAGAAAGACAACGAGATCGACATCTTGCAAGCTCGAGTAGAGCTAACGTGCATAGGAACCAAATATCAACTTAGACAAAACCAACTCTCTCAAAAAATCCTTAAATATAACAGAGCTTCATTTATCCAACTATTAGTCTAGTCTTCCAGAGTTTTAAAGAAAAACCCAAATACATATAAAGTTCAAAAAAGGGAGAATTCGTTCATTGTTATCTTCAAAC
Organism: Taxus chinensis; assembly: GCA_019776745.2. NCBI lineage: Eukaryota > Viridiplantae > Streptophyta > Pinopsida > Cupressales > Taxaceae > Taxus > Taxus chinensis. Next base: position 595,649,988 of record CM034154.1, on the reverse strand, counting down.
AAGATATTTCCAAAACCTTAGTATCCAAGTAACCATTACCTCATAGTTTTCCATAGAAAGAACTAGATCTGAACAACTAAATTTTAACTAAAGGAGTAAGAGAATAAATAACTCCTTCATTATTGTTTCACATGAATTTGAATCCACAAAATAGTAAATCCAAACACCCTTTTTCAACTCAGCTTCCATTGAAATACAAGGTTCGAAGCAATGAAAGTTTCACAGTAAAGTTCAAGAAGAAGTTACTCATTTAATGTTGCTTTCAAACAGTTTTGAGTCCACATAACATTTAATCCAAGCTTCCATATCAACACAGTTCCAACAGAAGTAACAAGACTCCAAACAACCAAAGATGTGACAGAGAAGAATACATTTCTTACCTCCTATCAACCATAACAGACAAACCCAGTTCAAAAACCTTTAGCAACAATATATTTCCATAAACCCTTTTGAGCAGACAAGAAGGATTCACACATATTCAACATTATTCAAGGCTCAACAAAAATTAAGGTACGATTCACCATTAAGCTTAACAGGAAATGACCCACATTCCACATTATCTAACAGAGATTCCTCCTCAGAAAAAGTACAGAGAAATTTCAAGCAAGAATGAAAGATAAAATAAAAACCCATTGATCACAAGAGCAGAGTTGTTTTTATGAAGACATTTAGTAAAAAAAGAGCAACTTAATGGGTAGAGCCTATCATGCCTGATAGTGCTTCTATTGATTCGAAGAAGATTTCCATCTGAGCTTCCACAGTTCCTTCTTCTCCAATCGAAGTCAACAACCCAAAACTTCTTTCTCTTATGCCTCTTATACCTCCATTGGATCGAAAATAGTCCAGAGGAGCCAAAAATAACAACAGATTGAAAATTGAACTGCTGGTTTGAAGAACCAGATATCCCCATGCAGAGCAAAAATTGACATGAACGAATGACCAAACAACCTCCCAAAAATCCTCTTGCATGGTTTCCAAGGTGGTTTGCTCACCAAAACCTATGCTCATTAATGCACTTGCATTCAAATTCTCCCACCTAAATCTCCATGCCACTGCCATCTAAAATTGGTGAACTCAAATTCAACTAAAACATGCATCTCTTAACTTTAGTGATAATGCCAGCTAGGCATTCCCTCTATCTTCCATGCCTCTGCCAAAACTGGCAGTACCAAATTTTATAAATTCAAATCAAATCACTTAAATGCCATTAAACCATCGCCACCACCTCCCAATAGCCATGCGACCCCCCCTTAGGTCCCCTTTCATCTTAACATTAGTTTAGGTTAGATAAACATTAGTTTAGGATCCGACCTTAGGTTAGATAAAAAGTATTTACCTTAGGTCTTTCAAAGTTTCCATAGAAAGCATGCCATCATAGATTAAGTCATGTCCCATAGTAGTTTAGTATTAGGTAATAGGTCCTAGATAGGTCCCTTATTACCTTAGGTTATTTCGAAACCCCACACCCGTAGAGTATACAACTTAGGTTAGGGTGAAACATGAATAATTTAGAATAGATCTAAGGTAGGTCTAGTTTACCTTAGGTTAGAATCCAGTTAGGATAGATCTTAAAGATCTAGGACTAAGGTTTTACCTTAATAGTCTGAAGTAGGTCCTCATCCTCCTTACGCCATTCAACGTCCTTAAGAAATTAACAAGAAGATCCGAGTTCACAATTTACAACAATATGCAAAGCAAGGACTTCAAAGAAGGATCAATAAAATTGTATACATACAAGGACTCAGTCCTTTATTACCTTCAATTTCTGAATGTCAGTTTTTCATACAGACCAGGTAAGAAGAATTGAAGCATACCTTGGATCAATGGAATTGATCCAAGGTTTTTGCTGTTATAGAAAGATAAATTTGCAAACAACATCACCAGTTTACAACCTTACCGAACTCAAGAAGAATGGATTCCTTGCAAGAAACATCATCATAGAAAAATGAATCCAAGTACAAAATAATTTATCCATTGCAAACATGATTTTCAACAGTCAAAAGAATACACCTTCTTAGGACAAATCACATGTCAACATTTGCAATGTAAAGAGGAAAAAGTCAACAGTTTGTCAAAGATGTTACATACTTCCCTCCTAAAAAGAATCATCGTCCCGATGATTAACTTAGTTAAGCAATTTGCATCAAGGACAATCAAATTATTATCTTTCCTTCCATATGTTCAAAGCAAAACTAGATTTTAAAATTCCATAATCAGCATTAACGTAGCTGTCCATTTTAAATAATGTAATGTCTGCCCAAAACTGGTAGATTTATTGACATAATAAGAATAAAATCTTAATACTTTATCAGTCAACAAAATTAATTCTATTCAAACAAATATGGAAAAGTAGTTTTCATATCTTCCATATTTTCCCACGTTGCACTTTCCTCATTAAACTGATCCCACTGGACCTTACATTGACTTATTTCATGATTTCTTAAGTGCAACTGGTGAGTTTCCAGCACTCGAATAGGTTTAACCATGATTATTCCTGGGTCTTAGACCTGCAAGGAATTCCAATTTAACACATGTGATAAATCTAAAATGTATTTCTTAAGCAAAGAAATATGGAAAACATCATGCATTCATGATAAAGTAGGAGGTAATGCTAAACGATAAGCTACAGGGTTGATTACTTCAACAATTTCAAAAGGTCCCACATATTGAGGTGATAACTTGGCAGCCTTGCCAAAAGTTATAGAACTCTTTTTCAGTTTAACCCAAAGAAAGACCTTCTCACCAAGTTCAAATTTCCTATCAACCCGCTTCAGATCAACATAACTCTTTTTCCTATCCGCTACTTCTTTCAAGCATTCACGAATCATTTTAACTTGTTGTTCCATTTCCGTAAGGATTTCAGGTCCAATTACCTCTCTATCCTCAATGTTGTCCCAACTAACAGGGGTTCTACATTTCCTTCCATATAATGCTTCGAAAGGTGCCATCTTTAGAGAGGCATGATATGTGTTATTGTATGCAAACTCAACTAATGGAAGGTACTCTTCCCATTTATACTGTTGATCCATGCAATACATTCGTAACATATCCTCTAAAACTTGATTCACTCTTTCAGTCTGTCCATCCATTTCCGGATGATATGCAGAACTGAAATTCAGCTTAGTTCCTAAAGCTGCATTTAGTGTTTGCCAAAATCTTGAAGTCATTCTAGGATCTCTATCAGATATGATCAATTCAGGTACTCCATGTAATCTGAAAATCTCATGTACAAACCTTTTTGCTAAAACAGGTGAATCATCCTTAAGATTACCAGGCAATAAAATGTGCTACCTTCGTTAGTTTATCACAACAACTAAAATAACATCATGTTTATTTCTTGACATAGGCAACCCTTGTACAAAATCCATGCTTATCACTTGCCATTTGTACTGCGGTATGCTGTGAGGATACAATAAACCAGCTGGATGCATATGCTCAGCTTTAACACGTTGACATTCTAAACAGTGTGTCACAAACTCAATAACATCTTTTTTCATCCCTTTCTAGAAATATTGTTGTTTTATATCAGCAAGCATCTTTGTAATGCCAGGGTGTCTAGAAAAAGGTGAATTGTGAAATTCAGCCAATAATTTCTTTCTTAAATCATTTAGCAAAGGTATGTATACTCTATTTTCAAACCATAAGATTCCTTCATTATCAAAGTGAAAACCCTTATATCTCACATCATTTGGATCTGCAGCAAGTGTTATTTTTACTTGCTGAAAATAAGAATCAAGATTCCATAACACTTTTTACCTCATCTTTAAACTGAGTTCTCAATGTTATAAGAGCAGAAATGTGCTTCCTACGACTTAGAGCATCTGCTACTCTATTTTCCTTGCCTTTAATGTAACTTATGTCAAAATCATATTGAGATAGAAATTCTAACCATCTTCACTGTCTTGCATTCAGATTTGGCTGAGTAAAAATATACTTCAACCCAAGATGATCAATTTTTAGTTCAAAAGGTTTACCAAGCAGATAATGCCTCCAAACTTGAAGTGCATGAACAATGGCAGCAAGCTCTAGATCATGTGGAGCATAATTCAGCTCATGTAACTTGAGTTTTCTACTTTCGTAAGCTATGACATGACCCTTTTGTAACAGAATACCTCCAAGACCTTCCCTGGATGCATCTGTTACAATAGTAAAGTCTCCATTAGGGTCAGGTACAACAAAATAGGTGCAGAAGTTAACTGATCCTTCAAAGTTTTAAATGCAGATTCACATTTTTCATTCCATACAAATTTCTTATCCTTTTTCTGTAATGAAGTTATTGGTGCAGCAACCTTGGAGAAATCTTTAACAAACTTCCTATAGTAACCAACAAGACCCATGAAGCTTCTAACTTCATGTACATTCTTGGGTGCAGGCCACTCAGTTATAGCTACAATCTTAGAGGGATCTACAACTATTCCATTCTTTCTTATAACATGACCCAAATAGTGCACTTTCGTGTCATAGAAAGAACATTTAGACAACTTACCAAACAACCGTCTCTTCCTCAAGATTTCCAAAACTATCTTCAAATGCTCATGGTGTTCTTCAATACTTTTAGAGTATATGAGAATATCATCCAAGAATACAAGCACAAATTTTTCCAAGTATTCTTGAAAAATATTATTCATTAAATTCATAAAAGTTGCAGGTGCATTTGTTAATCCAAATGGTAAGACTGTGAATTCATAATGTCCATACCTCATTCTAAAATTTGTTTTATGAATGTCTTCATCCTTAATTCATAACTGATGATATCCAGATCGAAGATCTATTTTAGAATATACTGATGCTCCACGCATCTGATCAAACAGATCATCAATCCTAGGAAGTGGATATTATGTTCTTAATCATTGCCTTGTTTAACATTCTATAATCGATACACAATCTAAGTGTTCCATCTTTCTTTTTAACAAAGATTACCGGTGCTCCCCAAGGTGAGACACTCGGTCTAATCAAACCTTTAGAAAAAAGTTCTTGCAACTGTGCCTTAAGCTCTACCAATTCAATAGTAGTCATCCGATAAGGTGCCTTAGAAATAGGCTCGGTTCCAGGTTTGATTTCAATCGTGAAGTCAAATTCCCTTTTGGGTGGAAGACCTGGTAATTCTTCCGGAAACACATCACTGAAGTTTTGTAACAATGGATATCATTCTAAGAAATCACTACTTTCTTCAGTAGATTCAGAAATTTTTTACTACATATAAGGTACAACCCTTATTTTTGGCCTTTTTAAGTTGCATAGCTGACAATTTCCTAACTGAAATTTCACATTTTACACCCTGAATGTCTGTTGTTTTATGTAGGTCATCTAAACAACTAATGTGTTTTTCAAAATAGTCAACTTTTGCTTTATGCTCAGCTAACCAATTAACACCTATGATTACATCATAAGACCCCAAAGGAGCAACATAAAGATCAACTTCTGTGGAAAAACTAGGTAAATCAAGGACTGCCCCAAAAAGACACATACTAACTGTATGAACAACATTATTCCCATAATGTACAACCCATGATTTATCCATTTTTCCAGCTTTTATTTTTAATTTCGATGCTAATTTAGTAGAAATAAAACATTCAGTAGCTCCAGTATCGAAAAGAAATAGTTACAGGTATGCCAAATAACTTACCCGGAACCTCTATGGGTGTGACTTTACTTTTTAGCCTGTTTGTCAGCTACTGTACGTGTATCTTGTGTTGCTGATTACGGTCATCCTTTTTCAAAGGACATTGATTTGCGTAATGATCTTTGCCACAATTATAACAGCCTCCTACAGGTCCCTTTTTAGGCTCAAATTTATTTCCAGCCTTAAAGTTATCATTCTGACCTCCATAGGACTTCTGTCCGTTATTATTGTTCTTGACAAAATTATTTCGTACATTAGCAACAGACTTATTTGTTGCTATTTTCTTATTATTATCTGTTGAAAACTTATTTTTCATACCAAAATTTTCCATGGTCCCTTCCTAGGTGCGAGAGATGATGAAGAGGAGTTTGGAACTTTCTTTCTGAATTCCTCCTTATGAGCAAAATTGCCTTTAATTTTTGTTCCTGCCTTATGGATTTTTCAACAACCCCTTCCATAGTGGTTGGGCTGTGAACATCCACCTCTCCTCCTATGATGGGATTTAATCCCATGATAAATTTCTGTATCCTGAACTTCTCGTCAGTTTGATACTGAGGTACATACTTAAGGAGTTTAGTAAACCACTCCCAGTACTCTGTTACAGTTAATTTTCCTTGGGATAAGTTCTGAAATTTAGTCATTTTCTGATCATAATAAAGTTGTGGCAGCCATCGTTGCCTAAAATAACTTTTAAATTGATCCCAAGTAATATTTGTTTCATCAATGTTCAACTCAGCCTTACGGTTATCCCACCATGAAGATGCTTCATGGGAAAGCTGATATGCTCCCCATATTGCCTTTGTTTCCTCTGAGAAGTTCCTTATTGCAAAGTACTTCTCCATTTCACTAAGCCAATTCTCAACTCCATCTCCTAATGTGGTGCCATCAAACTTAGGTGGACTTATCCTTTTTATATCATTAGTGAGTTCAGCTGCCAGCCTTGCCTTTTTATTTTCTGGCTGATCAGGTATGTTTACATTATTGTTATCAACACCTAAATTTTCCACATTGGCATTGTCCACAGGAGGTGGCTGATTGTTATTACCAACATCTTCTTCCTCCTCATTACCCATTACTTGTTGTTCAAGTACAACCAAACGATCTCTTGTGTCCAATAGGGCAGCAAGGATCTCATCAAGTTTTTGGGAAGTTGTTGCTTCTCCACCTGGTGGTGGGTTATTTGTAGCATTTCCTCTTGTTCTAACCATTTTCTGTTAACAAGAAAATTTAAGTTTTATCAGATTATGGACACAATAGGTCCAAGAGCTGCAACCTTCAGCTCTGATACCAAGATGTAACATTCCCATTTTAAGACTTTAGAAACAAGGGATTTTTTTTTTTGAATACATAATGTTCTCTGTTCTAAATAATCATAATTTAGAACACACATTCCATGCCAATCAATCTCATAACAGATAACCATATGCAGCTGTAAATGACTCAGTGAACTACCGATCTCTCATTTCATGACTCAGTTTCTAACCGATCTCTCATGTTAACTTAAAGTGTTGAATACAAAGTGTATACTAAGTATTCCTAGTTCTCTTACCCTGTTCTGGGTATTGAGTGTTCTGTTTAAGAAACCTATCTGAATATTTGTTACCAATATTCATCTGAAATCCCATTTCTTAAACTAGGTGACATAGGACAATGCAACCAACAGCTTGCGATACTTTGGCCAAATATTTCCAACATACTGTTCATGTTACTATTCCTAGATGGCATACTCGTCAAACAGAATACATCCTTCACCCCACTCATCTGTTATCTAGAATGGTCTTCACTGACTTCTGTCAGTTCACTTGTTCAAGGTTTGACCCTAACCCAGGTTAGCAACATAAATCAGGATAGGGAACCATTCACGATGACTAAGGGTACATAGGCATACTCAATCGACCTAAGTCGATTGGATGTGTCTAGTTACCCTGAGCCATCGAGAGTCACTCCCTATGCTAACTCATAATACTAATCTGACCTAGAGTGAAACTAAGATCAAGTCCAAGTTTATGTAGACCTAGATGATCCAATACTGAAGGGTGTTGCAACATGTCAACTGCAACACTGTATCCTCATGAAGACCCTAGTCTTCATGAAGGTACAATTCTACAGTTGGCGTGTGCCAACATCTGAACAGAATTACCCATCTCGGTGTACATATCCCATAGAGAGGATTATTACTCACTTATGTTTCATAATTAAGGTTTGGTTATAGCTACACTGCTGAACCCTGAATTACTTTAGGTCTTAAGATTATCATTCCTAATTGAGTTGTTAATGTACTATATAAACCTATGATTGCTTTAGGTTCATTAACTTTTGATTAAAGTTCAGTTAATCAAACAGAAACAACAACCTTCATAAGATTTACTTAGTATAACTCAACCATTCATAGTCTTTTTAAGATCCAAAATAGGTTCTATTATAATAGACTTCATAGAGATGAAGTCTAATTGATAAACGATCACATATACCATACATTTTTTGTTTACCTATCATGGTATTACTCAAGATGAAGTGAACCTTCCTCATTCTTGTTAGGTGTTAGAAATTCGTTATATCCTTATTCCATTACACAAGTCATCTTAGTTAAGTTATAATTTTCATTAACATCTTTTTACTAATCCAAAGAGGCTTAGATGAAAGATTAACTAAGCATGCCAACTTAATAAGTTGCATTTCAGTAAGGAATATTGTAATTAAATCCCTTCCATCCAATTCATTCAATGCCAACTGAAATAAGGATCCAAACAGTTAAGAAAGAGAACAAATGAAGAGAAGATTACACCTTTCCTTCTAATAATGCTCAAGAAGAATGACACACAGATTTAAGTAACTCTTATCCTTTTCAATTCATCATGGTGAAATACACATTTTACAAGACCATACATTTCAGACATATTCATGTCAAACAACATCAAGATCAATAAAGAATACAACTTTTCTTCTTTTAATACATTTCAATAATGAATCAGATTTCTTCATAAGAGATCCAAACTTTAAGTAACCAATACATCATAAAATTTATTGCCTTCCTTTATCACTTACGAAGTCCATATGCAAAAATTGCTAGCATGGGTCAGTTCATTGAACTGAGCATGATAAGCACTAAGCATTAAAATGATGTGCCTTCAACTAACTATTTCATAAAACAAACTCTTCTTTTATGAAACAACAAGGCCAATAGATAGATAAATCATAAGAAATAACAATCATAAAAGGAAGAACAATATAACAAACCAAATTAACATTCAGAAAGATCATGATATAATCAGCTCTCCTCAGCAATTGTTTTCTTATAAATAATTATATTAGATAAGTAACATTTCATCCTAATTACTTATCTCCTTCTATTAAAGGTACTTACTATTTATTTCTTACGTAATTCAATCTGAATTAGAAATAAAGACACTAACTCCAATATTTTCCAAAAGTAGTGTTACTTTTAAGAAGCAAGAACCATCAAACTCAACATTACACAATTTCATAAAAAGACATCTACAGCCAAGCTAATTCCAGCTTCATGAAAGGTTCTAGGATGAATCATCTACAACATAAAAAAAAAGAGATTCCCATTTCAGATGCTATATCCTAATTTTAAAGTCCAAGATATAGCCTAAGTTCTCAAGTTAGGCCACACATTAGAATTAGGAAGTATTCACTCAATATATAACATATAACATTAATCACCCATAACAAATATTGATTCCTTCAATACAAGTCAAGTGAATGAGTAAGATGTATCAACAACTACTCAATGCATTCTTGAAAGTAATGCAATTGAACCGATCCAATCTATAAGCAAGATTAACACAGGAGAGGGAAGGATGAACTGAGAGAAAGAAAATTAGAACTTCCCTTCCAATTTGGTAAAATTTGAAATATCATTTCACAACTCAGAAGAGAGAGTGCAACATATAATCTCCTACAGTCTCCAAAGAAAACAACGATGAAAACTTTACCTTAGAGGGTAAAAGAGAGAGGAGTCAGTCAACATGTTTAGAAGAGGATTCCAACTTTCTTTCACAAGTAAAGAAGGTCATAAAAGGACTGGTACAGACCCAAACACAAATCCTTGAACTCTTTTAAACATAGAGACATGCATTAGAAGATACTAGTCTGAATTATGTGACTGCATTATGCAAGTCAGATTTCAAAATAAGGTTCTCCCAACACGATACAATAACAGTGACAGTAGTACATTATCCACATCAAGAAGGAGATGTATTAACAAGAATTTTGCTAAACAACTTACATGAAATAACAACCTTCAAAAGTCATTCCCAATCATCAAAAGTTTTCAGTTAGAGGAACCAAGTCCTAATCATTCTTTCAAAATGAAAGAGAAACAATCAGTAAGATCGAATCACATTCACAACCTCACAGAGGTGAGAGAACCCATCTTTTGGATAGACCAAAAAAGATCCATCTAGGTTTGATTTCAAAGAATGTGCAAAATAAGGACAACATGACTTAGCTACAGGTGCACAAGTCAACTAAAGAAATGATTAGATAATCATAATTCCTTTCATTCCATTTCTATGGATAGACTCAACTGCACAAATCTACTAAGTCATCAAGACATTCTATTCCTTCAACATACTCAGAGATCATAGAAAATGAAGAATCTAGAAACCCTTCATACTGAACCTATTGGTTATTCCCAGATCACGAAACGTCAACCCAAAATCTGTATATACATTCATTAAATCTTCCTGAAACCACAACAGTAAGGTTTCAACAAACTTACACTAGCAAGTTAGCTTAAGAGGTTTACTCAGATAAAAAACAAATAAGTCTAAACGATCATTATCTAACTTGAAGGTGAAGAAAGAAAGTGAGATCGACATCTTGCAAGCTCGAGTAGAGCTAACGTGCATAGAACCAAATATCAACTTAGACAAAACCAACTCTCTCAAAAAATCCTTAAATATAACAGAGCTTCATTTATCCAACTATTAGTCTAGTCTTCCAGAGTTTTAAAGAAAAACCCAAATACATATAAAGTTCAGAAAAGGGAGAATTCGTTCATTGTTATCTTCAAACAAGATATTTCCAAAACCTTAGTATCCGAGTAACCATTACCTCATAGTTTCCATAGAAAGAACTAGATCCAAACAACTAAGTTTTAACTGAAGGAGTAAGAGAATAAATAACTCCTTCATTATTGTTTCCACATGAATTTGAATCCACAAAATAGTAAATCCAAACACCCTTTTTCAACTCAGCTTCCATTGAAATACAAGGTTCGAAGCAATGAAAGTTTCACAGTAAAGTTCAAGAAGAAGTTACTCATTTAATGTTGCTTTCAAACAGTTTTGAGTCCGCATAACATTTAATCCAAGCTTCCATATCAACACAGTTCCAACAGAAGTAACAAGACTCCAAACAACCAAAGATGCGACAGAGAAGAATACATTTCTTACCTCCTATCAACCATAATAGACAAACCCAGTTCAAAAACCTTTAGCAACAATATATTTCCATAAACCCTTTTGAGCAGACAAGCATGATTCACACATATTCAACATTATTCAAGGCTCAACCAAAATTTAAGGTATGATTCACCATTAAGCTTAACAGGAAATGACCCACATTCCACATTATCTAACAGAGATTCCTCCTCAGAAAAGTACAGAGAAATTTCAAGCAAGAATGAAAGATAAAATAAAAACCCATTGATCACAAGAGCAGAGTTGTTTTTATGAAGACATTTAGTAAAAATTAGAGCAACTTAATGGGTAGAGCCTATCATGCCTGATAGTGCTTCTGTTGATTCGAAGAATATTTCCAGCTGAGCTTCCACAGTTCCTTCTTCTCCAATCGAAGTCAACAACCCAAAAATTCTTTCTCTTATGCCTCTTATACCTCCATTGGATCAAAAATAGTCCAGAGGAGCCAAAAATAGCAACAGATTGAAAACTAACTGCTGGTTTGAAGAACCAGATATCCCCATGCAAAGAAAAAATTGACATGAACGAATGACCAAACAACCTCCCAAAAATCCACTTGCATGGTTTCCAAGGTGGTTTGATCACCAAAACCTATGCTCATTAATGCACTTGCATTCAAATCTCCCACCTAAATCTCCACGCCACTGCCATCTAAAATTGGTGAACTCAAATTCAACTAAAACATGCATCTCTTAACTTTAGTGATAATGCCAGCTAGGCATTCCCTCTATCTTCCATGCCTCTGCCAAAACTGGCAGTACCAAATTTTATAAATTCAAATCAAATCACTTAAATGCCATTGAAACCATCACCACCACCTCCCAATAGCCATGTGACCCCCCCTTAGGTCCCCTTTCATCTTAACATTAGTTTAGGTTAGATAAACATTAGTTTAGGATCCGACCTTAGGTTAGATAAAAAGTATTTACCTTAGGTCTTTCAAAGTTTCCATAGAAAGCATGCCATCATAGATTAAGTCATGTCCCATAGTAGTTTAGTATTAGGTAATAGGTCCTAGATAGGTCCCTTATTACCTTAGGTTATTTCAAACCCCACACCCGTAAAGTATACAAACTTAGGTTAGGGTGCAACATGAATAATTTAGAATAGATCTAAGGTAGGTCTAGTTTACCTTAGGTTAGAATCCAGTTAGGATAGATCTTAAAGATCTAGGACTAAGGTTTTACCTTAATAGTCCTGAAGTAGGTCCTCATCCTCCTTACGCCGTTCAACATCCTTAAGAAATTAACAAGAAGATCCGAGTTCACAATTTACAACAATATGCAAAGCAAGGACTTCAAAGAAGGATCAATAAAATTGTATACATACAAGGACTCAGTCCTTTATTACCTTCAATTTCTAAATGTCGGTTTGTCATATAGACCAGGTAAGAAGAATTGAAGCATACCTTGGATCAATGGAATTGATCCAAGGTTTTTTCTGTTATAGAAAGATAAATTTGCAAACAACATCACCAATTTACAACCTTACCAAACTCAAGAAGAATGGATTCCTTGCAAGCAACATCATCATAGAAAAATGAATCCAAGTACAAAAATAATTTATCCATTGCAAACATGATTTTCAATAGTCAAAAGAATACACCTTCTTAGGACAAATCACATGTCAATGTTTACAATGTAAAGAGGAAAAAAATCAACAGTTTTTCAAAGATGTTACAGATTGGTTGAATAGGAAATCATGAGTTCACTTATTTCCTATCAAGAACACAAGTATTCTCCTTGGTTACCCAAGATCACTAGCTATTTTAATGCAAGAAAAGGAAGAAAAGCAACAATTTCGGACATATAGATTAGAGAGAAATGCCTGTAATAATGCTTGTATGAAGATTTAAGAATTATATGAATTTGCATATATTCAAATAATTCATGAGATATAAATGTTTCAGACACAAAATTCTTTGCACTACATCCAATGGATTGAACACCAAGTTTCCTTTTCGAATATATCAAAACACATATGCATATTTAAAGGAAAGAACAAGAAGAATACAAGAAGCAAAAGGAAAGGATTTCTTCTATATTGATCAAGAGTTTTTTATATCTACATTCCACTCATCAAAATCCAAACCTTTACAATGATATAATGAGCCTTTATATAGCCATATGGGTGGTTGTAACTGAAGTATTTTCAGTTTCCCTTTATTTTAATTAAACATTAGTAATTAATAAAATACATTATAACTTTGAGTTGGCCTTAATTACAAATTATACAATCATCAATAATAAAGCCAACTTTGAAATACATTAATTAAAAGAGAGGGCCTATGCACTACATGAAGGAACGTTCGAGGAAGATGGTGTAGTACAACATTTACCTTGAGAATTTAGTTCCTAAAATTCACAAGTGCTCTAACAATATCCATGCCTTGAGGAATAATGGTGTTTGCAACCGCATTTGTCTAGTTGTCCAAATAGTCCTCCATCTCTTTTTCAATAGTATGCATTTTCACATTATAATCATATAAGATAAAGTTTCTTCACCTTTATTACAGTCTTGGAGTGCACAAATTTCCTTCATAACTTGCATGTTTAAATACATGGTCAGTTTTGACACAAGTCCTCCTTGAATGAATGCTTCCAATCTTCTCTAATTTACAATTTATGCCATTAAGTATTTCTCTATGTGAAATGATGTCATGTAGTGATTAGAATTGACAATGAAGATTCACTAATTAGACTCAACAATTTCTCATTGACAACCTTTTAGGCCTACTTAGTTTTGTACCATTGTTACTTTACTTCCTTTAATTACTTCTTCAAGAACTCGAATCTTTCATTGCAAATGATAGACCCATTTCATTGAAAGCATTGTTCTTAGTATCAATCAATAACTATCGACTCTCAACTATATATATGATAGTTTCTCATCGGTGATCACTCATCAGTATCCAAACATCATGTATGCATACAAGTATACAATCAGTTATTTATTACTACACTAGATACCATTATTAATGAATGCATAATCACCATACCGAATATAAGTAACCAATAACATATTATCACATGAATTAAATGCTTCCTCAATGAAGTATTACTCTATTGAGTAACTGATTACTGTTATCCATGGTATCATCTATTTCACTTTAGATACTAGTATTACATAGTGTAAATATCTAGGTCCCTAATAGTTTGAACTTCCTTAATACAAATACAAGGAAATCGACCCAGAATAGAGCAATCAAATGATATCTAAAAGGGGCAAGAATTCAATCACATAAGTCACTTGTCAATAGGGATTTAATGAAATCCATAAGGTTTTATACTAATATTTCATAAACTTTCAAGTTCGCTGAATAATGCCCATCACATAAAATCTATATTCTCATATGCCTATGAACTCAATATCCTTTATGATATAAACCTCACTCTCAGCAGTGGATTCACCCTAGAATCTTAAAGCCGATTATAGTCGAATTCTAGCATTATTTATAATCAAACTATATTTCATGCTTTTTTTGTAATTGGTTTGGAAATTTCCAAACTCATTTATTGGCTCCTATAATTCAATATAACCATATTCATACAAGTATAATTGTCACTTCTTAATAACACACTAGAAGTCATAGATAAAATGGGTGATCCTAGGAGGGAAGCCACAAAATGCTGAAACCTTAGGAGAAATCATAATTAAGATGAAGCTTTCAATTTAAAACAAACTCAACAAAAGAACTTGATGCCAAGTGAAGGTGCATTTATTGGACATATGAAATTGAATAAGATGACAAATAGGGAAAAGGGATGATCCATGGATCCTAATAATCTTGAAGGTTTTGTAGAAAAGAATCTTAATGTTTCCTTTCAAGATCCTCTCTAAACCATTCCAATCCCAAACAACCCTCCATAAAAGTCCAAAATGCATACTTATCACAAGTCAAATCTCATAGTAGATGCTAAAAATTGCATGCACAAGGATACACTCCCCCTTTACCCCACATGTATATTAATTTAATTACCTACAATTAAATTAATGCACATTCTCACAATATTCATTATTTAATTACCTTAATTAAACTAATTTCCACCTAAGTACACCCCACCACATCACCTAGACACCTCATCATAAACCTATTCTTAGCATGTTTCCTTTTTACTAGGACTCAATATCCACTTGAGACCATAACTAACTAAGACTTAGTTTACTTACCATAACTAACTAAGACTTAGTTCAACCCTAAAATCACATGCCTATTCTTCCTCTAACCGCATTCCCACTTATCTAAGTGCAACATTCCATTTTGATCCAAACAATGGATAGAGATGGCCAAAAATATTGCCAAGATCTGTCATTTTTAGTAAACCTAGGATTTCCCACCTTAACCAATGTCGGTCAACCCTAAACCGATGCCGGTCACCCTAAACCATCATCGTTACCATATATTCACTTTGGTAACCTTGTTTGAGAGGTTGGAAGAATTATTCAAGTTTTGGAGAAGAGAGATCTACATGCAAGCACACACCAGAGAACTCCTACACATCTAGACATCCTGAACCAACACCAAGCACTGATCTAAAAGGAAAGAATTCACGGTAACATTCCAGGAAGCACAACTGTGACACTGACCACTCAGTTCCATGAATCAACCATCACCTCCATCCAACCACTAGGTCTGCAAGTACAAGTAAGTACATTTGGATCTACACCTTTCCATATTTATTTAGATTAGTTTCTTCATCTCTGTTTGGGAGTTCTAGTCTCCCTTGCATCCCATCATCTCTCACCCTCCTACCAATCCCTCCACCTAATCACCTACAACCTCTCAACCCTCCATACCCACCTCCAGACATCTCTGAGTATTCCCAGCACTGTCATCAACCTCACCATTCTCTATCCATTCTCTGTGTAATCACAGAGAATCACCAAAACCAAACTTCATTAAGTTTCTATCAGCCTAACCCTACCGATGTTGGTTAACCTAAACCATCGTTGGTCTATCCTCAACCAGACATCAGTCATACCAGACTGATCGGTCTCTGTGTCTAGTAAATACCTATAACAACAACCCCATAACATTTACCTAAATAAACCCAAATCACCTAAAGCTTGACCCTGACCTGTCCCAACCACCTTATTTACCTGTCTGACTTCCAGATCTGATCATAACCTAGCTTGTTAGATTATATTTTCTTATTGTACTTGAATGAGACACCTAAATCATATCAACTATAGTAGGATATTATTGGTTTACATCATTTCTTGCATTAAGTTGTTTTAAACAGTGGATTGACAACCATCTAGGAAGTATCACACTTCCCGGATCTAGCATACGCTAGGCAGTCCACTGACATATATTGTTTAATATTCCTCTTGTGGTCTTGTTTTGTATTCACAGGTAGTTCCTCCTAGAAAAAAGGAAGTTCTCACAATCAGCATTGGATCAGGGAAATCAGAACGTGCACACTCTACCTTCCACCTTCATTCACAGGTATTCCTCCTCACCCTTACCTTATCTATTTTTCTCTTACATATGCATACTATTTGGTGAAACATTTTGGCATGCCCAGTGGGACCCTCTCTTGGGTTCATTGCATTTTCTTCATATAGGGAAACTTTTTGTGTGTTTCTTTCCTTTTGAAAAATACACATTTAATCTTCTCCCTGGTAATATTCTTTTCTTCTAATTGTCTAAATGACATTTGTCATTTGGTGCTTAAAACAACCAATTCTTCCTTCTTGCATTTGCATAGTAGTGAAAGAGCACATTCTTGACCTATTCATCATTTTCTTCATCAAATATAATTGTCAATTTGGGTTATAAAATTTGTTGCATTTCATCCTTGTATGTTGCATTATTAGCTCACATTTAAAAATGAGGGCAACCTATATGCTGGAAGTCATGCCCAGCTGATGGTTGACACAATTGAACCATAGAAAGCACATTTCTCTCTTCTCTCTCTTTTCCAAACTGCACAAATTTGAATTTACACATCTTCTTAAACAACATCCCACCCAGAAGAAGCTGTCAATGATCACACGATCAGAGGATTGACAGTGGGTGCACCAACTGGTTATCTCTGTCTAGTCATCACCTCAGAGAAAGGACCACCCCCACCATAACATAACCTGAAACCTCACCTTTAGATTTCCTTCTTCAAGGATGCCTTCCCAACCAAAAAATCTGTTCTAAATTCACAAGTCAGTCTTAATAGCATAAGCTAAAACAAACATAAATTCACTTTTAGGATTACGTGTTTTTCTTAGCTTTGTTCTTGACTTGCGTTTTGAGGTGTGAGTTACGATTCTCCATTTTTCTTCTTCCTTTCACACTCCCCATCATAGTTGGAGTATTCTGGTTATTTTTGAGTGTGTCAAGACCTCATCTTATCATTCTCAGATTTCTGGGTTGATCCTTCATCTAGTTTAATTCACCAAAATCCATTTTTCTTCATTTCTTCTAATTTCACAGTAACTGGTGTCGGTCTAGTGACCATCGTCGGTTTACATCTGACCGTCATCAGTTTACCTAACCAGTGTCAGCTTCTGGATCTTTTGGTTATTTTACCTGAAACAACCTTCATCACCTATTCTTTTCTATTTTTGGTCCTCAGGACACCATCATATCCCCCAACTTTCTGATATCTCTGTCAGGTACTAGTTTCCCCAGTTCATATTCATCAATTCTGTTTCATTTTCTGAAACTGGTACTTTCCACAGTGACTGGTATCAGTTATCATAACCATCATCAGTTCCCCTGTAACCATCATCAGTCATACTAACCGTCATCAGTTTTTGTGTTTGATTTTTAATCAAAACACTAACCAGATTTATCCCCCAGACTTTATCCTTCTCTGCTTCTATTATTTTCTGTGTCATTTACAGAATACAGTCTTACCAGGTCAACACTAATTCACATGGTGTTGACTCACAGCCAAACTAACACCCTTGTATTTCACGTCAGCCATCAGCCACTCCCACCTAGTCCATCACTGTCATCCATCCTATCACCTATGGATCCAACTCAGCTTATCCCCATTGCTACCGGCAGATGAGGAGTTCACAAGACTCCTTGATTAGAATCCCATGGCCCTACAATACTATCTCACCCACTCATCTACCCAAGACTCCTCAAGATAGTTAATATATGACATGCCTGTATCTATCCCTCCTACCCTCGCACCCACTTCCACGTCAGCTACCACTAGCTCATGCTTCCCTCATCCCATTACCCCCTGTGGTCTCTTAGTTAGGTTCCACCTCTACCATAACTGCTGCCCCAATGACATCTATTGCACCCGTGGTGTCAACCATTCCTTCACCGACTACCTTGAGCATAGCCCCATCTACCCCCTTTTCCTCATATATACCAGTTACATCACAACCACCTCCAGTGTCAGAAACCCACACCCCTTTCCAAAATATGGTTCTTTCTATCCCTCAGTCTCTACCACCCATTACCATGAGATTCATTATGACCACCCCACCTATTTACATGCATCACCAGCAACCCCCAATCTCATCTGTCACTTATTCAGGGTACATTCCACCCGTATCTATCCCCCCTTCACAGTTTTCATATTTGGCACCCCCATGTACTGGGATGCCATCCACATCATACACCCATCATCAACCTCCCTTTACTGCAAGGAGGCACCCATTCCTCACAACCCACCAATGACCTCATTAGGATGATGATGGAAAATATGCAGACATTAGAAGCATCAGTTTCTAGCTCTCGTAACTCCTTGACCTATGATGAAATCTGTAATGAGCCTATTCATCCATCCATTCCTATTCACCCATATCTTGTGCATTGGGAAATGCCCAAGTTCAACCATTTCAACAGTAAAGAGGACCCACAACAACACTTGTGGTCATTCAAGCATGGGTGTTACCTAATTTCCCATGACGATGCTTTTCTCTTACGAACATTTCCCATGTCCCTAATAGGACCCACCTTAGATTGGTACAACAGTTTACCTAGACATTCCATCTACTCCTTCAACCAAGTGGCTCAGGCATTCCTGGACCACTTCTCGATCAATGTAGTCAAGAAGGTCACCATGACCGACCTATATTCAACATGACAGTATGAAGATGAATCTATCACAGATTTTGTTTCCTGCTGGCAGAGTCTTATCAACCAATTAACATTCCAGTTACCTCAAACTGAACTTATTGAGTTGTTCACTAGAGCTTGTGCCAGACACATCTCACCAACTCTATAGGTACAAACCTTCTGAACCTTTGATGAAGCATTCACCATGGCACAAAAGCTATGAAATTCATGCCATTGAAGAAAATAAAATCCAATTACGAAACAAGAACGCCCCGTTCAAACCAAATGATTCTTCTTCATCTTCAAAACCCCAAAATAATTATTCAAAAACCAAAGGATCTTCCAACACGGTAGTTCTCAAAGTGGGTCCATCTCATCCTTCTAATCAAGCCCAACCTTCTTCCAATATTTCCCCTGTCCAGGCCTTTCAGTTCTGGTGGGAGAAGCAGAAGTACACTTCAATTGGAGAGCCCTATTCTTCAGTCTTGGAAAAGCTTCTTAAAGCTGGAGCCATTACACTTCCTCCCATAAAACCTCATACTGGTTTTGATCCCACTCATCCTATGCCTGCATGGTATAAGGAACATGACTACTATAATTACCATCATGTCAAAGGCCATAGTGACAGTAACTGCATAACTTTTAAGAACATTGTCCAAGAGATGATAGATAATGGAGACCTCATCATGGACAACCCAAACACACCAGAAAATCAAAATTTGTACATCTTTAAAAATTCATTCCCTAACCATAAACCATCATCTAATCAAAATAGTGAACCTTCATCCAGTGACAACAATGTCTGTGAAGTCCACGTGGTTTTTGATATCGTACCGGTCGTTCCTCAAATCCCACCTATTTCATCTATTGAGGAAATTCTGGCATGAGCTCCTCTACCCATAGAGGAGCATACCTCTTCCACTCCTTCACCCACAGAGGAGTCCCCTTCATCTCCCCTTCACCCACAGAGGAACCCACATTTTCTACTGATGCCATTTCACCATCTACCTCACAACCTACCAAACAGTCAACACTTTTAATTCTCCCATCCACAGGAGAATCATCATCACCTTCTCCTCCACCAAGGGAGAAGTCTACCTCACCCCACCTACCATCTCTCCTACCCATGGGAGATTCTTCAGACATACCACTACCTATTGGGGGTAATTCTCCCTCAGCATCCCAGGACCCCATTGATATGATCTCAGCTCTTTTACCCACAGAGTCTGAGGCTAGCCAATTCCCTGTCTCACAGACATATTTTATAGGGATTTCCACCAAACCAACTCCATCTTCTCCTATAGAAGTCCCATTTTCATGCTGGCTGATCACTTGGATTACATTGATAATTCCATGCTCTGGGGACATCTTCGGCTCCCCTTTTTGACTCAAATGCAAATGTTTCCTAAAGATACTTCCATGATCTACCCAAAGGTATTTCCAACAACTAGATCGACACTGACCATGCCTATCAAAATGGATTCTTCTTCATCATCTCTACCTACATCCAAACCTCTACCCATGACTAAAACCATTCCAACACCTAAAAACCTACCCACACCTATATCTTCACCCATATCTAGGCCCATCACTACCTTGGGTGTCATGCCGACATCAAGCCTTACTCACCCACCTATCAAATTGGACTTAGCCACATCTTCCCAAACCCACACCAACATTATTCCTCCACCTAAAAGGAAGACCCAACCTTCTAGGCCACATACACCAGTCTTGCCTACCACACCTTTGTCACCTTCACCCCTTCCATCCATCCTAGGGCCCCATCCATCAACCCTGACCAAACAGTCTCCTACCCAAGGCCAGTCAAAAGATAAGCAACCTACTGCTTCATCATGAGCCTTCATTACACCTCATTTACCCACAAAACAAACACCCTCACCCTCACCCATGCACTTCTTACCACCTATACCTCCACCAGTTACTATAACCCCAACTTTTCCTATACGAATTCAACCCATACCATCCACCCAACCTCTACCAACCACTTCCACCATAACTCAGTTGTCCCCATGGGTAACCCATCCTCTTCCACCATCTTCTTTCCCTTCTGCATCCATACTCCCATGTCACCTTTACCCAAGAAGGTGCAACCCAAAGATAAGAACCCACTACCCTCCAATAAGGTAGTTAAACCAACAAAACCTTCCATCGCTAGCTCTTCTACCACACCTTTACCCAAGTAAGATGCCATCAAAACCTAAGACAATACCACTTACCAAACCAATGGGCCAACCCATTCCCCCTCCTATAAAGCCTCTTCCCTCATGATCATCCACACCTTTACCCAAACCCACACTCACTTCCCATTGTGATCCATTAGTAGGGTCCTACACCAACATTTTAACCAATCTCTTAGAGACTTCCATCATCACATTACCACCACTTCAACCTTATGATCCTCTCAAACCCAAACCAAAAGGGTTTGATGAAACCAATATTTGTGCCTATCATCGTGTGTCAGGACATGATGTAGAAAATTGTAAGGCTCTAAAAACCATTCTTCTCCAACTTTTTCCTCCTGAAAAAAATTTTGACGATGATGACCTTCTTGATGAGGACCATGTTCCACCTTCACCTATCACCACACATCATCATCCCTTGCTTCTTCAATGACCTACATCTCCACCCCCACAACCCTTTTTTCCACCTCCAAAATTTGAGATCAACATGGTCCATATCAAAGAGTTGGCCAAATCACCACCCAAATGCTAGTGTGCCCATACTCACTTCACAAGGATTTTCCCCCCCATTAGGTTTTTTCCCATCATGTCATTACACTACTCATCCTACACCTTCTCCATTTACCACCTCCCCTCAGATTAACATGGTTCAAGTTGCCACCCACCTCAGAAAGACAAAGGAAAAGAAAAAGTAACTAGCCCATCAACCAACCCCGTGCCCAATATACCATCTGCACCTGCACCCAAAATCACCATTTGAGGACCCACATACCCTATCTCTGATGGGGTCACCCATCGCACAATGATAAAACAATTACATCAATCTCCTCTAAAGATGTCTTTGTACGATCTCATGTCCAAACTTCTGAATCTCATAGACAAGCCCTTATGGAGGTTTTGCAATCCATTGAAGTTTTACCCAATGACCCCACACCAGTGGCCTCCATTATCACCCCTCATCACATGGCCTCACTTACCAAATCATCTCCTTCTTCTACCCCCATGCCCACTCCTCAAGTCATCTACCCTCAGCTTCTCTGATGAGGAGATTGTACCTCTCCAGTCAGATGATCCTGATCCCACCCTTTTCATTTCCATCTATATCAATAACATACACATATGATGCATCATGATCGATGGTGGTGCTAGCATTAACATCATCTCCTCCCATGCATATAATCAAATGTGCATCCCTTCCAATTATATGCATAATAACCTAGTTATGTTGTGCTCCTTCAATGACGCCATCACCTCCACCCTTGGCACCATTATTCTCCACATTCGGGTGGGCCCTCGCACTATCCCAGAATTATTCTACGTCTTAGAGGGAGAGTTCTAGTATAACCTATTACTCAACAGACCTTGGATTCACATCATGGGTTGTGTCCCTTCAACTTTACACCACTGTGTAAAATTTGAACATGAAGGGCATAACTATACCATCCCTGCCAACCCATCACCATTCAAAACTTGTAACATGTTGTACCAACCTAATGATGTACTTGTACCAGTCAAGGCATCTTCCACTACCCCCACTTCTCCTTCACCCATGACCCCATCCACCAATGCTTCCACCACCTCTCCCACACCTAACTCTTCTATTCCTACTGTCCACAACCTCTGTAGCTGACCCATCTACTTCCCAACCAACCGATACCCCTCCTATCCAATCATCTAGTGATTCATCTATCCCCGCTACCCACATATCTACTACTGATCCCTTAGAAGGTGTTTTTCAATGCCTCACTCTAGGGGAGTATCACCTCTACAATATTAACACATTCCTCACTCTGCAAGAGTATGGAAACCTGCACCAACACCCTCATTATGACTACCACATAGGTGAGGTTTTCCCTTATGGTCCTCCCCACCTTCACACTAACCTAACATATGGGGGACTTGATACTACCACTTATTCACCCAAACCTCCATCCCAAACATGACCATTTTCATCTGACCTCCAATCTCTTACTAACTGCCACTTTTCCCACACTTTCCTTCATCATTGTGCATGGAAAGGATTTGGCTTCAGTTTTTATGAACAAGGCCACCATACCATCATTTCATGTACCACCCATAAACAAAACGATCGTAGTGGCATTGGCTTTTCCACACCATCTTCCAAGAAGGCCCACATCAACCTCATTGAGGAAGACAAAACCTTCTCCACCCCATTCACCAACATCACCACCTTCACCCATGGAGTCCATAGATCCCAAATCTATTCCTCCTAACTTTTTTTTCATAAACAAAATTTCCTTGGGACCTCTGACTTATCAACGTGATGGAGAGGCTCCCTCTTCTCTTCCCTTCCTGTATCCTGACATGATCGATGATGATACACCTTCTATTAACATCGTTCAATGTCAGGACAATGAGTCTATACTCACCTACCTTGGTGTAGAAGATTATTATATTCACCAGTCATTACCTTCTGAGATGTAAACCATGTTGAATGAATCAACTATCAAAATCAACATTAACACTCAGGATGACCCACACATTCTAAAGATAGGCCAATCTTTAGATGTGGTACTGAACAGGAAGCTTTTACTTCTTTCCTCCAGGACCATAGCAATGATTTTTCTTGGTCCTATGCTGATATGCCTGGTATTGACCCAAACATTGTGGTCCATAATATCATAACCATTCCTGATGCCAAACCCATAAAACAAAAGTTGTGGAAAATGCATCCTCGTATTGCTCTTCTAGTCAAAGAAGAACTTCAATGCCTTCTCTCAGTTTCCTTCATCCTACCCATTGACTATCCCCAATGGATTTCTAACATTGTTCCTATCACAAAAGAGATAGGGGGACTCTGCATTTGCATGGATTTCCATGACCTCAACTTAGCTTTCCCCAAAGATGACTTTCCTCTACCAGGCATTGACCAACTGGTTGATCTCACCACCGGCCATGAGATGCTATCACTCATGGATGGTTTCTCAGGTTATAATCAAATATTACTCACTCCAGAAGATCAACACAAAACTTCCTTCATCACTCCTTGGGGGACCTTCTACTATCGAGTCATGCCTTTTGGCCTTAAAAATGTTGGTGCTACATATCAGCAAGCCATGACTTATATCTTCCATGACATCATGCATCACATATTGGAAGATTACGTAGATGACCTTCTTGCCAAATCCAAACATCAGGCCAAACACCTTGACAGTCCTTAAGGTCATCTTTGACCACCTCATCAAGTATTGTGTTTTCCTTCAACCTAAGAAGTGTGTCTTCGTGGTACTTTTAGGAAAACTCCTTGGTTTCATCATTTCTTTGCATGGCATAGAAGTCAATCCTGCTAAAGTAAAGGCTATTCTTGAAATGCCTCCACCTACTAATCTCTGTCAACTTCAAAGTTTGCAAGGTAAGTTGCAATCTATCCATCGGTTTATTTCACAACTTTCTGACCGTTGTCAACCATTTCATCATCTCCTCAAAAAGGACATGTCTCATTCAAATGGGATGATGAATGCCACAAAGCCTTTGATGCCTTAAAACAATACCTTCTTCAACCACCGGTGCTCATTCCCCCTAAAGATGACCAACCCTTTTACCTATACATTTCTACTACTGACCATTCCTTAGGTGCCATGCTCACTCATCATGATGAGCAACACAGGGAGAAAGTAGTTTATTACATAAGTCGTACACTTTTGGACTACAAAACTAGGTACACCCATGCTGAAAAACTTTTCTTAGCCTTAGTTTTTGTCACCACTAAACTTCATCATTACCTACTCAACCACAAAACCTTTGTCGTCACTAACACTGATCCCCTACATTACATGTATGCCAAACCCTACCAGCATCAATGTGTTGCATGTTGGCTCATGCTTCTTGTAGACCTTGACCTCGAATTCATCCACCAAAATTCTGTCAAAGGCCAAGCCATTGCTGACCAACTAGTAGACGCACCTCTTTCTGGGGATCAACCCTCTAACTTTGATTTCCCAGATGAATCCATTGCTACCCTCTCTTTGGATGATACCACTTACCAGATGACCTTATTCTTTGATGGTTCCAAATGTTAGTGTGGAGGTGGTGCAGGTGTTATCCTCATTCCTCTTGATGGTGAACCTATGCCTTTATATTTCAAACTAGATTTTTATTACACTAACAACATCGCAAATATGAAGCACTCATATTAGGCCTTCAAACCACCATCTCCCTAGATGTTAAATCAATTAATATCTTTGGTGATTCCCAACTGGTTGTAAACCAAGTCAATGGTATATACCAGTGTTGTAACGAAATACTCCAAAAGTACAAATGTCATGTTGACATACTTTTGACTACCTTTGACCATTACGAACTTCAAACCACCCCACATTCTACTAATAAATTTGTGGATACCATGGCCTTCCTAGCTTCTCAGATACCCGCTTCACCTACCGACTCCAAAATATTTGTCACAATACAAAGGTTGCAATCACCCTCTTATTTATCTCATGAGGTCAACTCCGTCGAAACCGTTGCACCTGACCCACATGACCTTTGGTATAAGCAGTTTGCAGACTACCTTTCCCTTTCCATTCTACCTCCTGATCTCACTCGTAATGGACAACATGCCTTTCTTAAAGGTGTCTCTCACTATGTCATCATGGGTGGTCTCCTTTATAAATGTGGCTTCGACGGTATTCTCTTACGATGCCTTACAAGTTCTGAAATTCCTTACACCATCAAGGAAGTTCACGACAGGAATTTGTGGAGGTCACTTTAGTGGTTTAGCTGTCACTAAACGCATTCTTCACTTGGGCTATTATTGGCCAACCCTAAACCGTGACTGTTGTGACTATGTCAAACATTGTGTGAAATGCCAAGCAACATGCTAATCTTCATCACACACCTAGTCATGCCTTACAGGTCGCACGAGACCTTTGGCCTTTCTCTCAATGGGGTTTGGATCTTGTTGGAGAGATATCAATCCTCATTCTTCACAATGCCATCAATGGATTATAACCACTACTGAATACTACACTAAATGGGTAGAATCCATTCCCCTCATTTCTACAAAAGCTGAGAAAATATGTGAATTCATCAACCATCACATCATTTGTTCACTTTGGTGTCCCTCACCGCCTCATCATTGATAATGGAAAGTAATTCAAAAACAAAACCCTATGAAAAATTTGTGACACTTTTGGCATTCAACTCAGTTTCTTGTCACCTTATTACCCACAAACAAATGGCCAAGTAGAATCAACCAATAAAACCTTGAACAAAATTCTTATGAAAGTAGTTGATGATACTGGGAAGGATTGGCATACACACATTCCTTTCACCTGTGGGCTTACCACTAGTATTCACACTTCGACTGTAGCCACACCTTTCTCTTTGGTCTACAGGTACCGAGGCTTTCTTGCCTCTCAAAGTTTAGATTCCATCTCTCTACATCTCACTACAAGACATGCTCAATGACGATGACTTTCACTAGGACCATTTGGCACAACTTGAGTTATTAGATGAATGTCATCTCAATGCTCTTGATCATCTCCAAATCTACCAAAAAATGTATCAAGCGTGCCTATGATAAACATGTCCACAAATGAACCTTCCAGGTTGGTGACCTCGTCCTAAAGGAAAATCAACATGTAACCAAAGAAGAGAAAAGTAAACAGGGAAATTTGCTCCTAATTGGCTTGGACCCTATATCGTTACTCATGCCTATGGATCATAGTGCTTATCATTTGTCTTCACTTGAAGGTAAACCTGAACCTGAGCCCCTCAATGCCTTACATCTTAGACCATTTTATTATTGAAATCAAGTCCTATATCACCTTATTGTCTATTGACCGCTCATCCCTTGAGTGTCGTTCACCTTCCATGTTACCTATTTTGAGGATCAACGAACTAAACAAGAATCATGT
Organism: Taxus chinensis; assembly: GCA_019776745.2. NCBI lineage: Eukaryota > Viridiplantae > Streptophyta > Pinopsida > Cupressales > Taxaceae > Taxus > Taxus chinensis. Next base: position 595,622,818 of record CM034154.1, on the reverse strand, counting down.
GATTACCCGTCACCTTTCAGCCTTATCTTCAATATGAGTACCATGGCTCTACTCATGGCATGATTCTCATGGATACTTTTCATCTTTTTCAAAGATGGAATCCCATGGTCGTTCGTCACTTGAAACCATCTCTTTCATAGTTAACCTCTATGTGCTATGGTTTTTTCTTCTAAACAAGAACCTAATCTTCCTCTATAGTCTTATCCATGACTTAAAATTTCCAAAAGTAAAATGGGATTCAACTCCTTGAGTCAAACTTCTAGAAAAAATATGACTCCCTCAAAAGGGACATCTCTTCTCTCTATCTCTCCACTATAAATAGACTGCTCCTCTGAAGGAAATCTATACAAAGCTATATATACTACACATAGTCATCATAAAAAAAAGGACTATCCTTGCAAAAAATAAAATAAAATATTCAAACATGTTGATCAACTTCACAAAGACCTCAAGGAGATAATATACTCATCCCATATAGACTTCCCGCATCGATCAGTCTATCAAAAAAAAACAAACAAACTCAAGGGATGATAACTTTTTGTCATGGACTTGCCTATTTTTGATCATGGGTTTTCTTCACCCTTAGGTAAACATGTTGTCATTATGCAACACCTTTACACTAATTACACTAAACCACCCATTTTCATTCCTCATTTCCTTTTCACCCTAATTTATCTTGCTCAAGGTACTGGCCGGGTGTGACATTTCATGATCATGTGACTTTCTTCACCCTTAGAATAGTCCATTATGCAATGCCTTTAGGGTCTTACATTCATAAGCCCATCTTTGGTATGGTGGAATAATAAGGTTCTTATCAATTAAGCGAATCTTTTACCACCTCTTACCATTCACCTTTTTCATTACTTATTGATTCTCCTATGAAAGACTAGACCATCGACAAATACATTTTAAAATATTTCCACTATCACCTAAGACTCAACCATGACCTATGACCTAGACTCAACCATGCTATCACCTAAGACTCAACCATGCCTATGACCTAGACTCAACTATGCCTATGACCTAGACTCAATCATTCCTAAAACCTACCAACCCATTCCTCTAATTCATCATATTCTTCCCTAGCTTATGGGAGAACTACATCAGCCTGAGGCCCCTTTTCGTCAGGGCTATGTAGGCAACACTCCTAGGGCATGGGGCCCTTGGAGGTTAGCTCGGCCACTCTTTACCCTAACCTATTTTCCCCCATTTTCCTATTCATATTCTATAATTAGTTTCCATTTTATATAACACTTGGAAATTAATACCACACATACATATCTACCATGTTATCACATCATAAAAACATCCAATCAATCATTTCACATTTCCATAATATCAAATATTTTGGAAATCTACACCATAACATACATATAACTCATCATTTATTTCCCATGTTACCAATAACTTGGACATTAAATCAAAATTACAAACAAGACTCCATCATGCCTGAATGTGACCTAACCTCATCATTCCTAAACCGACCTACTCCATCATGCCTAAACTGACCTAACTCCACCATGCCTAAACAGACCTGACTCCATCATGCCTAAACTGACCTGACTCAACCATGCCTAAACCGACCTAACTCCACCATGCCTAAACTGACCTAACTCAACCATGCCTAAACCGACCTAATTCACCATGCCTAATAACCTGAATGCACCATGCCTAAACCGACCTGACTCCATCCATGCCTAATCCACCTAGTTTCCACCATATACATATAAAAATGAAAATTTTACAACACAAGTACATCATCCATCCAATAAACATCATCAACTATATAAATGGGAGAGTTTGTGTATCAATACATATATACACAGATACAAATAAATACTAGTATCTCAAAAAATCTCATATACAACCTCACCATCTTTGGCACGTAGGCCGGTATATGATCAAAAATCTCAAAAAATCTCATGTACAACCTCACTATCATCGGCACGTAGGCCGATATATATCAAAAATAAATAATCAAAATGATGACATCAATCATCAGCCCATCTGATGTCCATGTTAGTCTCATCTGTCTCCTCTCCTCTCCTCCAGCCTGACACCCTGCCATCATCTCTCCACCCTCTATGGGTCTAGCTCCCTCACCTCTGCCTGGCCTTACAGCTAGGTCAGGCCTCTGTGAACTAGTGGCCTCACCCTTGACCCTATCTCTGGGCTCGTCAGACCCCTTGTACTCTCTGCACTATGTGTGTGAGATCTCTGTCCTCTCACTCGAGGCCTGTTGTACCTTGTACTCTACATAGGAAGGGACGTCTATCCCGACAACATTCAAATGATCTTAGTAGTATCTGGCCTCATTCAGGGAATCCCTAAATCTTCCATCGACACTGTCTATGGGGGTGCCATAGGTCTCACAACAACCTGCGAGCTTTGTCCTACTACTGGTGGCCTCAACCCCTATATCTGTGACCCCTTCCCTCCTCCCTTGTACCATGGGACCCTGTCCCTATACCTGTAAAATGGGACCCTATCCTTGGGCCTATGTGAGGGTGTTTGTGCTGTGACTTGGGCCTGTAAGGCCACAATCTATGCATGTGCAGTGGCCAACTAGCCCTGCAAACCTGCTACCTATGCCTGTAAGGTGGCCACCTGTCCCTCCATCTCCATCTCCACCTTGTGTGGGTGCTGTCCCTGTGTAACCTAGGCCTGAAGGGCTGCTACCTGTGCCTGTAATGTGGTAACATGTGCCTCAGATCCTGTCAGTTGCCCCTGCACTACTCCCAGTTGTGTCAGAAGGGTAGCCACCTGCCCCTGTAATGTGTCCCTCTAACTGTAACTATGGCTAGATCAGGCTTCCCTGGCCTTGGTGGTGCTTACCCGTAGCTACTTCCCACCACTACCTGTATCTGTCTGTAACTCTGACATCATCAATCCATCTGGTCCACTACCTACTCCTCCTACCCTGTCGGCACCATCAGCTGTGGTAGAGGCATAGGCCTCTCCACGTCATCTCTCCTGTACTGAGGGAATGGTGAAGAGGCACATCCTGAGGAAGCCCAAACTGTCCATCTGACCCTATCCATGGGTATCATCTCATGCTCTCTAGCATGGCACCCCTCTATCCATCTGAGCATTTGTAGCTCATCTAACTCTACTACCATCTTCTTGTATGAAGGGAAGCCAACATACGACCTCCAAATGATGTCCACTCTGGACAACCCCTCTAGTATGCACCTGTAGTATGCTACATCGTGTGTAGCCTTGGAATCCCTGCACTCTCCAACAACAGGACACCCAATGCCTGTAGCCAACTCGAACCAAGCCCACCTTGAATGCATCAGGTCAGGGCATACCAACTGGACACACACATACGATGTGCTCATATGCCTAGTAGTGAAGAAGAAAGGTACAACACAAACTGAACCTCTGTAGCCTCCCATAGGCCCATAGCTCCCTGTATAACTACACCAAGAATGTTGGTGCCCAAGAAAAATGGGTCCTATCCTCCATCATGTCATGGAGAACCCCCATCAGCACCCATGGGAATCTCCCACCCTCTACATCTGGCAACATGTAAAACAACACACTACCTCCATAATCAGGACAACTAACCTCATCTCTTGAGGATGGGCCATGTACATATCTCCATAGCTCAGGCTCATGCTATGGAACCTCATCTCCACCATCCCCTCTCCAAAAACTGCCAACATCAGCTCCTCTGATGCCTCTGAAGAAATCAAATACACCTACTCTCCCACTATAGGTAGCCACAGGATCCTATATATGTCCTCCAGGGTGACTGTGATCTCACTCATCAGACAAATGAAATGTGTTGGTTGTTGAATCCCATCTGTCGATGAGTGTGACCATCAAGCTCAGCTCCTAAACTATGTGCTATAGCATTAGACCCCAATCAGGCCAATGTCCGTCATGTGCCTCCACTCCTTGGTGGTCACGCTCAATCGTACCACTAGTAACAATGGTGGAACTTTGTCCTGCATCTGCAGCTGGTCCCTAGCCTGCATCCAACAAATCACAACATTGTTAAACCTTAACCGTACCCAACGTAACTCATAACCAACCAACATATTCCCAAGACCCTCCCTACTTATTACCCCATAACCACACCCCAACCCTAAAGACTACCCCTTCTCCCCCCCATCCCAATTTCACATCCCTCCACTCATCCCTATTGGTACCTATTACCCTACCCATTTTCAATATACCCACCTTTATATCTCATTGCCTATCGTTCCCTCCCACCCTATCTTAGTTATTGACCTATTTTCCCTTAAACCCAACCGGAATCAATCACTCTTGACTGACATTGGTCCATCATCATTGACATTGGTCACCTAATACTTGACCAATGTCATCCAAGGCCAACTGATGTCAGACCACCCCCTACCATCGTCGGTCACTATCACGGCGTCAAAATCCACAAATCCCTACCCTATTTCTCAAAAAATTCTCAAATCTGACCTAAATACCTACTCTAACCTACCCAAACCTATCCTATCTTCATTCCCAATCCTATTTAACCTACATTGGACCTTCCCACCCCTCATTTCCTTCATTTTTACCCATAAATTTAAAAAATTAAAATTTCACCCAAATTTTAAACAAAACCAATTTTAACAACCTATTTCAACAACAAATGAAGGATCAGGGATAGAATCCTACCTCATCATGGTGTCATCGGCGTGGTGGTACATCTGGCTGCTGCACCGGTGGCCTACCCGATCCCTCTCCCTCCTCTACCATACCCAAACTCAACACCTCACCCTCACAACCAATCAAATCACTCGACCCAATCTCCTGGACCCGCCTACCAAATGTCAATCACCTAGCCTACAGGCTCGCCAACTCAGCTCTCCATCTCGTTCTATCACTTTCCAACTTTCCACCTCTCCTCTTTCATTTTCTATAATTGGAAAATGACAAATGATTCCGTAAAAAGTAGAATTTTCCTTTTTTAACCCCAATTCGACATGACTAGATGTCGGTCATATTTTTTCCCTAGCCAACCGATGTCGAACACCATATAACCGACATTGGTCAACCCTTATAGCTATTTGTTAATGCTAGGCTTCTTTTTACCTGCAACCATTAGTGCTCAAACACCTTTTATCATTACAGACACCTATTAAACCATACCTACAAGCCCACACTACCCCTACATTTCCTTAGTTGCATCTTGGGATTTTTTATTTTACCTATACCTTGGCCTTACTCGTGCCATGACTTATTTGCATGAACCTGACCTACTTGGTGTGACCATTGAACTTATGTACTCGTTATACCTTGTGATGTTGTTACCTATGTTGTTTTTGCCTAACAACCATACCTAACCTATTTTCGTGTCATTTATCCTGACCAAACCTTTAGTGTACCAGAACATACCTAAATGTTCCTACACCTGACCTACATGTTGTGTTTCTAGACCATATCATATACCTTGGATACCTTGAATCACTTCACCCTTGTTTGGATAAACCTATCGACCTTGGATGATGTAGAGTTTGCAAGCTCTTCAACCTGGTACCATGTTGCAATCTATATGTGTGCGTGTGTTTGATTGTCATTACCTCATTACCCCGATTTTGACCCTGACCTATTACCTATTACCCAAGTTTGACCATGAACTATTACCTATTACCCGATTTTATCCTCGACATATTACCTTATTACCGAATTTTTACCTTGACCTATTACCTATTACCCAAGTTAACCACTACCCTTCCCCACCTACCTTCACCTTTTCCAACTCCACATTTATCAACCCATTCACCGATTTCTATCTTACACCTCATCAGTGTCCTGGTTTGAGGGGGATCACTACTTCACCCACACATGAGGCAACCACTTCCTATTTTTGTCAGCATCGCTTACCAATACAAGCTGCACGACAAAAAAGGGGAAAATTGTAGACACCAAATTTGGGTCACACTTCCCCTTTACCCCACATGTATATTAATTTAATTACGTACAATTAAATTAATGCACATTCTCAGAATATTCATTATTTAATTACCTTAATTAAACTAATTTCCACCTCACCCCACCACATCACCTAGACACCTCATCATAAACCTATTCTTAGCATGTTTCCTTTTTACTAGGAATCAATATCGACTTACCATAACTAACTAAGACTTAGTCTTACTTACCATAACTAATTAAGACTTATTTCAACCCTAAAATCACATGCCTATTCTTCCTCTAACCGCATGCCCACTAATCTAAGTGAAAAATTCCATTTTGATCCAAACAATGGAAAGAGCTGGCCAAAAAGACTGCCAAGATCTGTCATTTTTAGTAAACCTAGGATTTACCTCCTTAACTGACGCCAGTCAACCCAAAATTGGTGTCCAATATTAATCACCCTAAACCATATATTCACTTTGGTAAGCCTGTTTGAGAGGTTGGAAGAATTATTTGAGTTTTGGAGAGGAGAGATTTGCATCCAAACATGCACAAGAGAACTCCTACACATCCAGAAATCCTAAACTAACATCAAACACTGATTTGAAAGACAAGAATTCACGGTAATGTCCAGGAAGCACAACCATAACCTTGACCACTAGTTCCATGGATCAACCATCACCTCCATCCAATAACTAGATTTGTAAGTTTAAGTAAGTACATTTGGATATGCACCTTACCATATTTATTTAGATTAGTTTCTTCATCTCTGTTTTCGAGTTCTAGTCTCCCTTGCATCCCATCATCTCTCACCCTCCTACTAATCCCTCCACCTAATCACCTATAACCTCTCAACCCTCCATACCCACCTCCAAACGTCTCTGAGTATTCCCAACATTTTCATTAACCTCACCATTCTTTATCCATTCTTTGTGCAATCATAGAGAATCACCAAAACCAAACTTCATTAATTTTTTATCATCCCAACCCTACCGACATTGATTAATCTAAACCATCATCGATCTATCCTCAACCGACATTGGTCATACTAGAATGTTGTCGGTCTCTATATTTGGTGAATCTTCCTATAAGAGCAACCCCATAACATTTACCTAAATAAACCCAATTCCCAAAAGCTTGACTCAGACATGTCCCAACCACCTTATTTACCTGTATGACTTCCAGATCTTACCATAACCTAGCCTGTTAGACTATATTTGCTTATTGTACTTGAATGAGACACTTAAATCATATCAACTATAGTAGGATATTATTGGTTTACATAGTTTCTTGCATTAAGTTGTTTTTAATAGTGGACTGAAAACCATCTAGGAAGTAGCACACTTCCCGGATCTAACATACGCTAGGTAGTCCACTGACATATATTGTTTAATATCCCTCTTATGGTCTTGTTTTTTATTCACAGGTAGTTCCTCCTAGAAAAAAGGAATTTCTCGCAATCATCATTGGATCAGGAAATGCGCACTCTAGCTTCCACCTTCAGTCATAGGTATTCCTCTTCACCCTTACCTTATCTATTTTGATCTTACATATGCACAATAATTGGCGAAACAACACCATGCCCATATTATATGCCCTCATTTTTCTGTCAAACCAGACCTTTGTTCTTAACATGACTATGTTTATGATTTATTTTAGGTCATCTTTTTCTTTCTTGAACCAGTCAATGGTTAAAATGGGAGTGTTCTGGATAGACTTGTTATATTAAAGAGAGCGCAAATCCTCATCATCATCCTGTAACTCTTCAAGAAATTTATAAATTCCAAAATCTCTGATTTGTTGCAAGGAGAGCCTACCATAATACCTTCTTCTTGCTTCATAATCATTTGAGCAATCTACGTAATAATCTTCCAGAGCAGGTATATGGTAGAAATTCATTATGAAATCGTTAGAAATGAAACCCTTAAGATCAAAGCAAGACCTCTTTTGAAAATAATAGAAATTGAAAGAAACACTAGTTATCTCAACATTTTTTACATCAAGGGCAGTTTTGCAGGTATAAGTACCCAAAAGTAATTAGGAATTGAATTCTAGTTATATTATTATCTCTGCAAGTTCTATGCAACATGTCAAGTTGCCTATAGATTTCTACAAGGGAAATTTTTTCATTACAAAACATTGGAATTTTTTGAGGTGATCCTTCAAATCCTGCTAACTGGATATAAGATAACCTTCTAATTTGAATGAAATAACTGCCATATGTGGAAATCAATTACTTTTCCTCAGCAGAGAACCTTTCAATTGTGTTTCCATCGAAAATCCTGACAATGTACATGGTGAAAGCATCATTGACTCTCTTAAAGCGATGTTTGTTATTCTATAAAGTCAACTATGGGTAATAATCATACACTGGAGCATTCTTGTTATCATCCATTGGAGAGAGACCCAACCATAATCTATATGTTGCAATGGTATACATTAGATAAGATGTCATATGGAAGGCTTGGGTTTTTTGCATGTTGGCCAACTGTTCAATGAGGTTTTCAAAAATTATTTCCCCCAAGTTCATACTTTTTTTCACCTCACAAATGATATTCAAATAAGGACACATCCAGAAGTGAATCTCATTAGTTAAAGAGAGGTCCATGATTTTGGATATAAAAGTGATGACATTTGAGAGTTCTTCCTTGAACTCAACTCTGTATATGGTCTTGGGAAATCTAGATGGTCCCTTCTTTGGTGTCTTAAACCAAGATTTAGCCACCATTGTCTTGTACTTATCTTTTTTTTGGTCAAACAGTTCCTGAGCTTGAGCCAAAGCAAGAGTGTTTGAATATTCTACCACAGGGATCCCAAAAGTAGCATTAATGCACACAACATCCAATTTTGCAATTACTTGGGCTTTGGGGTCTCTGATTTCCTTCGAGTCTAGATCAAAAGAAGAAGAAAAATCCAAAATAGTGTTTGCACATTGAAATGAGATGGGAAAACCATCGGCATAAGCAATTCCACAGTCTTAAACACATTGGGCCATGGGAGAAAGATTATCACTGGAAATCCATGCACAAAACTCATTGAAATAAATATGTTGCACATCATTGTCCCATATATTTGGTACTGTGGTTTCAAGGGAAGACATGTGCTTATAGACCCCAAAGTGGTACTTTATGATGGTTAGTGGATTGAGAAAAAAACACTTAGGAAGAAAGGGAAACTTTGAAAATGATTTCGGGAGAAGAATGATGTAGTAGGGCACAAAAAAAACTGACTTCAAATTCTCACACGAGGCTCTGAAACCACTAACCTTGATTGTAGAATGGATGGTAACCTTCGTAGGAGGACAACATACTTTGAATTTTTGAAAATGAACAAGGAACTCTCCTGGTACGGCTAGAGACAACTTGGGAGGCATGAGAACAGAATGCATTGAGCTCAACTATAATTTGTAATGGAAAAAATGGCCAATTACACCCCTTTTATACTACCCCATTCGAAGAAGGTCAGTTTAATGCATTAAATGAGGGGATTTTTAGTGTATTGCGGGAAACGGAGTTACTCACAACATAAACTTTGAATTATCCTTGGGAGTGTGGATATGGTAGAGGAATGAAACACGGGAAGCCCAAAATTTCATGAGACACATGGAACATGAGAATCTGACATCTCCACAATATGAAGGAAACCGATACAGTGTGGTGAAGGTATACTTGCAGTGAATTGGGGGTTGGATGCACTAAGGAAATTTGGGATGTGGAAAACTAAAATGTCCACAATATAACAATAGTCAATGAAGTGCAGATAAGTCAGGTGAACAGTGCATAGAAGGCCCATGGGACATGGGGACACAAGTTCTCTACCGGTCCGAAACATTCACAATATGAAGAGGACCTAGAAAATTTCCAATGAAAGTTTGTGGGTTGACAATGTATGTAGAGAACATGGAGTTGTGGGGAACTGGCGACTAAAGGGCACAAGGGCTACAAGTTATCCAAAAGACCAAAACACCTGTAAAACAAAAGGATATTGCAAAGCAAGGAAATTGTAGAAAAGGCATGGATGCGGGGAACGAGAAGCCCGCGAGAACTTGGGACACGAGTGCTTCGAAAAGCTGAAATTGTTGTAATACAAAGAAAAAGACCCAAAACTCAAAAAATCTTAAAATTGACCAACTGTTGGGATCACTTTCCTTCCTTCAGACTTCACAAAGGCAAACAAAGACAACATAGGGGATAACTTACCCAAAAATTTGAAAATTTGGCCAAATTACACACATTTTTGGGTAAGTGACAACACACCTGATGTGTTAATATGCATACCAATAGAGACACAATTTGAGTTCATAAAGTCTATAAATACATAGGTGCATTAGTGATGTTAGATGGTCTATTAGGACCTAGACCTCATTTATATTATACCATGTAATTGTGTAATCCTTGTGATACACAAGCTATAACACATTTGGTATGTTAGAAAGGAGAAATATAAAAATAACACTTCATAAAGGAATAAAGTGAGATTAAATGATCAATCTTGAAGTATGCCCAAAGTTGAAGAGTCGTGAATACCTATAAAATTTAAAGAAAATCAGACAAAGAATATTGTTGTTCTCATCATTGATTTACTAGTATCGTTGATTATATCTATTCGGCTGTCATATATATTGTTTATTCAAACTCATTGATAGATCATATTAATGAAATAATAAATACAATAAGTTGTAAAAAAATGGCATTGGTAGGTATGCACAACCCTAAAAGAAACGAAGCATATTGTTATCTGAACTTAGAAAAACAAGGCTATAAAAGAAAGAAACAAAAAACTAAGCAAAAACATGGGAAGAGGTGGTAGTTCATCCCTCGGTGGACCCCAAACATGAGACACATCAGAAGGAGGATTGAGCACCACCCATCCATGCCCATCGCGAGTCTGAGTATTATCAATATGAGTTAAAATGTAATATCCCAAAACTTTGAACTTAATTTTTTTTTTTAAAATTTCATCTTAATAGTAAGAATCGAGCTATCAAACCATTTCATAAGTCATCAATATGACAATACAATAGAAGCATTTATTTCATTCGAGCATAATTATATTTTTTTCATTCCAACTCTTCATATTTCAAGTCCAAAACAACTTACATTTAAACACGATTTCTTACTGATGCATTCCTTTGAGCTAAGAACATTTCACAACATGCAAAAGAATCATAAATGTCCTTCCCTTGCTCATTTAATTCATTTAGTTTCTATGCTTTAGAAATGGTCACTAATTATCATTGGTTTTATACAGAGTACACCAATCAACTTCCACAAAAAATCATGTAACACAACACCAAACATTCAAGTTACTCTTACTTCCTATTTCAAGTGTTCACATTCTTAATATTTGATAGAGAACATCTCAACTCAAAAAATGGCCTCTAACGAGGGTGTGAGGCATGTTATGCACCTAGTGCAACAAATAAAAGAATGAAGATTTCTAAGAAGTAGTTTACCATTAACCCTCTTAACTAGTTCATTAAGAGTCTGCAATACAATGATTGATGCAAAATAAGAAAAACCTCATAACTCATAATGATAAAAGGTTCATAACAATTTTAATAAGGATATAAATTTCTCTCCATCTATCCCAAAGGAATCATTGAGAGATCATTGTAATAGTCCTCATTAAACAACACAAACTGGTCATAAAGTAACCAAATGGTTTCAATGCTCAAACAATATTCCATAAGTAGACCCCTACAACGAGGTAATATCATATCAAGTCGTCATGCAATAGAGCATTACACACATACTAAACTTATCTCTTTTATATTAATGAAAGTAAAGTGTGGTGAGTATAATATCTCACAAAAAACTCACCTAGAGGAATGCATAGAATAGTCTTTAAAACACGAGTCCTTTTATCCCTCTATGCCAGAGAAGGAAGACAATATTGTCCACCTAACCCATATTTAACACTTCCACATGCTCTCAATAGCTTAGAAATGGAACACATGTACCAAGAGAGAATCAATGTGTTATTGAATACATCAAACTCTGTGATGGAATGTCATATATCACCATGATTTCAATAAATCCTAGTGTTAGACAGTCATGCTACATTGCTTCAATTCTACCAACACAAGTTCAATTTCCACGATATCAAATTTGCATACCCAAGTAACAACAAAAAAATTAAATTCCTTAACAACATAAATGTAATTTTATCATAATCAAGAAGTATCATTCCTCCATGCATAGTTAGAGCTTAGGCATGATAACAAGATACCAAAATGGTGATGCTCATACTAGTCAAAAGTCCAAAGGGAGAAAGTTATGCATAATGAAATATCCCCAATAGATATTTTTCTTGAATATGAATTGTTCCCACTTTACAAAATAAAAAATTATACATTTTGATAAATATGACAAATAAAATAGGGAAAACTAGATTAATTTATGCAAAATACGACCAAGGTTTTCTATGCAATCACACCCAAGAATGACTTGGCCCATCAAACATTGGGTATGTCTCAGTAATTTCTTCCATATGATTTTTCACTGCAATGGTATCCAGATAAGAATAAATCACGTTGTTAGTATCTGAAAATTCTACCCACTCACGTTCAAAAACATCCACATATGGCTAGGTAGGAGGATAAAGGGAAATATTCTTTACTTTTATCCCATTTGAAATAGTCATTTTCCCTAACCTACAATCAATGTATACAACAACAATAGCTAGAAAGGATCTTCCTAAGATAAATGGGTATCCCAAATTTTGAGCTTTAGGATGGAAGACCAAAAAATCTACTGGATATTTCTAGGATTCAACTATAACAATAACATCCTCGATTACTCCATCTAGTACAATAATAGATTGATCTGCTAACTAGAGGACAATATTAGTTGGTTGTAATCTTGTCAAGGACAAAAAATTGAATGTATTTGTTGTTTTAACATTGATGGAAACACCAAGATCCACTAAAATGTTATATATTGGCTGACCATTCACAAAAATAATAATGATTGGACTCCCAAGATCCCCATATTTTAGTTAAAGAAGTTTTCCAGCTACACGGTCAGCCAAATTTCCTTCTACTTTGACTATTTTTGGGTATTTCCTCTTCCTTTCTAGTGTCTTTATTCAATGATTTCTAATGGTCTGGTTTAATTCTATAATTTCTCTTATTCTCTCAAAAGTGGAACCTCAATATTCATCTTTTTCAATTCCTGAACTAGTGTTGTTTCTTCCTCATTATGTATTTCTTTTAATATTTTTGCGAAAGGAATTGTATGCACATTATTATCTTTCTCCCGGTTATTCCTAGTGTCTTGTGTTTGTGGAACATGTCCACTTCTCTCACTTTCCTCAAGTATCCTCTTACTTTTCTCATGTATTTCAGTGATAACTATTAGAGGATTGTTCATTGTTTTTTCAGATCTCAACTATAAGTTATTAATGGCATTAACCTGCATTGTTTCACCTTGTCCTGCTTCATTAATTGAAGTTGTTTGTTGATTTATGGGGTTTGAGACAAGATGAGTTAAAAGTTGAGTTTGTGCTACTTTCCCTTGCTAGTAATTTTTTTGTGGTGGAGGCATTAAATCTTGTTGTTGTTGTTGTGTAAACCTCCTTGGCTGATTACAGTTATGTTGGGGTGCCCATTGTTAGTTTGTCCATGGATTTAAATTAGTTGGGGGTGTCTAACCTTGTTGATTTTATGGAGGAATACATGGCGGTAGTTGTGGGTAAACCATCTAGTTTGGTGGTGTCCAATGAGGTTGTCCCCAAGTTGGTGGAGGAGTCTGATTGGGCCACGACATCATCCAGGGGTTCTGAGAAGGTCTAAGGTCATAAGAAGACCAATTATTTGATCTTTGAATGATGTTTACCTTTGTATTTTCTTGAGTCATGGCATTTAATATTTCTTTCAGCTGAGGTAGGAGAGTATAATGGTTGGTGTCATGGTTAGGGACATCAAAGATCAGACACATTTCTATTATATCTAAAGGACATTCTTTCAAAGTATGTCTTTTCCTGTATCTGGGACAATATATGTCTAAAGTATCTTAAACAACACTGCTTTTATCTTTCATCCCATCCATAGTTGACGGTAACTATGTCAAGATGTATGTTTTCATATTGGCCACCTCCTGTAGAAGTTCTGAGGTACAAAAGGAATGTTTTGATATTTTCTTTCTCGTAATACCTCCCCTTGTTCTAAAGTAGCTCATACATAACTCATTAATCTATGCCATGGCGAGCTTGTGTAAATCACATCTTCCCATGAGATGGAGGGATTATTTTCTTTCATCATTAATTCCTTTAAGGAAAATTGTCTTCATTATTTCTTCATTCAAATCATAACCACTTCTATTATGGACAAAAAGAAATATGTTCAATTAATCTGCCATATTTTCATCTTCTTTTTGCTTCATCTGAAAGAACTCTTCCCTCTTATCTCTTCCCCTGTAGTAGTCTTTGTATTTTTTCAAAAATGAAGTCTCCATCTACTCCCATGAATGAATGAAGTTAGAGGGAAATCCCATAAAACACCTCATGAAAAATTCTTTGAGGGTGGAAGGAAAAAGCTTGAGTTTCTGGCTATCTATTTTGTCGTCATATTTTTGGAAGAGGAATTTGAATTCAAAAAAGAATTGGTCTAGTTATTTTGTGGAAATTCCCTGAAAGATAGTCAGAATGGATAGGGAAATGTTTTTCATCGGCGCTTCCTCATCCTCTTTTAAGAAAATGGGGTAAGTAAAAATTATACCCAAGGGTATATCATCATCATTTCCATTGTCTCCAATTTTTGAAAGCTGCTCAGGTTCTAAATAAGATGATGCAGACTATTCAATGTCACTCCTAGGTGTTGTATTAGATTCAATGTAACTCTCAAGAGTAATGTTATCAGTGTTTCCTACGTATTTTCTAGTTGGATATATTATTTGAATATTACAATTTATAAATATCCCTTTAACATCCTGTGGCCTATGCATCAATATTTCTTGTGTAAGCAAGGCTTAGGATTCTTACTAGTTTCATAGTTCAACTTTACTAACACCCATATCATAGAATGTGAATATAATGGTGTGTTTTTATTATGGTGTCCCTAACAATGATGCCAAAAATGATGGGTTGTTGTAACTTCTAATCATTTAATCATATTTTTCAAGTGTTCATGTCATTATAAACTAGGGTTGTGTTCAAGGCTGTATGCAAAGAAGTGATATGCAACTTAGTACTATGGTGTTTCTCTCTTTTTTGGGGGATTTTTTTTAATATCATTTTCTTGTTTTACACTACTCAACTACGGAAAGAATATACAATCCTAAGTTACTGAAATGGAAAACATAATATAGAAAGTACGTTTAATCTATGGAAACAACATTTCCTGAATGAAATGATTTTAAAAGGAAAAGCTTGGTTAATTGAAATACTTGCTCAAAGGAAATAAAAATAAGGACATCTGTTAAAACAAGGAAATACAAGATTACATTCAAATAATCATTCAAACCAAGATAGTGAAACTGAAACTCAACAAATGTAAAGATCATGCATGAAATACCAATCCTCCAATCTCCTCGGTCAAGTGGGCCCTTTCTCCCCTTCAGGATTAAGGCTCTTAACATGAATATATTCTCAAAATAGCATATATTATATTGATCCAAATAATTTTATCACATATTCCAGAAACTAAAAATATCTATCAACTAATATAATACTGTATCAAATATCTCTAACTACAAAGTAAAAATTCAAGAAGGTGTCTTATAGAAATGATTGATTACAAAAAGTGCCACGAATCTAGGCAACAAATTAACTAATAATAACCTCATAAAGATTACATGACATCCTACAATTCTGCCAAAAATATGGGTACTGGTTTGTAGATTGTTATGAGTAAATCCTCCAAAATGTCGTAGTGGTAAAGGGCTCGGTCTCCTTGGCTATAATGATCAAGAGTGGTAGAAAAATGTGCCTTATCAACCTGCACATGTAATTAAATCACTTAAAAAGGAAGTTAGTGGGAGTTCCATCGATCATTAGTTCACATGAGACAAAATATGGAGAAATGCATCACTTTTACTTTGGATACAACTATTTAGAACATCCCCATGCATTAATTAAAATATTTAGGAGCAAATTCTATAGTTATATGAATGCTATAAAAATTTAATTCATGGACTCATCAACCGAATTTTCGCAGTCTATCTTGTCTTCTTGCTTGTTACAATGTATTCTATTGCACGTTTTCTATTTTTTTCTACTAACACATGTTTCTAGCCATCTTGTTTGCATGTGCCTTGGTTTCAACCATGCACATTATCCTCCCCATGTTTCTAGCCATCTTGTAGGGATACAATTTCATATCATCATCCATTCCTCTCCTTTGGGACACATTCTCCTAGTGACGTAGCATGTACCCCAAACGAAGGGGGCATACACTGAGTGAATCAATCCCACTATACAACTTAGAGCTATAATAGAGGAACAGAGCAATCATATTATCACACAACGACCCATAATCTAAGTTGGGTCCTCAACACAATACAAACACCAATGCCTAGATCCAGACACTAGCACTTGGGGCGCTCTTGACCTCCCCTGGGAACTGTTGTTGCAGACTCACAGCACCCCTGGATGCAGATCAAGCTTCTAGGTTGATGTTCAGGCATCCAGTGTTATTGCACAACATGGAATCCTTTCTCCAAGTGTGGGACTTGTAAAGATGAGAAAGGATTCTCCAGAGAAGGCTGGTTCCTATTCCTCTGTTCAGATGCACACAAAAAATGCAGAGGGTTTGCTAAAACCTAATCTACTTGCCAAGGAGACAGGGTAAGAAAATGCGTAGAATAAAACCTAAACTATAAAGGTGATGCACCGAGGAATGTTAGACACTCATTTTGTAAATCTAACACAGACCACATAGATGCAATACAAACACTATGCACAGGTAACCAAACTGCAATAAGAGATCAAAATGACAGCAATGAATACATGAAAGGGTTGAGAGTCAATCACAATCGTATATATTATTACTCAAGAGCCGATACAGTACATTGCAGTGGCTAAGAGGCACGAAGACTAGAATTACAACCCATATGGGAGGTTTGAAAGCTCCACAAATTCTCTTGCAAGCGAGGGCAGAAGGGAGGATGCAAAACAAGAATGTCCCCACTGTTCCTAGGAGCTCTTCTACAATATATCAAGAAATGAGAGGGAAGAGAGAGGAAATCAAGAATTTGCCCCAACCACTTCTTGGTAGCATTTAAAATCATCTCATTATGGCAGAAGCGGTGGATCCTGGCAAAACGGTGGGCTTTCTAACAGGAGCGGCGAGTTGTCTGCTGCATTAAAGTTGGTAGTTGAAGCATTACTTCTATCTATCATCACGCGTCAGAGACGTTTTCTTAATTTTCTCCCTCCAAACAGCACCAAAATGCAAGATTGATCCTAGAATCATGTAGAAAATTTCAACATCTTTCCGTTGATATGAAGAACGTGCAAATCCGATCTCTGGATCGAAAGATATGATGATCTGACGGTTTAGGGCACGAAACAGGCCAAAACAGATTTAAAAAAAACTTTTCCCGTGCTCTGCCATCTGGACGACACGTGGCAGGCTCTGGTTCGCTGAGAAATTCCCTCTCTCCACCTTTTCGCAGCTTTCCTTTGAAATTTCCTTGTGGGCCCCTTAAACTTGGACACGTGGCACTATTTCATTGGTTCGGATCAGTGCTCGAAAACTAGCCCCTTTGACTTTTTGGACTTTTTCCTTGGCGACACGTGTCATGTTGTGATTTGTCCACGGGCCTGCTGGATTTTCACGTCCACCACGTCTTTTTGTCTTGGATGTCCCAAACTGTCTGGGACAAATTCTTCTGGTTGGCCCGAAATGGGCTTCCACGTCCCCTTTCTGCCGGTGACACATGGCGTGATCTGATTGGCTTTCGGCTCCTTCGGCTATCCGTGTCCCGTGCATCCCTTTGTCCCACTTGTCCCACTTGTCCTGTTTCGGCCGAACCGGTCGATTTGCATCCATTCATCCCAGATGGCACAGTGCTTCGCGGGACAAATTCTTTCGGTTCGCCCGATCTGGCCGGTTTGCCTTCCTTTGTCCCACTTGTCCCAGAGCAGTTGGTTGATTTTCTTCTCCCTTCGGTCGGGTCAGCTTCTCACACCTTATGCGTCCTTCTGGTCTGACTGTCTTGGTGCTACAATTCCCTGTTTCAGGTGAACCAGCCGGTTCGCGTCCTCCTCGCACTCACGGCCTAGATGTCCCAATGCGAAAGTTTCCTGTTTCAGCCACACCGGCCGGTTCGGGTCTTTCGCGTACTCTTGTCCCGCTTGCTCTCGGTAAAGGACTTGGAAAATTTTTCTTTCTTTCGGCTGATTCAGGCATTTCACGTCCATTTTTCCTAGATGTCCCTTTACTGTTTGGGCCGCCTATAGGATTTTCGACCGATCCGTGCCTTGGCGTCCCAAATGTCCCACTGTTCCTAGGACAAGGACTTAGCCGATTTTCACAATTTTTTCTTGCCCAAGCTTATTTTCTGCAACTTTCTCGCATTTTCTCAGAGCTTGTTCTTTTCAACCTAGACAGGGGAGTTTGAAAAATTTCTGAAGGGACCCTAGAAACATGATTTTTCCCTGGATTAATCAATTTTCCTGGGACTTGAGAATTCTGATGTATGTTATCAGTTCAACCCTGGGGGGGTGAAATTGGATAACAATTTGGTGACTCAACGGGGTCATCTACCTGCTAGATGAAAAGACCAGTTGTGTGGAGCAGTCCATTGGGCATGGAGTCATTAAATATTTTTTTGAGGACCCTAACTGACTCAGAATGTGCAAGGAGGAAGATGGAATGTTACCTGATGAAAGAAAGGACTACAAAACATCTCCATGGACAACAAGTTGTGCTAAAGCACTTAGGGAAAACAAAGCTAACCTATAGCAAAACAATGTGCACAAGCACTTGGAGGAAAGAAAATCTAATCTAATATTTACAGAGGTAGTGAACTTTCCTCTAGAAGCAACGCTTGAGATAGATTCCATTAACTGGAATCTGCAGTTCTTCACCATCCAATGAGGCCAATTGGAAAGCATTGCTGCTCTTGCACTTTGTGACCACGTATGGGCCACTCCAAATGGCATCAAATTTTGAATGCCTTCCCGGTTTTGCTCTGTCCACATCCCATTTCAACACTAGATCTCCAACTTGAAAAGATCTATCTTTGGCCTTCCTATCAAAGGTCTTCTTGATCAAAGCTTGATCCTTTTCCATTGCTTGGGATGCCTGATTTCTGATCTCTTGCAGCTCCATCAACTCTGCATACCTCACCTCCATGGGCTCAAATTCAAGTAACTCCAGCTGCTTCATGAGTTCCAATGTTGGCAACTCAAGTGACATGGGCAAGATTGCCTCTCTTCCATAGACAAGCCTGAATGGAGAGTTACCTGTGGATCTTTTGGGAGTGATCCTATCAGCCCATAAGGCTGATTTCAGCTTGGTATGCCAAGACCTATGATTCTCATCAAGAGTCCTCCTAATGATCTTCAACAAGTTCTTGTTTGTAGACTCGGCCTGGCCATTACCCTGAGGGTAATAGTTCGATGAAGTGCTTAGGTAAATACCGTTCTTGACAGCCCACTCAGTCACCTTGGATCCAATGAATGCTAGTGCATTATCAGAGATTATTGTAGCAGGTACACCAAATCTGGTTGTTATCCCCTCATAAAAGTCTAAGATGTTAGACTCATTCGCCTCTTTGAGTGCTACTTCTTCTGTCCATTTGGCGAAGTAGTCCGTGGCCGTCAAAATCTATTTGTGCCCTTGGCTTGAATTGGGATTAATGACTCCAATGAAGTCCAAACCCCATTGCATGAATGGCTGGTCAACTGAGATTGGATGCAATGGAAGGGCAGCAAGTCTTTCTTTTCCTGTGAAGAATGCACAATTCTTACACCTCTTGATCCATGCATAGCAATCACTGAAAATTTTAGGCCAATAATAACCAGCCTTCATGATTTTTAGAGCTGTCACTCTTGGTGCAAAATGGCCACCAGCTGGTCCACCATGAAACTCTTCCAACATCCTTTGAATCTGGTTTGTGCTAATGCATCTCAGCAGCACTCCATTCACATCTCTCTTGAACAAAACTCCATCAACAATGGCATACGGGACAGCCTGCAATCTGAAGTGTCTTCTTTGGGTCTTGTTCATCTCTGGAGGGCACAAGCCTGTGCCTAGGAAGTGTATAATATCTTGGGTCCAGCAAGGAGTGGGGGAAGCATTGTCTTCTTCTTGATCACCACTTGGCCCGTGGCTGTCCTGGACTATTAAAATAGCCTCTTCCTCATTGCATACTTCCTTTGGCTTCCCCAAAACCAGCTGCTCACATAGTCCTTTCCCTCTTACCAGCTTGGTGATCTTGATATCAATGTCATATTCCATGACACGGGTGATCCATCTTGCCCTTTTCTCATTCAAATCCTTGTTGAGGAGGAAGTCCTTAACTCCAGCATGTGAGACCAGCAACTGGACCTTGTTGTTTGAGACTAAATGCTTGAATTTCTTCAAGCTTCTGATTACTGCAAGTACATGCTTTTCAATAAAAGAGTACCTCACCTCACAGTCATCTAGGCTCTGGCTGAAGAAGGCAACCGACTGCTCATCATTATCTTTGTTCTTCTGTACTAGAATGGTGGAAATAGTGTCATCACCTCCAAATGCATAGAGGATGAAATCCTTGGAGAAGTATGGGTTGATGAGAGTTGGCGCCTGAGAGATAGCTTCTTTGATTGCTTCAAAACTCTCCTTGCCTTCTGCTGTCCACTTAAAAGCCCTGCTCTTCTTTAACATTTTGGTGATGGGCTTGACAAGGGGTGCAAAATCTGGGACAAACCTCCGAATAAAGTTTATCCTTCCCAAGAAACTTTGAAGAGCCTTCTTGTGACTTGGCAATGGTAGTGCTCTTATGGCTTCAACCCTCTTTGGATCAATTGCCAGTCCCTCTTTGGAGACAATATGGCCTAAAAGTTTTCCTTCATGTGCAAGAAAGATGCACTTCTTGGGGTTCAAAGACACTCTGAACTTTCTACACCTCTGAAACACTTACCTGAGGTGAAAGAGATGGTCTGCTGCGTTCTTTGAGAAGATAGTGATATCATCTAGGTATATCAGCACTATCTTGTTGATCAAACCTTTGAATGCCATGTCCATTTCCCTTTGAAAGGTAGCACCAGCGTTGGACAACCCAAATGACATCTTCTTGTAAGCATATGTGCCCCATTTAGTTGTGAAGGCTGTCTTGAATTGGTCTTCTCCCTTCACCATAATCTGATTGTAGCCTGAGTATCCATCTAGCAATGAAAACCTTTCTGAACCAGCTACAACCTACAATATTTGCTCCATGGAAGGGAGTGGATAATGATCCTTGAGAGAGGCTCTATTCAAATCTTTGAATTCGACACACAACCTGATCTCTCCATTCTTCTTTCTGACTGGGACTAAGTTGGCAACCCAACTTGAGTGTTTGATGGGGAAGATGATACTGGCCTCAATAAGCTTGCTTAACTCTTTTCTCATGAGAGGCTTAATATGGGGATTCACTGGCCTTTTCTTTTGCCTGACAGGCTTAGATTCCAGATCCAACTCAATAGTATGTTGTGCCAACTTTGGGTTGAAACCTATTAGATCTTTGTAAGTCCAAGCAAAAACATCTGGGAATTCTTGACAAAGCTGAACAAAATCAGATTTCTCTTGTGAGGTACTTACTTTGCCAATCTGCAATGTTTTGCCTTCTTCCACTAAAATAGTCTCTGAATCCTCACCCTTTACTTGAATGTTCACTTTCTCCTTCCGGAACTAATCATTCGGGTTGAAGATTGACTCCAAGGTTATGAGGCCTTTTGGTAATTTGTTAGTTCTCAGCTGCACCACTTGGTCACCATACTGCTGATGCAACTTGTCTTGATTCCTGGCAGAGAACTCAGTTTCTTCTTGTAGGAAATTAACAATTTGCTGGTCATTCTCAAACACTTGCCAACTGACATTGTTATCCGGTAATGAAGGCCTCACAATCACGTGGATGTTTGGCTGTACCTTGTCTTGTTGAATGTTTTTCATGATGTCAAAGGGTGCCCCTACTGCTACGAGCCTGTCAGCAGCTTGATTCTCTTTCATGGGAATGGATTCGATGCCAAAACCTTCAAAATCTTCCATGAGGTCCCACACCCTATTCTTGTAGCACTTGAGTAGATCATTCTTGGTAGCATGCCGTCCCTTGACCTGATTTACAATCAATTCACTGTCCCCAAAGACTTGCAGATTCTTTATTTTTCTTTTGATTGCCCAATGCATCCCTTGCACCAAGGCTTCATATTCAACAGTGTTATTGGAGCATGCAAATTGAAATCTAAAAGCTGAATAGTACTTTATTCCTTGAGGTGAAACAAGCATTGCTCCACTTCTTGCACCGTGCCTACTCCTTTATCCATCAAAAAACAGCTGCCATACCTCATTGTCATCTTTATGGCTTGGCTTGGCGATGCTAGGAACAGGTTGATTTTCTTCATGTATACAATAGACTCCTAGCTCAGATTCTTCTACTTCTTGATAGGGATCAAAGGCATGTATCTTGTTTGCCCATTCATCAAGAGTTAGATCCGGGATACTTCCAACCTTGGTATCAGCTTCATCAGTACTAGGGTGATCTTCTTGATCAAATGCTGAGAAATTGGCATTAATCTGACTTGGAGTGTAAGGCTCAATATGGAAGTTTGCAATAGGTTTAGAACTAATTGTAGCCTTAGTTCCATACCTTGTTCTAAACAACATGTGAGACCAATCAGTAGACAAATACCCCCCAATCTTGGCTGTGAAGTCCCTTGACAAACAGAGGGCAAAGAGTGGTGGAAGGTCTATGACTGATACATCTTGTAAGACAAAAACATTTGGACATGCATGCAAGGTAAGACTCAAGTTTTTAATCACTCCAACTATTGCTATTGCTGTCCCATCTAGCTGCACTACCCCTTTAGATGTTATTTCATACTGGAGTCCTAGCTGATCAGCTATCTGTTCAGGCATTACTGAGCTACTTGCCCCGGAGTCTATCATGCAATTATGCACTAATTTATCCCCAATGATTAATGAAACATAGAAAGGAGGGGGCTTCAACATTTTACCTTGTTATCCTCCATGATTTTCTTCGGGCTAGGCAACATTTGTAAGCACTTTGTCTTGCATCTGAACCTGCTGATTTGAAGTTGGCCAATCCTTCATGGCAGCTTGCAACAGATCTCTTTGTCCTGGGATGGATAGGGATTCCCACATTGATATGTTGATGTTTGTATTCTTCATCTGATCAATGATACTGAATGGTGATGAAGAATCTCTCTGCTATCCCTTGGTTTGCACATTTACTCCTTGCGCGTGGGTAGCAACAGCTGGCATTTGAGTTGGCCTAGGGGCTGTTCTTGGTTGCCCTTGTGTATTTGAAACTGGACTCTACTTGCCAATCATTTTTGGAGCCGTGGAAGGTTGTGGAGTAGTCGGGGCTGATGGCTGTTCTTCACCCAAATTTCTCCTCTTTGACCTTGTGTTGGCTGCAACACCTTGAGAAAATGCTTGATTCATGCCACATAAATTTTCTTCTTGCCAGTTTACCAATGTGGTGTCATTTGGGGCTGATTTTTGTTGGAATGTTTCTTGTTGTTAACTGTTTCCTTGACTGCCTTCACCCTCCACACCAGTAATTGTCACCATTAGTGCTTGATTGAGAGCACCATTGAAACACATGGATTGGTTATGAGGCTCGTTGCATGGAAAGCACCAATCATATTCCTGAGCAATGTTGTTCTGTGTTGGCACTAATGCCTTAGAGGCAGATATGGCATTTGGATTATAGGGCTAGAATGGTCTATTGGCAGGAGGCCTTGCTTGTCTTTGGTTTTGATTTGCAGCCTGATTAGGTGGTCTTTGTGGTTGGTAAGGCTGCCTATTAGGTTGAGCTTGGGGCTGATATGGTCTAGCACTCTGAGCTTGCTGTCTTTTGATAGTAACCAGCTCATTTCCCAAATTTTGCAACTGTTTCATGACCTCTTGGAGTTCATTTGAAGCATTAGAGGATGAAGTGGAAGCTTCATTTGAACTCTGATTTCTAGGAGTGGGAATAGGAACCAAAGTGGGTGTTTGACTAGTGCTTAGATTTTCTAAGTTTGGATACAAGGGCATGGGAGGCCTAGGAGCCAGTTTACCAGCTTGAATAAGACATTTTTCAGCCCTAATGGCAATGCTATAAGCCATAGGGATAGTTATGCCTCCCATGTACTGAATCAACATAGAAATATCAGAATTTAAAGCTTTAAGGTAATATAGAAAAGCACCTTCTGTTGTTGGCCTGACTGCCACTGGAATCCTATCCCAAGACCTCTGAAATCTGAAGTTCAAGTCAGTCAGCTGCTCGTTGGGGGCTCTCTTGATAGTTGTCAGCTGCTCCAAAAGAGACAAGTTGTCTCCCTTCTCTCCAAATTGCTCATGAAGTGCAATACACAGCTGATTCCAGTTTGTGATAGAACCAGCTCCAAGGCTCTTAAACCATTGTAATGCTTTACCCTTGAAGGAAGATGCCAGTAACTTGATAGCCACTTGCATTTCATTGATTTCATGGATTGCACAAAGGTTAGCAATATCTTTAACATGATGACCTGGAGTAGTCTGATTTTCTCCACTGAAGTAGGGAATGTTCTTCAAGGCTGCAATAGGAACTGGATGTTGTGCATTAAGAGCAAGTGGGCTGCTGCCTGTGAAGTTGACGTAGGGGTTGTTCTGAGCCATTCTAATTGGTTTTAAAACCCTTGTTGACTGAATGAAAGGCCTACCAGGTGGAGAATTTGAGAGAGTTCTATTTAGTGGAGATGGAGACCTTTGAATCCTTCTTCCTCTTTGCCTTATTATTGGAGATAACTGCAGGTATTCAAACAACACTTCTTCTTCTCCAACTCTTGACCTTGTGTTGATTCTTCTCATGAGTTTTCGGGCCTGCACTACTGAAACCAGCTGATCCTTCCCCTTGGAGTCACCAGATATGCAAATAATAGCTCTTATAAGCAAGAAGACTGCAGCAGATGCATATCAACTTTGCTGCGATAAAAAATGAGACCTCTAGTGTCCCACCCGATGTGCCAAAACTGTTGTTGCAGACTCACAACACCCCTGGATGCAGATCAGGCTTCTAGGTTGATGTTTAGGAATCCAGTGTGATTGGACAACATGAAATCCTTTCTCCAAGTGTGGGACTTGTAAAGATGAGAAAGGATTCTTCAGAGAAGGCTAGTTCCTATTCCTCTGTTCAGATGCACACAAAAAATGCAGAGGGTTTGCTAAAACCTAATCTAGTTGCCAAGGAGACAGGGTAAGAAAATGCGTAGAATAAAACCTAAACTACAATGGTGATGCACTGAGGAATGTTAGACACTCATTTTGAAAATATAACATAGACCACATAGATGCAATACAAACACTATGCACAGGTAACCAAACTGCAATAAGAGATCAAAATGACAGCAATGAATACATGAAAGGGTTGAGAGTCAATCACAATCGTATATATTATTGCTCAAGAGCCGATACATTACATTGCAGTGGCCAAGAGGCACGAAGACTGGCATTACAACCCATATGGGAGGTTTGAAAGCTCCACAAATTCTCTTGCAAGCGAGGGAAGAAGGGAGGATGCAAAACAAGAATGTCCCCACTGTTCCTAGGAGCTCTTCTACAATATATCAAGAAATGAGAGGGAAGAGAGAGGAAATCCAGAATCTACCCCAACCACTTCTTGGTAGCATTTAAAATCATCTCATTATGGCAGAAGCGGCGGATCCTGGAAAAACGGCGGGCTATCTAACAGGAGCGGCGAGCTGTCTGCTGCATTAAAATTGGTAGTTGAAGCATTACTTTTGTCTATCATCACGCGTCAGAGATGTTTTCTTAATTTTCTCCCTCCAAAAAGCACCAAAATGCAAGATTGATCCCAGAATAATGTAGAGAATTTCAACAGTTTTCCATTGATATGAAGAACTTGCAAATCCGAGCTCTGGATCGAAAGATATGATGATCTGAAGGTTTAGGGCACGAAACAAGCCAAAACAGATTTAAAAAATATTTTCCCGCGCTCTGCCATCTGGACGACACGTGGTAGGCTCTGGTTCACTGAGCAATTCCCTCTCTCCACCTTTTCACGGCTTTCCTTTGAAATTTCCTTGTGGGCCCCTTAAACTTGGACACATGGCACTATTTCATTGGTTCGGATCAGTGCTCGAAAACTCGCCCCTTTGACTTTTTGGACTTTTTCCTTGGCGACACGTGTCATGCTGTGATTCATCCACGGGCCTGCTAGATTTTTGCATCCACCACGTCTTTTTGTCCTGGATGTCCCAAACTGTTTGGGACAATATCTTCTGGTTGGCCCGAAATGGGCTTCCACGTCCCCTTTCTGTCGGTGACACGTGGTGTGATCTGATTGGCTTTCGGCTCCTTCGGCTATCCGCGTCCCGTGCGTCCCTTTGTCCCACTTGTCCCACTTGTCCTGTTTCGGCTGAACTGGCCGATTCACGTCCATTCATCCCAGATGGCACAGTGCTTCACGGGACAAATTCTTCCGGTTCGCCCGATCCGGCCGGTTCCCATTCCTTTGTCCCACTTGTCCCAGAGCAGTTGGTCAATTTTCTTCTCCCTTCGGCTGGGTAGGCTTCTCGCGCCTTACGCGTCCTTCTGGTTCGACTGTCCTGGTGCTACAATTCTTTGTTTTGGGTGAACCGGCTAGTTCGCATCCTTCGCGCACTCACGGCCCAGATGTCCCAGTGCGAAAGTTTCCTGTTTCGGCCGAACCGGCCGGTTCGGGTCTTTCGCGTACTCTTGTCCCGCTTGCTCTTGGTAAAGTACTTGGACAAATTTTCTTTCTTTCGGCCGATTCAGGCATTTCGTGTCCATTTTTCCCAGATGTCCCTTTGCTGTTTGGGCTGCCTGTAGGATTTTCAGCCGATCCGCGCCTTGGTGTCCCAAATGTCCCACTGTTCCTAGGACAAGGACTTAGCCGATTTTCACAATTTTTTTGGCCCAAGGTTATTTTCTGCAACTTTCTCGCATTTTCTCAGAGCTTGTTCTTTTCAACCTGGACAGGGGAGTTAGAAAAATTTCTGAAGGGACCCTAGAAACATGATTTTTTCCCTGGATTAATCAATTTTCCTGGGACTTGAGAATTCTGATGTATGTTATCAGTTCAACCCCGAGGGGTGAAATTGGATAATAGGAACTATGTCCTAAGAGAAGATATAGCTATTTTATCATATCAATGCAATTCACATAAATATTCATATATATTTTCACAGCACATGCATAGTCCTCTAACAAAAACATGCATGCAATCTTCTATAATCAATTCAATCGAAAATTTTTGGAACTATTTCGAAACTAATTCGGTGAAACTCATAACAAAACAGGGACATACCATCTGCATTAGTTCTCATTTAGGAAGTAATTGTGGAAGGAGAGTAACACTAGACATCTCTCCCCAACACTCTTCTGTCGTGGAATGAGATCACCCAAAAAACACACACTTGGCGTGAGATTGATTAAAAAAAACTCGTATTTGGTATGAGATCATTAAAAAAACTCACTCTTGGTGTGAGATCACACAATAAATTTGTTCTTCTACAACATTTTCGAGAAATTTTTCTATCCCTTAACACTGATCTTCATCAGGAGCACACTTTCCTTATACTACATTTTCACATTTACATACTTTTACATATTTTACAAGAGTTTTCATAGTACATGACTTTGACTACTCTTTCGCTCTTCTTTTGTAGGTATTTCCTTAATACACAATAATAAGCAACACTTAATTAATCATAACATTAGGTATAATACGATACAATACCATATGCTTCACCCCTAAGGTCAATTCCTCTTTCTTAGCTTCCACACTTCATTTTTATCACCTCACACTTTCACTTGTCCATTTGGCATGCATTTCGCCATCACACTCTACATGGTTATGAGGTACACATCTCTTACCTACTTTATGTTATCCACTATTCACTCAAAAACATAAAGTGGGGGAAAATGTAGACACAAAATCAAATACTTGGGTAAATTTTTAGGTCCTAAGCACATAATTGCATTCATATGATTCGTAAGTGATAAAAATAGTAATTGACAGTTATCTTTGGCCTCTTTATGTTTTTTCTTGTCTTCTTTATGGTATTTCACACCATACAACCCAGTCGGTACTTTACTGCTTTATCTTTTATGACTCTGGATGCCAGCACCTAGTGAGGATGCTAGCACCCAACTACCCTCATCCCCTATGGGTACCTTTGTCCTCTTTCCACCTTACTTGCTCTCTTTTATCTTTTGGGCATCTTATTTTCTTACGGGCCAACCTTCCAGTTGTCAATTACGACATTTAACCAATGGAATCATATATATACAAATTTATGTGACTAAAATAAGGACCAAGCTCTAAAAATCTATTATCATCACCTAAGCTTGCATCGAAAGGCATCTAATAGCACTAAAGGCATCCATCTAGCATCCATTCAAGGGACAAGGGACTGAATTTTCTACATATATTTCATAGGAAGGGGAAGTTCATTATTCCATCCACACATCTAGCTATCACCCACTATTAAGTTTACTTTCACAAGGGATTCTTAGGGAATGATTCTTTCACACACGCACAAGAACTATATGAAGTATGTGATGTAGTACAACACTCGGTCAGGTGACCACTGGGATCAGTTTGAATCCCCATATTGCATCTTTTCTTTTTGGGATTTGATGTAGTTTGAGGATTTTGTAGTTCAACATATCTTTGTACATTACAAGAGACTTCTAGTATCAAAGTGTGACATACATGTGACCAAAAATGACTACCAAAAAAACTTGTGTGACACCAGAAAAACTAGGTTTTGAGCTCCTACGTGGTCACATGCACTTAGCAAAGGTATTTGACACCTAGGAACCTTTGCCCCATTCTAAATGCCCTGGACCTGTCTAATCCGCTAGTTCCAGTATTTATTGGGCACAGTTGCGATAGTATTCCCTTCCAATTTAATAGTTGTTCCAGTCCATCTCACCTTCAGGGAATCGTAAATTATCTAAGTCACTCTTTCGCTCTCTTACACTTCGGGTCTCATATTTATTTTAGCTTATTGTTTATGTCATCTTGTACCTAGCAATTGTATTTTATAGTTTACATCAGTGGCTTTGCAATATCTAGGGTTTAACATTAACATCTATATTTTTGTTAAATCACAATGCATTTGGTTTTCATTTATCACTCACCTACTAAATAAATGGGCATTATCTAATATGATGAAAGTAAAGCAAATAATAGAATAATATTAATTGTAATCATAAAACCAAAGTTACAATGTACTTCCACGTTTCTTTTGAACATGTGATCCTCCTAATTACCTCTAAGGCCCTATAAATCATATTAGTACTATAACCAAGTACACATGCATATGAATTAAACAACACATAATAATCCATAGTGTCACATGATCAAATCATAACACTAGTAGCGATCCAATAGCTCCAACAAAATGAGCATGCCTCATCAAAAAGGATTAACAACATAAATAGATAATGTTTAGTAGTTTTACCAAATAGGCACTTATTAATGTTTGCCAAAGTATCCAAAGGGAGGGATATTCCACATAAAAAGAGTATCTCCCCACCCCAACAATGAAATAACAACTTACACATTTCCTTGCATCGGTGAAGACCACCAAAAAGGCCCCACCAATGCTTTTCCTTATAGGAATGGTAGTAGACTCCATCCCTTTTCCAAAAATGATAGGTAAAATGAATATAGGATTGGTTGTAGTGGCATCTAGGTGGAGGTGTTAGAAAACATTGTGGAGGGTGATCTAGTGTAACTCAAATCATGTTGATCAGAGAACACTTGACAGAACTCACACAAGAAGTCCATGTGGAAAATAGGCCAGGTTCAAGGGCACAAAGGGACAGGAAGAACCCGTGCACACAGGACAAGTCAACATTCAGGACTTAGCCATTTTTGGGCATGAAGATCTATTTTTAGAAGATAGTGTGCAGAACACACCAACGATGCAGAGACGTGCACACCACGCATTGTCTATTTCTGGAGGATTAGATTCAGAGCACTTTTTCATGGAGACAGTCTAAGAATAGGATTGTCACCTCAATTAACTATCAGTAGTCTATAGATAACACACTTGCATGTGTGGCTATGCATGAAAATGGCACATGGCTATTAATAGCATGTGGCCTATTTTTGGAATAGATAAGCAGTGAAGGGAAAGTCCCCACCCTATATATATGTAGTGAATTACCTGGTAGGGAGATGATGGATATAGAGAGATAGATAATATAGTGTGTGTGAGAGGGGTATAAGTATACAGAGACATGTACATGTTTCTAGATTACCATATCAGATCCATGTGTGCATCGACATAGATTGCTAGTATTGTAAGAAGCTTCTGTGTTATTGTGATAATTAAGAGATGGAAGATATTGACTGAACCTAAGTGTCATTCCTGTGTGTAATTGGGTAGTGCATGTTCTTATTTCTATCATGATTATTGTTTAAACCTATTCTTTCTTAGATCTAGATCTGTCATGCACTGTATAATGATGTATTAGTTATGGATCTATATGCTTTAAGTCTTCATCATGTTAACATTCTGCTACAGCAACCCTAAAGAGGGACCTGGTACCTTTGCATGCTTCGGGTGAGCACTCAGTCTAGGCTGAGTGATGTGCCAATGCATCTAGGGTATTATCTAGTGAATTCTAGGCTGCATCATTGGTTCCGTTGCTGAGGACCTCTTTTTTAGTTGTTTTCAGGATGGTTCACAATGAAGACATACCGGTTAACTCTAGCAAGTATTGAGGAATGGATACATGATCTGGAGGAAGAATATGCACAGCGGTTCAACACTGGATCTGAGTTTAACACACGCACTATGGGTGGAACAG
This sequence comes from Taxus chinensis, assembly GCA_019776745.2. NCBI lineage: Eukaryota > Viridiplantae > Streptophyta > Pinopsida > Cupressales > Taxaceae > Taxus > Taxus chinensis. Next base: position 595,591,950 of record CM034154.1, on the reverse strand, counting down.
AACATGTATGACAGTTTATATGAGAGATTTTTTGCCATCTTTCTAGTAGAATTATATGAGTGGCTGATTGCTTATGCATCTAAGTGGAATTGGAGGTATCACGCACTTGTCTGGACACAGGAAGAATTTTAGGCCCTTTATGATGCTGATCTAATTTGGACTCGAGTTGTGGATATGTGGTTTCATGGTGTCTAAATAGTTATATTCTTAGAATATTCAATTTCGACGTATTCTTGTCCTGAAGGTAGCTGAATTCCAGTTTTTACGGTATCCTAGAGGAACATATCTGCAAAGTATTCCACTGGTGATCAAGATCTTGATGGTAACTTTGAACCTGGAGAGTAAACCGATGGCTAACTAAACCTCACCACACATGAGGGCAGGAACAGGTTTGGTGAAAGATGGCATAGACCTAGTGGCAGAAAGGTAGAGAGAGGAGAGGTGGCTTAAGTATAATGAGGCATGCGTGAGAGGGAGATAGAGAAGCAACATACCATTGCAGAAAGTATGGCATTGAGGAGAGAGATGGCTTCGTGAAGGATTTGAAGCTCACGTAGAAGATGTGGAGCCAGAGCATCAGGAACTCCCCCATCTTGGAAAGCATGATAGGGATCCCCCCTTGGCCTCACACAGAAGTGTGCTAGCAGAGACTACCTGGGCCATGGGCACGCATCTTAATCCACCTGGTGACCTAGCCCTTGCACTTGGTTTTCTAGTATCTAGTACGACAAGTAATCAACAAGTGAATTTGGGAAACAGGAGAACTAGAGTAAGTCAGAGAGCAAGTACATCAATGGTAGGACAAGACGAATTCAATGTTATTTGGAGGAACATTTTCAGGTGCATCATCTGCACAAAATGTAAGCGCGCTAGAATGTTGGATTCACCTCTGGAAGTGGAACTACCACACAGACTATAGGGGTTCAGTATAGTACTACTGTCAGAGCATAGGGGAGTACATCTACAGGTCCTATTCCAGCTACAGGTGGAGGATCAGGAGGTATAGGTGGTTCTAGTTCTGGTGGATCTGGTGGTTCTGGAGGCAGGGGAAACACAGGAGGTTCTGGATCAGGTGGGCAAGGTCCACACCAACCCCAGAATATTTATATGGAGATGTCTCTTCATCTTCCAGAGTATAGAGGCATAGAGGATGCTACTGAGCATGTGCACATGTGTGAAATATTGTGGCACGTGAAAGGGATCATGACTTCTGAGTGCAAGGAAAGTCAATTTTCTACTACATTACAGGGACGTGCACACAGTCTGGTATAGGAAGTTTGACCCTGATCAAACTTGCATGGATTATGCAACATTGAAGGATGCTTTCTTGAAAGAGTTATATATCCCAGAATTTGAGTAGAAGAGTATAAGCACGCTCAAGGATATCAAGCAAGGCACTACTGAGAGTGTACGTGAGTATGATGCCCATTTTAAAACACTCTTATCTAAGCTTTCTTATGATATTCATGCAAGCCAGCATGCACAATGGTTCGTTGGTGGATTGATTACACCATTCAAAAGAGCACTGTCACATAAGACATACACTGATCCACATGAAGCACTGGAAGTATCTTTGTGTGCTGAGGTAGTTGGGAGCATTAACACTGGTTAGTCCATTCTTAGAGGCACAAATTTGCAGCTATGGAAAAATAGTTAGAGAAGCTATCAACAAATTCAGCCCATGAAATGCGCTCAGGGATTTGGTGTACAGATTGTGAAGTGGAAGGTCACACCAAGGATAGTTTCCCTCACAGATCTATACACTCATTACTGTTGGACTGTGAGATCTGTCATTTGAATCATGATGCTAGTCACTGTCCTTTGTTACAGCGCGCGATAAGGAAGAATGTATCTTGTTACTATAAAATTTTCCAGTCCACGACCCATGATACTGAAGATTTTCAGTTGATTGGTCAGATCCAGGATGCTATAGACATTGGGGTATGACAAACAAGCGTAACAGATAATTCTAAGGGTAAGAATGAGCACCAGGATCAGGATCATAATCAAACGCGCTATGATAGGAATGAGGGGCATTTTGAAGGAGGTCGTGGATATCGTAGTGGATATGGAGGATGAGGTTGTGGTGGAGGAAGAGGTGAGTTCCCTCATGGAACATGTTATACATGTGGATCTCTTGACCACTATAGGCATGAATGTCCCCAGAATATTGCATGTTCTTTCTGTGGAAAGAACCATAGCTATGAAGAGTGCCTGGACTTATATGAGCATCTGAGTAAGCAACATAAGCAAGAAAACAAAGGCACTGGGATGGTTAGAATCCAACGCATGGTAGAAGATCAGTGGATGCCCAAGATAGCACCAGGACCTGAGGCATTAACAGTGAAGATTACTACACGAGCTGAAGCGGCGCGTAAAGAGAGGCATTGCACCAGAAGCCTACGATCACCAAGGAGGAGGTTTTGCATGCAAGGTACCTAGATCCTTGCTCATCAGAAGGAAGTCTATCAAGAGACCATGGAGGTCCTCAGGAATCTTCAAGGTGAGATACAATGTTTAAAGGAGCAGTCAAGGAAGATGGAGTAGAAGAAAGAAGTAGAAAAATTCCCCTCTGATATTGATGACATCAGAGAGGTTTGTAAAATGTTGCACCAGGAGAATATTATTCCATTGCTAGGAAATTGGTTGAAGGGGAATACCCCGCGCACAAGCACTGAGAATGAACGGAAAATCCTACATGAAAATCTTCCCCCTGATAGCATTGACTATGACAAGGAAATTACTCTGAATGTTGTTGTGGATGGATGGCTGCTGAGCAACATATTGATTGATACAGGTGCGGAAGTGAATGTGCTTACATTAGATGCATGGGTACAAATGGGGAGGCCTCCATTGCAGCCATCATCTAATGTGTTGTTTATGGAAAACTGGACTAAGGCCACTCCCATAGGAGTTTTGAAGGATGCATCTATAACCATACAAGGGGCCAAGTTCACTGGGGATTTTGAGGTATTAGCACTTGCAGAAGTAGATAGTTTTCCAGCCTTGCTTGGATGCCCTTGGTGTTATGCGAATAATGTTGACTTGAGATTCAATAAGGGGTATATCAGCTTTGAGAACAAGGAGGAAAGGGTTGTAATACCTTTGACAGATGGGAATTCTACACCATATGTTGAGCCTCTAAGTGAGGAGGACTTAAACAGAATCTATGTATGCATGCTATTCAGGACCTAGAGGTCAATGAGCCATCAAAGGAAGGCATCCTACAAGTGGGAATATTCTCATTCTATTAGTGATACTATGAGTATTGCTTGTGACAATTGGGCTCATGGTACATATGAACTAGTAGGGCGACGAGGTAAAAAGTGCAGGTTGCACACAAAAATAGACTTCATTCTGTTCAACGGATAGGTAGTGTAGTACCTTGGTATACTGGGGCAGAAGATCTTCCTGTATTTTTGAAAGCCATGGAAGCACAGTGGACAGATCAAATTAAGAGAAGAGATATGTTAGTGTATACCTTGCATGGGACAACAGTGCACTGGTGGGTAGTCCACAGAGATAATCTTATAGAATGGGAGGAGATTGGAATCACCCTATCTACTAGGTTTTTAAGGAGCAATGCACCTACGTAGATCTACACTTATAATGGTGATCAACCTGTTCAGCATCACATTCAGCAGTGTGAGAGACTCTGGACAGCGGGACAGGAAGCATTACCACCTTCACTCTGGGTGCATAGATTGTATTCTACTCTACAAGGATGCACACGCACCTGGTATGTATATGCAGAACTACATAAGAGAGACTGGGAATTGGTAGAATTTGACTGCAGGAATGATCCAGACCTTTGACTACTTCTCGACTAAACCTCCAGTAGAAGAAGCATTAAAATTTGTCAAGCGCTTAACTATGGGAGATAGTGCAAAGGCAAAAGAGCTTATTCAGGAAATATTTAGTGAGATAGAGTTTGGAGCACATTTTGAAAAGGAAGAAGAAATGGACTCCATACTACTTGAACGCACTTGCCTTGAGAAAGAGAAAGGAAAGATGGTTTACATAGTGGATGATGAGGAAGTTGAGAACTTGGATATTGAACATTCACAAGGGGTGCACGAGGTCTTGGACAGTGTAGACAAGGATACGTGCCTATCACGAACCCATGAAGACAAAGAAGGTGAATATAGGTTCAGAGGCTGAGCCAAAGGAGGTCATAATTGGAGACTATTGGTCAGAATCGGAAGTGGAAAAGATCATTGAGTTACTCAGGGATTATCAGGACTTATTCCCTCGAGGGTATCATGAACTTAAAGGCATGCATGAATCACTTGGGGAAATGAAGATAAAGCTTAAGGATGGTGCACACCCAGTTAGAAAGTGACCTTATAGAATGAATCCCAATTTACATGAAAAGGTGAAGGAAGAGATTGATAAGATGCTGAAATATGGGATTATTCGACCCTTGGATGAGTCAGAATGGGTTAGTCCTATGGTGATAAGTATCAAGAAGGATGGTAGGATTCGAATCTATGTAGATTACAGGGAGTTGAATGTTGCATGTGTCACAGACCCTTTTCCTACACCATTCACTGAGGAAATACTGGAAGGAGTGGCAGGGCATGAAATATATTCATTCACAGATGGGTTTTCTGGGTATCATCAGGTTAGGATTGCTCAGGAGGATCAAGAAAAGACAACTTTTACTACTGAATGGGGTAGTTTTTCCTATACTGTGATGCCTTTTGGACTGAAAAAATGTGCTTGTTGTATTCTCACAGATAGTTGTTCAGGAATTCAAATATTTTATTCACAACTTCTTATAGGTTTATCTAGATGATTGGACAGTATATGGGCTTGTGAAAGATCATTGTGACAATCTACGCTTAATGTTTGAACGATGCAGACAATTGAGTATCTCTTTGAACATCAAGAAGTGCATATTTTCTACACCTTTTGGAATACTGTTAGGACATATAATCTGCAAGGAAGGTTTGTTGGTTGATCCAGCTAAGGTTGCAGTCATTCTAGGCCTGGAAGTGCCTACCAGTCAAAGTGAGGTGCATGGATTTTTGGGTCACACAGGATATTATCGGAAGTTCATCAAAGGGTATGCCAAAGTTGTTACACCCTTGGAAGAGTTACTAAAAGGAAAAGGTACATTTTATTGGGGAGAACCACAACAACGCACATTTGAGATATTAAAGGAGAAACTTACTACCGCACCCATTTTGCACTTTCCCTCATGGGATAAACCATTTCATGTGCATGTGGACACCTCTGGCATGGCCATTGGCATGTGTTAGCTCAACCTGGTGAAGGTATTGTAGATCATCCAATTTTCTTTGCTAGTAGGAAGCTGACTCTTGTTGAACAGAATTATACAACTACAGAGCGCGAAGCTTTGTCAATGATCTATGCATTGCACAAGTTTTGACAGTACTTGTTAGCAACACCATTTGTGTTTTATACAGATCACATGGAATTGAAGTATTTGGTGAAAAAACCCATCTTAAAACCCAGCTTGTCTTACAAGGGTGCATATGTAGATGGGTACTCCTATTTCAAGAGTTTGACTTCACAGTTGTGGTGAAGCCAGGGAAAAGTAACTCTGGACCAGACCACTTGTCTAGAATTCACTCAAGAGAAGAAGCACAAACAATTGAAGAAACCATGCCAGATGCACAGTTATATAGGTTACAATGCATGCCATCAGAATTAGAAGACATTGTTGTCTTTCTATGGACTGGTGTGGCACTAGAAGGAATGAAGGCATTAGAAAAGAAACAACTTGCTATACACGCGACACCATTTATGTTAATCAGTGGTGACCTCTACAAGTTAGGTAGAGATGAAGTATTATGCCGTTGTGTATTAGAGCATGAGCACAAGGATATAATGGAGGAGGCACATGGTGGTATTGTAGGAGGCCACTATGCAGGTGATGCAACTGCCTGAAAGATCCTACTTGTTGGATTATGGTGGGAGACACTGTATAAAGATTGTAAAGTGTATTGCAAAGCGTGTGACCATTGTCAGCATCTAGGTAAACTAGGGCAAAGAGATGAGATGCCTTTGAGACCTATTACTAGTGCCGAACCATTTGAGAAATGGGCCATCGATTTTGTAGGACCTATTTTTCCAGCCGCGCGTAGGACTGGGTCACGCTATATCATTACTTATACAGATTATCTCACAAGGTGGGTAGAAGCAACACCTACGAAGGACTGTACAGTGGCTACAACAGCTAGGTTTCTATGGGAGAATGTTCTTACAAGATATGGATGTCCTTTAAGCTTGACAAGTGATAGGGGTACACACTTTTTGAATGAGACAATCAGGATCCTATTAGATGAGTTTATGGTTGCACACCATAAGACTACACCCTATCATCCTCAGGAAAATGGAACTGCTGAGGATTTCAACAAGATTTTGAGCCAGACATTGAAAAAAATTTGTGATGTTGGAAGAAAGGATTGGGATGATAAAGTGTCAGTTATTCTTTGGGCATATAGAACAACTTATAAGAGATTGAACAAAGCCACACCATTTCAGTTGGTGTTTGGTGCAGAAGTTGTTCTCCCTATAGAATTTATGTTACCTTCTTTGTGCATTGCACGCTAGAGGTCTAGCTGATGAGAAGGATTTAGAAGAGCATATTGAGAAGATGGTTCAACTGGATGAGTGACGAGCCATAACACAATGGAGTCAGAAGCAAGAAAAGGCTAGCAAAAAGCATGGCATGATAGAAACATAAGGGATAAGAAGTTTGAGATTGGACAAATGGTACTTCTCTATGACTCTAAGTTCTTGTGCCATCCAGGAAAACTTAAGGTACATTGGTTAGGGCCATATGTTATTACTTACATCCTTGAAACAGGTGCTTTCTAGTTAGAAGCACTAGATGGAACATGGCTACCCAGTTACTTTAACGGGAGTAGGCTGAAGCCCTACTATAAATAAGTCTTCTTGGTGTTTGTAATAAGGCAGTATTTCCAATTAGATTAGGTTTCCATTTTGTATTTCCTTAATGTGTTTCCTTCTTTTTATGCTTTGTGACTTAGTTTTTAGTTCTTGTGTAATAAGTGCACTTGTGTGCACATGAAGCTAACTACAATATGGAGCATGTTGATGCACAGAGGACTGCACATAATTTTAGTGTGGGGTGGTTATTGATATCCAGGTACAAGATTGTGGAATTAAAGATGAAAAGGAATAAGCTGCTACGGGTGTTTGTCAAAGTAAAAAGATTGCTTCTCAAAAGTGACCAAGGATGGAGATGAATGAAGGAACAATATAACGCGAGGTAAGTAGAGGCCATGATAACTACCAGGATAAGGTACAGTGATGAGGTACTCAGGTGCATGGGCACATGCTGAAGAGAAGTCTATGACCAGAGGGTAGGAAGGCGCACTAGAAGGTTATAGCTGGGGCACGAATATGTACCGCACGAAAAGAACAAATTTGGTCAATAAATGAGAGGATATTTGGTAGGTGGAGAAGCAATAAATGCATCAAAATTTGAAAATCTATATAAGGACGGGATGCGAGTTCATTTTTACCATTGCGATTAAGAGTATTTGAGAAAGAGATAAGTGCAAAGAGCCAGTAATCGATTTGAGGTGCGAAGGGTGTGAAACCAGACGTGACAAGTAGATCTGTGCATAGAAGAAGCTTGTGTCCCCGGTGGTGAAGGGTTTGAGTGAAGCAGGACAACAAAGAGGAGCTAGGGCACGTGATTTCACCTAGGGCACACTAACTAGAGCTAGGGTTTGAGTTGGGCATTATAGAGTTGAAGAGGTAAGTGTCTACAGAAGGATTGCAAGGTAAAAATGACACCCAAGAAAGTAGCTGCAGTACGGGAACAAAGGGAAGAAGAAGGTAGTTGTAGAGGAGGAAGAGATGGCACCTGAAAGTAATTTTTCAGAAATGCAATATCCAGAGGGCATCATAGTTGGCAGGAGTGGGATTCACATATAAGAAAAAGTAAAGTGAGCGAATATAACCACAGGACCACAGAGAACAAAAAGGAACTCGATGCCCTGCTCAACATGAAGACAAACAAATGCATGGCAGATGACATGCCAGTTTATGATGATGTAGGTGAGAAACTTCTGAAAAGAATTGGAGTCTACCAATTATATGAGCTTCCATATTTTGGGAAGTATGAGCCTTTATACCGATGGCTCATGAGAAGAGTACATGAGGACTTTTTCTACTTTGCAGGATGTAGAGTCAGAATCTCATCCATGCTGATCTCCACAGTGACAGGTTTGAAGGCCACAAGAGAGGATATAAAGATTGACCTAACAGATAAGGCCATGATTCTAGAAACTAGGAAGGAGTTGGGATACTTGAAGGGTCTGTGTGGTATGGACATTGATAAACTAAAGAATTGTCTAGTTGTACAAGCAGCAACACATCTTGTTACAAAGTTGAATGACCAGGAGAGGTGGTCACAGGTGAACACCATGTGGCTGCATGTTGCAAAGCAGATATCAGAAGGAGTAGTCTACAATATTGCAGGCTACATTACAGAACAGATAGTCGAGGAAGTGTGCACGAGGAGGAAAAATCAGCTTTGGAGCTATTCTATTGTCACTGGTATTCATGGAGATTGGAGTACCAGATGGACCAAAGGAGAAGATATGGGAATACCCCATGGAGAATAAGTCACCAGCTGAAAGGTTCAGCAAGTACCTATGTAAAGGGTCCATGACAGACGATGTCAAGAAAAGAGCAGAGAAATGGTACGACAGGCTCCGCGTGGCCTTTGAAGAAGAGTGGCACATCCCGAAGGACCTACCTTCGGTAATAGGGAAACAAGTCTAGTTTGTTGTATATCAGCATTTCTACATCACATGATTCCCAATGAAAGATGGATCCTGGAGCCCTTGGTGTAAATTTCCTTACACCTTCATAGTGAGGTACTTTCAAACATCAGTCCACAGATTCACAGACACACGCCACCTGGCCTTCAATGCAGAGAAGGTAGACTGTGACTACCACACCCTGAGGAAGAAATATGTGTATCCAGGGTGAAGTGCATATATCGAGAGGCTCATTTTAGAAGTATTGAGCATAAATCCCATGAGTCTAGCTGTCGGAAGATATTGGGGAAGCACTAGTATACCTTCAGCTGAAGCCCAAGATGGAAAACAATAAGTATGTGGAGAATGAGTTCGTGCTCCCAGGGCCACCAAAGGGTCAACATACAATGGAGAACATACCGACACCAAAGCCCACATAAACCATTGATATAGAAGATGAAGAAGAAGAGCGTGAAGATAGTGGTGGCTTGGAGCATAGAAGGAGGCAACCTTCAGATAGGAAGGAATCACAACACACCACTACTCCACCATAGGGGTAGGATGAAGAAGATGATATGGGGGTAGAACAGGGAGAGAACAAGTTCAAGAAAGTATTCAAGACGCACAAGGACTCAAGGTGGAACCCCACAAATGGTAAGGAGATCACCTCATCTCTCTCCACACAAGGAGTCCACTGAGCCAAAAAGGAGAAGGAAGTTGAAGTTAGATGAAGAGGCTGAAGGATCAGAGGAGAGCGTGCCAGGATCTCCTACTCCACTTGAGCAAGAAGAAGAGCCAAAAGATGAAGAGATGAAAGATGAGAGAAGGAGAGAAGGAAACATCTGAAACCACACATGAGACTACTCAGGATACTACACAGACTCCTAACCTTGAAGCTCAAGTTCCAAAAGGGCCAAGGAAAAAGAAGATGAGTGGAGAACACAGTGCACCACTCATTGGATACGTTGAGGACATAGGAAAGATTGTCCACGCCCACTTCTAGAGCACATAGCACAAAAGGATTTATTTGGCTGGGAGCTAATGGATGAGGATATGGCGACCATGCACACTCAAAAGAAACTATCATGGTCAATGCACACCCACATGGATGAGCCTGAATTTGATGTATGCGAGGAATCATGCATGTTGAGACGGCTGAAGAAGGCACCTCAAGCCAGGCACATAACAGTAAAGCCTACTGTTATGTCAGATGAGCAGGTTAACAACGCATTGGTGAAGGTTTCTACTGAAGTTGCAAGAAGAAACATGGACAAAGATGCAACAATAAGAGTGTTGCACGAGGAGCTGAAGACAAAGGATGCAGAGATAGCGTGCCTAACCTAGGAGAGGGACTTAGAGCAGAAGAAATATATTACATTCATCAGCATGGCAGAGGCCATTGGGGATCATGTGCTGAAAGTGCACCCACATCTGGTATCCAAAGTACCTGAATAGTTCCCCTCAGCGATGCACTATGTTAGAACTTTGGTAGACTTGGTATTGGAAGATGACACCATCAGAATGCCACAACCAAAGAATCCTACGGAAGAGGAAGAAAGGGAAAAGGCTTGCAATAGTCAGAAAGGTTGCATCATACGATGGACTGCTGTAAGTGCTTCAAGAAGAATTGAAAAAAGTGGATCATGCCTTAAATATATGCACAACTCCAGAGGCATTGATCAAGGTAAAGACTCTGGAAGAAGATAATGAAGTCCAGAAGGCTATGAGGGATGATACCTTGGGCTGCAGTAGAGAGGTTAACTATTGTAAAACAAAAGTGCATGAGGCCCTGACAACAGCACAAGAGCTGTACAAGGAAAGATTAAATGAGCTTGGGAAACTCATCGCATAGAAAATGGATGTACTGGAGGGAAGAATGGATGCAATGTCCAACATTATGTTGGTCTTGTAGTATGAGAAAGGTGAAATAATGCAAGATGAACTGGAATCCATCATTGTGGACATTCCAGAGAAAGTAGAGAAGGCTCTCACCGAGTGGCAGGCCTTAGAGGCTGAAATAAAGAGGAGTATCTAGAGTTGATCCTTCAAGATGAGACAGAGGAGGCTGCCACATAAAAGCATTCTTTATTCATTCAAATTCTTTCCGATTCTTTCTATTCAACATTTTTTTGGAGATACCCATTGTTGGGGTGACAATGAGATTAGTGTGGGGTAATGTTGATCAGAGAACACTTGACAAAACTCACACAAGAAGTCCACGTGGGAAAACAGGCCAAGTTCAAGGGCGCAAAGGGACAGGAAGAACACGCGCACATAGGACAAGTCAGCATTTAGGACTTAGCCATTTTTGGGCATGAAGATCTATTTTTAGAAGATGGCGTGCAGAACACACCAATGATGCAGAGACGTGCACGCCACACATTGTCTATTTCTGGAGGATCAGATTCAAAGTAATTTTTCATGGAGATAGTTTAAGAATAGGATTATCACCTCAGTTAACTATCAGTAGTCTATAGATAACACACTTGCATGTGTGGCTATGCATGAAAATGGAACGTGGCTATTAATAGCATGCAACCTATTTTTGGGATAGATAAGCGGTGAAGGGAAAGTCCCCACCCTATATATATGTAGTGAATTACCTGGTAGGGAGATGATGGATATAGAGAGATAGATAACATAGTGTGTGTGTGTGGGAGGGATAAGTATACAAAGACATGTACATGTTTCTGGATTACCGTATCAGATCCATGCGCGCATCGACATAGATTGCCAGTATTGTAAGAAGCTTTTGTGTTATTGTGATAATTAAGAGATGGAAGATATTGACTGAACCTAAGTGTCATTCCTGTGTGTAATTGGGTAGTGCATGTTCTTATTTCTATCATGATTATTGTTTAAACCTATTCTTTCCTAGATCTAGATTTGTCATGCACTGTATAATGATGTATTAGTTATGGATCTATATGCTTTAAGTCTTCATCATGTTAACATTCTGCTAAAACAACCCTAAAGAGGGACTTGGTACCTTTGCGTGCTTCGGGTGAGCGCTTAGTCTAGGATGAGTGATGTGCCAACACGTTTAGGGTATTATCTGGTGAATCACTAATTCATAGTTATAATAAAAGAGTCTCTTTATGAAAGGTACCCAAATTGTGAAATTTCCACGGTTAAAACAAAATAACAACATGGAAAAAATTCCATATAAAGGTGATGAAAACAAACCAATTAGTGCATTGTTAGCAGTGGTCCTTGGGATCACTCAACAAGACATGTTACAGTTGTTTTATAAGGAATTCACATATTTATTCCATTTACAACCATTGAAACAATGTGCAATAAAGCTAAATTACCACAACATAGAAATTGTGTAATAAGCTACATACTAGAAAATTACATAATGGGAACACACATGTTAGAGATAGATATATGTCACATAAAATGGAATTATATTACTATAAGGAAACCCAAAAGATCCACAATATTTAAAAATCACTAAAACCCAAGATCAACCTTTTACACAATATGCTTACATTATTTTATATAATATGAGGTGATTCTCAGCCTTCCAATCCCTTCATATTGCCTTATAGGGCTAGAGGATAATTTCACATTCTCTTCCTAGATTAGAACACATTTACATATCTAATATTTTTTCTTATCTAGGATATACACATACATTGGATATTCTGCAATATACAAAATGGATCAAGTCATATTTATGGCCTAATAACTATCTAACACTTTCTTGGGCTTAAATAGTTGTCTTGTTCTCAGATAAAAGAAGCTTGTGAAGTCTAGGAGGTGGTTAACCTTCATTTTTTAGCCTTACAATTCTATTTTTTTGCATTGCATATTTGGGTCCTCTACTCACAGTCGACACATAGAACATTGTTTACTAGTTTTCATTCATTGAACACTACTTAAATGCCATTGTGGGATTTTAATTAAGTAGTTTTTCCAATTGAACAAGTAGTTTTTCTAATAAAATAACATTTTAGATTTTCAATATATGGAGCCTTCCTCATAGATTTACCTTTTGGGGTTTCAACCTATACAAGCTTGCTTCTAGATATCCAAAAGAAAATTGTAATTATATTATAAAAAATACCTTACCTAAAAAATTATGGTATGTTTAGGCCTAAATTTAATTTGATACCTATGTAGATGAATATTATTGAACTTATGCTAGAGGGGGAACAAATGGATTTCGTAATCCCTATGTTTCTTAGATTATGCGGAGCATGATCTATAGAGATATATACTTTAGATTTTCCTTTATGTTATTCACACCAGGTAGATAAAATTTTAAATATATCTTCTATACATCCCAATCTATGATGGCTTCATCAAACCTACTTGAATATCCTTGTAATTGTGCTAAGGCTTGAATGAATTCCAAGAGAACATTTTTTTTTGCATCCTTGATTGGGCACTGAAGACATATATAATTTTGAATTTCCTAAACTAGCAAACACATCCTTGTGATCTCACAATCTCGATGCTTGCATCCTATAAAAAGTGTTACCCAACTTATTTTTCTCATAGTCCCACAATTTGTTGCTCACATTGTCTCTGAATTGCAAGGTTATTTTCAATTATTTATTGAATTCTTTACCATCCTCCAAATTTTTCATCTATGCATGCAGTGTCTTTGTTGGTGTGTGTACTTTTATTTTCATCTTGCCGTATTATCCACATAACGTTGCGAGTCATCTTACTTAGGAGAGGTCATAGGTCTTAGGTGTCTTAGGGGGTATGACATATCCCATTATAGATTCCATCATACATCTTAGTGTGTGTCAGTGCATCATACAAGAGTTAATTTCCTCATGAATTAACTCCTCTTCTACCTTGTGGGGGTATGATTGTCTTGTATTGTGAGTTACAAAACACTTCTATTTTTACCCCCTTTTTTAATCTTTGAGAATGTTATACCTTTTTGTATGCATACTTCATGGTTGAATGCTTGCTTCCTCATGGAACTTCATCATGATGTCATTCAAGTGTAATTCAGTTGATGTACATGTTATCCTGCAAGATCCTCATTCTCACTTTCTATGTCATGGTATCAGAGACGTTACTCTCCATTTTTTATCGCCTACTACTCTTGGTTTTGTGTTATCACTAGTTTCTTGTGAAAGTTTCGTAATCATTATTCCATTTGTTCATTATTTGCATTGAATTAACTAATCTTGTTTTTCATGGAGTTTTTCTGGTTTTTGGGGTTTTTGGTGCATGTGTAGGTGTTTCATGGATTTTTAGGGGTTTTCTAGCTAAATTTGGTTGTTTGCAACCAAATTTGGTGGAAATTGTCTTTTGGAGGCATTTATGTATTTTTTTTTTGGTTTTTCATTAAAAAGTTTTTTTTTTTGAAAAATATGTGCTTCCGTGCCTTTTGCCCTCCTTCTCCTTGCATGTCTTTCTATTTCCCCTACTCACCCATCTTCCTTGCTCCACTCGGGCACACCCTCTACCCAAATCAATTCCTTCCTTCACAAGCTTTCAATGCATCTCAACGAGACGGTAGCACCCCTATGCGAGTTATATTGTTTTTTACACTATTGTGTTGTGTTTAATGACTTGAGCTCATCGAGATACTTGTTCTTTGGCCTGTGTTATTTTGCTTTGGCTTGACGATCCAATTTGACTTGCCCCTAGTCTTGCCTTGTATTTCTCTTTGCATTTGTTGTGTGTGGTTTTCAGGAGTTTTCCGTGGCTTGGCATGCTACTTGCTCAATCTCCTTGAGTTTCCGTCCTCTACTTGCCTTCTATGGCTTTGTGTCTAATTCACCTTGGCATGTAAGCTCTAACACATTAGGTTCTCTGCACTATTATTTTTCTTGGCCCTTAGCCTTGTGGTATCCCTTCAAATGTGCTTCTCCCTGCATAACTCTGATCATATCCCTGCCAACCTACCTTATCCCCCCAAATATTTCTCTTCAATGCGTCATTTCTGCTCTACTATGAGCCCAAGCTTGATCATTCTGCCTTGGCTCCCTCGAGCTCACCATTTGCGTATTCCATTGCAATCCTACACCGGTGGGTCATTTAATCAAGTTGTTCAATTTTTTTAAGTGGTTTTATTAGTAAATTAATCAATCAATAAACTACTTTTTAAATCTATCCTAGTTTTTATTTTTGATATTTTTAAAAAATTAAGCAAAATTGGGAGAATATTATTCTGAACCTAGGGTTACTCGACGTTTTTTCTTATTGACCATTTTATGGGAGTGTGTAGTGTGTTTTGTGTCATGTAGGTCCTTCTGGGATTTTCTAGTGGTTTTGTGCACGTTTTGGAGGTCGTTTTGGCATTTTGGGACCCTTTGACTTGTTTTGAGTTGGTTTTACATTGTAGTGTTTTTCTTCTCTTTCGGGTTAGTGAGTGCGTACACCACAACCTTGCAGAAAGAGAGCCCCTTATGTGACGTGAGACATTTTTTCTCACACAAAACCCTATTTTTTCCCCTTGTTCCTTGCTTACATTCCTTTGTTCTTGTTTACATGTTGTTTCTTTGCTTTCGAATTGGACTTATTGTGGCCTCTAATCTTGCACGATTCATTGCCTAATGCAAGGTTAGTTGTCAACTATCCCATGTCACATGAAAACACCTTATTGTAATCAACACACTACTTATAAAGTGCCAAAAATAGGGGAATATCATTATTCTTGAGTGTTGTA
Source organism: Taxus chinensis (assembly GCA_019776745.2). Lineage (NCBI taxonomy): Eukaryota > Viridiplantae > Streptophyta > Pinopsida > Cupressales > Taxaceae > Taxus > Taxus chinensis. The sequence goes on along the minus strand of CM034154.1, from coordinate 595,576,539 downwards.
TTACATGCAGACGTATTCTCAGCTGATTTTGACGTCTTACAACCTTATGTGTTCTCTTACACCCTTTTTTTTGGATTCTACACTTCTTGCTCTTTTTCTAGACTTGAACTTTGTAGGACTACTTCTAAGAATCTGCCAATTCTTCTTGGTAGAGAGAATTAAAAATCATAGTGTACTTATATGGAATGTTACTTTACTCATGAGGGCCTTTATCCCTTTATATATGGGAAAGTTCCTGCACCCACTGATCCTTATCATCTTGAAGATTGGCTTCACACTTGTAGTATGGTCGTTGGTCATTTTTTGACGTATATTTCTAGGCCTTTCCACCATCATGTGGCGCACACAAAGTTTCCTTGCATTGTTTGGAGAATTCTTAAATCCTTATTTGGACACCCTTTAGAGATTACTTTTCCTACTGATACAATTGTCTCTTATCCCTCTTCATGTGATGATAGTTCTACTAACATAGAATTTTTTGTTCCCATCCCTGATGATGAGGGTTGTCCTTCTATTTCTAATGACGAGAGTACTACTGAGGACCCCTATCCTTCTTCTCTTGTTCACCTTTCAGAGAATGTTGACACCCATATTTTCCCATCAGACATCAGGAAATTTTGTTCCTAGTCATATCGTCATTACATCTGCCTCCATTCCACTTCATGTGTGTGAGGCCCTCTTCACTCCTCTTTCATGTGTTGATGATTCATACGCATTAGACATCACTCTTCTGTTTGTTGAGCCACCTTTTTGGGATGAGTATTTTCCATACCTTCATCATCTCTTCGTAGTGCCTACTTGTGATGTAGTATAACGAGTTTCTCATTATTATATAGGTTTTTTGGAGGATTCCTTCATCTCCTTTATTTTGAGTTCCTCTTCTAGGAATCTCAACACTTCCACTTTTGTGGAGATCATCATTGACCCACATCTTCTTGTGGATCCTATTTCTATTGTTGTGGGGGTTGTTTCTTTTCATTAACTTCACTTTTTTGTTGATGTTCCTCTCTTAGACTCTAATAGTTCTACATTTTTGGCATTACCTTTAGTTCTTTTGGACTCATTTTCTAGACCTATGCCATGTTTCAATGGACCAAATTCAGATTTCTTCATACTATTTTCTTTTGCTTCCTTCACAGAGTGGGTAGACTTCTAGTACTCCACTTCTATCCTTCTTAAGGGTAGGAACATTTTTCCATGTGGTTGGATCATCTTCAATCTATAGCATGAGGACCACATCATCGACATTATTCTAAGGGATTTTCTAGAGTTGTAGATTTCACATCTGAATGTGGCTTCACATATTTTATCTCTCTTTTCTCCTTCCAATCTTCTCTTCTTCTTCTTCCAAATAGATTGCAATTTATACATGGGTATATTATCAAGCCTTTAATTATTGGGGCCCATTTTCCACATCTTTCTTAAGTTGTTAGTGGATTATTTCATCTCTTCTAAGCTGGTGATTTTTACCACTGGGTTTTCCTCCACTACCTGAGAACCTTGTTGTGCATGGGTACCTCATAAGGCATAGTTTCCAGGACCCATTTCTCATTTCTGACTTACCGCCTCATCCTAAGTTATGGTGAAGGGGGGGTGTTAATATGTGTACTTTCCTTGTCAGCTTGCAAAAATTTCCACATTACATGGCGAGTCATCTCACTTAAGTGAGGTTATAGGTCTTAGATTTCTTAGAGGGTTTGATATATTACATCATAGATTCTTTCATACGTGCTAGTGTGCGTCAGTGCATCATACATGAGTTACTTTATATTTCATGAATGTAACTCCTCTTCTGCCTTGAGGAGGTATGATTTTATTGCATTGGGAATTACAAAACAGTCCTATTTACACCCCCTTATTTTATTTATGAGAATGCTAGGCCTTTTTCTTTGCATACACACTTCATGGTTGAATTTTTTATTCCTCATGGAACTTCATCATGCTTCCATTCAAGTATAAATTGGTTGATGTGTGCATTATCCCGCATGATCCTCTTTCTCACTTTCTCCACCAGTATTAGAAATTTTTGTATCTAATTGAATTTCATTTCTTATTTCCTAAAGTTACACACTGTAATCCAATAATTCAAAATTAATTTTCTTAGCTTAGGCCTCAAATTGATGTAGAAGATTTATATATTATCGTAAAACTAAAAATTATGCCTTTGACATCCCTCTTTACTTGGAGCACTTGGTTCTTGAATTCGTGTGCAAGTTTTTGTTCTTTCCAATTGTTCCCCAATTTGCTAACAAAAATATTTTATTGAACTTTCTCACTCATGACTTTTTCACCTATTACTTCCATGAAAATATTAAGATAATTATCCTCAACCTATTGCTTTACATTTTGTAACATTTTCTCGAAAGAATATTTATTTTGTGACAATTATAAAACATTCACACAAATAATTTCTCGCAAAGTGTGAACTTCCTTAATATGTGTTTGTAAAGGAAATTAATTGTTATCCACCCCAATAGTACTGATAATGACTTGTGTAGCGGTCACATGCACAACTTCTTGAGAAAATGTGGTACACTTGTGAAAACATGGGTGGAGGGGAGGATAATATTATTATTCCAAGTTTTTGCTATTGTTTTTGTTCCCCAATAGAATGTTTAAGTGTCTCCTATTTCTTCTTATTTTGTCATTTGTGTCATTAATAACTATGATCTAGAGCTTCCTACCTCCATTGTGTTATCATTCATCTTCTCTTCTATTTTTGCACTTGAATTTTGTACATGATGGGTGTTTTTTCTACCAAAAATAGGTTTAACTTTGGATGTTTTAGCTTCTTTTTGTGTACATTATACCTTAATATTTGAAATTTATTTCTCTTGTGTAATACAAACATGTTTTTCTACTTATTCCTTGGCCTATTTGAGCCTCTTATCCCCTTTACCTTTCTTTTCTTCCTCCTTTCTCTTTTTTTTACTCCATATATTTTTCTTATTCCTTAGTTATTTTTCTTCTTTTTTCTTTTCACCGTCTTATTTATTTTTCTCTTCCTCCATATTTTATGCCTTTGCTTGCACAATTGTTTTCTTTCATAACTCATTTTCCTTTTCTTTGTGTTTCCATTCTTCTTCCTCCTATTTTTATTTCTCATCCCAATTTTCCTTTTTATTAGCTTGATACTTATCCTCATGTTTACACTTTGTTTCTATATCTTGTACAATTCAAGATTTCTCTTCCTTCTTTAATAGGGATTCCTTGTCATCTTAATCTTGTTTGCACTTTTCCTCTTATATTTACATAATTTCTTTCTATTTCAGTTCTTTTTCTTTATATTTTTCTCTCACACCTTCTTATGTTGTATATTCAGAGTAAATTTCACAACGGTTTCTTGTTATAGATAGAAAATCATGCACATATTACTATTTTATATGTTGTTATATGCACAAATCTTAAGTAAGAAAAGTATTCATTGGTGATACAATCCTTTGTCCATGTATGTTATTTGATCGATTTTTATTGTGATTCTCTCCTACATCTGTCATTTCTTTATCCATTTTTAGTATGGTCTCAAGGATCCCTATTTTTCTATCTTATCACATTTGTCATCATTGTTCTCAGGACACTAATGCCCATTCTAGATTCTAGTGCCCAGGCACCTGTGTCCATTCTAGGCACTCCTATCTTGTTTATTCTTTTTACTTCTTTTTACATTTGTGGTCGGCATTTCTAATTTTCTTATCCTTATCTCAATATATTAGTCAATATTTTGTGTCATTAATGTAAAAATAAAAACAAGAGATTCATATATACACACAACATATACACTATTATTCTAATTGGCAATTATAAGGGGAAATTACATCTACATACTATCAATTTTATAAAAGGGACTGCATTTTTAGGGTGCATACACTATATAGGAAGGTGAAGTGTAGAATTCCATACCACACATTTTCATCAAAGCTAGTTACAACCCGCTATCTTGACATCATTTGCATGAGGGAAACCTAATGACACTATTTCACATACAAGAACATAGAACTACACGGAGTTTGGAATGTATTGTAGTGATCGGTCATATGTTCACTCTTTGGGTGACAACTGGGGTCGGCCTGACTTCACATCTTACATATTTTATTTAGATTTGATGTTTTTGTGAGCTTGTGCAGGTAGCTAGGATTTTTTTTAAGTTACAGGTACCTTCGGTGATCAAAGAGTGAATATCGAGCGATATGAAGGAACCAATAATGAAACCCTAGAGATAAAGAAGAAAGTAGATCCTAAGATTTTGAACAGTCACTGGTGCCTAGAATTAGACACCAAAGTCTAGGAACCCTTTCCTTACTATAGGCGCCCCTGTCCACCCTTAGAGTAGAGTTCCAGATATTTTTCCAAGTTCCTATCACATCATTTCTTGTTAGATTTAGTAAATACATAGTCCTGACTACCTAAAAATTACACATGAATCAACTAAGTCATATATCTATTCTATTTTCTTATAGTATTGTATTGATTGAGTTCTTAACATATGTATTTTACTGTATCTTATCATATTAGTTACTCTACAATAGATTTATTTTGGTTTGTATTAAATAATTTTGGTGAACCCCACTCTTATTCAAACTCCTTGCCCTAAGATCTCAAAAGACCATTGTGACTAAAAATAGGTCCTCATATCCCAATCATGATATGGCCCATATGCCTATGCAACTTGTTTTTGACGATGCCTCTACAAAATATTAATTTTTTAGTCTCTACCACAACACTCAATATGATCCCACCGTCCTCCAAAAAACCTTTCTTGCTGGAATCGACACCATTTATATTTACATAGTCTCCAATGACCAAAGCTTTGCATCATGTTCTCCCTCATCTCCCATAGCCACTAATGTTGTTCCATCTTCCTCTCCTTCTCTTATAGTAACTAATACAATTAATCTAGATTCTTTGCACGATGAGGTTATTTCTTATGACAATATGGATGCTAATAATTCTACTTCTAATGATGACAATGTAAATGTGCATGATGATGCTTCTATTAGTATTAAAGATGAATGCAAACCTATATCTCCTACTATTCCCAATTCTGAAATTGTTTCTAATGATTAGAATGATAAATCTAATGCTATTACTCCTATTAATTCTTTGTATGCTGATGATAATATTGATGAAATAATTTCTTGTGAAAATATGACTGATATCGATGTTGATTATGCTTATGATCATAAACATATCAGTGATGATATTAATTCTCTTAAGACCTCTACATGTGAATTTAAAACTACTTTTTATTCTATTTTTAAAGTTGCTTCTAATGTTGTCCATGATCATTCTACTCCTACCAATAGTGCACCTATTATTGTGTCTCATGATCTTACACCTAGCATTCTCGTAGAGCCTCTATGTTCCTTTCATCCTCTCCTACCTCCTTCTCCTCCTTCCAAATCCACTCATCCTTCTCAATTTCACTTGATCATTAATAATGGAAATGTTCAACCTCTCAATGTGCTTCTCACTTCTCCCACCATCTCCTCATATGATATCCTATCCATCATACATGTTGTTGGTAATTTTCAAGCTCAAGTTCATTCTCTTACCCTCGAAATTAAATCCTATTATTCTTACATTGACAATAATTACCTTCTTGGAAACCCTATTCCTAATAAGATTCATAATTCCACTTTCCGTAATGGATTCCTCATTCCTACCTTTCCTTGTTTCAATGTCACAAGGAATCCCTATTTATATCTCAATCATTACCAGCTAGCCATGTCCTCTCATTCCAATGATCACTTCTTTCTCAAAGATTTCCATCATAGCCTTGTTGATCATGCTCTCCAATGGTACACCAACTTTACAAATGGATCTATTAGTACTTACTATGATGTGGAGGATGATTTTATAAGGCATTTTATGTCTAATAATTGTCCTAAAGTTATAAATGAGTGTTAGCCTTTTTTGCATCAAGGAAAGAAAGAATCAATTATAGATTACATTTTATGTTTCAATTCTTGCATGTATAAATAACTATTTCAACCTATTGATTTAGAAATGTAATTTATATTTTTTTGTGGTTCAATTCCTCCATTGAAAGAAAAGCTATTGTATGATACATGTGAATCATTTACTCTTTTGTGCTACAAATTTATTGATTTAGAACAAGATATAATTTTGGAATATATTATACCACCCCCTACTACTTCTTCTACTACTTCATTACCTACTACTTATTCTCCGCTTCCATCCATTGAGATCCATATATGATCCCCATCTCCTCCTTTGTATAAGCATCTTCCTTCCCCACCATCATATCAACACACAACTAAGTTTCCTCCACCTCCTACTTGTGAACCATTGCACTTTCCACATACTGTTAAACCTCATGATGTCTTGCATGCTTTACTTAACAAGAGATTAATCTGTTTACCTTATAACTAGAATCATCATTGTCACCGCTTGCATAGCTAGTGTGACCTCCCTTTCTATAATTTTCAATGTATTAATGGCCACCATGATAATGATTGTTGTGTTCTTCATGATAAATTACAACAATTAGAAGAAAAAGGTGTAATTTCCTTCATCTTTCTCTCTCACGAGTGATCTTTTTCTCCTATTTTGGATAAGTGATATTTGACCACTATCCAATTTTATCCTTCAACCCCTCCTAATGTCATCATCCATCCATGTCCTCCACCTATCACACTGATTGCCACATCATCTCACGATCATCACATTGCGACTACATCCCATTAGATTCCTGAGTCGTCAGCTTTTGCACTTCCTACTACAAAACCTCCTGTTATTGGTACCATTTCCTATGACATCCAATTCAACTCTTATACTCACACTACTGCTGCTTCACATACTCCTACCATGCCTCACATGCATCTTCATCTCTGGTAGATGACATCCATTTGATCATCTCATTACCTGATGACACACTCATATTTTTAAGGTTCTTACATGACTATTGAGGTAAATGCTACTAAAATGAGACTCACTCTCATGTAGGGCGGTATCAATATTCTCTTCCCCCTCCCCCCTTCATCTTTTTCATATGTAATTATGAACATTATTTTACATCTTATTACTATAAAATATCAACACATTGTTGTTCTATTTTCCTGTCTTGTCTAAATCACATTATCATTTCCACTTATCTCCCACATCCCATACATATATTCCTATTCATCATATACTATAGTCTTCACTTTCATTCAAATAAAAATCCTATTCAATTTGATACTTAGAAATTATTTCCACATCATAATACATTTCGACATTCAACAATCAAAGAAACCATTTCAACAATGCATATGGAATCTAACAACCCAAAGTGCAAACAACAATCATCACATTATGCACATCAATAACACATATAAAACACACACACACACACACACACACACACACACACACACACACACACACACATATCACATCAAAAATCATCATTGCAAAATAAAATTTCTAGGGGAAATCCCCCATGCATCAAAACATTACATCCAATACGTCATATATCATCTTCACTATCACTAGATATAATCGCGAGAACTCTAGGACTAGATGCTTCACCACTCACTCCATGCCATTGATCTTGACTTATATACCTCTCTACCTGACTCCGTAACATAGAAATATCCATTGTATTCTCTACATATCAACCATGTAGTTCCACATACTGTGACAAAGTATCTTGAGTTATGCCTCATCCTCGTATGGCATCTATCACTCTCTCTTCCTATGCACGAGTCTCATCATGCTTTCTCAACAAAACTGTGCACGTCACCACTGATATAACAACTACCTCAAACAAATGGAAATTATTTCACGTAATAACATCAACCCACTCTAGCATAGCTCCTCCCACGACCATATCCAGGGGAATTTTTTGAGTCAACATGCGTATAAAGGTGTCCATAATCAATGACCAATAAGCATCACCTACAATCCCAAAACAAACATTAGTTATGACATATCTTTGCATTCACATGTTATATCAATCATGTAACAATAAAAAAATAACACACAAGACTAAATAATACTTACGATCTACTCTCATCACTGTTACATCATCTAACTTGGGGCAAGTTCTTGGTCCTCACCACCTCCAACAGTCATCCCACCAGCCGCATCTAGAACTACTAGAAATAAAAACACCCATATGTGTCTCACCCACCATTGACTATATTCCTTAGTGCACCCCATGTCATCAACATGTATTGGCTCTATGTCCAAATCTTACTCATATGGACCTAGATGCACTAGCTTTGCTCCTTTCGGGCCTAACATCACTGATGGTCATCTCGTCGCCCTCATAGATCAACACCAGATATATTGCTCCGTGGACACATCGTCGGTCATGCCAAACTACCTCAATACTCAATCACACTGGAATAAATCATTCATCCTTAGGAAGTGATCCTCTAACCATATGGTGCGGTCGAATACACCACAACACCACACCATCCTCCTTAGTCTCTATATGACCTTGAAATTATGGGCCCAAGGCCCATATGATCTAGCATCGACCTATATGCACTCATTTCAATCCTCCTACTATGATTGCCCACCCACCTCACAAAAAAAATATTGGGTCGAGCCCAATCGCCCCATCGCCCAGTAAGAGGCATCAATATCGCAATATGCTCATATGCCCATACATTCAACAATGTAATTGTAGACAAAAAATTGTGAACTTTACACATAATTTAGCCTAGTCTTATACTACTATTTAGAAGGTTCTCAAGTGTACAAAGTACTAATTAATCCCACCTTCTGGCCATCTTTATTTTATATTTTATTTCATAGTTATTATGTATTTTCCAACACTTATTTGTCTATTTCGCAATGACCCCATGATTCTAGCCCAAAATCAGGGCACCCCCCATCCTCTACTGGGGTGCCCCAGTCCCACTCTGGATGCCCCAATCTATGAAAATCCCCTTTCAATCTTTTTTGGGTAATTTCTAGCTATTGGTCATCTTTTTCTTTTTCCTAATCAGCCTCGTTGGGATTAATTAAGAAACTAAGCTTGAGAGCCTTATAAATATAAAGTTATAAGACCATAAAGAGGGTCCTAAGTCCTAGCATTACACACTACTATCACTCTATCTAGAGTTGCATCCATTGCATCACTTGCATCCACATAGTGCCATGCATCAAGGGTAAGAGATCTGCATCACACACATACTACATAAGGGGAGGGATTCTATTCTATTCCATGTACACATGTTATTTACATTTTCTATAGTTACTATTTCTCACTACTTCACAAAGTGCGATTGACACCAGAGCACCTAGGAAATGGCATGCACACACACATACACACCAGAACTACATCTGGGTCTGAAATGTAGTGCAATGCTCAATGATAAGTCCACTAGTTTGGTGGCTGAGGTCAGTCTAACCCATTCATTTGCATATTTTTATTTTTCTAGGGTTTGATAATTATCTTTCCATCACAGGTCATTTTATAGCTCATCTAACATATCCAATGTGAAAAATAGGGAAGGTTTGGAACCAAATTATGACCATACAAGTTACAATTTTTGAGCATTTACGGTGATCAGAGCACCCAAATTGTAGACCAAGGTTCCCATGGGTGCCCTAGTACAGTTCCAGGTGGCCCAGTCATCTCAGATCCTCTATATTTTTCCTTTCCAGGGTCCTTGAGTTTTCTTCTACACTACCTAAATTTATTTCTAGATTTGCGACAACCTGTGATAGTCATATCAAATAAATTAAGTCATTTATCTTCCTTATCTTGCACATTTAGGGTTTTATTTCACTTAGAATAATTTACTTGCATTTATTCCATATTACTTTAGTTCAATTTTTATAGTGTTTATTCCTCCTAATTAGGTTAAATAGGGTTACAATTTCCCCCACCCATAGTTCAATTTTTGTTAGTCATTTTGGTGAACCCGATGTCTCTTTCTACCACCTTCTAGGGATTTTCATTCCACCATCATGAATATCTCTAGGGATTTTCATTCCACCATCATAAATTAAGTCATTTATCTTCCTTATCTTGCACATTTAGGGTTTTATTTCACTTAGAATAATTTACTTGCATTTATTCCATATTGCTTTAGTTCAATTTTTACAGTGTTTATTCCTCCTAATTAGATTAAATAGGGTACTATTTCCCCCCACCCATAGTTCAATTTTGGTTAGTCATTTTGGTGAACCCGATGTCTCTTTCTACTACCTTCTAGGGATTTTCATTCCACCATCATGAATATCTCCGTCATTGAATATCTGCTTACACACCCTAATTTTCTTCATCGATTTCAAACCCTTTTTCCTACTACTAATGTTTCTATTGACATGCATCAAAATTACATGTATGATACATTTACAGATGCCTTTTCCTAGCATATTACATGTATGATACATTTCAAGTCAATCCTCTAGCTAACATTCACCCCATTGATAATGACCCACCACTTTACATCATGTCTTGCCTCTACAATGTCGCTATCAAGCATACTCTTATTGAGAATGGCTATGAGCTTAATATGTTCCCTATGTCATTTCTCTGAGCCTTAGGTTTTTATACTCATGAAATTATCCTTTCTTCCATTTTTCTTCATGTTTATGATGGTTTTGTTCGTCCATGTCTAGGCCATGTTACCTTACCTTTAATTGTAGGTCCTAAGAATCTCTATACTATTTTATTTGTCATTGATTTTCCTGTCTCATATAAATTCTTGTTTGGTAGAACATGGCTTCACGCCATACAAGATGTTTCCTATACCGTCCACCATTGCTTCAAATTCTTATATGAGTGTATTGAGTATACTATATTCTGAGATAATGATCCATTCTAATATTGTGTCCATGACCCTCATACTAGCATTCCTATTCCTTGCATTGATACTACAGATGAATCTCAACCTATGCATGATCAGCCTCATTTAACACCACTTGAGGGCATTATTTTCTTACTCGATGCTATCCCTTCTACACTATATCCTACTACCACTATTCTTCCACATCAGCCACCTGTACCATCCATACGCAATATCCTTCCCTCTTCGTCTTCCACATTAGCTCATCCCTTTTTTAAATGTACACTTTTCATTCATAAATCTCATTGGGAACATGTTCTGTTAGCCCCCGCATGCGACAAAAACATCTGTTCTCTTGCTGGTCTAGCTCATATTGGCTTTACTTTTGAAGAAATTCAGCCTTCTACTCATGCCTCTTATCTATATTATGGTTTAGCCACTATCACTGCCATGTATGGCCCACATGTTTTTTATCTTTTAGTCTATCTCCTATGTACCCCTTGTGCTTCTCTAATCACATTAGGGGACTCCTGGCTTACTTACATCGGAGGTACCTTAGACGCTAGTCACACTTATATTTCATTCCCTATTACTTTTGGTCATATTTTCATTTGCAATTGTTCCTTTCTTGGCTATTCACCTAACTACACTCGATGGTATGCACACAGTTTCCCACATCCACCATTCACTAAAGAATAATACACTATGAACATGTATCATCTACACCTTACCGGATCATTACATGATCAACCTCATATTATAGCATACCATGTCGTCAATCCCAATCTATTTGACTTTTGACCCAAAGGATGACGATCTCTTTGATGAGTTCACATATCCTCTTCCCACACTACTACTGGGAGCATATCACATGACATACTTCCCCCTCGCTTAGCATGGTTTTACCCTTTTACATCCTATAATTCATCTCTATAGCTTATTGTCATCTCCTCTCCACATATCACTTCACGTATTATAACACCCTTGTTACCCGATGATGCACTCCTGTGCTTCAGTTCACACTAGACTGTTGAGGGATTACAATTACACTAAGCCCCACACACCACACACTAGGCTCTACACATTTACATTTTATCATCATTTTTATACATAGCCTACTTCCACATTATCCTATACATCCCTCATCTATTATTCATTTGTACATCATACATATTATACACGCTACACTAGTCGTCATCACATAATATTCTTCTCATTTTTCATATATTTCTTATATTCCATATCTATGCTAGGTCACATTATATATGGGTATTGTTATCACCAAATCATAACACCCTCCGATTTGCACAAGTGTGTGTGCTTGAGCTTATGGTGTGACAGGGTAACATGGGTAATATCTCCAAGTTGTGAGACTTGCTACTTGAGATAGACCACCAGAGAAAGTTGGTTCTTGCTCCTAAATTACCTGCCACAATCTATTCTAATGCATGCAAAACTATCTTATCCTAATATAACCTTCTAAGGGACCAGGGAGAGAAAATACATGAAAGTAGAGCCTACACTAAAGTGATGACACACCAGAAAAGGAGGGAATGAGAATAACTCCTCAACATGCGAGAAATGGAAGCAAAGTGCATACTAGAGGGGGTGATAACGGTTCTCCACAGTCTAAAAAATGCATTCACAACAATATTTCATACACACACAATGATAATGAATCCCTGCAAGAGTGTAAAATAGAAACAATATATTTGGAATTAGGTTGAAGGGGAAAGAAGAATGCAAACAAACACAACAAGGGAAAATACATCCACAAACTTGTATATATTGCTTCATTGATATGCACATTTCAATCTATAACAAAATAAGGGGCCTGGATCACCATGCAAGGAGTCCACTACAAGGAATTATAGCAAATTGGCTTCACAAAACTAATTTGATAGATTTTTTCTACTTAAAATTATCCCCCCTTACAATGAGCCCAACATTTTTATTTATAGAGTTCTGAGAGGAAAGAGAGAGGAAAAAATGAAAATCCCAAAATTTTACTTCCCACCACTTTGAAGATGTCATAAATGGAGTGAAATGATAGTAAGTATGTTTCTTACAAAAGGCTCCCCATACTGTCCCATAACTTACAACAGTGGAAAATGCCTGCCCATGCTTCATTAAATGTTCTCCCAACCACCAATAAAATCATTATTATGAGCTTCGCCACATTTTCAGAAAAATCACCATTAGGTATTCATAAAATTCCATATTTCTTGATCTCTATGCATCATTCTTAGAACCACAATTCCAATGGTACCATTTTTGCACGATTTCATCGAGAAATGCAAAAGTTATGGTCTTTTGAGTGTGAGCAGCTGTTTTGAGTTTGCTAGGGATTTCCTGCATGTTATAAGACTAGGAATTTAATATATTGGAGATGGATATGTTTCTTTTATTTTCACCAACCTACCCTCATTAAAATTATAAAATCCATTTCTGGAGCTAGAGGATGTTGTGCCCTTTTTGAAAAGTCAAATTTTGTGAAAAATAGAGCTTTGGGTCAAAAGTTATGACCGTTTGAAGTTCGCGGGGCGGGAGTTACACTTTTCCTTTATATTGTGGGTATTGCGGGTTTTTGGGTAACTCATGTCCCTATGGTACTTGGACCATCTAGAACAATATTTTCCACCTTTTCTGATTCCTTCTTTGTGCAGACGTTTTGGTGATTTCGGGTCCAGGATGCACAAGTGTCCTGCGGGCTGTCCGGGCTTCCTTTTTCAGCATTGCCCGTAACGAGCTTTTCAGGTCCGTGTCCATCCACCGTTGACTAGGCCATTGATCTATACCTTTTCCACATTGTAATCTCATGGGAATTTTGGATTTTTTAAGCCCACATGTTCTTTGGTCTACTCAGGTCGCTCTAACCCGCTTTTACCGACCAAGTCCTTTCCTGCGCCATTTCAGATTTTTTAAGCCCGCATGTACCTCCGTCCCAACTGTCCCTTAGACCACTTGTGATAAATTTTTTCCTTATTTTTCCAAATTTAACTTTCTTCTTAGTATTTTGGGCCTGAATTAGGTATGACAAACCCTGGTACGATCCACATCAGCTCCATCCGTAGCCCCTAGACTCGATTTGCACTAAAATAGGTCCTTGACTTCATTTCTTCATTTTTTTGCAATTTTTCACTAACTCCTTGGATTTTTATTTGTATAGAAAATTTAGAGAAAATACAAGGGGTCCCCAAAAATCCAATTTTTTAGCCTTTCACCATTTCTACTTGCTCAACCCCTGAAAAAATTGTGCAGGTTATCGAAATTACCTTGGGGGGTGAATTTTGGATAACATGTCTATCTTTACATTCTATCACTACACATTCCATTTATATTTACCCTTATCACTACATCTTAGAGATTTCCTATTCTACACACCCTAAATTTCTTACATTACATGAGTCACACAGCGCATCTATTCATCATATGCATTTCACATATGACACTAGATTCCATTATATATGGGGCTAGTTTTATCTTATCATACTTACGTATTCCATTTATATATAAAATTACTATTGCATCTTACACATTTCATATCATATATACATGACACATCCTACATTTCATTTCCCACACCATGCATTAACATCACATATTCATCACTTGGTCGTTTTCACTACATTGTCTTCTACACGCTGCACCCACTACCCTATGACACACTCTAGTTCCTTGGTCTATACTCGATTGCGAATAATTTACCAATCAAGTGGACCTTACTTTCATCATGTGACACCCCTCTTATCCAAAAAATCTACTGCGTTCATGAAATACACCTTAGCTTAAATTGTCACCCATGTACATTATTCCATATCGTAGTGGTATACACTTTTAGGTTAAATCACCGCCTTCCTCATCTCATTTTGTCATGGTATACACCTTAGTTCAAATCAGCACTCCCTTAACTATTTTCAATCCTTGTGTAATCTGCTTTGCCCTAAATCACCATCCATCTTGTCATCATGTAGCGGTATACTCTTTAGGCTAAATCAGCACCCCCATTATAATCTTGTAGTGGCATACACCTTAGGGTACATCACTACTCACTTCTTATTCATCCCATAGTGACACTCACTTCTTATTCATCCCATATTGACACTTACTTCTTTGTCCTTTCATCTTATAATGATATACACTTAGGATTAAATAATCACTCATACATTCAACAATTCATAGTATACGCTTAGGTTATAGGGTCCACACACATATTTTCATATATCTCATCTCCATACAATCATCCTATAGTGATATATGCTTAGGGCTATATCATCAAACTTTTATTCTACAAGTCATGATATACACTTAGGCTATAGGGTCCATGCATCTCTCCCCACGTGTTGCATTTCATCACCATTCCTTACACATACTCATCACAATGCGCTAGATACAACCTACAGTACTCGACCATTTCCTGATGATGAAATCTCATTTATGGTTCATTCTTGACTGCTGAGGGGGGAAAAAAAATGAACCTCATTTCATACACTTCCATCCATTTGGGGAGCACGTTGCTCCTATCATTCCATTTTTACATTCCATTCCATCCATCTATAACATACTACATTGTCTTGGTAGCATTTACTATTTCTTTTTAGTGTTTTGCATGCTTTCTTTACTACACTAGTTTCTAACTAATTTCATATATGACATTATCATACACACATATGTGTTCATGCCTTTGTCTAGTGTGATTGCAGATATAAGACTCTACGCATGACACATATGCTCACCTTCTCCCCTTCCTATACTGGTCACTGAGGACATCCACATTCATCTGATCCATGTGTTATTGTTTCATTTTATACTTAGCATCTTATATTAATTTCTCATGCATGTTTTTGACATATTGGTTATCACTCTAACATGCTAACATGTGTTCCATGTGCAACACTAGTTTTTTAAGATTATATACTTCCATGACTACTTGTTTGTTTTAACTTGTCTGCATTGTACTCCATTGTATGCGGGATTTTCCCTTTTCTTATGTGCACACTTGTCTATTGTTTACGCCCATGATAGCCTTGCATATCTTGTGACATTGTGAGTGATGTCCCATGTTTGAAACCCACTTTGCACAATTTTCTTATTTTCTTGTGTGTTTACACTACTTTTTTTGGTAGTTACTACATTGTCTATGCATTTTACTTGTCTTATTGCATGCATGTGTTTTCAGACTAACACTTGTTTTGGCTAGCCATCACCTTTTGTGCGCTTCTTGGTATATACTAAGTGCTTTCCCTTTCCCCATGTAGGGCAGAGTTCTACAGGTCAGAGTGTGTTTGGTCCTCTTTTGGGGCTGCATTCTCCTTCCAGGGTCATCACATGTGCCCCCCAAAAGGAGGGGCATCATTTTGGGTTTTCTACTAGCACAACGTATTTACACCAGTTCACACACAACGAGTGAGTTCAGACGAGTCTACGAAATCCATACATAATGGCCTCAATAAGACATGGTGTCCTTCAGAAATTCTATGGAGCAGTTATAGGCTTGGGGGTTACATTGGGTGTGCCTTTCTATACTTCTCTGTCTAGTGGCATCAGATCACCCAAAACATAGAAAATATAGAGATCTCTTCACACATTTTAGGAAAAGAATTTAAAGTTGGAGGAAACAATGCATTTCCTCCCTATACTTATTTAGCTAGGGTGGCATGAGATCACCCAAAAAACTCATAACACTACAGGATATCCCTCTACACCCTTTTTCTCGACATGGATCAGGTGCTCATGTTCAATTTACAATTTTTCTAGCGTACTTTACATTTGCGTACTTTACACTTTCATATTTTACACAACATTTTTACATACATATATATTTGATTACTTGATCATGTTCTCTTTGCAAGCTCGCCGTATGAGAAATAAGTAGTCAAATTGGGGGCAACAAATACAACGACAATGACAACACACTGCTATAGGAACTTGCCTTTACTAACCATGCAGGTACACTACACACAACTGAAACTACATACACGTTCCACCCTAGGTTCACTCTCATCACTTTTAATGCACATTTTTCATCTTTATAATCCACGGTCCTCCAAATTTTTCTTTTTTTCATTCCACGCTTGAGTCTAGTCCGTCAGCACGTCTTCTTCTACGCTCTACATGGATATTTGGTATGCATCGCTATCTAATTTATGCTATTGATATTTTTTCTCACCAACATAAAGTGGGGAAAAAATGTAGACACAAAATTATGCACTTTACACATAATTTAATCCGGTCTTATACTACAATTTAGAAGGGTCTTAAGTGTACAACGTACTAATTAATCACACCTTTTGGCCATCTTTGTTTTATATTTTATTTCGTAGTTCCTATGTATTTTCCAGCACTTATCTGTCCATTTCGCAACTGCCATATCATTTAAGTCCAAAATCAAGGTGCCCCAGCATGTACTGGGGTGCCTTGGGGCACCCTGGTCCCACTTTAGGCACCCCAATATATGAAAATCCACTTTTGCTCCTTTTTGGGTCATTTCTAGTTGTTGGTCATCTTTTTCTTTTTCCTATTCGGCCTTGTCAGGATTCATTATGAAATTAAGCTTGAGAGCCCTATAAATATAAATTTATAAGACCATAATGAGGGTTCTAGGTCCTAGAGTCATACACTACTATCACTCCATATAAAATTACATCCATTGCATCACTTGCATCCACATAGTGCCATGCATCAAGGCTAGGAGATTTGCATCATAGAAAGTACATAGGGGGAGGGATTCTATTCTATTCTATGCACACATGTTATTAACATTTTCTATAGTTACTATTTCTCGCTACTTCAAAAAGTGCAATGAGCATGAGAGCACCTAGGGTATGACATGCACACACACATCAAAACTACATCTAGGTCTAAAATGTAGTGCAACACTCAGTGATAAGTCCACCAGTTTGGCAGTTGAGGTCAGTCTAACCTATTTATTTACATCTTTTATTTTTTTTAGGGTACTTCTCTTTGCATTGTAGGTCATTTTCCAACTCATCCAACAGATCCAACATGACAAATAGGGAAGTTTCAGAACCAACTTGTGACCATACCAATTGTA
Organism: Taxus chinensis; assembly: GCA_019776745.2. Taxonomy (NCBI): domain Eukaryota; kingdom Viridiplantae; phylum Streptophyta; class Pinopsida; order Cupressales; family Taxaceae; genus Taxus; species Taxus chinensis. The sequence goes on along the minus strand of CM034154.1, from coordinate 595,558,734 downwards.
GGTTTTGAGCATTTACAGTGATCAAAGTGCCCAGATTGTACCTTGGGCTGCCTTAGTACACTCCTAGGTTCCCCAATCATCTTAGATCCTCTATATTTGTCCTTATCATGCTTCTTGAGTGTTCGTCTGCACTGCTTGAATTTGTTTCCAGATCTGCGACAACCTGTGATAGTCACATGAAATCAGCTAAGCCATTTATCTTCCTTCTCTTACACATTTAGGGTTTTATTTCACTTAGAATAGTTTACTTGCATTTATTCCATACCACTTTAGTTTAATTTTTACAGTGTTTTAGTCCTCCTAATTAGATAAACTAGGGTTACTATTTCTTAGCACATAATTATATTTTATTTAATCAGTAATAACTCCTAGTCCACCTCCATGATACTCCTAAGTGAATATATACACATACCTATACAAATGGGCCAATACACACATGCCTAGGAATATCTAGTACCATGCTCCTCTATCATGTGACAAATATGATGCATTCGATACAAAATCCCCACTTTGCCACCCTTCACTACCACTGATGAAGTTATAATCATTGCAATAAATTTCTGCAATCATGGAACACCAGATCTCAAAATAGCATCCAGAATAATACGTGTCTCGTCTTGTACACATGTCCATGTAAAATACCATCATTCCACCCTCATTTGACTATGAGCATCTACTATAGGCATTAATTGTACTCTCTCTTACTATTGACAACCATAGTATCCTATATACATCTTCTAAGGTCACCATCAACGTGCCTGTCAGAAACCAGAATGTACATGTATTTGCACACCATCTCTCACACAAAGCCATCAACACAGGCATATTATGAGGAATCTCCCCCAATCTAGCAATGTGCCATAGGCCAACATGGTCCAATATATCCCACTTAGGATATGATAACTCCAAAGTAAGCAATGTGCTCAAATGATGAACCACACGAAACTCTCTGGAGTGTATATCCATCTATAAAAGAAAAAATGCAACCAAATTCTTATATTAGCACACCATACATACTACAAACATATCTCATCATAGCAAAAAATTAATAAGAATTTACGCATTTTTAAACACGGTGCTAAAACCCTACTCTGGGATGCTAGCGCCTAGTAGCAGGTCACGGGCATCCAGAAATAGGTCACTAGTGCCTGGAACTGGGCATTAGTGTCCCCAGGGATAAAAAAATACTTATGTCCTAGTCTACAATGCCAAAAAATACACAAACGCCAATTTTCCTAAAATTTACAAAAACATGCATATTTGACAAAATTTTCCAAAAATAATCATACATATCAACTCATCGGTCATATGTGAAGCCACGAATGCCACTAATCTCTCAAATATCATCAAACTCGTTTTTGTAATGTGAGGCATTCTCGTAGCTCAGAGCTTAAATCTCAAACACTCTCGGTACAAATGAAATTACTATTCACTTTTCAATATTACTATATATAGTAATTCCAATTTTCTATATAATATAGCTACTAGTTACAATCAATCTCGCAACTAATGCATGACACATAGTTTTGCTCATATCTTGAGCCTTATTACTTCATTTTCCTCCCCGTTTACACCATCTAGATCAAAATTTATCCTACCACAATACTATCTAATTTGTATCATCCTATATTTAAATCTAGCACTTGTACTAATCAATATATATGCATACTTTTTCAATATTACTATCTCTTCTATATTATATCTCATTTACTATCACATCTTGTTACAACCTTGCTTTTGGATCAGTTCTCACTTCTCCACCACACATTCTTTCGGAAAAAGGGGGGAATACAAATGGGATCATCTAATAATCCCCCTCAGGATAAAACACAATCAATCAACATTCCTAATACATTACTGTCACAATTCTCTATGATCTTATTCAAACAAAGGTACAATCATTCTATATGACATTCAAATACTTTCTATAATTTTAAAATATATTCTTCCAAATGACCTAAGCTGGGGGAAAGAAAAAATATCTTCATGAGTAACCTAATAAATACGTCATATTAAATTAATTATCTATCATTCAAATCAAAGAAATCAATCAATACAACATGCACATTTACTATCTCTCCAAGATGACCTAACTTGGGAGTTATATTACATTACTATCACTTCCATATGACCTAACTTGGAAGCCATCCAATACTATGTAAATTGGAACACCCGTTACTATAGGAGGGTGGAAATGAGACATCATTTCCTTTCCTATACTGCTCTTATATGGGTTCTTTAATCGGAAAAAAATCAATCAAAACTAAATCGTAACTAGTATCTATCCATCTGTAGTAGTTGGAACTTTTAGGGAAGTGTCATGGATGGAGAGAAAAACTAGACCTCTCTCCCTAACACTCTTCCTTTTGTGGAAAGATGCCCAAATCTTCCCATTTTAAAACAAATCAAGTTGGTAATTGATCACTCCCTACCTCTTTAATCTCATTTGGCAATTATTCAAAATCTCTAAATTCTTCAAAATTGTAGAAGCTATTTCTACAAGTTCTCCTCATGACAGTTTTGTATCTCCACTTGCACCACATGGGTCAAAACAATGATCCATGGTTTTCCACACTATAAGTTCTTACATTCTACACACACTTTACAACATGGCTTCTTTAGAAGTTTTACAGGCATGTTCTTTACTTCCTTTACACTTCTTAAATTTCATTCAAATAACATAAAAGGGGGAAATGTAGACACAAAATCATGCACATATTAATATTTTAACATGCCATCAGTATGTTGTTATATGCATGAATCTCATGTAAGAAAATTATTCATTGGTGACACAATCCTTTGTCCATCTATGTTCTTTGATTGATTTTTCTTGTGATTCTCTCCTACATTTGTCATTTCTGTACCTAATGTTGGTCAGGTCACAGGGATCCTTGTCTATCCATCTTTTCACATCTATTGTCATCTATCTTAGGACATTAGGGCCCATTTTGAATGCTATCACCCAGGAGCTCCTATCATGTCTATTATTTTTACTTATTTTTACATTTGTGGTCGGCCTTTCTAGTTTTCTTATCCTTACCCAGAGGTCATAGTCACCCTTTTGTGTCACTAATGTAGAAATTAAAACAAGAGCTTCGTATATATAAACAACATACAAACTTTTATTCTGGTTGGAAATTTTAAGAGGAAATTACATCTACATACTATTACATCTATCAAATGGAATACATTTTTGGGCTTCATACACTGCATAGGAAGGGGAAGTGCTAAATTCCATACCATAAATTTGCATCAAAGCTAGCTATAGCCTACTATCTTGGCGTCATTGGCATGGGGGTAACCTAAGGACACTATTCAACACACATGAACATAGAACTACATGGAGTCTGGAATGTCGTGCAACACTCAGTCATAAGTTCAATCTTTGAGTGACCACCAGGGTTATTCCGACTTCATATATTACATATTTTATTTAGATTTGATGTGTTTGTGAGATTTTTTAGGTATCTATGGTTTATTTTTCATGCAACAGGCATCATCAATGATCAAAGAGTGAATATTGAGTGACAATAAGGAATTAATAGTGAGACTTTAGTGACACAGAAGAAAGCAAATTATAGTCTCTATTATCATCACCTATTTCAACAACTAATCCTAGGTTTTCCAACATATCATCTAGCCTTAGCATCGAAGCTCACTCAAGGCACACACATGCTTAGAGTACCTCATTTATGTGAGCTTTGTGAGAATGTTATTTATAAACATGAAGATGCAACATAACTAGAGAATGAATGCAATTATCCATAGGATTTTAGATGTAAGCTTGTACTCCTAGTTGATGTATTCCAAACACAAATTTAACATGATCAACTAAAATTAGTATCAACCAAGAAATAACATTTAGGAAAAAAATAACACACACATGAAAAAAATGGGAAAACACAGATCAAGACCCATTGCAAGAGTGTTACAAAACTACTTCATTATATTGATAAGTCAAATGTAGTAGCTAAGATTACATCAAGAAGTTTCATCCATGGAAATGTTCATAGTAACAGAGCTTTCTTTATATCACAGAGCTCTCTGTTACACACATTACACACTACTTTCCTATTCCTCCTTTTATTATAGAAACAACACTCTATATCAACCATTCGAAGGAATCTTCTTCTAACCATCCATCATCACCTGCAAAAGCCTGCTAGAATCTTCTCATGATTACTCTACCACTACTTAGGAATCTACCATATGTCACCATGTGTTTCCCTCAATTGAGTGTATTTAGCATGCATGTGTTAGCTAGAGAGAATAATCTTTAAAAATAAAGAATACATGAAATGAAAATGGTCACACATATTCACATGTTCTTACATTAAATACATTCATATTTCAAGCACATTATTTTCCATCATTAGAAATTTGAGAGTAAGGGATCATGATTTAAAATCATGTGAGTTTTATGATTCTTAACTTGAAAAATATCAGTTGAGGGGAGAAATTGGATATAATCATAATAAAAGGAATAACCTTTTTGGGGGTATAAACCTTATTTATTTAAACTTTAGATCATCACTTTTAACCAAAACTCTTATCCATGTGGGATTATTTCCTATAAGCTTAGCCATTCAAGAGGATTTTCATTTACTTTGTAAATATATCCATTTTTACCTAAATATGTTCAGAAGCCAGCTGCTTTATTACACATCCTCAGACAATGGATGATTTACACATTTGGGAGGGATTAGACTATTTTACACACTAAGTATGGAAAATAATTCAATCTCAAGGTACATAACACAATGTCACAAGACAATCATGGACGAAGCGGCCAAAAACATATAATAAAGATACAAATCATAGGGCATATCCCCCCAAAATAACATACAATGACAATTAATGTCAAGCAAAGTGTGGCAGATAACCATGGTGGCATAATGTCTTGCAAATCAAATGTTACACATGAAGCACCCATTAACATGTTAGAAGGATAAAAAATATGTAAATTCATGTATGTATCAATGGAAAGTAATGTGTTATAAAGTAGTAGTAAATGATGAAACAATATCACCTATAATATATGAGAGTAGGAAATGTAGATGCCCCCAGGAGCCTCGGTGGGACTGGTAAAAGGTACAATGCCAAACATCATTTCAACGTGTGAAAATATGTAAGAGATCTACATTCACAACTAGATACCAAGTGAATGCGCATGTGTATATAGAAATATAGTGACATACTGAGTATTTGACTAGCATAATAAGAAAAGTGCATCATATAAGTAGGATAAGCAAGAAAGAGTAAGTGCAACCAAGATATGCAAATGCAGTGTATGAGTGTGATGAAATGGTATGCAATGTGCGAATGGGATAGGAGCAGTATGATCCATAGTAGATGTGTATGAGATGAGGTTCATTTATAAATTCCCTCTCAGTAGTCAAGAATTAACCATAGAACAAGAGTGCATCATCGAGAAATGGGTTTGTTGCATGCAAGGAGTGAATATTAAATAAATCTCATGAAGCACAGAGATGGAAGTATGGATTAGGAGGTTCATTTATGTAGTATTCCCTCAACATTCAAGTGTGAACTGTATCATGAGAGTGCATCATAGGGTAATTAAATAAAAAATGGATGTCATATACAAGAGATTAAGAGGCCTGCAAGGCATGGATGAAAAATGTGAAGTAGTAACGATATGTAGATAAGTTCTAAATTGGATTCTATATGACATGGGAATAAGATTAGGTGTGGTGGGAGGAAGTGTAAAAGTGAGGGGCTTAGGAATCCAACGAGATATTGCAACAATATGAGAGGAATGTGAGGATGTGACCATGGGTGGATTATTAGAGGAAACAAATGGATAATGACCTTAGGAGGTGAGAAAATGAATACTTTATATTGAGGTGAAGGAGAGAGGTGAAAAATGGTGGAAGATCACTTATGGGGAATATGAGAGAGAGAGCGTGCTCACGAGAGCTAGAGCGGAAACAAATAACACCTTTTTCTTCTAATTGTTGTAATCGATCATGGAGAGCATAACAATCATTATCACAGTGGCCATAGATGTGGTGGAAATTGAAGAAATGGAGGTCATACTGATGTTATAAGTGGTGAGGTGGAAGATGTTGAGTAGAAGGTAAACAGATGAGCTACTTATCAAGTAAAGATCACAAAAAATCATGTGGTTTTACATTATGTGATAAGTGCAATGGTTCACAAGTAGGGTATGAAGAATACTTTGGTGAATGTCGACACGGTGGAGGGGAAGGAAGATGCTTATGCAGAAGTAGAGATGGGGATATTGTAGGAGGGTCAAGAGATGGAAGAGGGGAAATTTTAGAAGGCATATAAGGGGTAGAAGAAATAGAAGAAGTTGTTAAGAAATTATCCATAATGAGGTACTTTTATAGATCAATAAATTTATAGCATAAGAGAGTAAATGATTCACATGTATCATATAATAACTTTTCCTTAAGGGAGGAATTAATCCATAAAAATAAATAAATTTCATTTCTAAATTAATAGGCTGAAATAATAATTGATGCATGTAAGAATTGAAGCATAAAACATAATCTATAATGAGTTCATTCTTTCCTTGATGAAAATAAGGAAAGCATTCATATGTAACTTTTAGGCCATTATTAGAAATAAATTGCCTAAGAAAATCATCCTCCATATCATAATAAGTACTAATGAATCCATAAGGTAAATGAATATACCATTGGAAAACATGATCAACAAGACTATGACGAAATGCTTAAAGTAACAAGAGATCATTGGAATAAGAGGACATGGATAAATGATAATTCTTGAGATAAAAATAAAGATTAGCAATACCATAGAAATAGGAGAAAGTAAGAATGATGAAGTCTTTTGGGAAAGTGGAATTGTGAATATTTTTAGGGATAAGATTTCGATGCAGAGTATTATTGTAAATGGAAGCATAATAGGATTTAATTTCAAGGGTGACTATATGAAATTGAGATTTCAAAGTGCCAAAAACATCCATGAGGGATAGGATATCATGTGAAGGAATGGTAGGTGAGGTGAGAGGCATATTTAGGGGTTGGATCTTGTCAATTTGAGTGATGATGGGAACATGAGAAGGATTGGATGTGGAAGGAGGAGGAGAGGAACATGGAGGCTCTATGGAAGTGTTATATGTAGGACCAGGAGACAAAATAAGAGGTGTGATAATGGTAGGAGTGGAATCATCATGATCAAAAAATTCAGAAGTAGAAGAAAAAGGATTAATAAATTCACATTTAGAAGTCTTAAGAGAAGTAATATAATCACTAACATGTTCATGATCAGAAATATAATCGACATCACTATCATTCATATTTTCACAAGAAATTATTTCATCAATACTATCATCAACATACAAAGAAGTGGTAGGAGTACTAATTTCATATCTATCATTGCAATCATTGGACGCATTTTCAGAAGTAGAAAGAGTAGGAGATATATCTTTACATTCATTTAAAATACTAATAGAAGTGAAATCATGCACATTTACATTTTAAAAATTAGAAGTAGAAGGATTGGTATCCATATTCTCACAAGAAATAACATGATCAAGAAAAGAATTTATAGTAATATTATCATGTGCTATAAGAGGAGGAGGAGAAGGTGCAACAACATGAGTGAATATAGAAGATGAGGGAGAAAAAGAAGCAAAAATTTGGTCAGGGGAGACTTTGTAAATGTTAAGGTGTCAAGCCCAACAGGAAGGGTATCTTGGAAAGAAAGAATATTTTGGAGAATGGAGGAATCACATTGAGGATTGCGGTAGAGGTCACAAAATTCATATTCTACAGAAGGATATTGAAAAATAGGTTATAGGCATTTATCTGGAATATTATGCTTGGGAGATGAGAACCTCTTCTTGGCCATGAGGGTTTTGGGGATCCTAGGGCAAGAAGTTTGAAGAAGATCTGGTTCAACAAATGAGTTAATAAAAATCTAATTAAATCTAATTGCAAAGTAACTGATATGACCAAATACAATAAATATATAGATGTTAAGCACTTTAACAATGTAAATCTATAAATAAATAGGAGAAATGAAATATTTAGTTAATTCATGTGTAATCTGGAAAGGGTATGGGTAGAGTGAAGTGATGGATAAGATGAAAACCATGATTTAAATACTCCATGTGCAATATGGAAATTAAGAATAATGTCAGGTAGGGGTGCCCAATGTTGGATAAGGGTGCATAGGTGATGGTGAGTGTTCCTGTATCTATAGGGTTTCGATGTTAATTTCCATCAATCTCCTGATAATCAATATTTGATCACCGAGGGTACCAATAACCTAAAAAAATCCTGTCTACCTACACAAGCTCATAAACACATCAAATTGGAATGAAATATGCAAAATGTGAAGTCAGATTGACCCCAATGGTCACCCCGAGAGTGAACTTACAACCGAGCATTGTACTCCATCTCAGACTCCATATAGTTCTTGAGAGTGTGTGTAAAAATTGTTCCCAAGGATTCCCTTGTGTAAGTTGTAATTGTTATTAGGTTGTTATTGATAGGAGTTTCTTGCTTCCTATTCAGATTAGTGCACAAGAAATCAAAAAACACAAAACAACATTGATTATGCAAGGGCTTAGTACCTTGGAGATGGTGATGGATGATACGGGTGTAAAGTTGATTTCGAACTCATCGGTGTGATCCTAGTAAACCTGTATCTCACATACACTAGAGAAATATTGATTAGTGATTTTATGCGGGGGGTGTCTGACAAAGTAGATCTGGGAAGCGTTAACTTCCTCAGTGGCTATTAACCCTGGTGCGATAAGAAATAATGATAAAATACAAGATAAAAAAATAACATGCAAGATGATAAACAAAGGAACCTGATGCTGTGGGTGTGTAGATGGTGCTATTGATCTGATTCAAACACAACATGCAACAAGAACCATGCTACGTGAACTAATGAATCATGAGCAGAGTATCATGGGGATTACAGTGTCGTTATGAGGACATCGTGAGGATATAAATGATAAACAAAAAAATAAAAGTTCAAAACAACATTTTCCCAAATTTTCTCCCTCCTCTTTCCGAAGGGGGAAAGCCCATATTTATAGCCTAATGGTGAGGTTAGACTACAGGTTAAAAGATACTCAGGGTTGAGTAAAGTAACTGTTATCCAAAAATGTGCCCCAACTCATTTTTTGTGGCTAACTCCTTGTGTTCTTGCCTCTCTTGTGCCTCAGTCTACATTTTTTGATTTTCAGGCACTCAAGGCTTTTTAGAAATGGCACCATCAGATAGATCTCTCTCTCATCTTTCTAGAAAGGTAAAGTTTACCTCCTAACTCCTTATATTTTTCAAGTTATGGCTCGGCAGAGCTTTTGTGGAAAATTTTCCCATTTGAGGCCCGCAGCCAATATGAAGCTGCCACGTGGCAGAGGAGCTTGGAGGGTCGGAGGCAATTTTGGAATTTTTTCCAAGTGTTTTGGTCTAAAGTTTCAAAATGAAAAATTTTGCTCGCGGGGTCCGTAGACCAATCAGGCTATGACACGTGTCACAGGGGGAGGCGCGCATGAAAAATTTGGCTAAGTTTTTTCCATGGGGGTGAATTTTTGAATATTGGCCCACAGCCAATAGGAACAGGACATGTGTCCAAAGGGATGGCTCGCGGGCGGCGGGTGAAAAAAATGTGAGATTTTGCCGAAGTTTGTTGTTGAAAGTTTCAAATGCAAAGATTTGGCCCAAGCGGCCCGCGTTGCAATAGAAACGTGCCACGTGTCTTCGTGGCCCGAACCGGCGGAGGAACAAGTGAAAAGGTTTCTAAGTGTTTTTTGCCGAGTTTTTAAGGGCGAAGTTTGGAGGATTGGCTCGAGCCAATGGAAGCACGACAGGTGGTAGAGGCGGCCAGGGAGTTCGCGGCGCGGGGAGCGAAGCAAAATTTTGGCTAAGTGTTCGATGCAAAATTTTTAATGGGGCGAAATGGAACAGGGTTGGCCCAAGCCAATAAAAAGAGGACGCGTGTCCTAAAGGAGCAGGGAAGGTGCAGAGCTCGGGGAAGAACTTAGAGAATTTGGCAAACTTTTTGGCCAAAAAACCAAAAGCCAAAGGATGACTCTGCGCCCCTGTCAACAAACCAAAGTGCATGCCACGTGTCCCAAGTGGCGGGGTGCGGGGGGAAAAATGAGAATTTTTCCAAAATTTTAAAAGGGTCGAAATTTCAAAGGAAAACCCGTGGGAAGACGAAGGAGAGAGAATTTCTCGGCCAATTAGTGCTTGCCACGTGGCATCCGACCAGCTGAGCGAGCAGAATTTTTTTGAATTTTTTTCCAAAGATGCAAAAAAAGGGTCAAATTTGAAATTTTTTCCCGCCGATCCGTTTTTGGGCTGTTTTTACCTTAGAATCTTCAAATGATCATATCTTCTGATCCAGAGCTTGGATTTGGACATTATTTATATCATTGGAAAGTTGTATGAAATTCTCTACAGGATTCCATGGTCAATTTCTAATTTTAGTTTAGTTTGGAGGGAGAAAAATTCAAAAACAGCTCTGGTATGTGTCCATGGCCAGAAACGACATTTCAGCGACCAAATTTAATGCAGAATGGGTCACATTCTCCTCCAATTTGGTCAAAAATGACAGGGTATGCGTTTGTAAGGTCCCCCATTCTGATTTAATGTATTTGTAGTCAATGAGGAATGGGCTCCCACGTTTTTTGTGTTTTCTCTCTCCTGGGCTCGACCCATGCAATGTAAAAGCCAGATTTGGCTCATTTCTTCAGGGTTGAACACTTTTTGACATTGAAAAACTTCTTCTTTCACCTCCAGCAGTTGATAGTTGCAAGAATCAGACCTTTTTCATAAGTTGTCATAGGTTTATACCTATTTGATGGTGGAATGCAAGAGATTTTTTCATGGAATTGACAGTGCAAACTCTGTGAATGCCTTTCAGTCCTCTGTTTGTGTTGTTTCACTTCATTTTAAGACCTCTTATTGCATCTATCAGTTTGTGTATGCTTTCCTTTGTTACATTTCATGAATTTGTGTCTATTTACATGGCAAAAAATGTGTTTCACCACTCCTTTTGGTGCATCACCATCTTTAGTTTAGTTTCATTTTTTGCATTTTTATCCCTGTCTCCTTACAATCTAGGGTAGAATTAGGATTAGAACCTCTGTAGTTGTGAAAAATATAGATCTAAATCAGAGGAGTTTGAGGAACCAGCCTCTAAGATCTGGAGATTCCTCTCTCAGTTTCACAAGTCCCACACTTGGAGAGAGGTTTCCATGTTGTGCAATCACACTAGATGCCTAAGACATCAATTTAGAACCTTGATTTGCATCCAGGGGTGCTGCTGATTTGCAACAACAGTTTTGGCACGCCGGGTGGGACACTTAGAGGTCTCATTTTTATTGCAGCAAAGTCGATGTGCATCTTCTGCAATTTTCTTGCTTGAAAAGAGCTATTATTTGCATATCTGGCAACTCCAAGGGGAAGAATCAACTGGTTTCAGCAGTGCAGGCCTGAAAACTCATGAGAAGAATCACCACAAGGTCAAGATTTGGAGAAGAAGAAGTGATGTTTGAATACCTGCAATTATCTCCAAGAAGAAGGCAAAGAGGAAGAAGGATTCAAAGGTCTCCACCTCCACCAAACAGAACTCTCTCAACTCCTCCACCTGGTAGGCCTTTCATTCAGTCAACAAGGGTTTTAAGACCAATTAGAATGGCACAAAACAACCCCTATGTCAACTTCACAGGCAGCAGCCCACTTGCCCTCAATGCACAACATCCAATTCCTATTGCAGCCTTGAAGAACATTCCCTACTTCACTGGAGAAAATCAAACTACTCCAGGTGATCATGTTAAAGACATTGCCAACCTTTGTGCAATCCATGAAATCAATGAGATGCAAGTGGCTGTCAAGTTGCTGGCATCTTCATTCAAGGGGAAAGCATTGCAATGATTTAGAAGCCTTGGAGCTGGTTCAATCACAAATAGGAATCAGCTGTGTATAGCACTTCATGAGCAATTTGGAGATAAGGGAGACAACCTGTCTCTTTTGGAGCAACTGACAACCATCAAGAGAGCTCCCAATGAGCAGCTGACCGATTTCAACTTCAGATTTCAAAAGACTTGGGAGAGAATTCCAGTGGCAGTCAGGCCAACAGCAGAAGGTGCTTTTCTCTACTATCTCAAAGCTCTAAATTCTGATATTTCTATGTTGATTCAGTCCATGGGAGGCATAACTATCCCTATGGCTTATAGCATTTCCATTAGGGCTGAAAATTGTTTGATCTAAGCTGGCAAACTTGCCCCTAGACCTCCCATGCCACTGTTTCCAAGTTTAGAGAGTCCAAACACCAATCAAGCACCTAATTTGGCTCCTTCTCCCACTCCTAGAAATCAGAGTTCAAATGAAGCTTCCACTTCATCTCCAAGTGCCCCAAATGAGCTTAAAGAAGTCATGAAGCAATTGCAAAACCTAGGAAATGAGCTGGTTACTCTCAAAAGGCAGCAGGCCCAAGGTTTTAGACCTTCTTATCAACCCTAAGCTCAACCTAACAGGCAGCCATACCAACCACAAAGGCTACCTAATCCAACTGCAAATATGAATCAAACAAGGCCTCCTGCCAATAGACCATTTCAGCCCTACAATCTAAATGCCATATCTGCCTCTAAGGCATTGGTGCCAACACAAAACAACATTTCTCAGGAGTACGATTGGTGTTTTCCATGCAATGAGCCTCACAACCAATCCATGTGCTTCAATGGTGCTTTGAATCAAGCATTAATGGTGAAAACTACTGGTGTGGAGGGTGAGGGAAGCCAACAACAAGAAACATTCTAACAGCAATCAACTCCAAATGACACCACATTGGTAAATTGGCAAGCAGAGGATTTTTGTGGCAATGAATCAGGTAGTTTCTCAAGGTGTTGCAGCCAACACAAGGTCAAAAAGGAGGAATTTGGGTGAAGAACAGCCATTAGCCCCAGCCAATCCACGACCTTCTATGGTTCCACAAGTGGTTGGCAAACAAAATCTGGTTGTAAATGCACAAGGGCAGCCAAGAACATCTCCTAGGCCAACTCAAATACCAGTTGTTGCTGCCCAAGTGCAAGGAGTGAATGTGCAAACAAAGGGACAGCAAAGAGATCCTTCATCACCATTCAGTATCATTGATCAAATGAAGAATACAAACATCAATATATCAATGTGGGAATCCCTATCTATCCCAGGCGAAAGAGATCTGCTGCAAGCTGCCATGAAGGACTGGCCAACTTCGAATCAGCAAGTTCAGATGCAAGACAAAGTGCTTACAAATGCTGCCCAGCCTGAGGGAAATCATGGAGGAAAGCAAGGTAAAATGTTGAAGCCCCCTCCTTTCTATGTTTCATTAATCATTGGAAATCAGCTAGTGCACAATTGCATGATAGACTCCGGGGCAAGTAGCTCAGTGATGCCTAAACAAATAGCTGATCAGCTAGGGCTCCAGTATGAAACCATATCCAAAGGAGTAGTATAGTTAGATGGGACAGCAGTAGACAACAGTTGGGTTGATTAGGAACTTGAGTCTTACCTTGCATGCATGTCCAAATGTTGTTGTTTTACAAGATGTATCAGTCATAGACCTTCCACCACTCTTTGCCCTTTGCTTGTCAAGGGACTTCACAGCCAAGATTGGAGGATATTTTTCTGCTGATTGGTCACACATGATGTTCAGAACGAGGTATGGAACCAAAGCTACAATCAGGTCAGAACCTATTGCAAACTTCCATATTGAGCCTTACACTCCAAGTCAGATTAATGCCAATTGCTTAGCATTTGATCAAGAAGACCACCCAAGCACCGATGAAGCTGACACCAAGGTTGGAAGCATCCCGGATCTAACTCTTGATGAATGGGCAAACAAGGTACATGCTTTTGATCCTTATCAAGAAGTGGAAGAATCTGAGCTAGGGGTCTATTGCATACACGAAGAAAATCAGCCTATTCCTAGCATCACCAAGCCGAGCCACAAGGATGACAATGAGGTATGGCAGCTATTTTTTGATGGATCAAGGAGTAGACAAGGTGCAGGAGGTGGAGCCGTGCTTGTTTCACCTCAAGGAGTAAAGTACTATTCAGCCTTTAGATTTCAGTTTGCATTCTCCAATAACACTGCTGAATATGAAGCCTTGGTGCAAGGAATGCATTGGGCAATCAAGAAGAAAATTAAGAACTTGCAAGTCTTTGGGGACAGTGAATTGATTGTAAATTAGGTCAAGGGAAAACATGCTGCCAAAAATGATCTTCTCAAGTGCTACAAGAACAGGGTGTGGGACCTTATGGAAGATTTTGAGGGTTTTGGCATCAAATCCATTCCTAGGAAAGAGAATCAAGCTGCTGACAGGCTTGCAGCAGTAGGGGCAGCCTTTGACATTGTGGAAAGCATTCAAAAAGACAAGGTACATCCAAACATCCACATGATTTTGAGGCCTTCAATGCCAGATAACAATGTCAGTTGGCAAGTGTTTGAGAATGACCAACAAATCATCCATTTCTTGCAAGAAGAAGCTGAGTTCTCAGCTAAGAATCAAGAAAAGTTGGAACAACAGTATGGTGACCAAGTGGTACAACTGAGAACTAACAAGCTGCCCAAGGGACTTATCACTTTGGAGTCCATTTTTAATCCCAATGATCAGTTTAGAAAGGAGAAAGAAAACATTCAGGTCAAGAGAGAGGATTCAGTGTCCATCTTGGTAGAAGAGAACAAACCATTGCAAGTTGGAAGGATGACAACTGAACAAGAAAGGTATGAGTTCATACAGCTATGTCAAGAGTTCCCTGACGTGTTTGCTTGGAGCTATGAAGACTTGAAAGGTTTCAATCCCAACTTAGCTCAGCATACCATTGAATTGGATCCAAATACTAAGCCTGTCAGGCAGAAACAAAGACCAGTCAATCCACACATGGAGCCTCTCATGAGGAAAGAATTGGACAAGCTGATTGAGTCACGGATCATATTCCCAATCAAGAATTCTAGTTTGGTTGCCAACTTAGTTTCAGTCAGAAAGAAGAGTGGGGAGATCAGATTGTGTGTTGACTTCAGAGACTTGAATAGAGCCTCTCTCAAGGACCATTACCCACTCCCTTCCATGGAGAAAATCTTACAAGTTGTGGTTGGATCCGAGAGGTTCTCACTACTTGATGGCTACTCAGGCTACAATCAGATTATGGTGAAGGAAGAAGACTAGTTCAAGACAACCTTCACAACCAAATGGGGGACTTTTTCATACAGGAAAATGCCATTTGGGCTGTCTAACGCTGGTGCTACCTTCCAAAGAGCAATGGACATGGCGTTCAAAGGCTTGATTAACAACGTGGTTCTGATTTAACTTGATGATATCACTATTTTTTCCAAGAATGCAGCAGACCACCTCTCTCATTTGAGACAATTCTTCACAAGGTGTAGGAGATTCAGAGTGTCTTTGAATCCTAAGAAGTGCATCTTTCTTGCACATGAAGGAAAGCTCCTTGGCCACATTGTCTCTAAAGAAGGATTAGCAATTGATCCAGAGAGGGTTGAAG
This sequence comes from Taxus chinensis, assembly GCA_019776745.2. Taxonomy (NCBI): domain Eukaryota; kingdom Viridiplantae; phylum Streptophyta; class Pinopsida; order Cupressales; family Taxaceae; genus Taxus; species Taxus chinensis. The sequence goes on along the minus strand of CM034154.1, from coordinate 595,543,222 downwards.
CCATAAGAGCACTACCATTGCCAAGCCACAAAAAAGCCCTTCAGAGTTTCTTGGGGAGGATAAACTTTGTTCGGAGGTTTGTCCCAGATTTTGTAGCCCTTGTCAAGCCCATCACCAAAATGTTAAAGAAGAGCATGGCTTTCAAGTGGACAGCAGAAGGCAAGGAGAGATTTGAAGCAATCAAATAAGCCATCTCTCAAGCACCAACTCTCATCAACCCGGACTTCTCCAAGGACTTCATCCTCTATGCATTTGGAGGTAATGACACTATTTCTGCCATTTTGGTATAGCAGAACAAGGATAATGATGAGCAGCCAATTGCCTTCTTCAGCTAGAGCCTAGATGACTATGAAGTGAGGTACTCTTTTATTGAGAAGCACATGTTTGCAGTAATTAGAAGCTTGAAGAAATTCAAGCATTTAGTCTCAAACAACAAGGTCCAGTTGCTGGTCTCACATGTTGGGGTTAAGGACTTCCTCCTCAACAAAGATTTGAACGAGAAAAGGGCAGGTTGGATCACCCATGTCATGGAGTATGACATTGAAATCAAGATTACCAGGCTGGTACGAGGAAAAGGATTGTGTGAGCAGATGGTTTTGGGGAAAGCAAAAAGAAGTATGCAATGAAGAAGAGGCTGTTTTGACAGTCCAGGACAGCCATGAGCCAAGTGGCAACCAAGAAGAAGACAATGCTGCCCCCACTCCTTGCTGGACCCAAGGTATTATACACTTCCTAAGCACAGGCCTATGCCCTCCGGAGATGAACAAGACCCAAAGGAGACACTTCAGATTGCAGGCTGTCCCGTATGCCATTGTTGATGGAGTTTTGTTCAAGAAAGATGTGAATGGAGTGCTGCTGAGATGCATTAGCACAAATCAGATTCAGAGGGTGTTGGAAGAATTCCATGGTGGACCAGCTGGTGGTCATTTTGCACCAAGAGTGATAGCTCTAAAGATCATGAAGGCTGGTTATTATTGGCCTAAAATCTTCAGTGATTGCTATGCATGGATCAAGAGGTGTAAGAATTGTGCATTCTTCACAGGAAAAGAGAGACTTGCTACCCTTCCATTGCATCCAATCTCAGTTGACCAGCCATTCATGCAATGGGGTTTGGACTTCATTGGAGTCATTAATCCCAATTCAAGTCAAGGGAACAAATGGATTTTGACAGCCACAGACTACTTCACCAAGTGGACTGAAGCAGTAGCACTCAAAGAGGCAAATGAGTCTAGCATCTTAGACTTTTATGAGGGGATAGCAACCAGATTTGGTGTACCTGCTACAATAATCTCTGATAATGCATTGGCATTCATTGGATCCAAGGTGACTGAGTGGGCTGTCAAGAACGGGATTTACCTAAGCACTTCATCAAACTATTACCCTCAAGGTAATGGCCAGGCTGAGTCTACAAACAAGAACTTGCTGAGGATCATTAGGAGGACTCTTGATGAGAATCAGAGGTCTTGGCATACCAAACTGAAATCAGTCTTGTGGGCTGATAGGATAACTCCCAAGAGATCCATAGGTAACTCTCCATTCAAGCTTGTTTATGGAAGAGAGGCAATCTTTCCCATGTCACTTGATTTGCCAACATTGGAACTCATGAAGCAATTATAGTTGTTAGAGTTTGAGCCCATGGAGGTGAGGTATGCAGAGTTGATGGAGCTGCAAAAGATCAGAAATCAGGCATCCCAAGCAATGGAGAAGGATCAAGCTTTGATCAAAAAGAACCTTTGATAGGAAAGGCCAAGGATAGATCTTTTCAAGCGTTGGAGATCTAGTGTTGAAATGGGATAGTGGATCAGAGCAAAACCAGGGAAGGCATTCAAAATTTGATGCCATTTGGAGTGGCCCATACTTGGTCACTGAAGTGCAAGAACAACAATGCTTTCCAATTGGCCTCATTGGATGGTGAAGAACTACAGATTCCAGTCAATGGTATCTATCTCAAGCGTCTGCTTCTAGAGGGAATTTCACTACCTCTATAAATATTAGATTAGATTTTCTTTCCTCCAAGTGCTTGTGCACATTGTTTTGCTGTAGGTTAGTCTTGTTTTCCCTAAGTGCTTTGGCATAGCTTGCTGTCCATGGAGATGTTTAGCAGTCCTTGCTTTCCATCAGGTGTTTCTTCCATCTTCCTCCTTGCAACATTCTGAGTCAGTTAGGGTTCTAAAAATAATATTTGATGACTCCATGCCCAATGTACTGCCTAAGGCAACTGATCTTTTCATCTAGCAGGCAGATGACCCCGCTGAGTCGCCAAAATTGTTATCCAAAATGGTCACCCCCTGCTCATGTTTAATTCGATAACATACATTTGTGTTCTCGCCTCAATTGTGACTCAGTCTAATTGATTTGATTTTTAGGGCAAAAAAGGCATGTGCTAGAAATGGCCCCATCATATTTTTCTCTAACTTTCAACTGTCCAGGAAGGAAAAGTTTGCCTCCTAAGGTCCTGAGGAAAGCTGAAAAAAGCGGCAAAAACGGAGCTTGGGATAGGAAAAATCATGAAAATTGAGGCCCGCAGTCCAATAAGAAGCTGCCACGTGGCAGTAGGGACCTCGAGGGACATCGAAGACAATTTTGGATTTTTTCCAAGTGTTTCTAGGTGGCTAAAGTTTCAAAGGGACAATTTGGCCCCCGTGGCCCGCGGACCACATCAGGATGTGAGAAGCTGATCCAGCCGAGGGAGGAAGGCAAAATTGACTGACTGCTGAGCAAAACAGTTTGGGACATTCGGGCCGTGAGGACGTGAACCGCCCGGATCAGCCGAATAGAGAACTTTAGCACCAGGATAGTCGGGCCAGAGGTACGCGGAGGACGCAGAAAGCCAGTTTGGCCGAAGGAGAAGAAAATTGACTAACTGCTTTGGGACATGTGGGACAAAGGAACGCGAACCGGCCGAATCGGGTGAATCGGAAGAATTTGTCCCAGATAGTCTGAGACAGTTGGAACAAATGTACATGAAGGACACAAACCGGCCAGTTCAGCCGAAACTGGGAACTTCTGCACTAGGACATCCGGGGCAAAGGAACGCGTGGGACGCAGATAGCCGAAGAAGCCGAAAGCCAGTCAAGAAATTCCACGTGTCATCAGCCGACTGAGGGACAAGGAAGCCCATTTAAAAAATTTAGCAAAAGTTTTGGCCCAAAAATCAAAAGCCAAAGGATGACTCCACACCCTTGTTAACAAACCAATGCATGCCACGTGTCCCAAGTGGCGGGGCGCGGGGGGAAAATGAGAATTTTTCCAAAATTTTAAAAGGTCGAAATTTCAAAGGAAAGCCCGCGGAAAGGTGGATGAGAGAGAATTGCTCAGCCAATCAACACCCAACATGTGGCATCCGACCGGCGGAGCGTGGAAATTTTTTGAAATTTTTTCCAAAGACAAAAGAAGGGTAAAATTTGAAATTTTTTCCCGCCGATCCGTTTTTGGGCCGTTTTTGCCCTAAATCTTCAAACGATCATATCTTTTGATCCAGAGCTCAGATTTGCACGTTCTTTATATCATTGGAAATCTGTTGAAATTCTCTACATGATTCCATGGTAAATTTCTAATTTTGGTTTAGTTTGGAGAGATAAAATTAAAAAATGGCTCTGGTACGTGTCCATGGCCAGAAATGACATTTCAACAACCAAATTTAATACAGAATGGGTCGCATTCTCCTCAATTTTGGTAAAAAATGATAGGGTATGGGTTTGTAAGGTCCCCCATGCTGATTTAATGTATTTACAGTCAATGAGGAATGGGCTCCCACATTTTTTATGTTTTCTCTCTCCTGGGCTCGACCCATGCAATGTAAAAGCTAGATTTGGCTCATTTCTTCAGGGTTGGACACTTTTTGACATTAAAAACTTCTTTCACCTCCAGCAGTTGATAGTTGCAAGAATCAGACCTTTTTCACAGGTTGTAACAGGTTTATACCTCTTTGATGGTGGAATGCAAGAGATTTTTTCATGGAATTGACAGTGCAAACTCTGTGAATGCTTCAGTCCTCTGTTTGTATTTTTTTACTTCATTTTAAGACCTCTAATTACATCTATCAGCTTGTGTATGTTTTCCCTTGTTACATTTCATGAATTTGTGTCTATCTACATGGTAAAAAATTGTTTCACCACTCCTTTTGGTGTATCACCATCTTAGTTTAGTTTCATTTTTTGCATTTTTATCCCTGTCTCCTTGCAATCTAGGGTAGAATTAGGATTAGAACCTCTGTAGTTGTGTAAAATATAGATCTAAATCAGAGGAGTTTGAGGAACCAGCCTATAATATGGAGATTCCTCTCTCAGTTTCACAAGTCCCACACTTGGAGAGAGGTCTCCATGTTGTGCAATCACACTGGATGCCTAAGACATCAATTTAGAGCCTTGATCTGCATCCAGGGGTGCTGTTGATTTTCCACAACAGTAACCTTGATTAAAAGAGGTGATGTGATTCTGCGGGGCTCACAATTTGACTTAAAGTAAAAAAAATAAGGATGTGATAAGATGTGGGGATATTAGGTGAAATAATGTATTCTCTTTTTGAATTTTAAGAGTGGGATGTCTGATGGGTGCATTATTGCTCATGTTTTGCATTATTTTTGAGATATGACAATATTTGGATTATTTAAATGGGTTATGTAGAACCCATTAATTAATTAAAACCATGAATTAATTAAAATGTAGATGGATGGGATTTAGAACAAAAGAAAAATTGGAGGAGATGTAAATGTCAGATGATGGAGAGGGGTTACACCCAAAAATAGGTGTCTACATTTTCCCCTTTTTTGTTGAGTGGTTTGCAATAGCAAGCCACGAGACAAAAAAAAAAGGGTTAGATGAAATATGTGTCTGAGGATGGATTAAGATATGACCAAAGGAAATATGCCCCAGGAAAAAAAGGACTGCAATAACAATGAAAAAAGTATGGAGGTGACTCCAATATCACATCGGTAGAGGAAAATTGTGGTCTCAAAAGAGATACACGACCATGTTCTATAGACTAGTGAGTGGGTGAAGACTACAATAGTATGGATGTAAGTCGTGATGACAAATGGGTCATAGGAAAACATCAAAATATGTGCAATGAAATGCGAAAAGATGTGTGAAATCCTTTTTCTGCAAGGAATCATGCAAAAAATATTATGTCTGTAAAAAGGACTTGGATGAAGATAATGATGCCCCAACATAGGGCACGAGAAGGACAAAAAGTGAATTATATGCGCCGATAAGTACAAGAATGAAAACATTTCCCAACATAAGACATAGATGGATGTTGAAATAAGATATCCCAGGGGGAATAAGAAAAAATGGGGACATGATGAATAGATAGGATAGAAGAGTGAGATAAATTACAAAAAAAGGGTAATAAGTATGATGGTAATCATATTTCATAAGATGCATAAGGGTTAGAAAATTAGAAGGTGAAAACAGTACTACTTGTTTGATAAGTAGGATAAGAAAAAAGGATTCCCACTTGTTTGACAAGTAGGATAAGAAACCAAGATACTTTTGCGACAAAGAAACAACAGAGAAAATATTCATGGAAGAGAAAAAGATCAGATAGGTGTTAGTCGTTATGGTATCCTCCGAGACAAAAATGTCATAGGAAGATGGGATGAAATATGTAGATGATATATGATAGATATAAGAGAAGCGGACATGGTGGGAGTAGAGCAGACGTGGTGGAGTGGAGGAATAAAATAAGAGAGAAGGACGATAAGAGGGGTGAGAATATAGATGAAAGAAAAAAAGAGAGAGAATGATAGTAAATAAGAAGGTAGTGAGAAAAGATATGGGGGAAATAATTAGGTAAGACATGATGTACCTGGAGAAAAAGAAAATAGAGAAATAGAACAAGAGAAGAAAGGAAGGAGAAAGATTAAACAAGAAGAAGATGAAATGAGAAGGGAAAGAAGAGTAGAGGAGATGGTGAACGTACAGAGATGTTCCATAGTAAAGAAGAAACAAAGATAATACAGAGGATAAATGGTGGAAGAAAGAAATGATGAAGGAAAAAGAAGAAGAAGAAAAGAAAATGATAGAAGAGAGGGTGAAAGGGAGATGGAGATAAAAAAAAAGGGAGAGGAAGAATGGATCACGAAAGAGACGAAAAATATGAGAAGGAGAAGAGTTGAATAATATTAGAGAAGGATGATAGGTGAGATGAATAGGAATAGTAGGATGGAAAGGAGATGAAGAAGATGAAGAATTTAAAGAAGATGGGTGAGGAAGTAGAATAGAAAAGAGAAAGAAAAGAACCATGAGGAGCTAGGAGACTATAGAGGAGATGAAATAATGGAAAAGAATTGATGTATAGAGATGGAATAAGATAGGGGTGGTAGAGAAATAAGTTCAATAATAGGGGAAATGGAAATAAGAGGGAAAGAAGAGATGATAGAGGTGAAAGAGGAAGGGAATTAAATCCCAGTGTTAGAAGTAAGACCCAAGTAAATAATATGAAACATAACACATGGAAATGCATGTGGATGGTAGGATGATTTAAAATATGGGACAACACTGGTGAGTCAAGTTATCAATGGAGAAGTAGGACGAAAGTGTAAGGAGAAGAGGGGATGAAGATGATACAAAGGAAATGAAAGAAAACCAGGGGTAGAAAGGAGGAGAGGAAAACAGAGAAAATGATGCAAAGGAAGTGTATGATGAAGATAATAGAGATATTGAAGAAAGAAAAGGGAAGATGGAAAGGCAATACCAGTGAAGGGATGTTAGGAGAAATCCTACGATAATGATTAGAGGGCATAAAAGAAAAAAGGAAGGAAGAGAAAATGGAGGAGGTAAAAAGGAGTGAACCAATATGTGTAGAATGGGGATAAATGAATTTTAGGAGAAGTCCACTAATAAGTCTTAGTAAAAAAATGGAAGATGATGATGACATAATGTTAGATGAACAATGATAATGAAGAGTAAGTATGGTGGTAGATATGTGGGAGTACTCTAGAAAATGGAGTGGAAAGAGTAAAGAAAGGAGGGATAATGAATGGTGTAGAGAGGATGATGAGGAGAGAATGTAATGGATGAGGATGTGGATGAAGATGAAGGAACAAGGCATAGTAGGAAATGGTATGAAGTGGTTAAGTTATATTTCCAAATGAAGGATGAAGGAGATGATATTTGAGGAAGTTTGAGATATGTTGTGCGAGCAAAAAAGATGAGGGAAGAGGATACATTTATGGAGAACGAAGATAAAATATAGATGGTGGGATTGTGGAGTAAAGGGGAAAGGTAAGAAGATGGATCATTCTTAAGAGAGACTCTTAAGTAAGATTACCACATCATAGGAATGGTTAAGTAGGATCTCCAAGCCGAAGAAAAATAAGAATGATGAAAATATTGAGTGGTGTTTACCAAAATGGAACAAGAGATGAAAGGAGGTGATAACAAGGAAACAAAGGAGTATGACATGAGTAGATGGAGGAGTGTATGCGGTGTAAGGGAAATTCTTAACTAGGAGTCCTATGTTGTGAAATTGATGATATTAGAGCGTTAAGTTGAAGTTATGGAGTAGGAAGATGTTTCTAGTGTTGAATGAAATAGAAAACAGTGGAGGATTTTCTACAGTAATAGGATCTTAAGAAAGAGATGCATTGTGATTAAAAATCCTACATGAAATGGGTGGTTAAGTAGGATCGTCAAGCCAAAAGAAGAATGAAAGGAAAATGTATTGATAAAATAAATGCCGGTAAAAGGATATTCAGAGAAAAAACACAAAAATAAAGGCCTGGGTGGAGGACGTGTGAAGTATCGAAGAAACAATAGAGAAGGACAAAGTAGGTGAGAAGAGCATCGGAGAATGAGATGAGGTGGAATTTAGGAGAAAATTGGGTTGAAAAATAGGACTAGGAGGAAGGAATGGTCAATAGACCTGATTACAAATGAGACCTTATCTAGAATGACGGGTCTTTCTTGAGTAGGATTTCCATGCTGCATGGGGAGTTACACAGACGTTGCCAAGCTGGTGATGAAAGGGCTGTGATGATGTCTACGCTAGATAAAAAAAATAAGAGTGAAGAGAAGGATAATGGGTGGATGATTATAGAGAAGAGAATGACGATGTGAGAGGAGGGATGAAGAAAGATAACATTGGTCACAGTGGGGGATGAGAAGATGCTAGATAATGAATGCTACTTGAGAGATAATCTCAAGTATAATTCAAAAAATTCAATGGAGATCAAGTAGAATTCCCAAAATTAATAGTGTATCAAAGAGAGTGTGTAGAAACAATAACAGATTTCATGGATTTATGGATGAAGTTAATAGGGAACATCCTTAAGAGTAAAAATATAGATGCAGATTTGATGATATGAAATTTGATTTCTAAAAAACATAATTTTAATTAAAGATGATTTTGATGAGATGGGTGTCACATAACCATAGCAAGGGCCATGTAATAAAGTTATGCTCTTAACTAGATAAGAATTAAACAAGAAAAGGCACTACTCAAAGCATTGCACTTGCGGCCGATAACAAGTGTTAGTACATAACTAATGAGATTTGATTATACCAAAATACCAAGAGGGAGATATGGATGAAAGATTCTCATAATTTTAGTATCAAAATGACGAGGGATTTGAGATGTAACTTGTATGCAGGAAGAAGGTTCTCCAAAGGTGGTGTTCCTTAAGTCTATGCCCCAACTCTAGGAAAGGGAAAGAACAAAAATAGAAGAAAGCTGATCAATGCAGGAAGCTTTCTGAATGCCATAAAAGAGTATCCATCCTTCGATGGTATGGTCTAATATATATATATATATATATATATATATATATCACATGGATGATGAGAATGATAGCTGTCCTTCAAGGGATCGTTCTATTTTTTTTAATTTTTGCTTTGATTTTTTAATTTGCATGATTTTGTTTTTATTCTACCTTTTCCATTTTGTTTGCACAACTATCCTTCAAGGGATCAATCTATTTTTGGATAACTTTGACTTATTTTTTACATGCATGGATGTTAGCTTCACATGGGGGAGAGCTAGGGATAGAAATTTAGACCACTTAGGAGGGGATAATGATGGTACATGAGACACCCCTTATACCCTTTACATGACTTTCATAGGAGAATGAGAGGCTGATGGATGTAATGATTATGGGGTTCTCACCAAATGGGAGAACTTATCCATAATGAATATGCTATAAGTAGAGTCGTGGTACTCATATTCAAGGTCATATCAAAGTAGTGACGGTAGACCACATGATTCATATCATTACCATGATAGACAGAAGTAGATAATGGTGGAGACATGGTCTAAAGATAGGACTATGCTCATAAGTGTGTGTACTAACAAAAAAATGGCCATAAGTGCAATGCATTAAGGGGTTTGATCTCTCGTTTACCATCAAGAGAAGCTAAGCGATAAGCCCTAGACCCATACATATGTGTGATAACATATGGTCTGATCTAGTTGGGAGAAAATTCCTCCCTACCCCGACTCCTTGATTAATGTTGCATCCAAGATAAGATAATAATTTTGGGAGGATGAGTGAAGGTAGAACTATGCGCTACCCTTTCAGGAAGTGAAAATTTGCATCCCTAATGAGACAAATTGATGGTGCTCCCGATGGAGGGGTAATTATGACCGTAATGGTGGCTTTTGAATAACATGGAATGGATTAAATAGAACATCATGAGATAGATGAGATGGAATCTATGTGTTTCTTTTAAAAGTGAATAATCAAGAGAAATATATGCATCCCATCGAGACAAAAATATGGCCACAAGGGTGGATTTTGGTGAAAAATATGGTCCTTATTAGCATGATAAACATGGCCTCAAAGGAGGAATTTGATGACAAAATCATGGCCACAAAGGTGGACTTCAATGAAAAAGATAAAAATATTGTCTCTTAATGGAGAAAGAAACATGGCCACCATAGTGGGCTTAAGATGAAAATAAATGGTCCCCTAAGGGATAGACACATATGGCCACAAAAGTGGGCTTTAAATGAGATGAAGATTTGAATGGGGTTAGTTTAGATTGGATGGATTAGAATGAGGTAAATAAAATAATGTCAAGGATTAAGTCTCTCAGCGTAAAAGGGGAATTGTTTAGATAGGAAATGTGGTTATCGAATGATATGGTTAAGGACAAGGGGAGGCTACTCCCCCCTAGCAAAAGAGATTATATCACTATAGGAAAATTAGATGTGGATAGGTGAAAGAGATTAGATGATGATAACCTTAGATTTGGATTAGGTAGATGTGTTGGGGATCATATGAAAACAATGTTGATGAATAAGGGAGGACTTTCTGTATGAGTAATAACATGCGAAGGAGAGATGTTAATGAAGTATGGATGAGAAGACTTAGAGACTTCGATAGACGTGGAATTAGTTGTAGATAAAATGGTAGAGGCAAAATCCTCAAAAGGTCTTCTCTTTCAAAGAGATCAGGTATGACAGATTGAAGATCCTTACAACACTCAGTGCTATGACCTAGGGTATAATGGTAGGCATAACTGAGGTGGGGATCAAATCACGACGACTTCTTACTATGTGGGTTAAATTCCTTGATAGGTGGAAGCATAGTGACAATAATTTGTAATAAGTGTTGAAGGGTTTCTGCATATGATTTAATTGATACATTAGCATATGTATTTTCTTGGGAATCCTTTAATGTAAATCTTGATGAAATTGCTTGGGGTGTGGTTGTATGAGCTATCTTGGAGGATTACTTCATGTCATTCCACAATTTTGATTCAAATCTCAAGGGAATGCTGGATGTTTTTGATTTTTTTGGGTGGAGTGATTATGATGCCTTAGATGGAGATTGATGTTTCCCCAAAATAGATGATGTATATTTGGTATTCATTGGTGAAATGTCTATCTTATTTTGGGGACACACAAGAGATCATTGTGTAAAGGTACCAAAGATATTAGATTTGGATGGTGAAGGAGCATTCTTATAAGGGGTGATACTGATTTCATTCGGAGGGTCTAAAGGTTGTGTCGTAATTGATATGGGTGGAAAGATTAAAATTTTCATGGTGATGTCTCACAAAGGCGGGGTTTGTTGTGGAGGCATTTATAGATGAGATGAGAGGGTTATCTAAAGTTGTAAGTTGAGGTTTTGTCCAATATTATGCAAATGATGTGGAAGAAGAGGATGGTGTGTTTGACACGATTATAAGGGTGGAAATAGGAACTGAGAGAGAATCAATAGATGGTATGACAGGTAAAGACGAAATAGATGTGGATGGGGGAGTGTTAGGAAACCCGATGGATGAGGATGTCGAAAGATGAGTTATATTCATTGTGGATGGGAAAGTATATTCCTCCCGAGTGAGGAAATCATTTTCCTGAATGAGGTCATGGATGATGGTCTGAAATTCCCTACACTTCTTAATGTCATGTCCTAGAACACGATGATAGGCACAAATGAAATTGGGATTGAACCATGGAGGTTTACTACTATAAGGAACCCAATGTCTAATGGGATGAATCATGATCATAGAAGTTTGAATTAGATGTTGAAGGATGTCTACATAGGATCCAATTGAGGTGTCAAAAAGAAGGTAACTCTTATGAGTTTTAAGATGATGTTTTGGATTGCGATTTAGACATGGAAATTGGGGATGTCGATGTATAAACCGATATATATTTTGAGGATGGGGATGGATTGTGTTGTGGTTTTAATGTTTTAGTTTCAATTTTAGTGTTATTTGATGATTCAGGTTCATGTGAAATGGATTGAGGAGGTACTTGAATAACTTTGATGGAGAATGAAGGATCCTATTTAAAATATTCTTCACTTGGAGATGACATGGTTGTGGAAGTGTGTGAAGAATGAGATGACATTTTGCATTTGAATAGATGAGGTCAACAGTGTAGATGTTGAAGTGGAGGGTATATAGTGGTTTGGTTAGGGAAGGATACATCCTTAATGAAATCCTAAAAAATAGCTTGAAATGCTCTATAATGTCTGATATCATGTCCAGGGGTATGATGATATGTGCAAATAAGGCCAGAATTAAACCATGGTGGCTTCTTACTACCAGAGTCAAAGGCCCTAATAGGTGGAAGTGTGATTGCATAAATTTGTAAAAAATGTCAGAAGACCTCTGTATATGATTCAACTAAAAAATTCAGAGTTTTTGTTTCTGTCTAGAATCTCTTGGTTTTTGGAGAAGGAGTAGATGTTTGATAACTCAGATGTTGAGGACAAAGTTTGAGTATGTTCATGTCTTGATAGCTGGAATCCAATTGTGATTTTTATTATGTTGGATGATTTTAGTTAAAGGGATTTGGGGTTGGATTGTTTAGAAGAAGGAATATTATTTTCCTATATAAGGGAATTTTGAGGTAATATTTGAGAGGTTTCCATCCTTGGGAGGAATGAAAATAATTTCTACTAGAGAATCCAGAGGTGGTACTGATAGAGGCATATGAAGGAATATTTGTTCATTGGAATCTAAGGAAGGTGGAAATTGATTTGGCTGCACTGATGAGGTAGACATATTATTTGTAATTGAATCCATTTGAAGTTCTTTCAAATGTTCTTCAAATGATGTAGGGGGAAGGACAATGTGGATGTGGTAAGTCTTGGAATTAGGATTGGGTCTATGGTTGGTATTATGGGTAAAGATGGAATATATGTGGAGGATGTAGTGTATGAGGAATATTCAAATGTGGAATCAATGGTGGATGTGGGAAAAGGTGTTGAGGTGAATGTAGATAGGACCGAGGTTAGTGTGGGGATGTGGGTTAATGGATTGAAGAAAGGGGGAGCTTCTAGTGAGGTGGATATGGCGATTGATGAAGAAGGTATATTTATGGATGGGGCTGAATTTATACCCGTAGTATGTATAATATTTATGGTCTACGCATTGGGAACTTGTGATGTAGAAGCAATGGTGGTTTGACTTATTGATGTGGGTGTATGGTTTGGAAATGGTTGTTTAAAAAATATCTACTAGTTGATTGGGCCAAGCATTTGGATTATCTACTTGAATATATCCCTGATTGATGAGTCTTTGGACTGAATCCTTGAAAGTCTGACATCTCTCTATGTCATGTCCTCGAACGTGATGGTACTTGCAATAGTGATCCTCATGATACCACATAGATCATGGTATAGATTTGTTAACAGGATGGATAGATGGTAGTGTGATCAAGTGTGTTGTTATCAATTTATTAAAGATGGCGTTGTATGATTTTCCTAAGGGAGTATAATTGGGAATTGGTCATGTGAATCGTTGTTGAGTTACTATAGTAGATGTTGGGGTAGGAATGATTTGAAAATGACGGCGTTGGAAATTTTCTTTGATTTATCATTTGATATGGATGGTATGGAAAATTCCATTTTGGGATTATTTGATTTTAATTTTAAATGCCCTTGTTCTAGGGCACACATCTCAAGCCTTGCGGGCCATGATGAAGGCTTCTTCAAAAGTGTGAAATGATTGGATTTGCAGAGTTGATGAAATATAATTCGCATAAGAGCATGCGAAGAGCTCGATGAGGTCTGTTTGAGGAAGTGAAAAATTATAATTGGTTTATAATATTGCGCCATCGTGTGATAAAATCCGTGATGGATTCATCATCGAATTGAAGAATGTTATACAGATTGTTGATGGTTATTTTGCATGAAATATTAATGGAGAAGTTCTCAAGAAATAAATGAGCAGGCTGAGAAAAATAAAATATGGAGTATTGGGGAATATTATTATACCAATCTAAAGCAGGGCCTACCAAAGACATGGGGAATATACGGAGCATCAAATCTTGATAGTGCATGATGAAATTAACATGCATGTTTAAATGCACGGAGGTGTTGTTGAGGGTCCTCCTTGCTGTTAAATTTGGTGAACTTTGGAAATTCCCAGTGTGGATGATATGGTTTCATGGGCACAGATGAATGAATGGGTTTTTTACATATTTGTTCATAAGACAATGTAACTTTGGACCCTAATGTAGCAACCTCTAGATTAGCTAACCGACCTATCGAGATTTGTATGGGATCATTAAGAAGTGCCTGTTGAGAAATGAGAGGTGGTGGTTGAATTTGTGAATGGGTGGGTGTCATAGGAACTTGGTATGGGTGAGTGTAAATTATGGTTTGTGGTTGAGGTGGAGGATGATAGAATGTGGGTTGGTGGGGAAATGGGGGCATGGTATGATTGCTGAGATTGTGCGGGTTGTTGAGGTAATTGTTGAGTGGGGATATGGGTATAGATAGGGTTGATAAATTGGAAGTGATACTGCATGTTGTAAAGGTATTGTTGGAGGAAGTTGAGAAGTAAGGGCATAGACCTTTGATGTAAAAGGAATTTGCTATTTGGATAAGGGATTTGACACATAGGATGGTTGAATGACAATACTCATGATAATTGGGGTTTTCATAGTGATAGGGATGGCAGTCATGATAGTCATGTTGATGTGAGGAAGATTGGGTGGAATAGGTGTGACTACTTGGGTAATCTGGTGTACCATTGGGTTGGTGGAGGATGAAGAAAAATCATGTAAGGCCATAGACTGAGGAATTTCAGAACTAGTACTATAAGGATAGACCCACTGAAGCGGTGGGCCATCTAGAGGAAGGTGTATGTATCTTCTTAAGAGATAATCTTGAAGGGCCACAGGGTTGGCGTCAAGAATTTTTCTGAATTCAGGGTCCCCAAGAGGGAAGATGGAAGTACCACTAGGCTCTGATATGACAGAGGGTGGAGTGACATGTGTGGATGGGATGGATTGGTCTAACATCAAAGCATGACCAATTGGTACTAGGGTGAGATATATCGGTAAGAGAATGGGTATTTATGGGGACCATGGGGAGAGACATGGATGAGGAAGACACTGTGATGGTTATCAACTGAGATGAAGCATTATGTGAAGTGGGGTTGTGTTCCATTTTCTTCGTGCTAGATTGAGTGCTTACTGGCATGAAAGTTGTTATTATACGAGCCAAAAAAGTGAGGCACACAACATTTTTTTAATTTTTTTTTGTTTTGATTTTGATTAAAAAGAAAAAATTAAAAATGGTTGCAAGAGGACATAGAAGGAGGTGAACTATGTTTGGTTTTGGGTAAGTTATGGTTGGGAAATGTATTGAAATGGTTTTCTGTTGGGTGATAAAATCCCAATCAGTGAACCAGGTGTAATGAATTTTTCGGTGTGTAGACTAATTTGTGATGTTTTAGGAAGTGGTTGATGATAGGTGTGAAGCAAAAAGTTAAACCCCTAGTTACACTATGTCAGCAGGTAGAATGCACAGGTTTGTTTTACTCCAAATTTGAAGGATGAAATTCGATGCTGACAATCACCCCAAAAAAATGACAGTACCATGTAGAAAAGAGGAAATATGGAAAAATGGAGAATACCTGTATATCGCTTTTCCTTTTTATCTAACAACAAGTTGAGACAAACAAGGTGTATGTTGATAAAGATAGGTTTTGGAAGCAATCGTCAGACAATAGCCAAGGAATGTTCGGGTACCATTGAATTACACCATGCACAATTTTCGATTGAGATCGGCGGATGAGATTCAGGCGTGTTTACTTAGTGTAGTAATTGTCTTTGACAACATTATTATGTACCTGCAGAAGCGAAGAAGATGATTAGTGGACGTAGTTGACCAAA
Organism: Taxus chinensis; assembly: GCA_019776745.2. Classification (NCBI taxonomy): domain Eukaryota; kingdom Viridiplantae; phylum Streptophyta; class Pinopsida; order Cupressales; family Taxaceae; genus Taxus; species Taxus chinensis. Next base: position 595,527,643 of record CM034154.1, on the reverse strand, counting down.
TAAGCAAAACAATTTCTGAGTTGTGCCTCTTAGATGTTAACAACAAAGTTTACTAATAGAAACAATAAAAAATAGTTATTCTAGTTAAAATCCACCATAAAAATAGAAAATGTCTTAATATAAATGTACCACATAGGAATTTTTAATTAACAAAGCTTAACTAAAACTAATAAATTATCCTCATCGAATTAGCTTAGGAATTATAATTAACAAGGCGTACCTAATGAACTCATAATAAAACAATTATCCCAATAGTTGTAAGGAACAAAATGTAACTAATTAACTTAGTAAATAAAATGATTATCCTATGAACAATTACCCTAAGAAATTTAATTAACCAATTGTAGCTAATTAACTAGTAAATAGAACAATTATTTTATGAAATCTAATGAACAAATCATAACTATTCATCTACCAATAAATAATTATCCTAAATTATCCACCTATACAAATCCTAGCTAAATAACTAATAACCCAATAAATGGATGTACTGTGTTAGAAATATGGTGTTTGGGTCGAAATTCCAATGATGTGTGGTGTGTAGTCGAGCTCTATGGTATTCATGTAGGCCAGTGCACGTCAAAGGGATATTTGAAAGGTGATACACTATCGATTGATGAGAGACTAGAGATAGTTATGGGAAATTGATAGAAGCTCAGAGTGAAGGAATTGGATAAGATATGAAGAGGAATGAAGCATGGGAATGATCTCAGTCTGTGTGGGAAGAATGGGAGAGAAAGGAATCGGTTAGGCAGTGAAGAGAGCATAGAGAGGGATAGTGGTTTTGGAGTAGGATTGTGGGAGTTGGGACATGGAAAGAAAATTGGGACAATTTGTGTAGGAGTTTTGAGCTAGATAAAGAGTGGGTATGTGGGAAGCAAGAAAATGAGGTGTGGTGTTGGAGTGAAGTCAAAGTGGCGTGGTGGAGGATATAACTCGAGCAGAGGAGGATGGTGATTTGAGATATGTTGGAGTAGAGAAATCCGTGGGACGTGGGCACTAGAAAAAATAAAGGAGACATATACGAGCTTGGGGAGGAGAGATGGATGATGATATCGATGTGGGTGGATGGCTGGGGGGTGTGGATTACTCTAAACCAAATGAAGAACAATGAGCTATGTTTACATAGGGCAGATAGTCTAAATGAGTTCTATGAAGTAGTTGAATATAGAGAAGTATTGATGGTGGTGTGAGGTGAGAAAAGTGGTTTGTGTGGTAGATAAGCATGTGGAGAAGGAAGTGGAGCTATGTGGAATGAGCCAAGTGGAAAAAATATGGAGCAGCGGTGGATATGGGGGAGTGGGGGCCGAATGGATCGTGAGGAGTGGAGGGACTGAGTAGGCTCAACGAGGAGAAGGGTAGGTCAGTGGGGAGGGATGGAGATGGGGTAGTGTAGGGTAGGGTTAAAATTTTTTTTTATATTTTTTTAACTATTATCTATGATTATATTATTAATAAATAGCAATAACAATAAGATTTTACACCTATTATAAACGAGTTAATAAAAAATCCATTCAAATGTGAAATTTACTTACACTAATGGGTGACATAAACAACTACCTGTACGCACCACAACATATGAATGGAGATAATACCAAAGATCCTGCAAGTGAGTGAGTCTACAAACAAAAAAAGCACACTTTATATCTAGATCGATGCGATGTTATACTTACAATAATATAAAACACAAATAACGGTTACCCGTATGACACCTATATAAAGTGAGTAAATAGAAACATGACCAGAACTTGGATCTGGTCCCACTAGGTGTGCCAAATGTTGATTAGAGTTTCTTACTTCCTTTCCAGATTAGTGCATGAGAAATCAACAAACACAAAACAACGTTGAGTATGTAAGGGGATTGGTACCTTGGAGATGGTGATGGATGATACGGGCGCAAAGTGATGTCAAACTCCTCGATGTGATCCCAACAAACCTACAAACTCACATACACTAGAGAAAGATAGATTAGTGATTTTATGCGGGGATTCTTGAAAAAGAAGATCCGGGAAGCGTTAACTTCCTCGGTGGCTTTCAACCCCCATGTGATAAGAAATATTGATAAAATACAAGATAAACAAATAACATGCAAGCTGATAAACAAAGGAACCTGATGCTGCGGGTGTGTATATGGCGCTATTGATCTGATTCAAACACAACGTGCAACAAGAACCACACTACGTGAACTAACGAATCGTGAGCAGAGTATCATGGGGATTATAGTGTTGTTATGAGGACAACATGAGGATATAAATGATAAACAAAAAGCTAATAATTCAAAACAACATTTTCCCAAATTTTCTCCCTCCTCTTTCCAAAGTGGGGAAAGCCCATATTTATAGCCTAATGGTGAGGTTAGACTGTAGGTTAAAAGATACTCAGGGTTGAGTAAAGTAACCTTGATTAAAAGAGGTGATGTGATTCAGTGGGGCTCACAATTTGACTTAAATTAAAAAAAATATAAGAATGTGATAAGAGGTGGGGATATTAGGTGAAATAATGTATTCTCTTTTTGAATTTTAAGAGTGGGATGTCGAATGGGTGCATTATTGCTCATGTTTTGCATTATTTTTGAGATATGACAATATTTGGATTATTTAAATGGGTTATATAGAACCCATTAATTAATTAAAACCATGAATTAATTAAAATGTAGATAGATGGGGATTTAGAACAAAAGAAAATAGGGAGGCGTTGTTGCGGGATAACGGAGAGGGGTTATGCCCAAAAATAGGTGTCCTAAAATTGTAGCTAGAAGATAAGAATATAGTAGAATTTGTGGATGGAATAGAATGAATTTACCCTTCCTATGTTGTGTATGGGGTAAGTGCACCAATCTAAGGGGTCAAAAAGTGGACCAAAAATATGAAATCAGGAAAAACATGAATGCATTTTAGTTTTCCAGCTTTAGTATTTCCTGAACCTAAAATATGTACACATTTCTAATGTTAGGAAAAGTGTACGTGTTTTGAGTTATATGAAGTTTGGAAGGGCCCCAAAGGAGTCATATTTACTAAAATAAAAGAAACCTTATACTTAAAATTTCTTTAAGTAAATATAAGAAATTAGGGTCACTCTGCACCTAATGGAATTGGCTTGTAGCTCTGATAGTTATATTCTAGAAGATAGTATTTTAAAATATAATCTGGTTAGTACTTACTCATTTATAGGATTTCAGTAAGGACCTAAAACTTTAAGGGCATATATATTGTAGTAGGTATTTGTTTTGGGAAAACATATAGTCATTTAAAACCTTTTGGATTGGATTTTGGCCCTGCCACTACTTGAATTTGTACCAATTTTGAAATTTGGTCCGTAATTCACTTTAGTGACCATGAATCAACTCTAAGATGTTTGTCTTCTTCTTACTAAAATGAGATCCTCACTTTGTAAAAAGAGAATTGCTCCATGAATGTGATTCCTTTCCTATGGAAAAAAATGAGCTGATTGTAACGTGCCTCCTTCTTAAGGTGTGATCACACTACTAGGTGTTTAATGAGTTTTTACAAATAGTACCAAGTGAATTATATCAAGTGAACTCAAATGATTGCTCTTTCTTAGAAACATGGTGCTCCATATAAAGATCATCCCCTCACCTTTCCTATCTCTACAATCATCCTTTCATGGAATCAAAATCATGATTATCATGTGTGAATTTATTCATATGTCTCTTATGGAGATATATGATGCCTTAATACTTCACACATGATGGTCATGGATACCTCGGTGGCATGACTAGCTCAATTTAGCTTATTTTTTTGGAGAGATTAAGGTATAATGACAAAGTCAGCATATGATGATAATCAAGTCACTCCTTGAGATCCAAAGTTCACCTTTGAACATGAAGACTCCTTCAAAATTCAATTTATTGATCAAGATGAAACCTGGGTGTAAGCATGCTTATGGTACATGGAAACATTTTTTCTCAAGTTGTTCCTCATGGAATGGGTTTCCTCCTCTAAATAAGGGATGAACAACTTGAATGAAATTTGAGAATGATTTACATGTTATTGACCTCAATACTTCAATGAAATGATAAAATCACATTGTATGATCAATTAAACTATTCTAAAACTCTAATTTTTCATGCAACTCAAAATTTAGGTCCTATTTCATTTTGAACCGAGAGGGGAAGCTAAAGATTTTTGTAGTACCTAAAGACATATTTAAGACTTGAATCAATGTTGATTATTCCACCTTATAGAGTGTTCATATATCCTTCCAATGCCTATTTTTTTCATCATAAACTCTTTCTAGAAATCCTAGAATCATCCAGAGAAAGTCAGATTTCACCGTTTTAATCTTTCATTCCCTACACCTGAAAACCCAGGGTCTTAAACATATTTCTCCTAGATGATATTTTATTTCATAAAATTTCCTAAATTTATTTAGAAAATCTTAAATTATCTCTAAAATATCCCTCATATTCTTTATATTTTCTCTAAAAACTTCCGAAGGGTGTTCAATTAGCTACAAAATAGCCAAAAATGGGCCTTTTTAGGCCTTTGAAGGAAATAGTCCTCTCATCAACACTAAATGAGTTGATCAATCACCTTAGACATTATTCCCTACACATTGAAACCCAATAAATGATCTTATTAGGAATTTTCTTTAATCCATGGTAAATTTTGAACTGATGACAGATTGTCCAGATGATACAGAGCACCCTGCAATCCCTCTTTATTTTAATTTAACTCAAAATACAACTTCCCCAATTCAACTTTCTCCTTTTCCCTTGTTTCAAGTAGGTCTAGTTAGGTTTTAAAAGAAAAATTAATGGTTTAATGGATTAAACACATATTTCATCCTTACATCCACATTTCAACACACCCATTCATCTTACTCTAACACACACCTCAATCCACCATTACTCATTTTTCCATAATCTTGCTAGATTTTCAACTTTTGGATTTTTAAGACCTCCTTGTTTGCTTAAGCTCTAAACAATTTTTTCAAATTTGTTTTTCAGCTTTGCCTTGAATTTTACTCAATCTTATTTTAACTCCATCTCACTATTCTTATCCCTCTCCTAATCACTAATGAAAATCACTCAACTCTTCCCTCTTTCACTTAAGGATTTTCATACAAACCCTTACTCTCTCTAGGCTGCTTTATGGAACTCTGTAAGACAGTCAATAGGTATTCTTAAATAAATTTGTATAAAGGATTTTCCCCTAGTCCCTCAAGGATTCAAAAAATTCTAACACCACTCTTTCAATGATAGATACAACTTCCATATGAGTTCTTTCCTAAGACAACTATTTCACGAGGTTGGTCTTGACAGTCACAAGAAATAAGCATGATTATACATTGTTTCCTTTACCTACTAACCACTAAATACTATATCCTTATGACCTAATTTTTATCAATCATTAATGCCCTTATGCCTTCCTCCAACTTGTCAGAGGCTCCACCAACCTTCAAACACATGGAATAAAGATTATTTTTGTACTTCCCACTTCCCTTAGACATTGTTGATATATATTTTCTTCCTACATATTATAGTTGCATAATATAACTCTTTGTAAGTATTGTATCAGCACGAGGTGCCTAGATGTGTTGTTATATGGAATATGTAACTTTGTGATATTGAGTTGATAGGGGATGTCAACCTTATGATCAGACCAAATTGGATGTGAAATGAAATTTTAATATGGTATACATGATTGATGTTGTTGGAATTATGATTTCTGCATAATTTAGTTTAGTTTACAAGCATGAATTATATTTGTAGTTATATTATGGAAACATGGTTGATTTTATACTTATAGAAACTTATTGACGAAATTCAATTGTTAGAATTTGGTGTGTGTGTGCATTTTATTGGATTGAATGATGAATAATGCATAACAATTAAATGGATAATTGATGCAAGTAAAATTAGTTTGTGTGTTCTATTGAAAATGTATAATCATGGTGAATTTGGTGAACTTATTGGATGTTGAGAAATTGATCTTGAAAATTTATATATATGAATTGTGTAAACAATTTGAGGCTTCTATGTGTGTGTGTTTGTGTAATAGTTATTGTATATTTATATATATCATTTCAGGCAGGTATGATGTGTTTGTTGAGTTTGAAGATGATGAACACGTGTTCCAGAAATTTAGTGCAAAAAAAAACAAAAAAAAAAACAAAAAAGGATGAAGGGGACTAACTCACTTGGGGCTCATTGGCCAACAATGGGTCACTCGGGCTCAAAAAATTATTTGGGGAATTTAATTATGTAATAGTGACCTTGAATTTAATGTTTGTCTTTTATTATTTGTTTTAAATCTAATTTTCCTTTTCATTTTTAACCTTTAGATTGAATAGTTGTGCATCTTTGATAATTTGATTTAATAAATTTGTAAGTTGGATTTTCAAATTAACCTCTTTCAATTATTGAGATGTTAGTCTCATGTTTTGTGAATTGAAAAGTCTTCCATTTATGGAAAACTCGAATGTGGCCTTTAAGGGAAATTTTGGAAGGTGTGTGGAACAAGTAAACCTTGTCCTATACTCCAAAAACTCCTTGTACACCTACTCATAGGGTAAGTGGTGCCTTTTTAGGGAACTTTTTTCACTTAAAAGACTCTTTTGTACATCATTTAATGTTTGTGATCTTTCTCTCTTTTCAAGATGAGATTTTGTAAATGCCTTTCTTACCTTTTGAATTTTGGGATTTGAGAGTTATTATGAATGATTTGATTAAGTGACATGTTGGGTTGATTGAAAATCAAGTTTCATGGATGTGTACCAATTATTTTATTTTTCTGATTTATTTATTTATTTTTGTGTGAAGACTTTGGGATATGGGTTGAGTGTGAGTCAATGTCATGTTAAAGGTGAAGTGATAGTATTGTAAGGGAAAACCCATGTGATGTGTAAAGAATTTATTTTCAAGTTTGGGGGATTGGGGTGATTTTAGGGTATGGAGCATGCCACTTGGGATGATCCTATGAGAGCCTCAACCTTGCATTTTTTCTATAAATTGGATTCTTGTGCCTTGTTTTTGGGGGATTTCACTTGGGTCTTAAGGGAGGTGCTACTAATTTGAGGATTCTTTTGAAGGTTTGTGGGATTTTTGGAGTGCTTAGGAATTCTTAGTTCAAGATCATTTTGGGACAAGTAATTTTTTAGGTATGCCTAGTTCGCATTTGGTTTCTCTATTTGTAATGTAATTTCTACTACTTGAATTGGTTTTGGCATCGTGAATTTTATTTCCCCACTTGGGTAAATGCTAGTTTGTTAAATAAGTGTTTTGTTTGAAGCTTACATAATTCCACTGTGGGAATGCAAGTGGTATTATGTGTAGAGGAATGGTTTTTACCACTAGAGGGATAAGTAGTGTTTCGAAGTAAGAGATATGTTCCCTTTTTTATATTTTGTTTTGTAGGAACCAAGGGCTAGCTACTCTCATCCTAATGAATCAATAAGTGGTATAGGGTGGTATATTTCCTTCCCTATTTCAAACCATAGATGGTTTGATCATGTGTATTGACTTCCTTTTCTGGTTGGCATACCTGGTTGTTTGTCCCTTTTCTTACTTGATTGTTGTGAGCTTAATTTACTTGATTGTGTGTGTTTTGGGTGTGAGATTCATTATGAAGGTCGTTTATTAGTCCTTAATCCCTATGTGAGTTATGGAACTTGTGAGGAAATGGGAATGAGATCATTCCCCCATTGCATGGCTAGGTGGTAAGTGTCACCGAATTCCTCCTTTTGTTTGATATGGAAGTGTTGTGAAGAATTATTTTGAAGTGAAATGAAGTTGTGAATAGAAGATGATTTTGGGCCTTGTGTAACTTATGCCCTTGAGCCATTTGGAAATATTGTATAGTGTTGTACATATTTTTTTATTGTGAATGCAGAGTAAAGTAAATGTAAAAGTATGTTTTGTAATATGGTATTAGAGATCTATATGTGAATAAAATTGTGTTGAAAGTTGTACTTGGAAATGGTTAGTGAAATGAAGTAGAAAAATTTATTTGAATTCATTCTTCTCTCTCCAAAATTTTATGTTGCAGGTTTGTTTATTTATGGAAGAATGGTTTCTATTTTGGTTTTCTCAATTGAGTGTTTTGAATGGTGTATTGTAAATAGAAGTAAATAAAAAAGAGCCTTATTTAATGTATTCTTGGCACTTGTATGCTATTGTAATGAGTTATATACCTTGCAAATGAGGACACGTTGCTCTATTGTAACCTCATGATAATTTTTGTTGTATTCCTTATTAATACCTAAGTGTTGGAGAAGATTGTTTTGTCTAAATCGTAGTTTCTTTATAATGGGGGAAAGAATTAAAATTTCAACACGGTTGAAAATTCCTTTGCTCGCCTCTTATTTACTTAGATTATGATAACGTGTTTGAAATATATAGGGAAGGTTGAATCATATGGTTGAAGTCGATAAAATTGAAGAGGTTGAATCAAATGGTTAAAGTTGATAAACTTGAAGGTATCACCTTCTTTTTATATTGAATTGTTTAAAATTTTCCTTGTGAACATTTAAATTTGTATGTATCTATAGCACATTGTTTTAAACCACAATGCATTGTAAACTTAGTAAATTGTATCTTTTTAATTAAATTGAAAACAAAAGTTGTTTACACTTATATATATATATATATATGAAATTGATTCCAATAGATAATTTTTATATAATTTTCTTAGTTATAATAAACCATAAGGATGATATCGTGTATATTGAGGTAATACAAAGATTATAAAAAAAAAAAAAAACTTATGTTTATAAGTTAATATATTTATAAAGAAAATATGTGAATATAAATATTATAATATATATATATATATATATATATATATAAAAGAATATATTTATAAAATTAAATATATAAATAAATAAAAGTAAATAATAAATAACTTCAAAACTATATATACTCTTTAAAAAAAACTATTAAAAAAACTTAAAAATAATTATAATTATAATTATTTGAGGCCACGACCTCCATGGCTGCAACCCCCTACGCCATTTTCCATCCTCCACCTTTCCACCATGCTCTCCATTTCATGGCTGCTTCTTTCCATCTGCCGTGGTTCCTTGTGCCTAATTCTGTTTTGTTATGATATAGTTTTTGGTTCTCTCTTTTCACCTGTTGGTCGTTGTTTGTAGCTCTAAGTGACATATTTTTGTTCTCCCTCGTGGCTTGTGTTTTGTCTTCCCACATGGCATTTTCTCTATTTTTGAGGCTGTGAACACTGCTAGCCGCCCCCTTACTATATAACACTTTGTATTATTTTGTTTATAATTTAATATAAAGGTGGTTCTAATAGTAAAAACAAATCAAACCAAATAAATAAAATACTAAAGTAAGCATAGGTATACGTGGGGAGTAAATGGTATTAGTTTCCAAGTTTTAGGTTTAAGTTAGGGCACATGGATAATGTTAGGTTAGGGTAGGATTTTAGTCATCAAGCATTGTTTTTAAATGTAATATAATATGGGCATAGCTTTTAGAGTAGGGTCCACTTTACTTATATTATTATAATATATGATTATATAGTTTAAAGTAATATATAGGTTACACACACATAATGTATAGGGTAATTGATGTTTTACATTATATAATGGTATTTATAATGTTACATTATAAACAATTCGAGTTATATATCTAATAATAGTATTAGACGCTTATAATGTTAATGTTATTATATTAATAATATCTATAATATTATATTATCTATAATATCATTATTATATATAATATAATAATGATATAACATTATAACATTTATTGCAAGTTTGAAAGTCGTATAATGTTTAATATAAGGTTCATTCATTATAAAGGTTGTTATGGTGATTATAGTGTTTGTAAAATATAATATTATACCATTTATAAATTTATTAATATCATATATTAGATAATATTTTCATAGATATAACCTAATAGTATTGTAATGTTATGATGTTACAATAATATAATGTTATATATATTTTTGATTAGTGGTAAAAAGAGGGTTAAAGGGACCCTACCCCGTACATCAAGAAAGCTCCATGAGAGTAAATAAAGAAAAATTATAATAACATCAAAACACCATAGTATAAAAGTTCATAGTAATAAGGGCACTTAGGAGCCCATATAGTGAAACTAACAGCAACAAAAAAACATGATGAAACTAACAACATCGAAGGAACTAACAGCCAAAGATAGAGATAGTGAAAAAATAGAACACCCCGCACCGAAGTCATTTGTAGGATTTTTCAATCCCCTCCAGTACCTTAGCCCTTTCTTTTGCAAGAGCATCAATATTAACAACCAAAGAGCCCAGGTCTAAACCATCTAGGGCCGCCTTCCGTTTCCTTCCTTGACTATCCACAACACAATAAGAATGGTCAAGCTGCCCCAGAGTTTAAAGGTGTAGAAAGGTCGACTTAAGAATCACGATGCTCCATTCCATATAGCTATGGAGGATAACTTTAACCTGATCCATATCCCTGGTTATGGCTCCCAAGTTGGCCTTTAGGATCTTGATCTCGCCACCCTACCCATTGCTAATAGCTTCCTACACCTGCTCCCTCATCTTGTGCCAATCATTAAAAAGAAACTGGATCGAGATATTAGTGAGTCGCATGTCCCCCTTGAGCTCATCAATATCAACAACCATCCTGGCCAAGTGATTTTCCCCTTTGATCGAGCCGACTTGACCCATAGCTTCATAGTGCTGTTCCAATTGAGCGTTTATAGGAGTTGGGGTACCCTGTTTGCTAGAATCACCCTTAGTGTTCAACTCAGTGTTTTGGGTATGCTTAGATTTTAGGTCCTGAAGGTTTTGGGCCACCTCCACCTCATCCTCTTCCTTGTTGCCATCTAGAGAATCTGTTATCCAAAATGAGCCCCCTGCTTATTTTGGCTAACTTGCCTTCATTCTTCCCTTCCTTGTGCTTCAACTTCAATTTTCACACATTTCAAGTGACTCAAAATTTCTGGAAATGGCTTCATCAGATAGAGAATTTTCTCGCCTTTCCAGAAAGGTAAAATTTTCCTCCTAACTCCTTGTACTTTTCAAGTTATGGCTCGACGGAGTTTTTTGGTGGAAAATTTCCCTAGACAGGCCCGCGGCCAATGAGAATGGTGCCACGTGGCAGCATAGGTCGAGTTGGGACGGCAGAGCGAAGTTGGAGAATTTTCCAAGAAGTTGGCAGAGGTGCACAAGGGAAAAACCGCAGCCCGTGGAGGAGAATGGAGATTTGAGGTTGGCGGAGGCACGGGGAGATTTGGGATTTTTTTTGCCTTTTTTTCTAAAATGTCCAAAGGTAAAATTTTGGCCCCAAGGCCACGGATCAATTTAGAAGCTGACACATGTCCTTAACAGGCGGTAGAGGAGTCGATACCGGCGGGAGGAAGTTTTGGTTTTTTTTCCAAAACTAAAAAGAGGCACAAAGAGAAAAAATGAGGCGCATCCCCGCCAACGAACGAGGGAGTGCCACATGTCCAGTCAGCGGTGGAAGCGGAAGCGCGGAGGTAAAATGGAAAATTTTCCCAATGAAAATTTCTAAAGGAAAAAGATAGGTTTTCGGCCCGTGATCCCATCAACGAACCAGAAAGTGACACATGTCCTGGAGTGGCGGAGTGCACGAGAATTTTTGGGAAAATTTTCCAAAAGGGAAAATTTTGAAAGTTTGACCTCGCCGACCAAATTTTGACCCTGTTTTTTGTCATTTTTCCCTAAATCTTCAGAGGGCCATATATTTTGATCCAGAGCTTGGATTTTCACATTTCTTTATATCATTGGAAAGATGGTAAAATTATCTACATGATGGACCCCTAAATTTTGGATTTTGATGGAGATTCGTGGGAGAAAATTGGAAAAATGTCCCTGGCATGCAAAAGACACAGAAATGACATTTTCAAACCACCAAAATTAATGAAGTATGGGCAATTTCTTGTCCCTGCAGGCAAATGTATTTGGCAAGTGGATTTGCAGAGGTGCCCATCACTTTTCAGGCCCATTAGATGAATCTTGTTGGTGGTTGGAGTTCTAAAATCAGATTTGCCCGCATTTTCTCCTTTCTTCCATTCTGCTTAATGGTTAAAAGCCAGTTTTGGCTCATTTGTAAAGGTTTGGATGTTCTTACTTCTACAAGCTCTTCTTTCTTCCCTTAGCAGGTGGATTTGAAGGAGTTTTAGACCTCCCATGGAGATTGTAACACGTTTTTTGCCTCTTTGCTATTGCAATGTATTGTATCAAATCTGGGCATGATAATGTATGTTTTGTGATCAATTTTCAATCCTCTCATGCAGTTATTATTGTCTTCTGATCCTTCATTGCATTCTGGTAATTTGTGCATGTTTTAGTGCCTACATCCTTCATGATATGTGTCTATTTTTGCAAAGCAAGGAGTTCAGCACTCCTTTGGTGTATCACCTCTCTATTTTTTCTTAGTTTTGTTTCCATTTCCTTGTTTCTCTCAACCCTGTCTCCTTGGTAGTTTTAGAGTAGGAATTTTGAACCAGAACCTCTGTAAAATTGCATGCATACACCTAAATAGAGGAGTAAGAACTAGCTTCAATCTGGAGAGTTTTCTCACCTTGCAAGGTCCCACACCTTGGAGAAAACTCAATGTTGTGCATTCACACCAGATGAGTTTTGCCTTAGAAAAGTAGATCTATAACTCATTTGGGGGTGCTGTGAATTTGCACTAATAGTTTTGGCATGCCCGGTGGGACCTTAGAGGTCTTCACTTTATTTTTGACAGGTTGGTGTGTTCTTGTTAAAGATTCAGGCTTTGGAGGCATATTCAAAAGCACATCTGGTGACTCCATCTGGTAAAATAACTCATTCTCTGAAGTTGCAGACCCTTTTTCCATTCATTTTCATTCATTTTTCATCCATTCTTCTTTCCATCTCTTCCATCATCTTTCCATTCCATGAAGTTGTGCAATCATGACTTCATTTCCATCATGGAATTCACATTTACAATAGCAGTGCCATTCAAATTCCCACCTCCAACATGCTTTCAAATCCTTCAAATCAACATTTTAAACAAATTCAAAATCAGCATGCATACCCATATGAGCAGTAGTGCCAAAATCAGTTTGGCTATGGAGCTTTCCAAGAGCAGGGGTATGCAAACAATGAAGACAATCAAGATGAAAGATGCTGATCTATTGGAGAAGATCCAAAAGATGGAGGCAAACATGGTGCAATCCAGGGCTCAAGCACAAATGAAAGCATTTGGAATCAGTTACAGAGCACCTTGTCCATGGGTGGGACCTTTTCCAAGGTATTATAGCCCTCAAGAGAAGCTTGAATTCATTGTTGCAATGTTGCCATTACTTGCAAAGTGGACTGAAGGAATAGAGGTGTATGAGAGGAGTATTCAGCAACCTTGTCAACGGATAAGCACACCATCTCATGCCTTTTCTTTTCCTCTTTCTCAATCTGTTTTATCTCAGCAGTGTCAAGTTTTAAACTCTCCATTTGCTGTACCAAATGTTGATCCCATTTCTCCATCTCCTAGTCTCCCATCCCACCTCGATTTCTCTACTCTTTTCCCTTCTAAACAGTCATTCCCTCCAAAGAAACAAGAGTTTCTACCTCCTCTACCATCACAAAAAATGTGAAAAATCAAGTTGAGACACAACCCATCCATCCTCTTGCATTCCCAGATCCATGTTGGGAAGATGAAAATCAGAAACCCAGTCAAGGAGAACAGCAAGAAGAGGATCCCAACAGAGAAGAAATAATAGAAAATCTGAAGAGTTGGGCTCTCAAATTTGGGATTACAAAAATCCCCTTGATGGTGAAGCCAAAAGAGGAAGTTGGAGTTGGGGAACAAGTGGTAAAAAAGGCTGATTTTATAGAACAAGCAGTGAAGCAAGAAAAAAAATCAGCAGTTTGTTGGTGATGAGTTGGGTGTCCATGTTGGCACTTTGCCCAAAAAAAATGTTGATTCAATTTGCACTACAAAATCAGTCATTGTGGAGGAAGAAAAACTAGCTCTAAACCCCATTGAAGAGGAGCAAATGGATGAGATCAAGTCAGTTTTTGCAACAGCAGAAGAAGGAAGCATTATTGATACATTTTTGCTTTCATTTGAAGGGGCTGATTTGATCGATGAAGCCATTATGGAGGTGAACAAAACAGGTCCAAATTGTGAGCAAAAGGCACAAGAAATTTCATGTTTCTCTCCCACTTCATCTCTCCAAAAATTTGATTTTTTGGATGAGTTCGAATTGACAAGTTTCATGTTTGAAAATGAAGCTACACATGGTGAAGAAAATGCAGATTTGAAGGTCACCATGCAAGAGGGAAAATATTTGTTGCAGTGGGACAACGAAGAGTTTTGATGGTTTTATCAAACTTGGAGGAATGTCTTGAGGAGGAGCTAGCTGAAATTGCAACATTATCTTCTCCACCATTCATTCTCCAACATCAAGATCGTACTACCACAAAGGAGAACATTAAAAAACAATAGCCTGTGTTTTGTGACAGATCATTGGAACCAAGTTTGGAAGGTGTATAATATTCCATGTAATTCATGGGAAAAGGAAAGGGGAAGAGCAGTAGAAGATTTTCCACCATTTATTCTACATCATCCACCCAAGAAGGTCCACAAGAAGGCTCCATTCTTGGGGTTGAAAATCAGAGCTATGGGCATATCAAATGGATCAGACCTTACCTAATAAGGTATTTGGCTTCATTGGAACCAAAGGAGAAGCCACAACCAGTCATGTTTTCTTCTAAGCATGAGTATGAGCATACCAATTGCCAATGATCAGCTGTCATACCTCTTCAATCCAAATGTAGAGCAACTAAAAGAGGTATTCAAGTTGTTTTCAAGTTGACACCTTGCTGATGTAGGTAGAAGACTAGATTCTTGTTGATTTTCCACTCATCCTAATAACCATGATCAGCTCCAAATCAATTGCATGGCTGCTTATTTTGAAGAAAGAAAGATATTTTGCACAACCAGTTACAGGGTTTGTTTAGCTCACATCTTTGCTTCTAGTTAGAGTAGAGTAGGTAGGTCTGCTTTCATTAGAAGAAGTGTTTGTGCACACTCTTCATGTTCCATTTGAAGAATCTATGATTTTCAGTTTTGTACATAGTTTTTGTGTGGTACTGGTTTTGCTCTTACACAGTCCATTGTCAGTGGCATTTTGGTAAAAACAACTCCAGTTCAATAGGCTTCAAAGTGGCTTAGAGAGGAAGTTTTCAACTTTCAAATCATTTTATAGCTACTACTCATGACTCCATGCCCAATGGATACTTCAAGGCAGCTGATCACTTCATCTAGCAGGCAGATGACCCCTCTGAGTTGCCAAAATTGCTATCCAAAATGAGCCCCCTCCTTATTTTGGCTAACTTGCCTTCATTCTTCCCTTCCTTGTGCTTCAACTTTAATTTTCACACATTTCAAGCACTCAAGGGTTTCTAGAAATGGCTCCATCAGATAGGATTTTTCTTGCCCTTTCTAGAAAGGTAAAATTTTCCTTCTAACTCCTTGTACTTTTCAAGTTATGGCCCAACAGAGTTTTTTGGGGAAAATTTCCCTAGACAGGCCCCTGCGGCCAATGAGAATGCGCCACGTGGCGGCGGGGGTTGGGACGACAGAGTGAAGTTGAATAATTTGCCAAGAAGTTGGTGGAGGCGCAAAGGGAAAAACCAGCCCGTGGCCCACCAAGGAGAAGGAGACGGGTTGGCGGAGGCTCAGCGGGCGATTTGGGAGTTTTTTTCCTTTTTGTCTAAAATTCCCAAAGGCAAATTTTGGCCCCAAGGTCCGCAGATGCGTTTAGAAGCTAACACATGTCAAGCGGTGAAGGAGTCACATGTCCACATCAGTGGAGGAAGTTTTGAGGTTTTTTTCCAAAACTAAAAAGGGGTGGAAAAAAAAAGATGAGGTGCATCCCTGCCGACCAAACGAGGGAGTGCCACGTGTCCAGTCAGCGGCGGAAGGGCGGAAGCACGGGATGTAAAATGGGAAATTTTCCCAATAAAAATTTTGAAAGGAAAAAAGATAGGTTTTTGGCCAGTGATCCCATCAGTGAACCAGAATGTGACACATGTATCTTGGAGTGGTGGAGGCATGAAAGTTTTTTGGGAAAATTTTCCAAAAGGGAAAATTTTAAAGTTTGACCCTCACCGACCAAATTTTGACCCTGTTTTTCGCCATTTTTTCCCTAAATCTTCAGAAGGGCATATCTTTTGATCCAGAGCTCGGTTTTTCATGTTCTTTATATCATTGGAAAGATGGTAAAATTTCTCTACATGATGGAATCTTCAATTTTTAATTTTGATGGATATTTGTGGGATAAAAATGAGAAAAATATCCCTGGCATGCAAAAAACATAGAAAATGACATTTTCAACCACCAAAATGAATGAAGTATGGGCCTCGTTTTTGCTCATGCAGATATACAGAAATGTAATTCAAAGTGATGGGATTTTTCCATGAAGTGCCCGTCATTTTTTAGGCCCATTAGATGAATCTTATTATTGGTGGTTGAGATCTATAAATCAGATTTCCCCGCGTTTTTCTCTTTTCTTCCATTCTGCTCGATGGTTAAAAAAGCCAAGTTTTTGGCTCATTTGTAAAGGATTGGATGTTCTTGCTTCTGCAAGCTCTTCTTTCTTCCTTAGCAAGTGGATTTGAAGGAGTTTCAGACCTCCCATGGAGATTGTAACACATTTTTTGCCTCTTTTCTATTGCAATGTATTGTATCAAATCTGGGCATGATAATGTATGTTTTGTGATCAATTTTCAATCCTCTCATGTACTTATTATTGTCTTCTTGATCCTTCATTGCAATTCTGGTAATTTGTGCATGTTTTAGTGCCTCATCCTTCATGATTTGTGTCTATTTTTTGCAAAGAAAGGAGTTCAGCACTCCTTTGGTGTATCACCTCTTTGTTTTTGCTTAGTTTTGTTTCCATTTCCATGTTTCTCTCAACCCTGTCTCCTTGGTAGTTTTAGAGTAGGAATTTTGAACCAGAACCTCTATAAAATTGCATGCATACACCTAAATAGAGGAGTAAGAACTAGCTTCAATCTGGAGAGTTTTCTCACCTTGCAAGGTCCCACACCTTGGAGAAAACTCAATGTTGTGCATTCACACCAGATGAGTTTACCTTAGAAAATAAGATCTATAACTCATTTGGGGGTGCTGTGAATTTTTCACTAATAGAATCTTCATCATCACTCGAATCCTCCTCCTCTGAATTAGACTCCAAACCGTCTGCATAAGCTTCCAAAGAAATCTTGAGAGAGCTAGTTTTATCAATGTCCAGGGCTACCCTTTTCAAGGGCAAGGATAAAGCCCTGGTGGAGAGGGAAAGATATCCTACATGATTTAAACTGTGAAATAGAGGCACACATAGAATGATAAAAGAAATAGGGAAAACTAAAAGCCTTCCCCTATCTAAAATGGTTTAGCATTGGTAGGTGGTAAGCGTAGATACATTTGTGGTAGACTTCCACGGTAAAAAATTGAATTAAGGTGAGAGCCACCTTGTCAAATGGTTTTGGTAAAGACATTCTAAGGTAGCGAGAAAAATGGGAAGTGAGATTCTCATTACCTTTAAGAAATAGATTCAGTTCTTCAGAGGCTTACTTCTTCAGTTTGTAGACCTCCCTCCCCACCACTAGAATGCCAATAAATTTAGCCATTGAATCCACTATGATCTCTATACTGATCCCTTTCATCTCAACAACAACATATTTTTTTGTCACTTTCCATGTACTAACAAATTATTTGCTGAGATTCTCATAGTACCCTTCAAATATTTTCAGAAAGGGGGTAAAACCCTTGCTATCAAATAGGGACATAGCATCGGGAGTGACCCCAACAAGGTCAGCAGGTTTAGTCCTGATCAGATCCCCACCCATATCACTAAACAACAAAGTCCTCTTCACAAAATGACTCAGAAACTAGAGAGATGAGAGGTTACTCACACCCACAAAATGATTCTACAGTAGCAGTTGCTAGATAGAGTTCTCCAAAAATACTTGAAAATCACAACCCTGATCTTCTCATAATTAAGAAATAAATGCAAATTCATCATACAACAAAAAATCATGATAGGATAGACAACCCATGAAGAGACCTTATATGTGAGCATTAGTCTCTTTTAATAAGTGTGCCCGTAGCTTGGGATCGAGAAATTCCACCTTCCTCAAAAGTGTCAAATCATGCCCATTAACCCCCATATTAGCAAAGAAATCCACCACAGAATTTGCTTCCCTATACACATGTTTGAAGGAGATAAAATTAAAAGAATGGGCCATTTTCTTAATACTCTTAATAGAGTTAAAATTGGCAATAGAGATGGGACCTTTCTTATTTATGTTGTTAATTATGTTCAAGGAGTCACCTTCCACTTCTAGATTAACAAAGTTGTGTTGAAGAGCTATAGATATAACCAAAAATACCCCAACAGCTTCAACAACATTATTATTTTGAGTGCCCAAATTGTAAAAGTATATAAGAATAAAACTTCCTCCAGAATCACAAAAGACCCCACCACAACTAGCACGCCCAGGATTTCCTTTGGAGGCATCATCAAAGTTTAATTTTAAAAAGTCCTTGCTAGGTTTTATCCATCCATTTAGTCTAGGGTTTAGACCAGGGAGCCTAAGGGTAGAAGGTATCAGACCCCACTACAAGGAGAAACAAGATTCCTGCTAAGAGAAAGACTTCTTTTGGGAGTTTATGATAGAAAAGTTAGCAAGGATGAATCTCACACATCAGGCTCCAATTTTAACATGGGATTATTTTTTACCTTTAAAGATTCTTCTATTTCTTTCCTTCCATATTTACCAAGCTAAATGTATTATAGAGAAAATCCATAAGAACTTCAGAACTTGGCTCTTAAAAGGACTAGTCCATTGGATCCACAACAATTTTATGGAGATCGGGAAGACCCAATTGACATCAAAGATGTTAAGGATGGTTTCCCTAACCAAAACAAGGAAGGGATAGTTAAGGAATAGGTGTGAGGCACCTTCACAATCATATTCACACAAAACACATATATTAACCATGTGGAAATTTCTCTTGTTCAGATTGCCAATAGTTAGAATCTTATCATGGATAACCAACCACCAAAACAAATTAATCTTGGGAATTAATTAGTTGATCTATATGCTTCCCCAATTAAAATTATCACCTATCTCCACCTCATGAAAGAAAGAGTGGTAGGCACTTTTGACTGAGAAAATACCATTTTCTTCCTTAGACCAGTATAAGCTATCTTCAACAGGATTCTCTCTATTAATAATAACTCCTTAAATTTTTTGTTAATAGAAGAGATCTCTAAGCTGTTAGAATGATCCAAAGATATGATTTTCCAATATCCCAAAGGATCATCCAAATTGAAATAATCTCTCACCTTAGTCCCATATTTGGACACAAAGTCTTTGTAGATTGTAGGGAAGATAGTCTTGAGAGGAAAATTCTCTAGCCATTTTTCCTCCCAGAAGTTAATGGTGTGAAAATTTCCAACAAGCAATTTACATCCTTCAGATAACACATGTTTATCCCAATTTAAGGACTTCCAGAAGCATGAAGAAGCATTAGATTTCTGGGTATAAAAGCACCATTCATTAGTAGATAAGTTAGGCCAATATTTACATCTTATGATAGTAGTCCAGACATTATCTTCCTTTAACGGTCTCCAACTCATTTTGGCTAGCATAACTTTATTCATTTTAGTCCAATCTCTGATACCAAGGCCACCAAAATTTTTGGGGAAACAAACCTTATCCTAGGAAATTAGAGGAATTCTATCTTTTGATTTAGTTCCACTCTATAGAAATCTTTTTTGTATGCTCTCCATCTTACAAGCAATCTAAGAGGGTAATCTATAGATAAACATCATATAAACCGATAAATTCTGTATAGAGCATTTAAGAAGGACAAATTTTCCCGCTTGAGATAAAAGCGATCCTTTCCACCCTTCAAGTTTCTTTAGAGATCTAGTCAATTAAGAAATTCCATTTATAATTATTTGGTTTTTCCATTCCAATAAGCATACCAAGGTATTTGGTTGGGAATTTTTTTGAGGGGAAACCAATAATACCAAAATTTTTGATGCTTCTTCTTTTAGGGGTATTGATAAAGAAGAAAAAGCTTTTCCCATAGTTTATCAATTGATCTGAAGCTTCCTCATAATCCATCATTAACTACTTGAATTCTCTGGCCTTAGGGATAGAAGAAAAACTAGTTAACATGGTATCATCCACAAAATGTTGATGAGAAACCCTTTGATAGTTTACAACAGGGGAGATACCTCTGATTCTTCCCTCCATGGTATCCTTATTAAGAGTTCTACTTAGGGTTTCGGCCTAAAATACTAAAGATAAAGGGTGAGATAGGATCACCTTATCTTAAACCAAGCGTGCTATTAAAATAACCACAAGGATTCCCATTAACTAGGACATAGAACCTGGCAGTGGAAATATAAGATAGAATCATCTCCTTAAAATCCTCACCAAATCCAAATCTTGAGAGAATCATCAGAAGGAAAGACTAAGAGACTCTGTCATAGGTTTTTTCCATATCTAGCTTAATGAACATAGCTTGTTTATTGTTCTATTTCACAGACTGGAAGGTCTCTTATATGGTGATAATTCCATCTTGAATCTATCTACCCATAACAAAACCTCCCTACTAATCAGATATAATTGAAGGTAGCACAACCTGGATTCTTAAGGACAAAATTTTTGAGCACATTTTATAAACATAGTTGCAAATAATTATGGGCCTAAAATTTTAAAACTCCGTAGGATCATGATTATTAGGAACCAAAGTTAGAAAAGTGCTATTTAGCTCCCATAGCATCTTTTTGTTCTTGAAAAATTCCTAGATAGCACTACAAATATCATCTCTCACAATATCCCAAAAAGTTTGAAAGAAGAAAGACGGGAAACCATCAGGTCCTGGAGATTTATCACAATTTAGTGATTTGACCATGAATTCAATTTATTCCATCGAAGGGATTCTAGTAAGCATGAGGTTTTCATTCATCATTTATCAGACAGGGGAATCAAATCAAGAAACTACTCTTCCTTAGTGTTGTTAGAAACCCGAGAAGAGGTCAAAAGCCTGTTGAAGAAAGAACACGCCTCTTATTGAATTTTCTTAGAGTCATTGAGCATAACTCCCTGTTTATTTTTTATGCTTGGAATTCTATTAGAGATCCTCCTTTTAAGAGTAGAGATATGAAAGAAATTTGTGTTCTTGTCACCCTATTTAAGCCAAAGGGCTCTAGATTTCTATTTCCAAAAAATTTCCTCCTTCCGAAGGATGTTATGATACTTAGCTAGTAAATCCTTCTCATTATTTTGGGTAAAAATAGAATTGCAAACCTTCAGCAACTCCAAATATTTATGGAGCGAAGAAATATCCTTAGCTAGGGATTGCTTCTTTTCGAAAATGTTTCCAAAACTTTTTTTATTACATTCTTTTAGTTTCTTTAAATATGAGCAAGCTTTTTAACAATTCTGAATAAAGTCGTACCATTGATTTTTATATTCCACCAACCCTTCACCATATTTGTAATATCCTCTTCAAGCAAGCCACATCTTTTCAAATCTGAAAGGGACTTTCCTCCTATCCTTAGCCTTGATCTAGAATAGGATAGGATTGTGATCAGATCCTATGCGAGGAAGGGAAAACAACCCTTGCTTCTTTGTTCAACCAACCCTAAGAGATCATCACTCTGTCAAGTTTAACCTGAATCAGGTGGTCACCCTTCCTTCTGTCAGTCTAAGTAAATCTACTTCCTCTAAGCTCAACATCCATAAGATTATTGAG
This sequence comes from Taxus chinensis, assembly GCA_019776745.2. NCBI lineage: Eukaryota > Viridiplantae > Streptophyta > Pinopsida > Cupressales > Taxaceae > Taxus > Taxus chinensis. Next base: position 595,505,884 of record CM034154.1, on the reverse strand, counting down.
GGAAATAAAATCTTGAAGGTCTTCCATAATTTCAGTGAGATCTGTATGTCCCCTCTTGTTTTCCCTCGGAGACAGAGGAGTGTTTTCCCCCAATAATGCGTACGCATTTTATTTTTCTTGCCTTTGGTATTTCCCAAACCTAAAATGTGTACACATTATAATGCGTATGTGTTTTAGTTCCTATTCAAAATGTGAATGTGGTATGGAGCTATAGATGTGTTTTTGGGGGGCTTATAGTTCCAAAACTAATTAGATATGTTTAAGTCCTAAGAAAAGCACCGCCATACTGGTTAAATTTATTTTAGTAAATATAAGAAGTTAGGGTCACCTTTAAGTTTTTCTTTATTCCAAATAACAACCATTCCCCTGGTTGTACCTATCGGTCTGGTACTAACAGTTAAACCTATAAAATAGTTTTGTAAGACCTACCACAAGTCTCAAGAAAAGTGGTACTCCATCATCTTAGTTTCATGATTTTAACAAATGAAATTAAAATTCTTTCAGGGATATATTATCAATTCCATAGGCTGTCTTTGTTTTGGGAAAGAATATGAGTCATTTCATAGGTTTTATATGTCCTTCTGGTCACTTGGATTCTTGGCCCTACCACTACTTGCATTGGATACCAATTTTTAAATTTGGTACCGTAATTCACTTTAGTGACCATGAATCAACTTCTATGATGCTTGTCTACTTCTTATTAAAATGTCTCCCAGATCCTCATTTTGTAGATAGAGGATTTCTCCCCTTTAATGAGGAGTCTTGTCCTATGAAGCCAAAATAGATAGTGATTGTAATGTGCCTCCTCCTTACCAGGTGCGATATCAGCTACTAGGTGTTGACATGATTTTTTATGAATAGTACTAGGTGAATTACATCAAGTGAACTCATGATGATTTCTCATTCTTAAAAACAAGGTGCTCCATTAGTCACAATCATCCCTTTTCCTTTTCCTAATCTAAAATCATTTTCAAAAGGATTCAAACACAATTATTATAAGCCTCATTGAGGTATCTCATGGACTATAGAATATGCCTTAATACTTCACACATGATGATCCACTGATACCTCGGTGACATGACTAGATCATTTCTAGCTTGTTATTTTGGAGATATTTGGGTACAATTGAACATGAGTCATAGGATATTGATGATCATTAAATCACTCCTTGAGATCCACATTTCACCTTTAAACATGATGAATCCTTCACAATTAAATTTATTGAACAAGATGATACCTGGGTGTAAGCATGCTTATGGTACATGGAAACCTTTTCTCTCAAGATGCTCCTCATGGAAATGGGTTTCCTCCTCCATATAGGGGATGGATACTTGAATGAAATTTAGAGATGAGTTACATGTTCTTCACCTCCATACTTCACTAAAACACTAAAAATCACATTTTGTGATTAATGAATCTAATCTAAAAATATAATTCTTCATGCAACTCAAAATTTAAGTCCTATTTCATTTTTAACTGGGACGGGTAGTTGCAAATTTTTGCAGTACCTAAAGAAACATTTAAGCCTTGAATCAATGTAGAAAGGTTTAATATTTAGAGGGAGTGCTTCAAGTGATGGAGGAAACCAATATTGGTCAAAGGGAAACCATGTTGGATGTCATTAAAGCTTCTAAGAAAATTGTCTTTGCCCAGGTGAAGTCTAAAAAGAAGGTTTTGGAGCTGTAGTATCAGGTCAACAAGCTGAGTGATAGGTTAGAAGTGATGGAGGAAGGCACTAAAAGGAGGAATTTTTAATTTGTGCATCAGTAGTTCTGAGTACGATATGGAGGAAGACACAAATGTCAAGGGTGTTGAGGGTGCTGAGATCAAAGGAAGTCATGCTGGTAGAAGTGAAGGCTCTCCTAAAAATTAGCTGGGTTTTCTAGATTGTTGGCAAACTTTTGGCGAACTTCTATAGTTTTGATGGTTTAGGGATGGTTTTATTTTTTTCTATTTTACTTTGTTTGGTTTAAAGTCTTGATCTTCGTTGTAAGAGTTAAGCATGTTTAACTCCTTTTGTGGAATTTTCTATTTCTTTCTAGCTCGTTGGTTTTTATTCCTCCTTTTGTAAAGCCTTTGGGAGCCAATCCTTGTTTTTACCTTATCCAATAATTTTTTTTTATTATTCCATTTTGTAGAGTATTATAATACCATTCAAAATCATATTTTGTTTCATCATATCTCTTTCCAGAATTCTTGGAATCATCCAAAGAAGTCATCTTTTATCGTTTTACCTTTCATTCCCTGCACTTGAAAACCTGGTTTTAAATAGATTTCTCCTGAATGAGATTTTATTCCCTAAAATTTCCTAAATTTACTTAGACATATTCAATTCTCTCTAAAATCACTCTAAGATGTTTTATATTTTCTCTAAAAACTTCCTAAGGGTGTTTAACTAGCTACAAAATGGCCCAAAATGGCCTTTTTAGGCCATTGGAGGAAGTAGTCTCTCATCAAAACTAAATGAGTTGATCAATCACCTTCAAGACAATATTCCATACACAATGAAACACATTGCATGATATTATTAGGAATTTCATTTGATATGGGTTAAAGATTGAACTTATGACATGATGGCCAGATGATACAGTGTATCCTGTAATTCTCTTTACATAACTTCAACTCAAAATACAACTTCCCCAATTCAACTTTATCCTTTTCCCTAGTTTCAAGTAGGTCAAGTTAGGGTTTGAAAGAAAAATTAAGGGGTTAATGTATTACCACATATTTCATCCTTACATCTACCTTTCAACACACCCATACACCTTACTTAAGCACACCTCAATGCTCCATTACTCATTTATCCATTATCTTGCTAGATTTTCAACTTTTGGGTTTTTAAGACTCCTTGTTTGCTCAAGCTCTAAAAATATTCTCAACTTTGTTTTTCACCTTCACATTTAATTTTAATCAATATTATTTTCAATAATATCACTATGCTTACATCTCTCTTAATCAATAATTAAAATCACTCAAATATTCCTCTCTCACTTAAGGATTTTCATACAAACGCTTACTCTCTCTAGGATTCTTTATGGAACTGTGCACGACAGTTAATATGTCTTATTGATTAAATTTGTAAAATTATTTTACCGCATTCCTCAAGGATTAAAAACATTCGAACACCACTCCCTCAATGATAGAAACAACTTCCTTATGATTTTATTTCCTAAGACAACTATTTCTGAAGGCTAGTCTTGATAGTCATAAGGAATAAACATGATTGTACATTTCCCCCTTTACCTACTAACCACTCAATACTCTATCCTTATGCCCTAATTTTATGAGTCCTTATTTTCCTTAGGCCTTCCTCCAACTTTTTAGAGGCTCCACCAACTTCAAACAAATGGAATAAATACTATTTTTATAAAAGTACATCTTTCCTAGCCCTCAAACTGGGCATTAACATTACTAGACTATATTTGTGCATACATTTTCTTTTATTCTTATTCCAACATGTACTAGGTATTTTGAAACTCTTGGTATTTTTATAACCTTCCTCCACACTTATAAAGGAATCTACAAGGCATATTTATTAACTTGTCAAATGAATGCTCTACTCTAGGTCCCTAAGACTAGGCACACACAATTAGGAATGTGTTCACTCAAATTTAATTTAAGGAATCCTCCTTTAGATGGATTATTACCTTTTATTTAATTTTATAACTCTAAGTCCTTGTGATCAATTCCCTAAACTAGACTCAAGGATTCCATTGAATCATTGTGTTCATTCTACATACTACTAAACTCTTAAAACAAGGTTTGGTTTTTTCTTAGTAGGTCTTTTTTATCTAGTTTCCATTCCCTGGACACTGTGATGGTTTCATGAAGCCTTGAACACCATAATAGATAAGAAGACAATCCGAAACACGATATTTACACGTGAAATGCTTTTCAAAATAGTCCTCTAATCTCCAAATATGATATCTCAGTCTGAGAGGACTATGGCACTTAACACCTAAGCCTATAACATACCTAGAGCTAGTTCAAATATTCAAATTACACATTTGGAGGGAAAATCCTTATTCTTTCCTATGGAGTCCACATGGACTAGTACAAGCTATGACCATCTCAATTGGACCTAAGATACCCCTAGTCACCTGAGAAAGCAAAAATTGATTATTAACAAGATGTTCCTACATCACCAAAGGAAGGACGCAAAGTGACTGAGAAGCCTTATTTTCAATTAAGGGCTTAGTTGTCATGCTTCAAAATTTTCAATTTCCATGTTAGTTATTTTTTCCATTCTAGAGCTATTAAAACACCCTCCGGGAGAGTTTAGGAAAGATCTTAAGAATCCAGAGGTGATGTTAAGGAATCTTGGAAGTGTTGGAGGTAATTTAGGAAATGTTTGATCATTCAAGGACTATCTGCTCAATATTGGATTTTCTAGGTGTAGGGATCAAACACTCTAATGGTGAAACCTAACTTCTCTGGAAGATTCCAGGAGCTCTGTAAGGAGTTAGAAGGAAAAAAAAGGCATTGGAAAGCTATGTAAATCCTCTACATTTTGGATTCATCCATTTTTTTCTCTAAGGATTGAAGGTGTCATGAAGAATTTCAAAATAGTGAAGTTTCCCATTTTGGTTCCAAACCAACACTTCACCAATGCAACACTTCATGACACCAAAACAAGGCACTACCAATCAACCTTCATGCTTATTGATGATGGACACCCCATGTTAATTCCTATGCCACTTGACATCACCAAGAATATAACTTGACATCAATGACAACACCAATGACACTATGTACAAAAAATGTGTTTTGATTTGTTATGTATTATAAAAAAATTCATGAGTGCATATATTTGAGTAGTTGTTTCCTTTGAGAGTTGTGAGGTTTGTAAAATCTAATTTTGACACATATAACACTCCTAAAAATGGCAGTTTACAATCTAAAAAGCTCTAAAACCAAAACAATGAATTCATTGCCAAAATAAACATCGATTGTAGAATTTAAACGCTAAAAAAATTAGGATGAATGTTGAAATCCTAAAAATTACCTATGTACTGACCATATTAGATTATAAAAAACTATCTCCTAAAATGTGACTCATGGAGATGTGAGACTAGTTCCATAAGGTGCAGAGTCACCCTAATTTCTTATATTTACTGAAATAAATTTAAAATATTTAATCATTTATTATACATAAACATTTAATTTTGTAAATAGAAGCATTCCAAAAAAACATATAGTGCCTATACTATGTGGAACACATATGTGTTCCCTTTATTATGTCCCAAAACCAAGAATTTACAAGCTTAGAATTGCTTTGGTTTCCCAAAAATGTGCCTTCAACTTGTAAAAACACATCAACCAATGTGTTTTTGAAAAAATATACAAAATCACCTTCCACCATGCTAAATCCTGCAAAAACGTTGTCTATCTTTAAAAAAAAAAATCCTACAAAATTTTAAACATATTTAGAACAAAAAAAATTATTTTTTGAGGTAGTTAGGGGGGCATGGTCAGCTATCCAATTTTAATTTATTTTCAAAATATTGGTACTTGAATAATCATAAAAAAAAGTACTCACTAAAAAAATCTAAAAATAAGTCTATCCCAAACTAGATGCTCCTATCTATCTTTCTACTAGAGGGTTTTCAAACATACTGAATAGTGCTCAAAACATTGAGGGGAGTGGCACGACCAACTGTCTACTATGTTTTTTAACAAAAATAGGAGGACCTATTGACATTTTAATATTTAACCCACTTACACTCAACCATTTAAAAACTAATAGTAGTTTAGAAACTATACTTCAAATGCTACAATTCATGTTCTTATAACATTTTCAAATTTTTTGTGTAACTATCTCAAATAACTCGTACAAGTTGAAAATTTTTATTTTTAAGAAAAAAATGTCCACTTAAGACCCTCTTTCCCCCCCAAACTTGGTGGACTTACCCGCATACAGAGTATGCAGTCCCTTGTCCCTTGAATGGATGCTAGATGGATGATATAAAGTGCTTTAGGTGCCCTTTTAATGCAAGCTTAGGTGATGATAATAATGTTTAGCGCTTTGTCCCTCATTTTGCACACATAACTATGTATGTATATGTTTCCCTTGTTTGAATTTTGTAATTGACAACTTGAAGTCCGACCCATAAGTGAAAAATATTCCCAATATATAAAAGAGACCCAAAATAAGTGAGTAAGATATGAATTGGTTAGGGGTGCCTAGAGCGGGCAAGAGCACCTAGGAGCTAGTTTCTGAAGCCATAAAACTTAAATAAGTAAAATTTCAACTAGGATGTAGGGTGTCTAAGACCAAAGAGAAATCAAAAGACAAAGAAAAGAGGGAAAAAATAGTTGTCAAATACTAGTTTTCTTGTTTAGGAATCATGTAAATGCTAGTATGATTTTAGGACCTAGAAATGTACACAAGTGTGTTATTTTTTTTCTACACACATCTAACAATTTATATCTTGCAAAGTGTATTGGATGATCAAATATGCATTATCCTAATTTCACAAGTATTGTTCCTATTGTGAACCATAATGCATTCACATGAACATAAAATGTTTTACTCTAATATGTATATATCAGTATAGGTGCAATAACTAGTTTCTACTTCAACTATGTGAATACACTATGACATTTTGGTTTCTATTCACATTATACTCAGTTTATAATAATTTCTTCCATTAGTTGTAAAAAATGTGTGAAAAAGAAACATTCCTTCAAATTTAAAGAGATTTCAAAATATCTACACCATTCTAGCATCAATCTTACATTTAAGAGACATTATTATGGGAAATGAAAACCTAATTGAGTAAAAATATACCTCAAAGAAGTCATGAATGAACTCATAATTTTAGTAACCACAAATCGAGAGAGGACTATGCAAACATTCTTTGGTCCAAAATACATAACTTGTATGCAAAGTACCCCTGATTTGTGGAAAACGTTACTGTGAGTTAGAAGTATTTAAAAATCATTATTTAATGGTAGCTGTTGAATCCATCTATAAAATAATATAGTTTATGATCTACAAATTATTCTAAGATATCATCCATAAACATATTTGGGAAAGGATCATTTGCACATGCATCATTGAGTAGTCTCTACATATACATATCTCTCTAATTTTCTTTGGTTGAGTTACTATTGGGCTTATCTAGTCAAATTTTTCTAACAGATAGAATAGTCCAGCTTCTATAATTTGGTCAAGCTCTACTTTCACCTTAGATTTCATAGTAGGATTTAATCTATATGGTAGTTTCTTCATAAGCTTCATACCATCCTTTAATTTAGTGTACATTTCCCCCAAAGAAGGGTCTTTTTGTCATGGATCAGTAAAATTTCAAAACTTTTGGAGTCATGGATAAAATCCTCATGTTTTGGTTACCCTTCTCCCTCTATTGAGTCCCTCTGGAAAAAGGGATAGTAATTTTTTATTAAAATTGGATTCAAATAAGGAAAATTGGATGTTTGAGGAACAAGTGTAATTGTTCCCTTATTCCACGTGTTCCCCACTTTTTTACCTTATTTGACTTCCTTTTTCAAATCAGGAAAATCAGTTAATTTTGGAACTGTTGGACTAGTTCCATGGTTATAAGTGTTATTTGATTGTCTAATTTAACTGATCCTTGGGCATAACACATATAGTTGGTGGAGTCAATTTTTTTGGTACTAGAATAGTTCATATGTTCTTGTTGGTACCCAAATTCCCACCTTACCCGACCTCATGAGAAAAAAAACAAACACATTAGTTAAGTTGTTGTTCAGTGGAAATAGTGGAACAATTCCTATCTTCCACTAGTTCCTTGATTATATACCTCACCTAACCCTTGGTCAAAATAATAATAATCAACTATGTTGGCTCTGTGGGGAACTAATGGAATAATTCCACAATTTTATGAGCTCCCTGCTAACCCATATTTACCACCTTAAACATTTTTTTCATAAAAATCAAACTTGAATGACACTCCTTGAACAATTCTTTCATTCCTACAACACTGATTCATCAATTTAACGACAGGTTAGGGAATTTTATGTGGAGTTATAAATTGCATCGCTCACCCATTACATTCCATTTCACACCATTTCATTTTCTTGGTTTGATCTCTTCCATGTCATTGTCACTTCACTTCTAAACATTTTTTTCTAGATATTTGTCATTGGATAACCAAATTCAAAAATTTCAAGTGCATTGGGACTATGGAGAAGGTTCCTTTTTTCTCATCCAACTTGTAAGTTTTTTTATCACCGTTTATTCCTATTTCATAGTTTTTCTTGTTTTGGTGCCCTCCTACCCTAGTTTTGTCCAATTTCCCTAGGAAGAACATTTTTATCCTTATTAGTGCCCCCAATCCAACCAAATGAAGTTCCAATATGTGGGTTATAAACCAATTTCTTCCTTTGAAACTTTTGTGCCAGAAATTGGTGATAGTGATGTTAAGCATATAAATACAACAAAGTTTGTGCAAAGAATGAAAGATAAAAATCCAACCTTGTTGGCCCAAAGGATTTTTGGTAGTGGTCTAGCCCATGTTAGAGGTTTCCCTACTTCATTACAATGCACTAACACCATCCTAGCTCGTGCCTCATGTTTTGACCCTACATTACTCCACACTAAGCATGTTGTCCACCCTTAGCAACACTAACTCAAATAATAGCTCATCTAGGATTTCATGAATAAATAATTTCATTTATCAATGAATGAATAAAAGAATGTTTCTTGTGCCAAAGAATCAAAGAATATGAATCTATGCCTATCCAAGGAGGAGTTTTGGAAATTCTCTATCCAAAATTTTATCTAACTCCCTCCATCCCTCTAATTCCTTTATTTCTTTAACTGATGCAACATCCAAAATATTAGGAGCTTTCTGTGGTGTCAACTAATCAATTTTCCCATTAAGTTCTGCAATCAATTTATATAATTGTCAGCTCGCATCATCTAGCACAACCATCCTACGTGCCACCTGAGGAAATAGTTCCTTCAATATTTCCTTGAATGTGGCCTTCATGTGTGCAATCAAATCCCTCTTCTATTCTACCTCTTCCAACATTCTTTCCCACTTGTCCCTTATTTTCTTCATTTTGGCCTGCATTTCTTTCAACTCAATTTCATTGCTAATTACCAGTGTGCTCACTACTTGATCAAAATCATGGAAGATATCAAATAAAAATTACGCCCTTCACACAACTTCTTTTTCTTCAAGATCCAATGCCTACTATCGCATAAGGTGAGCCTCTATCATCTCTCTTTCATCCTTCTTTTTTAGGGTCATTTATTCTTCTGTGGGTTTTTTTTGTTATGCTCCTTTTCTCATGCATGAGCTTACGCACCAAGTCTTCTAAACAATTTACTGCTATCTCATTTATGGCTTGGGATTGCTCAACCAGATCAAGGTGCATGATTGTGATAATATCCGCAATGCATTCTGCCTTGGTGCATGTCGCGTACGTATGTCCCTTCTCTTCTCTCAATTCCTTCTTGAGTCATCCAATGGTTTCATCCTTCTCCTTTACCTCATCGTGCAACATCTTTATCATGCAATCCTTATAAAAAATTATTATCACCATTTCTGATGACAATTTATTAAGTGTGTTACAAGTCTTCTCATCTATATGTTGTTGCGTGTCAACCATGGGTAAGCCCCTCTAGGAGCCGATTTAATCTGTGTTTTAGATATTGCTTGTGTGATGACCTCGAAATTTGGCTCTTCCATATGTGACTATAATGCACAAGAGAGCATCTTTCTGGTTTGAGGGAGAGGCTCATTCTTGTCAAAGAATGATCAACATATGATATCCTCTGTGGCCATTGAGATATGATATCGCGCACTCATAACTTTCGAATTATCATCAATATACTACATTATAGGACCCTGGGGTGTACGCTTCAACTTTCTCCCTTTTCTGTAGGGCTTTGTTGGTATATCCAGTGCAAGGGACCCTCCTGCACCTGTCTTTCCTTCACTGTCCTTTTTTTCTTCCTCTTCATCACGTTTAACTTCATGCTTAGTATTACACTCGACATCGCACTCTTCTTCCTCATGTTCTCCCCCTATATCTTCTATATGGGGCTCATCATGGCATTCTTCATCCTTCTTCTCTGGACCTTCTGCTTCCTCATTCCTCTCTAGTCCTGCTTCATGGTGCACGATGCATTCTTCATTATCTGAATCCACCAAAGTGTAGATTAATGGTGATAATTGAGACATCTCTTCTCCAGACTTCTCTACCTCCTCAGTCTCTTCACTCTGTTGGTCGTCAGATAGGACTTTACGAAGAGCAACAGTCAGGGGACAAGAAGTCCCTCCTCTTTAATGGGAGAGGTTCCCTTATTCAGAAACGAAACTTATTTACAAATGTACAAGACATGATTTGTTGGTTAAACTTGGATATCACGAAAGTGTTTTCTATGAAGATCATCAATTACAAAAGGACTGAGGAAATGAGAGTACGGGAAAGAGCAGAAAGGCAACATGCAGAATTATAGATATCAGAGTAATTCTTTATGTATGCGAAGTCACAGTGAATTGAAACAAGATCATTTGTATCGAATAAATAAGATGGAATTTAAAGACACAAAGTTCTGTAAATAACATCTGCTTAGAACACAAAGTTTCTTAACATAACACAGATTCATTAATCAAGGACACAAAGTTCCTTCTTGGTTATACAAGATCACCGTGCTTGCAAAGTTGAAGAGTATGCAATCGGTAAGACTAACGAACTTGAGACAAATGATCTTCACAAAGAAAATAAATGAAAGCTTAGGAATAACAGAGATCAGATAGACAAAGAATGGAAAGTCCTTCTGTATTGATTTCTTTATAATCTATTTACACTTTTCAGAAAATAAGCCAAGTTCTTCCTCCTTTTAAAATGGCGTGGAAAGGCCATTATATAGCTTACAAATCAGTTACTCTTTGTAACTACTTCTTTTAACTAAGAATAGTTAAGGAATGCCAATCGCAATACCTCAACCTTTTACAATGAATCCGAGAAAAAGAATTAGAAAAGAAGAGAAGAATAAGGAGAAGAAGACAGGTGGTGAGTTACTGAGAGGGACCCACTGACTTCAAAATCCGCTGCCTGAACTTCTTTAACGCCTCAGCTATGTCTCTGCCACGAGGGACTGACGTGTTAGTCGTAGACTGAGTCCAAAATCCAAGACACTTCTCCATCTCTTTATCAAACTCGACATGAGTATGATAATCTTTGTTTGCTTCTTCAACGGCAGATTGAAGAGAGCAAATCTCCTTCATTTTCTCCTTGGAGATGGAACTTTCCTTGAATAAGTTATCTTTGACAAAATCTCTGAATTGAGCTTTGATTTCTTGCAAGGAAAGGAGTACACCAGAAGTTTCATCTTGAAGATGGCAGTGTATATCTTTGAAAGCAGAGACCACCAGTGTCTTGAAAGCTTCACCCTTCTGCCAGCTGTTCTTCAGTTCTCCCAAAGCCTCCTCCAAGACTTTGATCTTCCACTCCACGCTGTAAACCCAGGATTTTGATAGATTATCCTTTGCATCATCAAAAACCTTATTTTCCAGTAAGATGTTCTCATCTGTCTGTCCCATAAGGCGGAGGTCTACTATGCAACTGCTCCAGAGTTTGAGCTCTTTATCCATGATCCCAATAGTAGAGGAGAACTTCTGTTGCAAATTGTTCACTTTTCCATGGAGTTTGAAAGCTTCATCGATGAAGTTCAACCCTGCAACAAGCATATCATCCACCATGGCTTCCATAGCTCTGCCATAGACGGAATACTTGTGCATGTCTTTGATACTCTACACTTCATCTTGGCTCAAAATTACAGGCGGTGGAAGAGTGGTCAATGGAGTAGGGTCTAAAAATTTGTCCTTAGACAAAAGAGACTTGATGAAACCTGTGAGAATTTGGGCCTGTTCTTCTAATTGCTCAATAGTTTGCTGCCCTTTCTCTACCCTTCCAATGACTCTTGTGACTGTTTCCTGAAGGTTGTGGATCTCACCTTCAGGAGTAGACTCTCCCATTGGAATTCTTGAAAGCTCCAAGTCAGATGCCAGCAAGTCTTGCTCTGATTTGTCCACTGTAGGCTTAGCAATCTCCAAGAATTGCTGACCTTGAGCATCAGACACTATTCTGGAGGTAGTTCTGGCTTTCTTGGCACGAGAAGGAGTGGTGCCCAACAAGGCTGCGACAGCATCAAAATTTGACCCTGAACTCCGAGAGGAAATTTTTCTCTTCCTATTGTCAACCAAAGGTTGCACCCACGCAAAAGAGGAAGAGGAATCAGCAGGAGGGGCAAGAGGGCCGAGAGACATAGAGCTCATGACACTCAAGGTCTGTGCACAGCTGTGGTCTCAAGTTGAGACGTTAGAAGGGCGCTGGACACAATGGCTGCTGAAGAATCAGTAGCACTTGGAAGTTCAGTGCTCTGGACTTCCTTATCTTTATCTGTTGGACCTTCAGGAGCATCCGCAGGGGCTGGCACTTCACTTTCTTTGCTTTCACTAAGAACAATGATGTTCTCTGGTCCCATAGGCACTTCTACCTGCTTTCTTTGAGGATCATTTTCCACAGGCTCCTTCTTAACCTCCTTGAGTTTCTTCTGGTACACTTGAGTGGATGAAGAAGGAGTGGAAGCTGCGGGTCCTTGAGTTGATGAGGTAGGAGGGGTCTTCACTGGTGTTTCCGACCTTGGAATAGATGCTTCTCTTCTTGGTGTTGAAGCATCCTTAGAAGAGGATTCTCCTGAATGCCTCCTAAATTCTCGAACTATCCTGTCAAACCAGACCTTAGTCCTGACTAAGACTGGAGCAAGGATCTCAGCCAGATCATCCCTCTCTTTCCTGTTCCAATCCAGGTCCTCCAAAGGAGTGTGCTTAACCACATTTTCATACTCATACGAGTATAGATCAGAGTTGTCATCCTGGAGACCTTCAGGAACTTGATACAGACCGAGTTCTTGGATCAGTGGCAGAGAGAACCTGCCATAATGTCTTCTCCTGGCCTCAAAATCATCTGCACAGTCAGCCCAGTAGTCTTCTGTATCAGCCCTGTGATGGTAGATTATCTTGATGTTCTGTTCAATGAACTTCTTCAAGTCGAAGCAGGTTCTTGGCTTGAAGAAATGAACGGTGATAGGGACCAGGGTTCTCTCTATGTTCTGAGCATCCAGGGCTGTTTTGCAAGTGTAGTTTCCCAGAGAGATGGGAAAGTGCAAGCCAGAAATCTTCTTATCTCTGCAAGTTCTGTGCAACTTGTCTAGTTGCCTGCATATTTCTATCAAGGCCATTTTATCATTGCAGAACATGGGCAGTCTCAGAGGGGTGCCCTCATAGCCGGCGAGCCTGATATAAGAGAATTTCCTGAACTGGATGAAGTAAGCACCATAGTGCGATATTAGAGTCATAGCTTCATCTGAAAATCTCTTGGCAGTGTCACCTTCGAGAAATCTTACCACGTACATGGTAAAAGCGTCATTGACCCTTCTGAAATTATGATTGCTGGTCTCCAAGGTGAACTGCGGGCAGTAGGCATATACTGGATCGTCTTTGTGTGCATCTATATAAGAAAAACCGAACCACTGCCTTGATGCTGCCAGAGTGTACATCAGGTACGAAGTCATATAGAATTTCTTCATTTGCTGCACGTTGGACAGCTGCTCTGCCAAATTCATGCTAATGATCTCTGCCCAGCTGATATTCTGTGTTCCCTCGCACACCATGCTGATGAGCGGGCACATCCAGAAGTGGAATTCGTTGGTAGAGGGAAAACCCATAACCCGAGCCAGCAGAATTATGAAGTCAGACAATTCTTCATTAAAATCTACCCGTAAAAGGGTTTTGGTCAGACGAGAAGCTCCTTTCTTAGGGTTCTTCAAGCCAGGACTTCGCCACTCGTGCCTTATATTTGTCACTGTCTTGGTTGAACAGGGCCTGTGCTTGATCACCGGGAAACGACTATGGCATTATCCATCTCTGGAATCCTCAGAGCAGTGCTAATGGTGGCAGCATCTAGTTTGGCGATGAGTTCCCCGTGTATATTGGTCAATTCACTCGAAGCAGGGTCGAAGTGAGCTCCGCATGAAAGCACGGTATCAGCACACTGTACCGAGATTGGGAAACCGCCAGCAAAATCCAAACCGCTATCATGAATCATTTGTGCCATTGGTGTAGGGTTTGCGTCTGCCATCCTCGCCCAAAAATCACCGAAGTCGAGATGTCGAGCTTCACTGTCCCCAATATTGGGAACGGCAGACTCTAGTGACGAAATTTGTTCCTGTCCCTGGAATTTGATCTTCATATTGGTATTATCAGAGAGAGAGAATTGCAATCTAGACTTGGGAAGAAATTGCAGTAGGGAACGGTTATGTGCGTAGGAAATTAGATTGCGGGGGTTCGGGAAAAAGATAGCAAGGAAGCAGTGTGAAAAATGCAAAAGGGGGTCTGCCCGTTATATAGCCGTTTTGGAGAGAGAAAGGAAATCAATGTGCATTAAATTCATATCTACCAATTTGAATAAGCAGGATATTCAGGTAGAGCGGAAAAAACTAAGCACGAATGACACTTGGTTCATTGGGACATGTGAGACGCGGATGCGCGAAACACGCGGCTCAGCCGGTTCGGGCGAGGCGGGGAAAAGACGCACAAATGTCATTTTGGGACACGCGGGACGATGAATGCGCGAAGTGACGCGATTCGGGTGAATCGGCCGAAAATGGAACAAAAGGCCCGTTTGAACTTGGGACATTTGGGACGAAAAGTTCCGAAGTACGCGACTCGGGTGTTTCGGCCAAAAATGGAACAACTAGGCCACAATTTGAACTTGGGACATTTGGGACGAAAAGTTCCGCGGGCCCGAAGTACACAGTTCGGGTGTTTCAGCCGAAAATGGAACAATAGAGTCACAATTTGAACTTGGGACATTTGGGACATAAAAGTGCGAAGTACGCGGTTCGGGTGTTTCGGCCGAAAATGGAACAAATCGCACTTTTGAAAAGTTTGGGACAGTTGGGACGAAAAGTTCCGACGGGCCCGAAAATGGAACAACTTCGGGGATTTCGGCCGATCGGGGAACAGAACGCACTTCAGAACTTGGGACACGTTGGGACAAAAATGTCCGACAGGCCCGAAATACATACAAAATGACCCAAAAACTGCAGACTTTTCTCAATTTCACGACTTCGGTACATTAGAGAAAACACTTAAACTCAAAATTTTGAAATTTTTACTTTCATTAGAGCGGGGAATTTTGAGTGGACAACAGCTGGCTCCTTCTGGGGATGACTTGGCATAAATTCAAAGAATGAGACAAGGCAAGAACTTAGACAAACTCAGGGGAAGTAGACCAGTACCTTATCCATTGGGCCACGGAGTCAAAAAGCAGACCAATACAGAGGACAACACACCAAAACAGAAAAGGAAAGAAAAACAAAAACACTGTACAGAATATACAAAGGACTCCCTAATCACCTATGACTTGAACAACTTGAGATACTGCCCACTATAAGGAAGTGGGAGAGAAGAACCATCCATGTAATCAAGATAAAAGGAATTCTCACCAGCAAAGTGTCTGATCTTGAAAGGTCCGAGCCACAGGGAATCAAACTTTCCATGGCTGCCACGAGGTTCATGCCTTTTATCCCATAGCAACACAGTGTCTCCAACTTGGAAATCTCTGAACCTGGCTTTCTTGTCAAACAGGACCTTTACCTTCTGCTGGTGAATAGATATCCTATCAGCAACCTCCAGTCTGTCCTCATTCAGTTTGTGAAGGTACATAATTCTCTTATCCAAAGCATCACTGAAACTAGTATCTTCAATGGCCTTCATTAGATGCAAGGCCGGCAGTTCCACTGTTACTGGCAGTTGAGCTTCTACTCCATATACCACTTGAAAAGGAGACATTCCAATAGCTCTCTTTGGTGTAACTCTGTCTGCCCAAAGAGCATCATAGAGCTTCTTGTGCCAGTTTCGTTGAGACTCATTAACTAACTTCCTTATAATAGTCACCAGATTTTTGTTAGTGGATTCTGCTTGCCCATTTCCCTGAGGGTAGTAATCTGAAGAATGAGCCAGGGAGATGCCATATCCGTAGTAGAAGTCCATTATCTCAGTTGAAGATAAATTCGAGGCATTATCTGTTACAATCTTGTTAGGTACACCATACCTTACCAAGATGTTCTCTTTGATGAAGCTGCATACCACTTCAGAAGTAGTGCTCTTAACTGGAATAGCTTCCACCCATTTGGTGAAGTAGTCCGTGGCAGTCAGTACATGAGTGTGACCAGCACTAGAAACAGGATTAAGTGTACCAATGAAGTCCAAACCCCACTGTTGAAATGGTTCCTCAATCACAACTGGCTTGAGAGGCAAAGAAGCCAATTTAGGTCTTCCCACAAAGGTCTGACAAGCCTCACATTTATCCACCCACTTGGATGCATCTCTGAACAAGGAAGGCCAGTAGTATCCTCCACGGAGTATCTTATGAGCTGTAACCATTGATGAATAGTGCCCTCCACATGCCTGATCGTGAAAAGCTGAGAGCAACTTTCTCTGTTGTTCCTTGTCCACACACTTCAAAAATCTCCCATCTAAGCCACGCTTGAACAAGGCATTTTCCCATAATACATATTGCACTGACCTCAATTTAACAGTCCTCTTTTCTTTGGCAGTTAAATGAGAGGGGCATTCCCCATAGGTGAGAAAATGGGTGATGTCAGCATACCATTCGTCAACTAAACTAAGGAACAGAACGGTAGGAAGGCCAACTGTTCTCCAATAATTCATGCTTAGCTCCTTCAGCAATGAGCTCACAAAGACCTTTTCCACGAACCAGCTTGGTCGGTTTAATATCAATGTCATACTCTTGGACCTTAGCAACCCAATTCCCTCTCTTGGATCCAAATTCTTGTTGTGTGAGGATTGACTTAACAGTTGTATCTGGAACCAACACCATGGAGTGAGAGCTGAGGATATAAAAATGAAACTGCTTAACAGCTTTGACCACTGCAAAAGCATGCTTCTCCATCATAGTATATTTCAACTCATGATCTTTCAGAATATAGCTCATGAACGCGATTGGTAGCTCATGCTCATTAGAGTCTTCTTGAGTTAAGACAGCAGCCAAGGTATTATCTGTAGCATAGCAATAGATGATGAAATCTTTACTAAAATCAGGACAGGCCAAAACTGGAGTTTTAGCGATAGCTCTCTTGATACCCTCAAAGGATTCCTTTCCTTCAGAAGACCAACCAAATGTTTTCTTCCCTTTCATCATCTGAGAAATATTCAAAGTTAACTCTACAAAATCAGGGATGAATCTTCTCAAAAAATTGATCTTACCAAAGAAGGAGTGCACGCCCTTTTTACTGGTTGGGAGAGGAATTTGCTAGATAGCTTGTACTCATTCAGGATCAATCTTAATACCATCTTTGGAGACAATGTGCCCTAATAGTTTTCCCTCTGTGACACAAAAGACAGATTTTTTAGGATTCAAAGAAATTCCATGCTCTCTGCATCTTAGCAGAACTGTTTCCAGGTGATCAAAATGATCCGCTCTTGTCTTGGAAAATACTGTCAGGTCATCAAGATATATGACAATACACTTCCCTTTCAAACTTCCAAAAGCCAGATCCATAGCTCTCTGGAAAGTGGCACCAGCATTAATAAGCCCAAAAGGCATTCTCTTGTAGGCAAAGGTACCCCAAGGAGTAGTGAAAGTTGTTTTATGTTGATCTACAGTATCAACCTCTACCTGATTATATCCCGAGAATCCATCAAGCATAGATAACATTTCAGATCCTGTTACTGCTTGCAATACTTGATCCATCATAGGCAAAGGATAATTATCTTTCAGAGAAGCCTGATTCAGATTCCTGAAATCAACACAGATGCGGATCTCACCATTTTTCTTCCTAACAGGCACAATATTTGCAATCCATGTTGAATGGTGAATGGGAAAAATGATTTTAGCCTTCAACAACTTCTGTATTTCCTGAAAGATGGTGTCAGCTATTTTGGGGTTGTATTGCCTCTGTTTCTGCTTGAAAGGCTTAATTCCAGGCTTAAGAGGAATAGAGTGCTGCATATCTTTTGGCTTGAAGGCTTTTAGATCCTCATAAGAGTAAGCAAGAACATCCTTATACCTTTTTAAAAGATCAATTGCTTTCTTCCTCTCATCTGCTGTGCAACATTTTCCAATGTTCACGAGCTTAGGGTCAGTAGAACTCCCAATATCAATCTTATCATACTCAGCTGATTGTTGAGGCCCAGAAGAAGCTCTAGATTTCACATACCTGTCATGTTTATCAAATAGTTCCTCCAAACTCACCAACCCTTTAGGAATCTTGTTTCCTTTGAGATTGATGCATCCATCCTGATCCGTTTCCTCTCCTTGGGTGACAGCTTGGTCAAAGGGCACACTCTCACGGGGTAGGTTGTCACTTCCCTCAAAATACAGTTGTTCGAAATTACCCTTGAGTTCCAGGAAGGAAAGCAAATGTTGATCATCATTGAAAACTTGCCAATTATTGGTATTATCAGGTACACTAGGCCGATGGACCATCTCAATGGTGAACTTATCCTGAGAGAAGTCAGGATGAGGAATCAGTAGTGACCCTGAGACTGCCAACGAATCAGCCCTGCTGTTCTTCTCCCTAGGTATTGCTTCAATGGAGAAAGCATCAAGGAATTCAATGGAATCCCAAACCTGATTCCGGTAATGCTTTAAGCCTTCCATTTTTTACTTGAAAAAGGTTTCTGACCTGCTTTACAATCAACTTCTACATCACCACGAGCCAGAAGATTCTTCACACCTTGTTCTTTGGCTACTTGCAGTCCAAGAATGAGAGCCTCATACTCTGCTGTATTATTAGTATTTTCGAACTGCAACTTGAATGAAAAAGGATGCAGGCTATCCTTCAGGTGACACTAGCAGGACACCATCTCCAGAACGAGCTGAGGAACAACTTCTATCAAACTCTAAAATCCAAACACCATTAGGATCTTTAGGTGACACTTCTGGGAAGTTGGATTTCATCAGGGGACATAATCATGTAATTGCCATGACCCATATCCTCATAGAGTATTTGTGCTTTAGGATCATCCGTTTTTTGCACAATATACTCAGATTGCTTCTCAGGCATCAACTTTTTCATTTGTCCATTAACAGGTATGAGTGCATGCGACCAGTCCATTTGGATTTCCCCACCCACATCTTTGTAGAAGTTCCTACTTAGCAACATCCCGTATGAAGGAGGGATATCTGTTACTAAGATGGTAGCCAACACTTTCTTTTCAGGCAAGGCAGCAAAAGCCACTTATGCATCTTTAATTCTTCCGACCAGGGGCACTTCTTTACTCTCCATGGAGTAACAAGATCCATAAGTGTGTGTGAGGGTCAGGCCCTAAATCATGAGATACTTTAGCAGGCATCACATTATCTGAAGCTCCTGAGTCTATGACACAATTACTGAGCCTATGGCCAGCTATAAGAAGTGTTACATAAAACGGTTTAATTTTGTCACCAGGTGAGGTGACAGTAGCTACCAGACTAGGCTGTGGTGGCAGAAGAAGGAGTAGGTAAAAGGCCTTTAGAGGTGGTTTTGGAATGGGAATTAACAAATTGAATCATCTTGGCAAAAGCTTTGGGATGAGTTTGATAATACTCAGCTTCTGAGATTTGAACCTTAGTCTTTTTCAGATGATCAATAATATCAAAAGACCCAGAAGTGGACGGACCATCATCATTTGAAATTCTAGGTTTATCAACTTTAGGAGAAAAAGAAGGTAACTTTACTAGTAGGATTGACAGGACTCACATTTGGTGTAGATAAAGTAGGGATAGGAGATCCTCTTTGTGAAATTATAGGGAGAGTTGCCGGCTGCTCCTTAAATTTCTTGGGGGGGTTGCGTCACTTTCTCCCTTTGATGTGTCTGCTCTCGAGTCATGACAGCAAAGGATTCGCTATTCATGTCTACTACCACTTCATCATAATCATCTCCATCATCAATGCCCTCAGTGGTAAATAAATTAACTCAAGATCCCTCAATTTCATCCGCTTCATCATCAAATTATTCCACAGAACTCCTCGCAAGCCTCATCATCCTCATCATCATCTGGCTCTTCAACTTCACAGTTTGCATTCACAGAAACCTTAACAGGAGGTCCTTCAAGTGCTAGTCTTGTTTGAGAAGCAGGAAAATGATTCCTGGGCTGGAAATTCCTCCTTGGAATGTCTGCATAAGGGGCATGCCAAGCCAATTGTTTCTTTATAGCAAGAGATCATTCGCAAGCTTTTGGACTAACGGATCAATATTAGGTCCAGGAGTGGAGGAGGAGGAAGCAACAGACTTAGATTTGGAAGGGTCTCTCCTCAACTTCCCTGACATGATCAGATCATCCTCGACACTAACAACAAGAGTTTGATCCTCCACCAATGTTGCGAGATTAGCCCTTCTCAGTTCATAACTGACTTTAGACGATTGGGCATTTAAGAAGAAACATTTTCGGATTTGATCAACAAGTTGAGTATTTACAGGAATTTTTTGGATCAATCTGTTGAATCGGGCCACAAATTCTCTCATGGGTTCTTGTGAATCTTTCTTTATCTGATAAATTTGGGCAAGCAAGGCATGCACATCTTCTGCTGGTTTGAAACGGTTTTCGAACTGAGTTCTCATTGTGTCCCAGTCGGTGATAGCGCCAAGCCAGAAGGTGGTAGAACCAATCAGCAGCATTATCTTGTAACGTCTCAACGAACAGCCTTACGGAGACGTCTTCATGCTCCACTCCTAGAACTCCACATGCAATAATGAAGGCTGCGATGTCTTCATCAAGATGCACTTTTCCATCAACTTTGAATTTGGGGAAGTTCTTCTGGTTACCTCTGGGTAACTCATGCAAAGGCTGAGGAAGAGCAAGGGGCCCGACACGATGACCCCATGGTAATGGCGCCGCCATTCTTTGAAAAACGGCTTGGAGAGGAACTACAACACCAGCAAGAATCAAAGCTCACAGATTAGCGCTAGTTGGCTCTAAAGGAGTACCACCCGTAGGAATTCTATTTTGAGCAGGTGGAGTGCTTGTCGAACGAGTTCTTCTATTTCTTGTTGAAGGAAAAGGAAAACCCTGCTGCTCCAAAATCTGGAACTGAGAATCTTCAATACCAAGGGTCCTTCTCCCTCGAGTAAAATGCGGAGTCACCAGATCAAAGGATGATCGAAAAATTACAGAACTGGAATATGATTTTCCCTAGCAGAGTCGCCAAAAACTGTTGGTCATCAGATAGGACTTTACGAAGAGCAACAGTCAGGGGACAAGAAGTCCCTCCTCTTTAATGGGAGAGGTTCCCTTATTCAGAAACGAACTTATTTACAAATGTACAGGACATGATATGTTGGTTAAACTTGGATATCATGAAAGTGTTTTCTATGAAGGTCATCAATTACAAAAGGACTGAGGAAATGAGAGTACGAGAAAGATCAGAAAGGCAACATGCAGAATTATAGATATCAGAGTAATTCTTTATGTATGTGAAAGTCACAGTGAATTGAAACAAGATCATTTGTATCGAATAAATAAGATGGAATTTAAAGACACAAAGTTCTGTAAATAACATCTGCTTAGAACACAAAGTTTCTCAACATAACACAGATTCATTAATCAAGGAAACAAAGTTCCTTCTTGGTTATACAAGATCACCGTGCTTGCAAAGTTGAAGAGCATGTAATCGGTAAGACTAACGAACTTGAGACAAATGATCTTCACAAAGAAAATAAATGAAAGCTTAGGAATAACAGAGATCAGACAGACAAAGAATGGAAAAGTCCTTCTATATTGATTTCTTTATAATCTATTTACACTTTTCAGAAAATAAACCAAGTTCTTCCTCCTTCAGAATGGTGTAGAAATGCCATTATATAACTTACAAATCAGTTACTCTCTGTAACTACTCCTTTTAACTAAAGATTAGTTAAGGATTGCCAATCGCAATACCTCAACTTATTACAATGAATCCGAGAAAAAGAATTAGAAAAGAAGAGAAGAATAAGGAGAAGAGGACAGGTGGTTATGACTGAGAGGGGCCCACCGACTTAAAAATCCGCTGCCTGAACTTCTTTAACGCCTTAGCTATGTCTCTGCCACGAGGGACTGACGTGTTGGTAGTAGAATGAGTCCAAAATCCAAGACACTTGTCCATCTCTTTATCAAACTCTACATGAGTATGATAATCTTTGTTTGCTTCTTCAATGGCAGATTGCTGAGAGAAAATCTCCTTCATTTTCTCCTTAGAGATGGAACTTTCCTTAAATAAGTTATCTTTGACAAAAGCTCTGAATTGAGCTTTGATTTCTTGCAAGGAAAGGAGTACACCAGAAGTTTCATCTTGAAGATGGCAGTGTATATCTTTGAAAGCAGAGACAACCAGTGTCTTGAAAGCTTCACCCTTCTGCCAACAGTTCTTCAGTTCTCCCAAAGCCTCCTCCAGGACTTTGATCCTCCACTCCACACTGTAAACCCAGGATTTCGAAAGATTGTCCTCTGCATCATCAAAAACCTTATTTTCCAGTAATATATTCTCATCTGTCTGTCCCATAAGGCGGAGGTCTACTATGCAACTGATCCAAAGTTTGAGCTCTTTATCCATGATCCCAATAGTAGAGGAGAACTTCTGTTGCAAATTGTTCACTTTTCCATGGAGTTTGAAAGCTTCATCGATGAAGTTCAACCCTGCAACAAGCATATCATCCACCATGGCTTCCATAGCTCTGCCATAGACGGAATACTTGTGCATGTCTTTGATACTCTGCACTTCATCTTGGCTCAAAATTACAGGCGGTGGAAGAGTGGTCAATGGAGTAGGGTCTAAAACTTTGTCCTTAGACAAAAGAGACTTGATGAAACCTGTGAGAATTTGGGCCTGTTCTTCTAATTGCTCAATAGTTTGCTGCCCTTTTTCTACCCTCCCAATGACTCTTGTGACTGTTTCTTGGAGGTTATGAATCTCACCTTCAGGAGTAGACTCTCCCATTGGAATTCTTGAAAACTCCAAGTCAGACGCTAGCAAGTCTTGCTCTGATTTGTCCACTGTAGGCTTAGCAATCTCCAAGAATTGCTGACCTTGAGCATCAGACACTATTCTGGAAGTAGTTCTGGCTTTCTTGGCATGAGAAGGAGTGGTGCCCAACAAGGATGCGACAACATCAAAGTTTGGCCCTGAGCTCCGAGAGAAAGATTTCCTCTTTCTACTGTCAACAAAAGGTTGAACCCATGTAAAAGAAGAAGAGGAAGCAGCAGGAGGAGCAAGAGTACCAAGGGACATAGAGCTCATGACGCTCAAGGTTTGCACGGTTGTGGTCTCAAGTTTATATGTGAGTGGGGCGCTGGAGACAATTGTTGCAGAAGAAACAATAGCACTTGGAAGCATAGTGCTCTGGACCTCCCTATCTTCATCTGTTGGATCTTCAGGAGCATCTGCTAGGGCTGGTACTTCACTCTCTTCGCTTTCACTGAGAACAATGATGTTCTCCGGTCCCATAGGCACTTCTACTTGCTTTCTTTGAAGATCACTTTCCACAGGCTCCTTCTTAACCTCCTTGAGTTTCTTCTGGTACACTTGAGTGGATGGAGGAGTGGAAGCTACAGGTCCTTGAGTTGATGAAGTAGGAGGGGTATTCACTGGTGTTTCCGACCTTGGAATAGATGCTTCTCTTCTTGGTGTTGAAGCATCCTTAGAAGAGGATTCTCCTGAATGCCTCCTAAATTCTCGAACTATCCTGTCAAACCATACCTTAGTCCTGACTAAGACTGGAGCAAGGATCTCAGCCAGATCATCCCTCTCTTTCCTGTTCCAATCCAGGTCCTCTAAAGGAGTTTGCTTAACCACATTTTCATACTCATACGAGTATAGATTAGAGTTGTCATCCTGGAGACCTTCAGGAACTTGATACAGACCGAGTTCTTGGATCAGTGGCAGAGAAAACCTGCCATAATGTCTTCTCCTGGCCTCAAAGTCATCTGCACAGTCAACCCAGTAGTCTTCTGTATCAGCCCTGTGATGGTAGATTATCTTGATGTTCTATTCAATGAACTTCTTCAAGTTGAAGCAGGTCCTCGGCTTGAAGAAATGAACGGTGATAGGGACCAGGGTTCTCTCTATGTTCTGAGCATCCAGGGCTGTTTTGCAAGTGTAGTTTCCCAGAGAGATGGGAAAGTGCAAACCATAAATCTTCTTATCTCTGCAAGTTCTGTGCAACTTGTCTAGTTGCCTGCATATTTCTATCAAGGCCATTTTATCATTGCAGAACATGGGCAGTCTCAGAGGGGTGCCCTCATAGCCGGTGAGCCTGATATAAGAGAATTTCCTGAACTGGATGAAGTAAGCATCGTAGTGCGATATTAGAGTCATAGCTTCATCTGAAAATCTCCTGGCAGTGTCACCTTCGAGCAATCTTACCATGTAGATGGTAAAAGCGTCATTGACCCTTCTGAAATTATGATTGCTGGTCTCCAAGGTGAACTGCGGGCAGTAGGCATATACCGGATCGTCTTTGTGTGCATCTACATAAGAAAAACCGAACCACTGCCTTAACGCTACCAGAGTATACATCAAGTACGAGGTCATGTAGAATTTCTTCTTTTGCTGCACATTGGACAGCTGCTCTGCCAAATTCATGCTAATGATCTTTGCCCAGCTGATATTCTGTGTTCCCTCGCACACCATGTTGATGAGCGGGCACATCCAGAAGTGAAATTCATTGGTAGAGGGCAAACCCATAACTCGAGCCAGCAGAATTATGAAGTCGGACAATTCTTCATTGAAATCTGCCCGTAAAAGGGTTTTGGTCAGATGAGAAGCTCCTTTCTTAGGGTTCTTCAGCCAGGACTTCGCCACTCGTGCCTTATAGTTCTCACTGTCTTGGTTGAACAGGGCCTGTGCTTGATCCTGGGAAACGACTATGGCATTATCCATCTCTGGAATCCTCAGATCAGTGCTAATGGTGGCAGCATCTAGTTTGGCGATGAGTTCCCCATGGATATTGGTCAATTCACTCGAAGCGGGGTCGAAGTGAGCTCCGCATGAAAGCACGGTATCTGCACATTGTACCGAGATTGGGAAACCTCCGGTAGAAGCCAAACCGCTATCATGAATCATTTGTGCCATTGGTGTAGGGTTTGCATCTGCCATCCTCGCCCAAAAATCACCGAAGTCGAGATGTCGAGCTTCACTGTCCCCAATATTGGGAACGGCAGACTCTAGTGATGGAATTTGTTCCTGTCCCTGGAATTTGATCTTCATATTGATAGTCTCAGAGCCGCAACCTAAACTCGGGGAGGAATTACAGAGAAAAGGGATACACGCGCAGGGAATTAGGTTGCAAGGGTAGCATGGAAACAATGTGAAAAATGCAAAGGGGGAATACCCGTTATATAGCCGTCTAGGAGAGAGAAAGGCCATGAATGCACATTTAATATATACCCACCAATTTGAATAAGCAGGATATTCGGGAAGAGCGGGAAAAACTAAGTATGAATGACACTTGGTTCGCTTGGGACATGCGAGACGCGAATGCGCGAAACACGCGGCTCGGGCAAGACAGGGAGAAGACGCGCAAATGCATTTTGGGACATTTGGGACGAGAACGCGTGAAGGACGCGATTCGGGTGTTTCAGCCGAAAAGGTTCCAATGGGTCCGAAAAAGTTTGGGACATTTGAGATGAAAATGCGCGAAGTACGCGGTTCGGGTGTTTCGGCCAAAAATGGAACAACTTGCACTTTTGAACAAAAGGCCCGTTTGAACTTGGACATTTGGGACGTAAAGTTCCGGAGTACGCGGTTCGGGTGTTTCGGATGAAAATGGAACAAAAGGCCCGTTTGAACTTGGGACATTTGGGACGAAAAGTTCCGGAGTACGCGGTTCGGGTGTTTCGGCCGAAACTGGAACAGCTTGCATAATTGAAATTGGGAAAGTTGGGATAAAATTGTCCGACAGGCCCGAAATACATACAAATGACCCAAAACTGCAGAATTTTCTCAATCTCATGACTTCGGTACATTAGAGAAAACACTTAAACTCAAAATTTTCAAATTTTTACTTTCATAAGAGCAGGGAATTTTGAGGGGACAACACACTCAAAACCACCTTGGGTTTCTTCTTCACACGTGTTTTATTTTTGGGACTTGGTTTCTTTGGTAACTTAGGGGTCTGTTAGCATATGGATTTTCACGCATGAAAAAGACACGAAATAGTGTGGGAACAAAGTACCTCCTCAATGAAGGTGATACTACATGTATTGAAAACCAAAATTGTATTTACATATGTACATTCAAAATTGTATGTGGGGGGTGTTTTGGAACATCAATGGAAAGAAAAGTGAATGAGGGAGATGGAATGGAATGAAGGAAAGAAATGGAAAGGAATGAATAGAAGGAAAATGCAAGAGTTAGGCAAAAGAAAATCCTAATATTATGTGGAGAAGAATGATAAATAACTAACACAAATAAAACGGAGTTCACATCAGCTAAACGTGAATGAGTAAAAGGGAACACATGTGAGCAAGTAGATAATCATAGCTTGATCACCGTGAACTAGAACAAAATATTAATAGCATTGACAATAAGATCTACGACAATATTTGTGTGCAAGATTCAAACACTAACATCTAATGAAAATAAGAACATCAAATGCTATAAGATACAATGAATGGGACACAAAGTTCATATTTAATTAACTCCAAAATGTCTTTTCAAAAGAACAAAAAGTTTCTTTCTTTGAAGTAAAGATTGCATACAAAAGTATTTTCTTCTCCTCTCTCAAAGTCACAATTACAAATGAGCCCCTAACATCCTTTTATAACCCAAAAGTTGGTTACAAAATAGTTAGTATTTTAAATGCACATTAAATAGGGAACTTAAGTGACTTTGAATTTCTCAACCAACTTTATTAAAAATAACTAAAAATAGAAACCACTTAACTTATCCAAAGTTTTCCAAAAGTGAGTTCAATAATAAAATCACTTTATAAATAAAAGCAAGGGTACATATGGCCTCCACTTAAAGGACTTGGACACACACAGAGAAATCCTAGTTAGCAATGCACCACCTAGATCAAGACACTTAGGATCAATGTGTTATCCATTGGGACAAGAGTCCACCTATCTCGGTCATACGGAAATGAACTCATTGACCGTGCTCTACACTCCTCCATATGACAAGAGAGTTGAGCTTGAAACTTGAGCAATTCATTCACCTCTCCATTTGAGCAACATCCTGGTGTGAGAAATTTTGTCTTCATTCGTATTCAAATTCATAATTACATACAATTATCTACATGCTCTGAATACCTTTCCATGGTGAATTCTTCATTTTTCATGAGATCGAATTCGTTATGCCTCCTTGGTTTGTCATAATCTAGGTCTTGATCTTTTGACATCAAGAAGATCTTCCAAGAGTCGAGATTGAAATTCACTACCTAAAGTTGTCTTTCTTCTTTGTCACCATCCCGAAGTGTTTCCATTCTGATCTTCTCATGATCATCTAATTTGAGAACGCTCCAACTTTAAAATTGGCAGATGAAGTATCGCACCCCCACTACTAACTGAGAGCTGACAAAGAAACACTTAAATGATGTGGCCTTTCTTGATGATCCACACAATTGCATTTGTCATTGATTTTGATTTTTTGACGAATAGATCTATACAATTATTAAGTGAAGACAATTTATGTAGACAAATTTATCCCATTATCAATCTCTACCGATATTAATGGCTTTTAACTTTGAAAATACCTCTACCAATAGCTACGACCTATACCGCATAATGAGGAAGTTAGAGGTTTCTTCCACTTTGGGGCCATTGGAGTTGAATCTTCACACTGTGCAGGTGTCATGGTGCATCCATGCAAGTGATGACCAATTCAGAACAAGTGTTAGGAAAATTGTGACTCACCTTCGGTTGATATGAAATCACAGATTGACCTATGTCGACGTGTCCCAAGTTGTTATCAATGATGTTCTCATACTCTGAATGGAGCATCAAGGTGAGTATAATTACTTGGAATCCATTCCACACCATAATTTTGTTTGAAGATGACATGATTGTGATAGAAGTGTGATTTCAGCCTATTGCTTCCTTCTTACAAAACTACACCAATTGCCTCTGAAATTACCCTGGGAAAAATAACAAATCTTGTTCTGAGAAACTCTCAATAGATGAGGGAGTATATTAAGGTGCCGTAATTTTTTGTGTCAAAGGTTTTTTTCCAAATAAAATTATTTAATCAAATATTAAAGGTCAAAGTTGACTCTTTTGAAATTGCTAGGAAAATACAAGTGAAAATCTGTGAAAATCCTATTTGGTTTTAGCCTGGAAAAAGATAACAAACGTCACCCTGGGCATCTAAATTTTTTTAAAGGGAGCATATGAATGTGGGGAGAATTTCATGCCTAGAAGAGAGTCAAGACCAGCATCGACAAAGCTACCAAGAAGTAGTATTGGTTGCTTCTGCTACTCTTGTTTGTTTGTTTGCTGTTTTTTTGCGGTCTCTTTACTGCTTTTTTGCTGTATTTTTGCTATTTTGTCTCATTTGAGTAGCTGTTTCTGGGCTACTTCGAGCTTCATTGTAACACTTGGATCTTGATCCATTCTCTCTGATTCTCACTCCTATTCTGGCTCTTAGGCCTTCTTTTGTACTCAAGGGTATCGTCCCTTTCAAAAAACTATTTGCCAATAATAAAAAAAAATGTGGGGAGAATCTAAAGAAATAATTATTTTCTCTTGATAATCATTTGAATTCAAAATATCAACTCTCAAAGTGAGTCACCTTGAGAGGATGAAAATTGCACGTGCAACGAAATCATGTAAACTGCATTTTATTTGAGCTTGTGAAAAATATCAAATGAAGTGCTATACATTTGAATTTTGAAAAATAAGTACATGAATTTTAATAATTCAACAAACCAAACTATTTCTCTTGAAGATCATATGGGCTTGAGATATGGATTCTCAAAGTAGGATTTCTGCCAAGCTGAAACTGCACGCTCGACGAAAATAATCATACTGATTTTTTCTTGGGTTCGTGAAAAAATCAAATGAGGTGCTATGCATTTAAAATTTGGTAAAGGAGTAAATGAATTTGAGAATAATTCAATGAACCAAACCATTTTTCTCTAACAATCATTTGACTTTGAGATATCGAGCTCCAAAGTTGATTACTTCAATAGATACAACTGCAACACATTCTTTCTGCATATATCATTTTATTTATTAAATTAATTTTTCTTTGTATTGATATACATATTGTTTGACATTTTTTCAAATGTTTCATGCAATCTCTCTTCAGGAACAATGTTCATCTTCTCACAAATTGCGTAGTTTTTCTTTAACTTCACCCATGCATATAATATCTCTCTTCTTTAGGCAGGAGTGAGATATTTGTATTTTAGAAAATGTGTGATAATGATTTCTCTTTAAAGTGAGATCCTCACTTGTCTTCAGCTTTCAGGTTCTTAGGACAAGATAAATGCATGGAAATATTGTTTTTTCTTTGCTAACGTGAACAACTACTCAGAAAAATGTGTTTTGGACTGTCTCCTTTCTTTTTCTTGGCATGGACAATGTATTCATTTTCTTGGGATGTAAATTCTCCTGATGGTTGCATTTAATTTCTAATATTTTCTGCCTTTTTTAAAAAATTATTTTCCACATGAAGACTACTGCATGCGTTAATTTTAATCTTTGGACTGGTATGTGTTTTTTTCTTGGTGTGGAAATGTTCTAGTTTTGGCATGAAAACTTCATTTGTTGCCAAAAATGCATGGCATTCTTAGTTGGCATGGACTATTTCTTGGCAGTGTGGATTCATTTAACAAAACAAAATAATTTCTTGTCTTTTTCTACTTTCCTTTCTCCCAGTTGCGGGTATTTAGATTTTACTTTCCTTTCTCCCACACATATTTTGTGAAAAAGAAAATAATTAAAATCAAAACAATTTTTTTTAGAGAACTTTTTTCTCCTCTTTTTCTGGTTTGCATGGAATGTTGTCTTTGGTGTCTATTTTTTATCTATTCAAACTGCTGATTTTAAATTCCTCTTGCCCAATGTGTGGGCTCTTGTGCAAGACAAAACAAATGCTCCTTTCTTTCTTTTGGACTATTTTCTAAGGCAAGTGCATGGAGATTTTTTTTAGGGTCCTCTTTCAATGAAAACAAAACAAATGCCTTGTCACTTTCCTTCCCCACGTGGTCTTTTTTTGCCAAAAAAAAGAAAAGACAAATTTCAATGAGTTGTTTTCTTTCGTCATGCATGGGAACCAAACTAAAGACAATTCCTTAAGCCCACATTGAAGATCTTTCTATGCCAAATGCATGGCCAATGTAATCTTTTTCTTTTTTCCAAGGTGTGGACACTAATATTTCCTAGTGGAATGAATACATGGGGATTTACAATTTACATTGGTTATTTTTGCTTATTCCAAAACATGCGTTGAAGATTTATTCTTTGTTTTCTTCTTGAGTAAGGAACAAAAATTCTTCCAACTATTTTCACGGGAAATGGTTATGGGAATTAAAGAAGCTTCCCCATAACTGTTTCCCTCTTCCCGTTGAAATAACCAATTCCCTCTTTCCTGGGTAGTGGCATTAATTGCTAGGGGAAAATGGGAAAAAGATAACCATTTGCCAGTGGAAATGGAAAGGCGGGCTAACAATCCCCATTTGATTTCCCCATGTGGGAAATCAGCAGGTTTTTTTCCCATTTGCTAATGGGTTGAATTGGTAATTAGTGGAAGAAATCGCACAAGTGAGGAAATAAGAATAATTTTCAAGGAAAGGGGAAATCCAGGTTAAAAAAAAGCCAATTTGGAATCCTTAGTAATTGGAAAAAAAATCTTAATTTCCCCCGACAATAAATAAAAAAATGCCGACGACTTTTAATAAATATTATATTAATATTTATTTAATTAAAAATCCCAAATTTTAATAAAATTGATTTTTTATCAAATAAAGGGTAATAAATTAATTAAATATTAATTATTTAACGCAGTGTTATGTCTTGGCGGGAAGAGTTCTCGCCCGAAATGGACGAAACGAAAACCACAACGATCACAAAAATGAGACGATCATGACGAGGGCAATAAATCACTCAAAGTAACATTTTTAAAAAAATCCAAAATTTCCATATTTATTAATTTTACGAAGTCAAAATTAACTGATAACAGAATCACAATAAATGTACTCGCGCCTTTTCCAGTCTCTATGTGCGGTTCTTCCTCATCACTATCTTCTTCTTATCTATGGGGAGGAGTCTCTTCACGGGTCCTTTTCATCCCTAGTGTCTGTCTTCCCTTAGGTGCTTCAGGGATATATAAATCTACATAAAAATTAACAGTTAAATGTTAAATTTTAAATATACCAATTGCATGTCACGTTTATTACAAATATTTACTAGTATTTGACGGCTAAAATCACCAAAAACGCCAAAACGGACGTCACATTGAATATGGCGCGACATATCATTTTCGGTGGTCTTACTCTTACCGTGCACTGGTAAATAAGCCTTCATTTTTGTATTTGGTTAAGAATTTTGAGATTTAGTACTCAACTCCATTGTCAGTAATACAGCTCTTTATTCAGGTTAAAAAATGCCTAGCTCAGTTCATGTTCTTCCGCTTATATTTGTGCAGTAGAACTTAGTCTGAGTTACCTTCATGACTGTATATATATTTCTCCTTGTATATATATGAGCTGACATTCTATTTCAATCCTTTTTTTTGCTATTCTTTCTTATAACATATTACCAATATTAAATACTACATTATGTGTTTGATTCGGATTCTTGCCAGTTAGCAGATTTTCACCAAGTTCTTGATTATAAATGTTCTCGTCTCTAAAAGATCCCAGGGATTAAATATCTTTATTAACACAAATAAAAAGGAATTTATCTACCAAATCTTCTTTATTAGTATTTTTTATTGTATGTTGTCTTATGAAGTTTCAGTGCATCACAATTAAACTGGCGGTTTTGTTCTTGTGATAGTGCTGGTTTTGCAGGACTAGAGACTGCTTTTTCACAAGGCAGAACTTTGCGTTTGTGATAATAGTATATCCATTCCCTTAATTAGGCGGCAACTCAGGGAAATAATAGTTAACTATTTTTTTCCAAGTTTTGTAAAGCTTGATCATCTACATTGGACTGCAAAGATTACAGAACCTGCATTAAACATTCTTATATGCAAATCCATGTTTTCCAAGGAAAAGTTGCATATTAAAATTTATTCTCAATTTTATTAATATGTTGCTCGTTTTCCGTGTCTTAATAGCATTATAAAGAGCTCATATATCAAGCAAACATGAAGAGAAGCACTAGAACCATTGTCACCGGATTACGACATCAAAAGGTCTATATTATGCTTACCCCTTTGTTTCTTCAAGCAAACATTAAGAGAAGCCCTAGAACCATTGTCATAGAAGAATTGAAAATCCGCAAACAAGAAAAAGTATTCTATGGAGATGCTCTTCTCAAATACATAACAATTCTTGACAAGTATCAAGATACTCAGCTTCTAAGAGACATTGAACGTCCCTGATAAATTGATGAAGCAACATGAGAACAAATTTGAAGTAGGGAAAAGTTTCCACGTTACAAATTTTGAGATCTCTGCCAACACAAGTTATAATCGGGTGACTGTGATTGCATCTTGCTAATTATTGATTAGCACGCGATTGATAACATTTCCATTGTATATAAAGAATACAGATTCATTCCTAACACTACTATTGCAAAATTTGCAAAATAATAAAAAAAAAATACAGACATATATCCACATGGTGCAACTGAAGCAATCGTCACATATGCTAAAAAAAAACTGGATCACATCTCTGTCTACAAATCAAAGTCGGATATTCAAAGGACAAAACTGCAATGGTATGTCGACTTTTATATGTAAATATAACATATTACTTCATCGTTTTATTTTGATTCCATTTGTCATTTAGTGTACTTTACATATTAAAAAAACATTCTTATTGATTTACCATACAAGGCTCTCCTCCATGCATCGTATCTGCCATCATTTGAATCACTAGAAAAAACAGTTGCTCGTAAGGGAATAAGCAATGATGTTTTTCTTAGGAATAGCAGCAAAAAAAGCAACAGAAACAACAACCCACAATTGCAAATCAACATTGATCGCTAAACTCAATTCAAAATGAGCAATCCAAGATATGCAAGCTTTGATTTTTTCTACAACCAAGGTACTATTTTACTATATAACTAGGAATCGCATGTGTACAATGCAATGTGAACATCGAACGATATATATTATTTGATTTACAAGGATAGTTATTTTTTTTGTATTTGATGTTGATAATGGGTGTGATCGATTTTTTAAGTGTAGGAATATAGATGAAACATTACATTTAAAGGTCCTATCTCTACATTTCAAATTTCTTACAAATTAGTACATACCTATACATTTGCAAATCTTATATCATGAGTGGTAGCATTTTATAGACTATTTTATTTGAATTAAACAGGAATACAAATTTAAAGGTTCTATCTCTACATTTCAAATTTCTTACAAATTAGTACATACCTATACATTTGCAAATCTTATATCACGAGTGGTAGCATTTTATAGACTATTTTATTTGAATTAAACATGAATACAAATCTAATTCTATTTGTTGTCCTCCTGCAAGTTGTTTAGCTATGATGCTCATCTATATGATTTTCACTCTTGCAAGTCTAATCTTTCCTTATCGTTGATGTTAACTTCATTTTTTAGTACTTCCATTTAAACTTGTTCAGTGGCCAACTTGAATCACTAAATGTTAAAACCTGAATATGATCTTAGGTGAAGACTCTTCAACTTTTGAAAGGACAAGCAATGCTGATGGCGAAAGACAATACTTAATGCAGGAAGTTTCCAACCATTCTTCCAAGTCGATTTTCAGTTTAGCACAACAAGGGTATTCCCAATTGCCACATTCATCACCCAACCATTGCATAGAGGGTAATTTGAAATCCAATGTAGATTCTCCAGGACAACCATTCGATTACAGAGAAAAGATGTCAAGCTAATGTCCAGGGCTGGTCAACCTAGGTTATGGTGAAGGCATGGAGCCAACAAGATTGTTATTTGATTATATAGACTACATATTTTGTTTCAATGTCATTGCTGCCATTGAATCTATTACATGTTAATGTGGAATGGATGACAACTATAGAGAAACCACTGACTAGAGATTCCTTGAAATGTTTGACTGGGCCTCTGAGACAAGAAATGTGTGTACAGTGCTAGATCAAGCATGACACGAGATGAAGTTCCTATGTGACC
Organism: Taxus chinensis; assembly: GCA_019776745.2. Lineage (NCBI taxonomy): Eukaryota > Viridiplantae > Streptophyta > Pinopsida > Cupressales > Taxaceae > Taxus > Taxus chinensis. The sequence continues at coordinate 595,471,599 of CM034154.1, read as the reverse complement.
AAGACCATGTTCCCATTATGTACCTGCATCAATTGGTGACCATATAATGTGGTTGTATCCTTATTCATTTACTTTGGATACCCTGATTTAAATTTACATCACTTTCCTAGCTCCCATATCTCACATTTCTAGGTAACTGATTCAAGTAACTTATTTTGTTTAAAATGTTTGCAAGTTTCTCAAGATAATTTATGAAGCTTCTGACATATATCCTTGGATACAAAGATAGAAATTGACAGGGATACATATTTATATTATATATAAATGGTTACAAATCGATGATCATGTATACTTTGACTGCTAGAAAGCTAGAAACCTTGTGATCGACATCTATCTAACTGTTCTGCAAGAAAGTTGAGAAAATTTAGATGAATTATTGAATATGATTTGGCTGGATGTAAATTGCTAACTCCAAAAGCCTATTCTGAGTGATTCAAAATTTCGAGGCAAAGGGAGCCTTTTCGTAACTTTGACTGTCCTATAATAGAAGTGAAGTAGTATTTTCTTTCTCATATTAATGTTACTCATTCCCCATGGACATGCTTCTTCTTGTGGGTCGTGACATCTTCTTTTCATGTCTTTACCCATTAATTGCAATTGGGAAAATCATATTCCGAACGACAACTATCAGAAGAACTTAGCCACTTATACGGATTCGAGAACTTCAAATGTGATTTACATATGTTTGCAATCAACAAACTAAAGGGCACTTGTAAATTTTGTATGTATTGATCTTAGAAGGTGAAAAAGAACTACAATTCAATCTACAGAAGAAAAAAAACAAAATAACTCAAACATATGTTAGTTATAACGGAATTCTGATTACCAATCCCTAAGTGAGGCAGGATGTGGTATTTAGCTTTCAAGATTATCATTACACAACTTAACATGTCAGTATGGCCAGACCCCAAAACATAAGAGGGACAAAGTACAATAAACTCAAATTCTATATACTTCTTATACTACGAAAGCCCTTAGAGCTCACTTGAAACTCAATCCCGATATGCATGAAGTCCTGATTGCAATTCAATCTATATTGAAGAATGACAGATAAGAGATTGGATTCCTTCTGAATAATTGTTCCCAAGCATTCACTTCTAGTTTCCCATTGTTTCTAAAAAACTCAATAGACACAAATATCCATATTTCTTACCATATATCTTCATCCATGGATGAGAACCCTTGGTCATTACATATAAATGTGGCAGGATTACCTGGTACTTAATAAGAACTCGTTAATTCATAATCCACCCTCAACATTCTTTCAAGCTTTACAAAGAAGTACAAGTACAATGTGGTTTTGAAGCTACTACTTGATTAAAAAGTTCCCCAAATATCTTAGAATCGGTAAGTTCTAATTCAAAATGGTTTCTGAATAAAATTGTTATTTGATTCTATAGATTGCATATTTTGATTAAAAAGCTAATGTCCAGGGCTGATCAACCTAGGTTATGGTGAAGGCATGGAGCCAACAAGATTGTTATTTGATTCTATAGATTGCATATTTTGTTTCAATGTCATTGTTGCCACTGAATCTATTACATGTTAATGTGGAAGGGATGACAACTATAGAGAAACCACTGACCAGATATTCCTTGAAATGTTTGACTGGGCCTCTGAGACAAGAAATGTGCGTACAATGCTAGATCAAGCATGACACGAGATGAAGTTACTATGTGACCAAGAACATGTTCCCATTATGTACCTGCATTAATTGGTGACCATATAATGTGGTTGTATCCTTATTCATTTACTTTGGATACCCTGATTTAAATTTACATCACTTTTCTAGCTCCCATATCTCACATTTCTAGGTAACTGATTCAAGTAACTTATTTTGCTTAAAATGTTTGAAGTTTCTCAAGATAATATGAAGCTTCTGACATATATCCTTGGATACAAAGATAGAAATTGACAGGGATACATATTTATATTATATATAAATGGTTACAAATCGATGATCATGTATACTTTGACTGCCAGAAAGCTAGAAAACTTGTGATCGACATCTATCTAACTGTTCTGCAAGAAAGCTGAGAAAATTTAGATGAATTATTGAATATGATTTGGCTAGATGTAAATTGCTAACTCCAAAAGCCTATTCTGAGTGATTCAAAATTTCGAGGCAAAGGGAGCCTTTTCGTAACTTTGACTGTCCTGTAATAGAAGTGAAGTAGTATTTTCTTTCTCATATTAATGTCACTCATTCCCCATGGACATTCTTCTTTTTGTGGGCCGTGACATCTTCTTTTCATGTCTTTACCCATTAATTGCAATTGGGAAAATCATATTCCGAACGACAACTATCAGAAGAACTTAGCCACTTATATGGATTCAAGAACTTCAAATGTGATTTACATATGTTTGCAATCAAAAAACTGAAGGGCACTTGTAAATTTTGTATGTATTGATCTTAGAAGGTGAAAAAGAACTACAATTCAATCTACAGAAGAAAAAAAACGAAATAACTCAAACATATGTTATTTATAATGGAATTATGAATACCAATCCCTAAGTGAGGCAGGATGTGGTATTTAGCTTTCAAGATTATCATTACACAACTTAACATGTCAGTATGGCCAGACCCCAAAACATAAGAGGGACAAAGTACAATAAACTCAAATTCTATATACTTCTTATACTACGAAAGCCCTTAGAGCTCACTTGAAACTCAATCCCGATATGCATGAAGTCCTGATTGCAATTCAATCTATATTGAAGAATGATAGATAAGAGATTGGATTCCTTCTGAATAATTGTTCCCAAGCATTCACTTCTAGTTTCCCATCGTTTCTAAAAAACTCAATAGACACAAATATCCATATTTCTTACCATAGATCTTCATCCATGGATGAGAACCCTTGGTCATTACATATAAATGTGGCAGGATTACTTGGTACTTAATAAGAACTCGTTAATTCATAATCCACCCTCAACATTCTTTCAAGCTTTACAAAGAAGTACAAGTATAATGTGGTTTTGAAGCTATTACTTGATTAAAAAGTTCCCCATATATCTTAGAATCGGTAAGTTCTAATTCAAAATGGTTTCTGAATAAAATCAAGTGATTAAAGTGGAATTCCATCTTTTTTCCTTTAACAGTGGATTCATAATGCTTCAAAAAGTTTTTAATCGGCATGCTCATTCAAAGTATAATCTGCAATCACCGAGTCGAACAAGGGTTTGTCTTTTAACGCACCAAAAATACCAACACAAGAACAACACAGTGAAATACAGGATAACTTTTTTTTTTGACTTGCTTTGACTCAACACGACACAACATGTCGTCACAAGGTTACAACCAACACTTGGAACCATTTGTTACGGGGAAGACCACAAGGTCAGCACGGAAACGTTCACACTTATCAAGGATAATTTATTTTTCTTTTTTTTTTTTTACGAGACAACATGGAAGTCCAACCACATGACACACTCACAGCTAGGGCAAGCCACAGTAAGAAATGGTTAGGGTTTATTTATTTTGGTAAGACACCCTTTAGCTCATGACTTAAGTTTTCAGAAGGAATCAATATATGGTTCGCACAAATTCATCTCACCAACTAAGTTAATTTCTTAAACACTGTAGAGTAGTTCACTTAAAGTCTTCTCCTACTTACTAAATCTTAATATCTTCCAGAAACTAATCATTTTTTTCCTTTGAGCTTGTTTAAGAGTTCACCCCAAAGGGATAGTGTTCGCTAGTTTAGCTAGGGGTATCAATTTATAAATGTTTACTTCACAAGGATGTTTTCATTTTGATCACTCATGGAAGTATTTGATTTCAAATAGATCACCTTTACATTTATTTGTTGAATATAAAATTATTATTTTTGTTTAGCTTCTTTAAGGGTTAACCGACTCATTTTACTTTACTTATAAAATATTGTCGCTAAGTCTTAGAAAGATTTAACTTAACAATTTATTCTCAAGATCAAAGTTTTACAATACTCATATCAATGTAAAGATTGAATGCCATTTCTCACAAGGATAATTTCAAGCTTAACTACACAAGAACAAGACACTTTATTTCACCATTACCAAACAATACAAGGCAAGAGGTCATATCAACTCTCTTTACAAGCAATGTTACACAATTTACAACACATTGGACATTTTTACAAGGAACTTCATAATGGTACAGATGAAACTTTTACACTCTTTTCTTCTAGTCTACTCGCATAATCCATCTGCACAAATATTAACTAAAGTCAGTTCGCAAGAACTGAGCATGTTAAGGCTACACAATGCAATAGTAAGCTAACAATTAACAATATCAAGAAAGGAATATTCTAAATTCAGAAATGGATTAAAACACAACTCACAACTCCAATATTAATCTCATGAGAGAGAAAACTAAATCATCCAACAAGGAGAAAGTCCAAATACTAGTAAGAACAAAATTACATAAATCAAGGCAAGACCTTATGGGTTGGGAACAAGAAAGTCAAGAGTGTTGATATCTCCTTCATGTAATGCTATGGGTTACGTGATTGGAATCCAAAATTTACTCCATCCAACTAAAGGGGTCCAAGAGAAGACAAAGCGTACTAATTATGATCGTAGGCGCGAAGCAAAAATGACGTTATCCAATTCTTCCAGGGGGGCTTCAAAGTAATATGGGTTCGATGCCCTTAAAAGAACACAACTATAGTTTTGGTTTTAACCAAGGAGTTTACCACTACCTCCTTATCGGATTTCTTAAAACGTAGTACTAGTTAACCAAAACAAATCCACTTTTCCAAAAGCGTACGAAAGAGACACAGAAAGGGCCATTATTCTACCAACAAACCCTATCCTAATCGTCAACTTCTCTACATAATATAAGGGAAGACTAAACCCAAAAGTCGTTAATAATTTTTATATAATTCAGACAATGTCAATAAACATTAAAATAAAAATTGATTTCCCTAACAAGGCCACAAAATGGGACCTTTTAGTAACCAAGTTTGAAGTATAAGGTATTCGAGTTCGAAAACAAAGGGATTCGATACGCAGAGGGAAAAACACCAACGATGCCCCAGACTCAAAAGACCTTACCACGAGTACAAGCACAAACCAAGAACCAACGCACATAGCTATCAGGAAGGTTACGCAGTGCGGTCAGGGCTAGAAGTTCTATGAACTCCTTGCCAAAGGTAAAGAAGATGGAAAATTTTACCCGATCCGTGTGGGCTTATCGAGGAAAAGTCTTAGCAAATATCAAACAGATAAATATAACAGCCACCTATGATATTATCACTGAAATCAGCTGTCATCTAACAGGAAACGAGTTCACGAGTCCAGTACCATGGATTCACCTACAACTTTTGTTTCAGTCTAGCTAGTAATAGCTTGCTTGCGACCCTTAATAAAAATTGTAGAGATTTCATTCAGTTAAACTTACAATGTTTCCCCTTGCTTTAATCAAACAAGAGTTTACATCAAGAAATAGGTATAGTAATTCTCTCAACACGTGGAGGCCAAAATAGATGCCAGGTTATCCCTCATCTAGACTAGGTACAACAGTCAACCATGTACAGTTCTAAAACAAACCCCAAATGCCATTTTCTAATCAAACATAAAGTAAGGAATGCCCATAGGCTTAAACAAGTTTCAGAACACAACGTCACTATTAATGTACCTTTTAGCAAAACAGGAGAGCCCTAAACAGGAAATGCGTATTTATTCAACCAAAAGAGGTATGTAGGCTTAACCTTCTATTTAGTAACCTTCAATTATAATTACCATCACAGAATTCTTTTTTAAAAGAAAGTCATATAAGCAAACAAAACTCAATAATGTTTCCTTCCCTACGAACTAGACTGCATCACTCAATATTGCAGTAACCCATTTAGACAAATATGAAATAGAGTAAGCTATAAGAGAGGAAGGAACATTCCAAGCAAAATCAGCGAAATTGGAATAAGATTTAAAGGAACAACCACACAATCAGGCAGTGATATAAACAACCACGAAAACATCTAGTCTAGGCGCCATTCAAGAGGAAAGAAAATTCATTTCGAGATACTGAAAGAAGGTAGAAAACTATTACAGGAGTAGATTTAACATGCCTGGTTTAAAACGCCATCTCCATGCATATGATTGTTTCAATGCCGTTGCTTGCCTTTAACCCAAAGTGCTTTGCGAGCTCGAGCTAGCGCCACAACCACGCAGTGAAAAACAGCTACAAACCAACCCCATGATTTGAAGCTCGGACACGAGACAAATTGATTACACCACGCTCCTGGCTCGGGTAGGCATCTACCGTGATGATACACAACCTTTTCCTTCATCAGATTTGGGGACAACATCAAAATCTCGGTGCAAACATTGCAGCTATAGCTTGTAAGGTGTGATAATTCCAATAGCACCCTTTATGCCTGCCAACATATGGACTCGTAGAAGAATGCTCATATAGTTGCAAGGCAAATTGTGCTTCATGAATATTCTGATATGAAGCAGATCGGCCTTAAAAGATTGCAAAGTTGAACCCTGCCTACAGGAAAACAAACAACTAGCAAACCCCAAACCTGCGAAGGACCGTTGTCTCAAAGGTAGAGTGCTCAGCAATGCTGATGGAGGTCCTTGATTTGAGTCCTAGCCGATCCATGCCTTACAACATTATCATTAGCAAAATTCTAAGCAAAGTGATCTCCCTGAAATGAGGTAACAAGATGGAACAATTTTCCTTAGTTCTTTGCACATCCTTCAGGCTCCTATGTTTGGCTAGAAGTAGTCTCCAACTGCTAACTGAGTTACCATTTCTCTTGATCAAGCAAACCATCATGGGTTCTTTCCTTGGGCTGATATAGTATTTAGATCCACGCCTATGAGATTCTCTCCCATGAGTTACATCGTAAAACAAGTAAGGAAGCAATAGAGAATCTCATTAATAAATTTCATCCGGTCTGTTGGTAACACCCTCACTGTCCAAGGTCAATTTGGAGGAACAACTCAGTACAGATCTGGATCTGAAAGAAAATATCCTGCTACCTTCATCTCCCAAGACATTTTCTCCAACATTGCATAGATCTCCTAATCATGGGTGTGATCTGTCTCCTTGAAGGAGAGTCCCAAATTCGAGGGTGTAAACAATGCTGAACAAATATCAACAAGGTTGGACCACCTGCTTGTTGGAGCGCTCAACCCGGCTTCTACTAATGCAACAAGCCTGCTGCCTAGCTAATAATTGTTACAGGCAGTTGCTGTGGATCTCGAACAAGAACACACCATACAGCACCCAAAGGACGCGGAGGTAACACGCCTACCTCCCTGTCTTGTAGCTTCATCTGTAACCGCCATATCAAACCCATGGCCAGAACAACAAGGAACAGTGGTGAACACGATCTCAGCCTCATTGCAAAACTTGCCTCAAGGTTTGATCGGGCTTCTTCTATGCGAGATCTGCCACCTGGACAGAGGCGACTTCCCAAAAAGAAAAGGCAAGACAGCCCAATCTACAACTTTATCTCGTTCTCCTACTACAGCTACGAGATTTTGCAACAGCCGATCATGGCTGTGGTCGCGTGCAACGTCCAGAACAGAATGGACAGAACGCCTAAAATGGTCAATCTTGCCAACATGTTGCCCTTGCAACACTTTCACTGTCACTTCGTCGATTGAGAATGTAACCAGAAGGGGAAAGACCCGAGTTTGAGGATGCAGTCGAACTGAACAGACAACAACATAGCGGACAACCTGCACGTTGGAAGTGCTCGAGACAGCTTCTGCAACAGCTGCAAGATTTTGCAACAACTGAACACGACTGTGGTCGCGTGCAACCAAAAAACTCCTCGCAGCGCCCAAGAGAATGGAGGTAACATGCCTGCTACACTATCTTGTAGCTTTAACAACACCCACATCAAACCAGACTCACACAACAACCAAGGCAAAGAAAAATATGCCAGGAAAGAAGAAAAAAATGCACAGGAAAATAGACGCACCTAACCCCCACCTGCACGCATTGAAAGAGGATCAAAAGGAGATCACGGCAAGGAAAAACGTGACTCCGCTCACCCTCCCGCAAGGACAGACAAGACAACTATGGTCAAAATTCTGCAGGCCGGGTGGTTGGGAGGAGGCCAGGGTGGCAGAACCAGAAGTCCTCGATGCACGGGGCGTTGGACATTCTTTTTTCATTCACCATAGTTAGAACATCTCATTACTAATATAAATGCTCTCAGATACTAAAATCAAGAGATGACCAAGATGATTCATAATAAGAAGATGCTTGCATATAGTTCTGCAATCGACTCCAAAGGAAAGGATCACACTTACGAAGGTTCATGCATTGACCACATAATTTCCCTTATCTAGGAATATTCTCATTATCCAATTTTTATAGTCATTTGGACAACAATGCCTCATAATCATAACATGTTTTGCCAGGTAGAATTTTTATATTTTGTCATCAATATCCAAGATGCATGATCTGATTCATGCATCTGAGCACATTTAGTTTCAATAAACCATCAGATATAAAGTCCTGATGCACGGGGCATTACAATGTTGCAGGTATTCTTTGATCTTATGTCCTCATAATATAAAGTGATGATGACGTCATTTTGGTAACAAGAAGGTTTACAGAATTGAAAGTGAGGCACTTATTTCTCTTGACATTTGTGGCCCTTTTAGGATCAAGATGCCATTATAGTCATTATAGATCTAACAAATGGTACAAACAAGTATTGTTGCTGCAATCCTCCCAATGTCATGCCATTTGTACAAGCTCGATTCCAGAAAGATATGTTTTCTAGAATTCATTGCAACCTGGTTTTAACATAGTTGATTTCCTTATTTTATCCGATATGCGTATAATCAAATGCTAAATAGAGATATAGTTTCAGAATCATTCATTGTCACAGGAGAACGTCGGACTTTGCCCACTACACTTCAACTCAAGCAGTATCCTAGACAACCATACATTGGTAGGATGTATATTGCTTCAGTGCATTAGCGATGTGAATTCATTCACTTAAGGACATAAACATGGAATAAATGGAAGAATAGACCTCAAATTATAAGTAATATGTCTTGGCTAAACTCAATCTTGCTCTAGGGTGACTTGAATTTGTGTATAAACTTGAATTCAATTAATGATAATAGAAACTTGTAATTAATGGTTGGAAGCTAAATTAATGATGCAATTAATCTAGAAAACTGTTTAGAGTTAACATGTTGAACTCTGGTTGAGAGCCCCAATATGGCTTTGTACCAAGATTATGCCAAAACAATCTGAAGCTCTGACCTAGATTGATTGGGCATTTTTGGGAATCCAAACCCATGTTTCACTGCATATGGGAGTTTCCCTTAACATAAAAATGATCCAGAATGGATCATTCAACACTAATAGATAGGGGGCTTATTTCCAAGGCTTCCTTCCCTCCAATTTTCCCTCTTCTTTCATTGAGACATCTATGGCAAGATTTGATAACATGAGATTTTACAAGTTAACGACAAGGAAAGATGTCTATGCATTGAATCATTTAGGAAATTGCTGGGAGTTAAGAGGGGAAAATGTTGGCATTTTTACCCTTTCTCTATTATTGTACATTGGTATCTGAAAGCCTAGTAAGTGAAGTTGAGATACACGTCATAAAATAATTCATCAGGGGGTCATTTGTGTAGTATCTTAATATAATTGGCTCATTATTTACAATTATTTTTCATGGGAATTGAAGACTAATAATTTTAGAGCTTTTGCTTACTGCTATATGAATTTGGAGCTTAGAGTTTATCTTGAAAATTACATAGAACTGGAAAAATTGAAGTTGGAATAGCTTATTTGTTGTACAGCTTTTAATATTAGAGGTATGTTGCCCACTAATATATTATAAGTATGGTGTTATATTCACTGCTATAGGTTAGTTACATATTGCTGTACTTTTAAATGTAGGTTGTTACAATGATTAATTTCTTAATTATTTTATATTGTATTTTTTATAACTACCTGATCATATGGCATGTTCCATATTTTGCAGTTGTCGCCGATAGAGAATAGATTTTTCAGCCGGACAATTTATAAATTAGTGCTTGATGGGAAAGCCTTGTAATATTTAGTATTAATAATATCCTCAAATAAGTTTGAGGTGAAAGAATATACTTCAAAAAATGGCTTGAATGATTACCGTTCTTAAACAGTAAGGATTCCCTATTGGGGTTTGTCATAATCCTTCCAAGAAGGATTTACGTGAATGGCCAGCGGAGAAATATTGAATGAATTAGTCATGAAGATAAGGAGGGTCCCCATGAGATTCTTGAATTTATACAATTCATATATGCCTATGCGTTATCAATTATTGGAAACTTTAGTTCATCTCTTCCCGGTGTGAATTATACGACGGCCATGAATAATGGGTTCACTTAATTGATATTTTTATCTTTATATGAAATTATGGAGTCGAGTTTAAAACTTGGTACTGAGTGTTTTTAATGTGGTATATATCATTTAATGTAGACCCTGGCGCTATTGTGTAAATTGTGCTTATAATATATATTTATTCTTATCGGCTCTAATGGGGGAGGCTAGCATATCATCTTCCAACCTTTGATATGTATGTAATGATGCCTATGGTTGGGTGGCAAAACAAGTTTCTTCTCCTTGTTTGGATTCCTTGAAGCTTGCTTGTGCATTTGAATCTCAAAGTTGGATGGTGGTTGGAGCTCTTGGTCATCTTCATTCTATTGTTATATTACCTCTTGTCTCTTGAAAATAATGAAAATCAATGGAAGCTTCCCTTGTGTGTAAAATCCTCCTTTGTATTTGGAGTCACATGTAAACTAGCACCCCCTTATTAAAGATAAATCTACCCTCAATAATTGACATGTTAACCCTATATTGTTTTCCTTTGAATACTTGGAATGATGTAGAACTAATGACTTTTCCATCTTAGATGACTTAAATATTTGAAATAAAGGATTGAAGATTAAAGTGAAAATTCTCTTAATATGAGTTGTTGGAAAGTTCATTTATTTTGTGGTAGGTTTCATCCTTGTGAAATGTTGAGAACTTGTGTAAATGTCAGATTTGACATCGTTCTAATGAAACGCCCTTATTATTACAAGTTTTGAAAAGTTAGAGAATAGAAAGAGATTGGTTTTACTTTCCTTGTTGGTTATCTTAGTTGAATGGATGAAGAAGTAGTTTTGAAAGTGCAATCATTTCACTAAGTGAAATAGCTTAAGCAGTATCTTCCTTTTCAAAAAAATTGGCTTCATCATTGCATTAAAAATAGATAAATCATTTAAGGTGAATAAACTGAAAAATCTTAAGTTTCTTTTTGTATCTAGTTAATAATAAAATTAGGATCTGCTATTTTATAGTTTGAAAACATCATTGTTGTACATTGTGTAAAAAAAAAAAATCATATTCAGATTTCATTTAAGTTAGTGCTATTTTCCAAATGTAACTATAGTATAGTTAAGGAAAGTTCTAGTTAGTTGTTATATTAAGTATAGTATTTATTGCCATATTATATATATATATATATATATATATATATATATATATATATATATATATACTGAAATATATATATATATATATATGGAAATCTTATATATATATTATACACATATACACCTATATATTAATATTATATATATATATATAGTCATTTATATTTAAATTAAAAAAAACGTATTAAATATATTATATATATATTATACGTGTTAAATATTATATAAAATTTATGAAATACGTTTTTATTAAACAAAAAAAGAAATTTTTTGGGGGAGGCCGACCCTCCCCCCACATCCTCCATTTTGCCATGGACCCATTTATATATATATATATATATATATATATATATTATACGTGTTATATATATTATATAAAATTTATGTTAAATACGCAAAAAAAGAAATTACATTTTGGGGGAGGCCGACCCTCCCTCCAATCCTCCCCATGGACTCCCCCTAACCTCCCACAGTTGCAATCCAAACAAACCAACACCCGCTGTCTTCCCCGATCCGCCCTGCTGTCTGCACCTATCCCAACCCTCCTCCGCCGACCCCTCTGGTCGCCATTACCCTGCAGTAGCTCCCATCACCTCCCCACGTTGCCATTGGAAACCCCAACGTCTCCTCATCGCGGCCTATGCTACCCCCTCTCTCCGCGTCCTCTCCAGGTGCTCGACCCTGTTCCCCACTCCCTACACAATCCCTCCTCTCCTCACAATCCGCCGCTTATTCTCAACAACACTGCAAATAATAAGGGCGGAGGCCATGTGCTTTGTCTTTGTATATATATGTGCCCGCTGTGTGTGTGTGTGTGTGTGTGTGTGTGTATTAAAAGAAAAAAAGAAGAAGAAATGTTTCTTTTATTGTATGAATCCTCCATCAATACAAAGTATAATCAATTAAAAAAAAAAACTCCATAGCTCTCCAACAATCTACAAGAAGAAAAAAAGGGGGGGAAGACGAGAAAACAAGAATGAAACTCATATGGAAAGAAAAGCAAAAGGAAAACACATAGAGAGGATTAGGGCAAAACATTAGGGAAAAAAGGAGATCAAGGGTCAGATTTGATTGGACTAGATTAGATTTAGAGGCTCATGTTTAATCCTACCCACTTAAGGTCATGAGCATTTTTAAATGGGTTTGGGGAAAATAAAATTCCAAGGGGATGTGTGAGAAAACTATTAAATAAAAGGGAGACTAAATTAATTTTTAAAAAAAAGGGGTGTGCAAACTTAATAAAATTTGTGGTTTCAATGGATACTATTAGGATGAAATAAGCGCAGTTTTGTTGGGCTAGTGCTTAGGCAACTTTGGAGATTAATAATTATTATGAATTAAATATTAACGAAAGGGGTTAAGTAGAGCATCAATAGATATCGTCTACCTTTTTATAAAATAAAATAAAAAATTATCCCAAATTTTTAAGTAATATCTGGTTTTTTATGGTTGCCCTGACGGTGGGGCATTACAGTTCACTTAGTAAAATTATGGTATAACACGTGTCGTTCGATAGGGTATTAAAGAATGCCCTTAATTCTAGTTTCTCACCTCTAATTATTCAATTGATAATACCCCCTCTTGTTATATTATTAGAATGAAAATACCCCTTATTTTTTTTATTTACCTTACTTACCCATTTTTTCCATGACAATATTATTTACCCCTTTTTATTTCTACCCAAATATATTAAACAAAAAATATATCATATTTCTCACTCAAAACTTTTTTTAGTATGCATGTTCCTCTCAAAAGATAGTTTGAAGCCATTCAAGACCTATTAGCGATTCACCTTATAAATGTTAAGCTTTAATCGTTTATCAATAGTTCTTCAAATAATTAAGATGGTGAAATAAAATCACTTGTGTTGAAAAACATACTCAATCCTAGTTTTCTACCATCTTATTATTTCTTGGTTAAGAATCTAGATCTCTTAATTTAAAAAGAGATTTCTTATAATTTAAATTTATGAGCACACTCCTTATAATTAAAATTTAAAGGTATTTAGTTTTAAAAACTAGGGTTCAAATGTTATATTTTTATATTAAAAATTCAACCTCCCTTTCCTTTGGCCCACCTCTCTAACCTACCAGCAATACTATCTGAATATTTCTTGATTAAGAATCTATATTTATTTATTAAAAAAGAGATTATAATTTAATTATTGACCACACCCATTTTGCAATTTTAAGGTATTTACTTTTTAAAACTAGGGTTCAAATGTTTTAGTTTTATATTAAAATTAAACCTCACTTTCCTTTGCCCCACCTCTCTAACCTACCCCCAATACTTGATTCAAAACATTAATAAATTAAACCCTTTCACCCCCTCATGTCTACTGGTATATTGAATTTAATTTTAATTACCTCAATATGAACCCACGTGCTAGGATATTGCCTAGCTAATGAACCCCCCCGTGCATGGTTATAAGAACACTCCTTACAAAAATTTTGACCATATAACAATGAATCTCATTTCTCTATTTGAGAGACCTTAAATTACGTTTGATGCATGCGTCGAAAGACCTCCAAGGCCTTCTTTGGATACCCATGGTACACAATAATAATTGAAGTCCACAAACCCACATTTCTTTCAGATATTTTATCAAATACACGATGTGCAAACCATGAACTCGTGCATTGACCATACATGGTTATAAGAGCACTCTGTACAATTTCATTTTTTAGCATGTAACAATGGATCTCCTTGCTCTGTTTGAGAGATGTTGAATCACCACATGCAAGAAGAATGTTGGTAATGGTGAATGGACCCAGTTTCATAGGATTCTGAAGCATCTGGGGAAATCGTTTCAAGGCCTCGAAATAATTACATCCCACAAAACCCCAACTCTTTGATAAACCCTATTAAATACTCGAAGGAAACCTTCTAATATATGACCTCAGGAATACATAAGCTACAAATGCACTACCTAAAACTTCAGTGGTCTCTAATTTTTTTTTTCATTTCCTGAAGATGGATTTCCTTCCCCCAATTCAGAGCCTCCACACCGATGCACACAGTCAAAATTATCACTAGAGTTTTGCAATTGGGTTTGAGACCATCATCCAACATTCTACGGAAGTAATCCAGAGTCGTTAAGGTATCCCGATTATTTAAAAATGCTGAGATAATGGTGCTCCATGTTATAACATCTCTTTCAAACATGTTTTCAAACACTTGATGATCATCTTCTATCTCACTACACTTAGCATACATATTCACGAGGGAATTTCCGACGTTAATGTGCGAGTGAAACCCAAGTTTGATGATGTCAAGATGGATATCCTTCTTTAGATCACATAAACTAACACATGCCTTAAGCGCAGAGGAAAACGTGAAATCGTTAACATATATGCCATCGTGTTTCATTTCAGAGTAAAGTGCAAGAGATTCCTTGTGTAGACCATTTTTTTGCATACACACTTATCATTGCACACCACAATATATGACATTGTTTGTCAGAATTTTTTTGAAATAGTTGGCACGTATCCTCGACACTCCTGCATGTTCCATACATGCTTACAAGCTTTCTTTCCAAATGGCTTTGTTGATCAAGACCTTGTAATGGTATACATCGAAGTCTGCTTGAGAGGTCAAATGGAGAGCATACTCTCTCAGCCATTTGGATTCCTTATGAATCCAAGGGCATAGTAAGAAATCCTCTTTCTGTTATTAACCCTGTTGGGATCACAACGCTAATAGTGGTCAACTAGGTTTCCTATTCCAAAAGACAGATAGCTCATCCGCCTTCTAGAAGAAAATGAAGATGACAAAGAAGTTGTGTCTAGGCCATCATTTGTCAAGAAGGAAATGTGTTTAATGGATTGGGTGCCAAATAGATAGGACAAACCTCCAATTTTGGGCTTCCAGACAGTTGAACAATGTCTACCATGTAAATTGTGGTCTCCTAGAAAGGAATATGTACTCTGGCAGGGGTGCAGGGTTGAACATACGACACTTGGTGGGCTCGATACAAAGCCATGGAGCTCCCTATTACCATCAATTTTTCAGACCTAATTTAAAAATCACCTAATTGGGAACACCCATGACCCCGACCTGCACCTCCACATCCTATGCAAAAAAAAACTTCCACAGATTTGGGAATTTTAGGGCTAATCGTTAAAAATATCCTAAAAAATGAAAACGTCCAAATGGTAGTTAAAATTAAACATCTTGAAAAAACATCTGAAAGGCCATCAAATTTAACATCATTGTAGAAATGCCCAGCAGGGCCTTTCCCATAGGGGGACTCCTTCGACGTAATAATTATATACGAAATGAAATTATAATTTAGTTTATTTCATTAGATTGAAGGGTCACTAACAATTTTAAACAAATATTCAATCTCGTTTGTAACCTATTTGTGTCAATTGTAACGTCACAATTGACACCTTCAAATTTTTGGATACAACAACAGTTCATTGCAATAGGTTTGAGAAAAATGTATACTCCCATCGAGTCAATTGTATATTGAAAACAAAAATCAGACAACATTGAAATGCAATCTTTAAAAGAACTTATTGGAAACATTCTTTTCTACTCTCACAAAAGTCAAATACGAAGAATACCTGTAAGAAAAATCTTCCATTATATATATATATTTTTATAAGAATTCAAAATTCAAGGAACATTTACAATGAGTTGGAATAATGCCATTGAAGAAATTGATGCAATTACTCAACACCAATGAAAAGGTATATATTTTATTTAACTGAAAAACACATTTCTATGTAAAATAAATTTTGATATCATTCCTACAAAACATTTGGCTCAAATTTCAAAGAGCCAAGAATCGTGCATGCATGGGGGGATTAAACCCTAAGAAAATTACACAGTTTCCTAGTAGCCAACAATTAGGGGGCGCCTAAATCTAAGGATTTCTTTTATTTTCAGCTATTTCCCTGACCGTGTGCATGCCTCCATGCCTCCATATACCAATCTTGACAAAACCGCGAGAGCTACATAATAATTTATATTGCTTTAGCAAAAAAGTAGAGCTTTGTTTACGTTTGAATCCCATCACCTACTCGATATTGACAAATTGAACCTACAAGTAACATTGTACAAAATTTATATTTGTTGCATTATGAGCACCTCTTATGGTTAATTAACTCGTCCATCTGTGATAATTTTATAGGATAATTTTTATTCTTCTTGTATAGTAGTTTATCTAAATTTGTGGTTTATTATGAACCTAATGTAAATTTCAAAATACAGAGAATGCAGGTAACTTTTATGTATTTACTTGATGGGAATAAATATTAATTGATGTAGTGAGAATAACATCCACTCAAATGATTTCCTAGGATGCTCATGACCTTTATTCCAAATCTGTGTACATGTTTATCCTATTTGCAGATTTGTTGCTATCAACATTGCAAAATCAAAGTTTGAAACTCATTTGAAAATATCATGAATGTTTCTTACCAATGTAATATGATAATGCGTTACATTTATTATTTTTCACAAGGAATTCTAATCCAAATGATACTTTAATCTATAATTTTGATAAATATCTCACGAAGCTCTATAATAATTTTCCCTAATTAACATATTGCATTTTGTTCATGCTAATGTTTTATCAATAAATGATTTCAAATTATATTGCATCTCCTTGTATAATGATTTCTTTTTTACAAAGTTTTTTCTATTTTTGGTGAATTTATCTTGAGCATTTGTAGGTGTTGTTAATAGAAGATGGATGATTTTTAAAATTGACTAGAAACATTGCCATGTTTTCACATAGTTACCTTGAGATATAACTTATTTTATCTTGGAACAATTTGTAGTGACGATTTTAGTGGAACTTGGTAATGTAAACAATGGCAATGTATTTGAAAAATCATCAAAACATGCATGTGACATTTTTGTGATATAATTCAAATGGTAAAAAAATTTATTTAGACCACCATTCCCATTGAAAATCACCAAACCCACCAATAATTTGTAACCTCATCACAAAATTTACATCATCAACAACACATTGCATCTTTCATAGTTCTCAATTGGTTACAATATTTTTGTTATTGTTCCACATCAGGGATTTATTTTGGAAAATTGACAACCTTAAAGTCTTTGAACATGTCTAATATATATATCATACACTAGAGGGTTATTGGCATCTGATCCTCAATTATTGCTTTGTGTCATTATAACATACTTTGTTGCATCCTTAATATCAACATATATCGATTCATATTTTTGCCCTCCAAGTTAGTACAACAATTGAAGTGTCTCCTATATTTTTTCAACTAAATTATACCTCATGTTCATTATACCCTATGCCAAGTTGGTATTTCATAATTTTGGTGGGTTAAATGTAGGGGAGCCTATGCAAAATCACCACCTCTTTCAACAAATATTTCAAATTCCATCTAAATCAATGACATGCAAGGTCTTTTACACAACTATCGACATAATTTTATTGTCCCCAACATCGCCTTCAAATCTTTTTGCATAACCTCTTCTCCCTCATTTTCTAAGTTGAATCCTTGTAATAATTATGTTTGAATTTCTCCTTGGGTGAATTTTGGTTATTAATTCTTCCAATGAAGGACCATCTAATTACAACAAGTGTTGTCAGATAGCGATTTTACTCCTGCTTTCTATAACTTCTCAAAACACTTACAACTTGGATATTTTTTCTAATACTTAGCGAGTAAAATTATTGTCACTATTGGAACATAATGATTAAGTGGTTTGGCCAACCCTTAATTAATATGGGTCCATCACTATTATATAGGTTAAATATTTAATAATATGAAATACTTTTCTATTATCAAATATTCATACCTAGGTAATATACATTAGGTAAGTATTTAATAATGTGAATCATTTATGTTTGTATTTATTAAATACACTCACCTAGGTATATGTGTCAACCATTTAGGTTGAAAAGGTGGGTTGGGAGACATACCCGATCACCTTATATAAAAAGGACGTTAGGTCCTCATTTGATATATTCGTGAAATGTATCAAAGATGTACAAATCAAGTGATTTGGTTTTACCCTTGGTAAATAGGGTTTCAAAGGAGGAGGTGATCTTACTAGATGTAAAATAAGTTCTCTGAAGTAAAAGGTTATTTTCAAAGTGGTTTTTACCCTATTGGGGTTTTCCACTATAAATATTGTGTCACATGTGTTATTTATTGTAAGTATTTATTTATTTACTTATGTTATGATGTAATATTTATTTAAATATTTATTGTAACATTATGTAATATGTAAGTTGATTAAATACGGATTTATTAGAATCCTCAAATTCTAACAGTCACAACTACTCCATAATATTTTCATCTTACATTTGTCTGTTGGATTTTATGGTGGAAATGTATATGCTTGAAATGATTCAAATTATAATGAAATAGAAATAAGTTTTGAGAATCTAGTAGTTACAAAGCTTCTTAAAAACAATTTGTATTTAATTTGTTAATTGTTATATATGGTTTGAATATCATATGAGGTTTGTGAATGAGTTATTATTATTCACTCTTTGATGAAAGTATGTTGCACAATTGTGTACCCACGACAGTCAATGAAATACCCTATTAGGATAAAGAATTTGCATCAACATCTACTTCTTTCAATCATTGTACTAAAACAAAATATTTAAAGAAAAACATTACCATAATCAATGATAGAATCTTAAAAAAGGCTAAACAATAGTAAAATTAAACAATACTAAACATTTACAAAATATAAAGATAATTTCCTTTCTAAAACATAACACACTTATTTAAATTTTTTTATCTTAGATCATCAACAAAATTCTATTACAACAAAATTCCTTCGACAACATTTTCTATTTAAGACCTTACTTGACTAAGTTTTCTGTATACTCAATTATCATCATTTGTCCCTCGTAATCATAACCATTTTTCTTGTCACCATCTTTAGATCATTTGGAACTCAATAATCGATTCTCCAACTAAATCAGATTATGTATGATGAGTCCACTATCCCACAATGGAAAAATAGTCCTAAGAACTTTAGAGGTAAATTTTTAACCACACATGTACTCTCCCATCAATGTGATGAATACCAAATGGAAAACCTTGTCAAGATATTTCCATGAATACTCATAACATACAATATCATGTTGTTAAGAGGAATTTATGGGTGCTTGTCTACAAATTTCAAATATAAACAATAACCTATTGATACCTCTACATGACTAAGCCACATAGTAAGCTCTTAATGAATGTGTGCACTACATTTTAGGTTGGATCCGTAGTTTCTAGTTTTTTCGTTCACCCAACACTCACATCCACCTTTATTATGTCGAAGGTGTTGTTACCTATTAAAATAACCCTACCTGTATGACAATACACAGTAAATATCAATAGTTATAATATGATATGTAGATGATTATTGATAAAAATAATCTCCACCGTTGATTATGGAATCAAAGAAAATCCATGTCACGCTTGCCTTGATTTTTCTCCATGTGTAGAAAGTAGAAAGCAAAATATTACTAGCAATTGTACATGAAATGTATGATGTGAACACCTGAAATGAATATAGTGAAGACGTAATCTAAGAAAGAAAATGTAGTGCCCACTCCTCTTTGACACTATTTCATTATGATGTTATTACTGTTGGATTGATACTTAGACATTTTGATTATTATATCTTGATCAATAGAAGATGGACTATGCGTATATTTAGACTATTGACATGTTGTGATTTACACTTTGATTATGATGCACTAGATGGCGATGATGGACAATTATATATGTTGATTTGCAGTATTTTGATTTGATACTAACATGTAATATTCTGGATGCATAGCTTATGTTGGATGCTTTGAGTAGAATTATGATTTTATGGATGTCAAAATAGATTTAATGGTACGATGATAGATGATAGAATTGCTAATTTTGGATCATTATTATTGATTTCTATATGTATATTAGTCTTGATGTTGTTGATATGCCCGTAAGAAAAGAGAGGTATTTGTTTTTGTTGTAGGATATTTTATCACATACATCAAAATGGGATAGGGGACCAACCACAAAAGGATGTCGGGTGTTGTACAACATGGCCAAAATTTGACAACTTATGTATAATGTTATATTGTGTTGTTGCATGCTTTGTTAGGAGGTTCTCATAGGGGGGTACCTCATTTATGTGGCCGTGGGTGTATTGTGTTTCTTTTCTTTTAATTTTCTTAATTTCTTGAATTTGGTGTGTACATATTTAAATTTTGGGAAATATTGTTACTTTATTGAAACTTGATAATATATCTTAGTTAGCTAGTTTAACTTAAATTTGAATTAAGAGGGAAGATATGATATGTGGGCAATAAATTGGTTAGATGGTCCTTGAGATCTTGTGGATGTAAATTATATTTGTGTTGGGTTTTATATTGTGTAATCTTTCCCAGCTTCAAAATTTGTATTTTGACTTGGGAGGTTTTTTTTGAGGCTTGTGGGATAAGCTAAGCTTGTCTCATGCCTCTTAAATTCATCCAACAACCATACCTATGGTATGGGAAGTTAATTTTAGGCTTATTTATGTTTTTGGGATAGTAAAAAAGAGTGAATAATTGCACTTTTTAATTACCACATTTAAGTCTTTCCTCGATAAGTTTGGTGTGCAAGTTGGAGTGTCATGTGGACATGTCATAAGTCTTTCATGTGCATTTAATTGCTTTACGTTTGGTGTTTGACTTGTGTGTTAGAATGGAGGGATGATGTTGTGGCATCATACATGGAAACACCTCATCATGCTCACATCCCTTTTCTATTTATTGGATGATTTTGATAGATTTTGGGTTACTTGTCTTATTTGCTTCTCTTGCACTTTTGAAAATTGGTCTTAATTTTCATACTTGGATCTTTTCTTGGAGTTACATTTTGGATTTGGGCTTGGGTGAAGGATTTTAAATCTTGTTGAGAAAAGGAATTGGGAGCTTGATGGAGAGGTAGGCTCTCCTCTTTTTGCATTTTGGTACTAATGTATTTGATGTGAAATGGTGTTTGTTTGTATATTATATGAGTGTTGTGGTTATGTTTTTTTGTAAATGGGTAGCTTGCCTTAAGTTGGGTATGAGAGATGGATTTATGGGACCATTGGGGAGGAAAAAGGTAGATGTGAGGCTTGAATTTTGGAGGGAGTGTGAGTTTGAGTTCCACCTATGGGGAGTTAAAATGATAACATGGATATATTTTGCATTCTTGTAAGTGTAGAAACAAGGATTTGGTTATGAATGAGTTGTGCACATGGAGGCTTTTGGGTGGAACTCCTACATTACTTGGGAGACAAAAGGAGGTGGTGCCCATATTATATTTCTCCTTTTTGACTTGTTGTAGTCAAGCCTTTGTGCTTGTTGGAAAAACTATTATTTTGTTTGTATGGATTCTTTGAATGTGTTATTTGATTTTGTTAACTTATGAAATGCTTGTTGTGGAAGCCTATTGTAAAAGTTGAAAAATGTTGCATAATACCCCATATTGTTCTTTGGTTGGGGTTTGGGGGAAAATAAGGGGATGACTTCTACTCTTATTGGATTATAGGTTGGGCGGAGAGTGTCACCTATACCCCTTTATTTGTATGGTGATTCAAGTTTTTGAAGAGTTGAAGGATGCAAGTTGAAAGGTATAAATTTGGGAAAATGACCTTGAAAGAAATTGTGTGTTGAGCTCGTTGGAAGAACCTCCATGTTGTAAAAAATTATCATTGTTCCCACTTAGAGTGGAAGATTGTAACTTTTGTATGTTTGAAAGAAAGTCTTGTATATTTCATTTATTCCAAGTTGTAGTGATTTAGTTGAATGGAGAAAGAACTTTTGTTGTATACCTTATTGGAAATGACTAATTTATTATAAGAAAAGGGATTAGAATTTTTGTATTACAAAAGAATGTTATTGCAACTTTTAATCATCATATTTGTATTGTATGGTTAGAAAGAGAAATTCCAAAGTATGTTTAATAAAAAAGACTTACATTTTATATTGTTGAAGGTTGTATGTTTGAATGGAAAAGTGAATGTTAGTCCTTTTGCATTAATGGCAAGATTGGTTGTAAATGGAAAGTAGATAAATTTCATTCAAAAGTGGTTTATTTCTCCTATTTAAATGATCATATAAGAAGGAATATTGAGTTAACTTTATACTCAAAATTTTCAATGTTTTGTAAAAAAAAGGTTTGGGGAAATGAGTTTATTAAGTTATTTGCCTTTATCTCTTCCAAACTAAATAGTGGAAAAAAAACTATGTAACTTAAAAAATTTAGTCAAACTTTAAACCAAGTTGTAATAGGAAAAGTTGCATATTTAGTGTAAACAAAAAAAGGGATACTTGTCCTTCCTTGCTTACTTTGGCATTCTAAAAGAAGATAATTTAAACAATTACAATGATATATAGTAACGTAAATTTATATTATTATATAAATTATAATTTCACTTATAAAATAAATATACATATATCACACACACACACACACACACACACACACACACACACACACACACACACACACACACACACACAATTTTAACAATATGCGGGGAGAGGCCCCCCCACATTCTTTTTAATATAATATATATATATTTTTTGGGGGGAAATTCTTTTAAATTTAAAAAAAAATAGTTTGGGGGGGGGGGGGGGGAAGGTGAAATAATAGTAGGGTTGGGGGCAGGGGGAAACCACCCCCCCTGCCCACTGCATATTAATACATAGTGGGAGGGGAGCCCACCCCCCCTCGCCACCCCCTGCCCCAATTAATATGAATCCCGAGCTTAAGCATTATGAGGCCACTAAATATTCAACACATGCCGCAGACTTTTAAATCACTGGCTATTTCATTTTGTGTTTTTATTACATAATACTTATATAAATATAAATATATGTCATTATGTGTGTGTGTGTGTGTGTAGACACACACACACACACACACACACACACACACACATATCTGTGTGTGTGTGTGTGTGTGTGTGCGCGCGCGTGTGTGTGCGCGCGTGCGTGTGTGTGTGTGTGTGTGTGTGTCTGTATGTACATACATACATACATACATACATACATACATACATACATACATACATACATACATACATACATACATACATACATACATATATATATATATATATATATATATATATATATATATATATACTAAATAAATATTTAGGGTTCTTATTCAATATCCAAATGAGTACATATATCCAATGTGTATACAACCAACTTGGGAAAAAAATACCGAATAAAATTAAATGAAGAAAAACATATAATACCCACAAAGAAAATGCGTAGATCTTGGTTTTTAGCACACAAAAAAACTTCATCAAATGGAGCTTGAAAATCCCCTTTAATGGCCTCCATGGCTTCTCTTACTTCTCCTCTTTCTCCTCCTCCAAATCTACAATATAGGAATGAACAAATGAATGAGAAATTAGGGAAAATAGAAATAAAAAGAAAGATATAAGGATATTTAGGGCAACCTAAATCCAATGGCTATGATAGATTTGATCTAATGGCTCTCATTAAATCCTACATCACTTAAGTGGGAGGTATTTTTGTGGGAATGTAATTTTAAACAAGAGAAAATGGGTAATGGGGTTAATTGGGCCACTTAGTTGCTAGACTAAGTAGATGAACTTTTGAGTTAAAAATAAAGTAAACTTGGTACATGGTAATTAAATAAATTAATGGAACTTGGTAAATGTAATTTTAAAATATAAATAATTTTAGGAAGTAATTTAATAATATTCAAATATTAATTTAATTCTAACTTCCTCAAGCTTGTGTAGAAAGAATTTAACCAAAAACAAATTTAAATAATTTGTGGATAATGTCTACGCTTGCAAACTCTTTTAAACAAAAACAAATCTACCATAAATTTGTCTTTTAAATTATTAGGTTTTATTTTGTTTTGAGAATAGATTTTTTTGTGGGCGTTACACTTGGTATCAGAGCCGTGGGTTCAACACTTAGACCCCCGAGCACACTTGAAAACATGAAACATAAAAAAGTAAACCTAGCGCAACCCTAAACCTAAAACCACACAACATTGTATGATATTTTAAAACATAGAAAATTGAAAAAAAACCTAGATGATGATAAACTAACTCTCGTCGTGGTTTTTTAGGAGGCACGGACCAGACAAGGGGTTCCTATAAGTGGACCTAGATTTACCACCCCTAGATCAGGCAGTAACAACTATATTACCTCAGATACTGTAGAAACTACATGATGTTAATGCCTCTATACGCGGAGGATCTTTAGGAGGGTGACCTAGCAAACGGAACAAAGAGCCATCAGTGGATGTTCATCGCACCTTCATGTTACAGTGCTAAGGATAGGGTAGAGAACTCCCATGTGGATTTGGTTAGACATGAGTCCCCACCTAAAGAGAACAAATATAGAGTTACGAGACACAAATACAACTCTAAGAGCCCTAGGTCGAGATATGATAATGTAGAAAGACCTAGGGGCTGAAAATCGACGGAAGCAGATCAAATTAGAGAGATAATGAAGTTAGATCTGCCTCAATTTTTCTGGAGACACTTGGGGATTTCAGGTAGAGGCATGGTTGGCTAGCTTTAGCGGATGCTTCAAGCTATGTCCTTGTTCTAGCAACACGAAAGCTCGTATTTCCATCCATCTTTTGAGAGACGGAGCCTAAGTTTGGTGGAGGAACGAGGAGCAGAAGATCCAAGTGGATTCAGAGATAGTTACTTGAGATCTCTTCAAGGAACATTTTAAGAGTAGATACATATCAAGGGGATTCATCCAACAGCGGATCGATGAGTTTCATGATCTGCGATAGGCCTCCATGATAGTAGTAGAGCAAGAGGGTCAGTTTTTGGAGCTACTTAAGTATGTGGACTACATGTAGGATGAGCAGGTTCAGGTTCACAAGTTCATTAGAGGCCTGAACTTAAACTTGGGTGGGGCAATGTGCATTCATTTACTGCATACACTATCAGAATCCATGGAGAAGGCCTACATTACAAAGGAAACCAAGGGGAAGACTCAATAGGCTTAAGAAAAAGTGAGGAGTCATATACAATAGATGCAGGATAGTAGGTTGATGGGATAAAATCCTCCTCCTTGTGGTGGACACAGTATAGCGTAGTCTTCCTTCAGGCCTCCCCTTCCTCAGTAGCAGACTCGACACCCCCTTTCGACCTCCATAGTGCTATGACGCTCAGAGAGGGCATAGTATGAGACCTCCAACTAGGGGTACCAACAGGACACAAGCTCCACCTCAAGCATAGTCAGTAGGAGTACGTCCACCACAACACCCACAAAGATTTATAATAGGATCATCAGGTTCTACAGCATGGACTACCAGTCCACCTAAAGGACTATCTACTCAATGGAGAGGACCAACTAGTTGCTATGGATGTGGTTTTCAAGGACATAATTATAGAGAGCTCCATTATAACCCTGTTAATTAGGGTAAGGCACATGTTTATGAGCTTACGGTTAGTGACATAGCTAGGATCCACAAGCTTTATGCAACGTTCGAGAATCGCAAGGAAGAGCACTAGGGCATGGTGATTTAGACCACATGTAGTATTGGTGGTATTTCTACCCTTGTCTTGTTTGATTCAAGATCTTCATATTCTTTCATTTATCCATCATTAGTAGAGCGATGTAGGTTGGTGGTAGTTAGGAAAGGCCTTAATTGGGATGTTGAGATGGCTTGTAGATCCATACTCTCAGTGGAATCCTTAGTTGAGGAGTGTGTAGTGGACCTAGGACCCTTCACCACGACTTTGGATCTTCGTATCCTTCCCTTGGGTTCGTATGGAGTTATCTTGGGCATGGATTGATTATCTACGCACAGAGTTAGAGTTGATTTTTATAGCAAGGTTATATCTTGTGTAGACAATTTGGGAGTGGATTCGATGATAGTTGGAGTTAGGAGATTCATCTCTATTCGCACCTTATCCACTATGTAGCTGAAGTTGTGTATGCGATGGGGTTGTTATTTATACGACATCACAATTAGTGACCGATCAGAGGATGAGACTCATGGACTGTCACTTGATGACCACCCCCCATTTTATAGGATTTTTCAAATGTTTTTCCTAGCGATTTTCCTGGGGTACCCCCCCTAACATGAGATAGACTTTCATATTGACTTGGTTCTCGAAGCGGAGCCTATCTCACGCGCACCTTATAGGATGACCACAATTAAGCTATGCGAGATCAAGTTGCAGTTGGAGGGCCTTCTTGAGAAATTCCTAATACATCCAAGTGTATCTCCTTGGGGTGCACCTATGAGTTTTGTGAAGAAGAAGGATGTATCTTTGAGTTTTTGTGTGGACTACAGACAACTGAACAAAGTAACGATCAAGAATTGTTACCATCCCTTCCTTAGATAGATGATTTGTTTGATCAGATGAAGGGGGGAATCATATTTTATAAGATAGATCTTAAGTCGGGCTACCATCAACTGAGGATTAAAAAGGTAGATATTCACAAGACAACTTTAAGCATGAGATATGGCCACTATGAGTTCACAGTGGTACTTTTTGGTCTAAAAAACGCCCCTGTAATATTAATGAGTTTGATGAATGGGGTGTTTAGGATGTTTTTGAATCACTTCATGCTCATGTTTCTTGATGAAATTATAATATACTTACGTACATGTGAGGAGAACAAGGAGCACATTCGATAGGTTTTGTAGTGTCTTTGAGAGTAGCAGTTATACAGGAACCTGGAGAAATGTGCCTTTTTCTAGTCAGAGGTTCAATACTTAGGCCACATTATTTATGGGGAAGGTATCACAGTCGGTCCTTCCAAGATTAGAGATATTATGGATTGGCCAGCGCCAACCAATGTGACCGAGGTGCGCAGTTTTATGGGATTGGTAAGTTACTACAGGAGATTTATTTAGGACTTCTCTCTTGTTGTGTATCCCATCACTTCCCTTCAACGGAAAGGGAAGAAATTATTTTGGTCATATAGATGTGAGTAGGCCTTCAGTACACTGAAGGAATGCCTTACGACACCACCAATTATTGCAGTGCCAGATCCTTAGAGGGATTTATTCTTGTGTACAAATGCTTATTTGGTAGGATTAGGAGGTGTTTTGATGCAGGATGGTCATGTAGCATCCTTTGAGTCTCGCAAACTCGAGGATTATGAGCTCAATTATTCAACTCGTGACCTTGATCTTGTAACATTGGTGCATGTTTTAGTGCGTTGATGTCATTTCGTTCTTGGTAGGAGGTTCATTCTCAGGATAGACCATTTAAGCTTACGTCGCCTCTTCATGCAGCCCAATCTCAATACTCGTCAATAGCATTGGATGGAGTTTCTATGTGAGTATGACATGGAGATAGAGCATGTGAAGGGGAAGGATAATTCGGTTGCAGATGCTTTGAGTCGATGAAGACATTTGGTTATGGCGATAGCTTCCACATGAAAAATTTTACCTTGCAGCTAGAGAAAAGATTAAGTCTTTGAGACCCCTTGAGGGGAATTTTGATGGATTTGCATTATAATCAGATGGAATTCTTAGACACAAAGGCTAGATCTATGAACCTAGGGATGGAGGTTTGAGACATGATATATTGGCAGAGACTCATCGTGCACCTTATTCAGCCCATTCACGGGTGAAGAAGATGCATGCCACTTTGAGACAATTGTACCATTGGAGAGGACTACAGATAGATGTAACTCAGTTTGTGTAACGTATTTCAGAGTGTTAAAGGGTGAAGAATGAGCATCACAATCCAGATGGATTTCACTACCCGTATGTTATCCCAGAGTGGAAATGGGACACCATTTCCATGGACTTCATAGTAGGGATACCAATGTCGAGATACAACCATGATGCCATTATGGTCATGGTGGATAGATTGATGAAATTGGATCATTTTTCTCCAGTGAAGACCACCTATACAGCTAGTGCAGTGGTACGAGTATACTTAGATGAAAATTTCAAACTACACGGGATTTCATGGAAGATTATTTATGACTGCGATCCCTTATACACCTCTCATTTTTAGACCACTATGTAACATTACCTTGGGATGAGTATCAACTTCAGTACAATATACCACCCATAAAAAATGGACAAATGGAGCGGGTAAATCAAATTTTAGAAGACATGCTTAGAATGTATGTCATGGACCTTCATTCGAGGTGGGAGGAGTACTTGTACTTGGTGGAGTTTGCTTATAACAACATATTCCAGAGTTCTGTTGGGATGGCAACATTTCAGGAACTTTATGGTAGGGAGTGAAGGACACCACTGAGTTAGGATAAATTGGAGGACAGAGAATCTCTTGGGCCAACTTTGTTATAGGACATGGAGCAACCGGTTGTTTTGATAAAACAAAGGCTACAGGAGGCACATGATAGACAAAAGAAATATACAAATCAGAGGAGAGTTGACCATAACTATGAGGTGGACATGAAGGTGTTTCTTTGTGTCATACCTCATAAGATCCTTATCTTTTATGGAAAATGCTATAAGTTAGCTCCTAGATTTGTGGATCCATTCAAGATCTTGAAGTAGATCAGTCCTTTAGCTTATCGTCTAGCGTTGCTTCCTAGCTTCTCTTGCGTCCACGATGTATTTCATGTTTATATTCTTAGGAGATACATTCCAAATCCCTCTCATGTATTATATTGGACCACATTGTAGGTATAGGAGCAAGGGCTTGTATCAGTGGAGCCCATGTGCATCATAGAGAATAGGACCCTGGGCCTTCGAGGCCACGTGATTGACTAAGTGCAAGTCTAGTGGGATAGGTACAATGAGACTACAACCACAAGGGAGGATGCTACTTTGTTACGGTCCTAGTTTCCACACCTATTCCAGTGACTTCAAGGAGGAAGTCAAGTCTATTTCATTATGATGTTATTACTGTTGGATTGATACTTAGACATTTTTATTATTATATCTTGATCAGTAGATGATGGACTATGCAGATATTTTGACTATTGACATGTTTTGATTTACATTTTTACTATGATGCACTAGATGGTGATGATGGATAGTTATATATGTTGATTTTTTAATGCACACTTCCCTTCAACACCTTTTTGATACTGATCATGACACTGTTGACTATATTATGGGCATTATTATAGTTTTGATTTAGTATGATGTTAGACATTAGAGCATAGATTATTGTTGACTTGATTCTCATATGATGCTTGATGAGTATTAGAGACATTTTATATATATTTATGTTGATATACTGTTTGATCGGGTTATATTATAGATGTTGTTCGGACATGGGATATTTGGATATATTGAGTAGACCTAGAAAATGGAATTAATTGATAATCATATAGTTGCTGATGAAAATTGTAAGTGATATTGTTGATTGTCTTGATGTTGTTGCGATTCATATATATATATTGATGATTTTGGAATTATAGTTATATTCATTTGGACATTCTGATATGGCCATGAGGTCGAAGGAGGTATTTTTGTTTTACAGGTTAAAATATCACAACACACATCGGGGGATTGGAGACCAACCACATTAGAATTCTAGATGAATTCAACAAGGTCACCATGGCAACTATATTTGTTTGTGTGTGTTTGATTGTGTTAGAGATTCCCATGGGGGAGATCACCTTTAAATGTGACCAAGGGACTTGTGTATTTATTTTATTTGTTTCCTTTGTTAATTTTTGCATGTGTTTATTTTGTGGTGCATTGACCCCTTTCATTATTTATTAAATGGTGTGTTAATATTGTAAGTAATCATGTTGTTAAGTTAGTTAATTAAAATATGTCACAAGAAAGTAATTAATAGAGTTGTTGGCCTTGAATTAAAGTGTTGTAAGAAATGTGTAAGTAATGTGTAAGAGATATGTAAGTTGATTTTGGAGTATGAAACACTCCACCTTCTTTGAAATTCGAATTTGTCCTTGGAGGCTGATTTTGGAGGCTTGTAGGACAAGTTAAACTCATCTCATACCTCTTAAATTTGTGTACCAACCTTACATATGATTAGAGAGTTAAATTTATACTTTCTTTATGCATTTTTGTAAGTCAAGTTGTATGTTTTAATTGCACTTTTCCTTCATGTTTTAATTTCAGTCCTTTTGGGTGTGGGCTTGATTAGAGTGTGTAAGTAAAAATGTCAAAATTTTCACCCACCTATTTAATATGCATTGGAGAATGAAGTTTACTTTTGTGTTGGGGTTGAGGATGTGTGATGTGGCATCCTACATGGATCAACCTCACCCTCTTCTCTTCCCTCTTCTATAAAATTCAAATTCCTTACCTTGTTTTAGGTTGCTTCTCCTTTGGATAATTCATTTTGGGGTGAATTTCTTTTGCTATTTGAGAGATATTGCTTTGAAGAAGTGTGAAGACTGTTGCATGTTTGTGCTTGGTGGATTTTTGGTTCACTTGCATTGGAATAAAGGTTTCTATTTGGAACTTGGAACAACTTCATCATGGAGAGGTAGGAGCTTGGCTCTTGAAATGCTCCTCTTTTATTTATACAAATGTTATTGTTGTGAATGTTTTTCCATGTTTGTAGGATTTTGGGTAGATGGCCTAAGAATGGTGTAGAAGAAGGCTATGGGGTATATTTTTTGGGAGGCATAAGTGTTTTGGGGAGTTATAAGTGTGGAGGGAGTTAGGATTTAGGTTCCACTTTGCAAAGAAATAGTTTGCATTTCTTTACTCATTATGGGGTGCCATAAGAGGTTGGAGAGGCATAAGAAAATGTGAGGAATAAGGGGTACTTGGGGGAGGCATAAGGGCACGTTAGGGGTTTGATATACTATATTTGGGTGGTTTGAAATCAGGTGGTGATACCCATTTCCCCTTTGGGAGGCATAAGTAGAATCCCCCATAGTTTCCTCTTTGCTCCTTTGGCTTGCTTGATGAAGCCTGAGTATTGTTTGTGTTTTATCTTGTGGTTGCTAAAACTGCTGTTTTTTTAGAATGTGTTTTTAATATGAAAATTGCATGTGAAAGATTTCCTTTGTGTTGTGGAAGCTTGTTATTTCCATGGGTTGAGTCGCATTTCTTATTGTAATGTGGTTGGGGCTCAGGGGCCTATGAAGAGGGTGGCTTCTCTTTTTCATTGGATGTCTTGTTTGGGTGGAGAGTTTTTCCTTTCCCCCTATTCTATTGTGATCAAATTGGAGAATGATGGAAATTCATACTGTTGTTTTGGAGCTAAGAAAAAAGACAATTTTGACAGTCCTTGTGAGACTTCTTCTTGTGAACCTTTTTCCCACTTCAAGTGGATGACAATGTAATATTATCTGTATTGGATAGTTATTTTGTTTTGGAAATGAAATCCTATGTTTAAATGAGAAAGAGATATGCACTGAAATATGTATTGTGTAAAGAAACGTGAAAGTGCATTTGAATGAAAGGAAAAGAGAAAGAGTTGTAAATTGTAAAGTTGTATTTTATCAATATAAATAGAAGTTGTATTTTATTCCACAAATGGAGTTACTGCTATTTAAAATATGTGTTGAAATATGTTGAGGAATTTCTATTTGAAATAAATTAATACATATGAAGAAAATACATTACTTTGTTTTGTTGAAATGCATGATTTGAAAAATAGAAGTTACATTCTTGTTTCTACATTTTGATTGAAGGAAAGATAACTATTTAAAACTAGCATGGAATGAGTTCAATTTTTTTATAGTATGGAAAAAGAAATAGATTAATCTTTGTTTTTGAAATGTGTAAACTTCATTTTTATTTCACTGTAAACTTTGCAAATTTTTATTAAAAGATGCAAAATAACCCTGTAAAACTATGATAAATATTTGAAAAACTAATATAATCTAAGCATTGGGGGTTCACCTAGTAAAACTATGGTATAACACGTGTGTTCGGAGGGTATTAAAGAATACCCTTGATTTTAATTTTTACCTCTACTTATTTAATTGATAATACCCCCTCCCGTTATATTATTAAAATGAAAATACCCCCTATTTTTTCCATGTACCTCATTTACCCATTTTTCCATTACAATTTTATTTACCCCTTTTTATCTCTACCTGTATATGTCAAATAGAAAATATATCATGTTTTTCACTCATATATTAGTTTTGTAATACATATTTTCTATAGAAAGTGGGTTTGTAGACATTCAAGACCTATTACCAATTACCTTAATGTTATTCTTTAATAATTTATCATTTTTCAAGTAATTAAGATGGTGAAACAATAGTATTTAAGATGAAAAGAATACTCAATCTTAGTTACTGACAAAATCGGATGTTCCCTTTGCATCTCAATATTTCCTAATTAATAATCTTCTAATTGAGATTTCCTTAGTCAATAAGAGACTTTAATTTAATTTTGTGACCACACTCTTGCACTTTTTGAGTCTTTCAAATAGACAACGATAGATAAATTGGGAATATTATCAAGTATAATTGCTTAGATAAATCTATTTTTATATTAGCACTTATCAATTATTAGTCATGATCTCTTTATTATTATATGTTTGTATAAATATATATATTTTTTTAAAACACATTTACATATAAAATAAAATAAAATAGTTTCAATGTCCATGTAAACTCATTTACACAAAGCATTGAATATAATTTAATACATGAAATTAGAATGAATGAGGATAATGCCAAGTCATTGATTCAAAGTCATTGTTGAATTCATAATAAAAGAAAACCTCAAATGAGATATATGACATGCAACACAACTAAATAAATTGAAATATGGCTTAGCAAAAGTAAGGGAGAAATTAAAATAAATCAAGTTCCATGAAGAATTTATCTATTTCCATAGACAAAATGAACTAGTTCATATCATCACAAGTTGACGTAACATGCCAAAAAAAGGAATCTTGAGATTCCAAAAAATAAGCTTAATGTTCTTTTTATTAGTTTAGAATATTTGTAAATTAATCTAAGTTGACATTAATATTATACAAGTATGCATGTGTTGTGGGCGAACATCTTGAAAATGTACCGAGTTATCTAGCCCCATTTTAGAATTTAACCATCATTTACAAGTTTTGGAGCCTCATCTCTGTAAGTTTCCACAACACACCAATACTTGGAATAAAAATCGAAAATTGATCAGTCACCAAGAATTTCAAGAAAAAAAATTCTTGCACTGTGATATGATGAAAATAACACCTCTTTAACTTTGATTGAACCCACCTTACCCCAATTTATATGGTATTTTTGTATGAACTACTAGTAGCACCCTTTACTTGTGTCAAATATACCATTCGGGCATGAAATTACTTGTCTGCAATTTATTTGAAAGGTGAAGATGTGTCATTTTAGACTCTTAGAGTAGTAGAGAAAATTACATTCTAAGTTGTATCCCAACACATTTTTGTTAAGTTAATTGATAGACTATTTAGATTTGGTTTAATCCAATTTCTTATTGAGGAATTGGAATTCATCAAACAATTTATAGGGGTTCAAATATCCCTTCATCATTTAAGAAAGCATGATTTACCATCTAAAAAAGTAATGTATAGACAATGTGTCTTTTATATAAATAAAAAAAGGTGACTACATGGTCTCCAAATAACTATGGATATGCACAAAATGAGCTTATCAAAAAAATCAACATAAGTTTAAGAAAATGCAATTACAGATGTAAATCCCAATGCATCAATGTTTGCTAGCATCATAAAAGCTTGTACAAAACTTAGAACTTTGGTATGAAATACAAATGTACATTAAAAAAATAATTGAGTACAATTTTTTTCAAATTTTATAGTTTTGGATGAAACCCGTCATAGGCGCATATGCAAACTAGGTAGATTAAACAACACACATGAACTCATTGAAAAAGCCATCAAAATTTTAAAGAATATTATGGAGGATAATTGTTGATGTATATGAACAAAATGGTCTTGTTGAAAAATCCTAAAATATATTTATGTAAATTATCAGATGTAAAGTCATCCTCATCAAACTTGAATAACATCATCCCATCAAGTGTTAAAATTGGAGCTTTGAAACATAATGACCCGTTAATAAATAATTGAAAGTAGATTATTATCAAACATACATGAGGAAAAATGTGCTAAAGTGGCTTCCTTTGCTTATGATTATTCCAAAAGATTCACAAATGTCATTAGAGTAATGACCACACAAGGAGTAATTATTTAGTGAAACATATGTCCATATGCTGAAACTTAATAGTTCAGATATAAAACTGAATTTTTGAAATAGGAAACTTGATCTCTTAAAACATAAATCTTAACTAAAAGTATTTTGAAATAATAATAGAATCTTGATATCAGAAAAATACTTTAAAACCTCAAAAAATTTAATTTCTGAAATATGAAAAATAAAATGCATCTGAGAATGTGACTGCTGGAAATAAAATTCAAAAATTATGGAGAACTGAAATTTGTAACTGCAGAAACAAAACTGAAATGAGAAGTTGTAGAAAAGTCAGAACTAATTTCTTTGAATGCAATGTCTAGGCGGAGTTTTCTTCTTACCCCCTTTTCCTCAAGGGAATCTTAAGGGCTATGCCAAACTATGAAAAGCTGAATCTTTTAGTAAGTGCATGCACTAACCTATAAAATATAAAAATACATTGTCTTCATATGATCTCAACGAGCACCATTTTCATTATTATCCAAACCTTTCACTACACACATGCCAAAAAAATATAATTAATATTATAGTGTTACAAATGAATCAATATAAATGAAAATGCATAAATATTTTTAAATAATCTATAACAAATAGAAATTAAAAGAATGAAGACAAAATGATTTAAAAACTACATCTTGTTTAATTTTTTGATAAAATCTTCAAAAATAGTGTAATGATTGTCTTCCAATTTTTGTATGTATTGCTCTTAGAATAATACAATAAGTTGGTATCCATGATAAAAGATTCAACAATAAAGTTTTAATAATGAATCGTACCTAGATTTTATTTTTCTAAAAAGGATTAATTATATTAGAGTAAGAAGATAAAGACATCAAAAACATCCCTTGACTTGTATGTTACAGCTTGTCACAAGTGGGGACATTAGAAAAACCAATGAAGCTTCAAGATATTTAATACAAAGTTGTCCTTGAAAAAAAAATATAAGCTAAAACTACAAAGCAAGTAATTTGAACAAAAACATACACAAAGCTGATTTTACAGCTACTAATACTAGAGTTAAAACTTAGAGGCAATGTCACAAGGTTCTCTGAATTTCATCAAAAAAGTACTATGAAAACATTTCATGAATACTATGATCGACATAATGATAAAAAATGCATTGGGACCCTATTGTAGAAGGTCTAAGCACTTTATTTGAGATCCAAAGGAGTTAAACCATGCTAAAACCCAAGTTAATGTTGTAAATTTAGCAGTAATTGGATAGTTGCAGCGAGTGCAGAAGTCAGAGTTTGATTTACTAGCAATGGTAAAGAATGGTTCTCTACTCTCATAATTAAATAAACAGAATGTTATGGAGAACTATGCTAAACAGAGTTCTTGTTAATAGTTATCCTAAAATCAATACCATTATGGGTTAAATCAGCTATCATATGAATTGTATAGCTTTAAAAGTATCATATCTGCTGTTATTTTCTCCATGTATTGAACAACAAAAAAAAGTCGAGTGGGAAAAATAGACCCATGTCAAACAAACCCATCAACCGGGTTAAGCACTCTTCAAAACCCAAAGTAGAACATGGAGAGTGACACATACTAAACAACCTTTCAGACCTCTCATTTTCCTTGCATGATAATACAAGCACTTTATTTGAGATCCAAAGGAGTTAAACCACGCTAAAACCCAAGTTAACATTGTAAACTTAGCAGTAATTGGATAGTTGCAGCAAGTACAGAAGTCATAGTTCTGATTTACTAGCAATGGTAAAGAATGGTTCTCTACTCTCATAATTAAATAAATAGAATGTTACAGAGAACTATGCTAAATGGAGCTCTTGCTAATAGTTGTCCTAAAATCAATACCATTATGGGTTAAATCATCTATCATATGAATTATATAGCTTTAAAAGTATCGTATCTGTTGTTTTTTCTCCATGTATTGAACATAAAAAAAAAGTTGAGTGGGAAAAATAGACCCATGTCAAACAAACCCACCAACTGGGTTAAGCACTTTTCAAAACCCAAAGTAGAACATGGAGAGTGACACATACTAAACAACCTTTCAAACCTCTCATTTTCCTTGCATGATAATACAAGCACTTTATTTGAGATCTAAAGGAGTTAAACCACGCTAAAACCCAAGTTAGCGTTGTAAATTTAGCAGTAATTGGGTAGTTGCAGCGAGTGCATTGGAAGTCAGAGTTCTAATTTACTAGCAAGAGTAAAGAATTGGATAGAAAAAAGGGATTATAACCTTTTGGTATGTCTCATATTTTCTCTCATGGTTTTTGTAAATGGAATGCATTTCTCATTCCTGGCAACAAAATCCTAGATATTCATGACAGTTGGGTAGTTAGATGTGACTGTCCTCAAAAGACCTAGCAATAGACCTAAATTTGAAGGATTGAGGGACTTAGAGATTGATAATTTAGTTGAAACTTGTAAGATATCACCTAAGAGGTGTCTTCTAATGTAGAGGACCATATCAAATTCATATCTAAACAAGATCAAAACTAATCACTTCCTTCATTATAAAAGCTTATCTAGTTTGTAAACTTGGCTCTAGTAGGCAATTTAGGCTCCTTCATGCACTCTTTTATCTTTGGCTCATGTACATACCCTATTCTTCCTTCCCTTTCCAAGCCCTTACAGTCATCTTTGACCTTGAAATCAAGAAACCTGATTTGAACTTCTTCTTGTTGTCTTATATTCACTTCTTGCCCTCAAATAGTCTTAATCAAATCTAGCCCAATTTGGTCTTCAAGGAGTTTTAGCCTTCTCACCTGCTGCACACACTCACAATAACATTGGATTCAATAAGGAAAAAATTTACACTTCAACTCCACCTTACCTTTACTCAACAAGACTGCCCTATGAATTCTCAAGACAAAGTCACTTGCTCCAACTATGCATGCACACTTCCCAAGGCATACAAATGGTTCTGATGGTTTCATTAGTTTTCATTTGACTATTTAAACATGCTCCTAAAATTTCAAGACTTGAATCAATCTCCAACTCCTGATACTTGACTTTTTGCAATCTTGACAACAAACCCTTACTAGGTCTGTTCTCTTACACTGTTATGTATATAATCACTTTTAGAAGGTTCCAATACATAAGAAAGTGGTTTTTGAGTACACTTTAAGGGTTTCTAGGTGGATACAATATTTCAAGTGTTAACTCCAAATAGAAAAGGTACTTCCTTTGTAAAATTCCACTCACAGTTAGGTTCCTTCAACTGTGCACAACGATCCTCTTGAAAATGGTAAAGATATCTTGAGTTTTCTCCAATGAAAGTTCTCACTTCCTTTTTCAATACCTAAATACACCCCTCTAATCATTTCTTCCAATTTATAGAGAAAAATTCCAAGTGTAAGGGTTTTTGCCACTCAATTTCTTAAGAAACCCGAACTGTGTAACCTACAGGCCCGAGAAGTCAATTCTTGCAATAACTTTTATCATGCATCGAATCAAACCATAAAAATTCAATTGTAGGTCTAGTTTTGAAGGTGTTAAAAGTATGGCCTTACTAGTGGCCTTTGAAGAAACACGTGCTAACCCCTTTCTCTTGGATTCTTCATTACCTGTCTTATAAATGATCTCCTTCACAGTCAAGGAATGAATTAAGCATTCAATGATATTTTCACAACCTAAGTTTCACATCAAAATCACAATCCTTAGGTGTAAAACTCCCTCATTATTATTTCAAGACTTCATTATTCTTTCAACAAAACTCTTCTTTCCCACTGTCATAGACTAGCCACTCAGGGAATGCAATTACAACTCAGAACATGAAGTAGAAATCACCTAATCACTTACTCTGTAGATTCAATGTCTTCCAAATCAGAGTCTTGATACCCTTCCTTATTCGAACCTATAGCACATACACATGTAAAATCACAAGAGAAACCTTATTTCAAACCTTTATCACCCATGACACCCCGAGTTTTTTCACAAGGATACTTTCATGCACTTATAAGGAATTAAAAAAGTTTCTTTCTTTTTTGCCAATACCTAGATCATTTCCACAACATTCATATCACAAGAAATTTGACAAATTATGACTTTACCTAATAGTCTTGATAGAAAACTTCAAAAATTCTTCCCAAGAAGGTGTATAGTCTCCTACACACAGTTTGTCTACATTCTTCAAAATAGAACTACGAATAATGAATCTTCAGCAATTGTTAAGAACATCTACCCATTTTCCAAGTGTTTTATGAGAGCATTCTCTTAATATACAAACCACAAGTTTCATTGCACAAGCTCTTTGAAAATCCTATAAATCAGAGATACAAGTCTTGATTATAAACTTTGACAAGGACATTCACAGCCTATATGTCAACAAGTGATCCAACATTTTGACCTACCAAGACATCCTCAATGATGTATCATGACCTCATTACAACCTGCCATATGCTACTTTTCTCTATCTCCTACTTACTTTTCTCTATTTTCCTCTAGGTATAGTTCATCATACTCCATGGATATTTCTCAGTGACTATAGTGATGATTCTCAGTATCATGATTATCATTGAAAGGTGAATTGAAGTCCCTTATCAACCTTTAGTGGTCAAAAGCCTTGAAAGTTTTATTCATACTTCATGGAGCTATTGGTTCATATGACTAAGATGAAGAAATTACATGCACCTACAGGAAAGGGATGTACTCAGAGACAGTGTATGATGTTTTGATAAGGGATAAACATGGATTTACATCATTTTTGATTAGTTTCAGTCTAATGGTAGCATGTACATAAAATGTGAAGTGTCATTTAAGTAAACATGTGACCTTGAATTTCTCAGAGACATTAGTAGGTTCAAGAATCATACTACTCAGAATTGTGAGTCTCTTGATGAATGGATAGCAAGGTTGAAGTTCCATTACTGAGTCTAACATCCTTGTTTCAGTCTAAATCATGTAGCAAGATCTTTATAGAGGAGTTTAAATAGCTTCAAGGTGTGAACTTGTATAGAATGAGGTCATTATCTCAAGTGTGAAGAGGTTCAAGTGAGCTAAGAAGATAGAGGGTGTTAGGTCTGAGAAAACATACTCCAATGCTCCTCATCAAGGTACAGTGACTCTATAGGCATCTCAGTCCATCTTAGTTCATTGTGAAGAAAAGTATGCTACAAACTCAAGTATAGAAGGGCTCATGATCAGGTATAAAGTTGTCAAATTTTTGTGCTATAAGGTCTGTGATAGGGTGAAAAATCCTATATCAATGCTCTTATGTATCTGAGATTGTAATTTCACGCCTTTAAAGGACTTCATAATGTGTTTATGAGATTGAAAACATATCTCCATAGTTCATCAAATAGTTTAGGGTCTCTAATGAAGTCAGGGTGTCCTGCATCAACTTGAGAAAGTGCCTCAAAGCAAGTCTAATGACTATAAGTGGATTTACACTGCAAAATATGTGTCTAGTTGACCCTACAGGTATGAGTGGTCATTAAAAGTATGAGAAGTAGGAAAGAAGCTTAAAAACAAGGTATACAGGTTTTGGAATCAGTGTGAACTAAGGTTGTGTGTGTTCTTCAAAGATCTCAGAAGGTTGAATGTCTGTTGATACCATAAGTGAATGGTTAATGCAAGTGGACTGTAATTAAAATTCATATAGTAATACTGAAACAAAGTATAAGGATTGTGAAAATACAGTGTGCTGAAACTCATGACATCATCTGAAGTTGTCAAAGAACAAGAATATTAAAAGCTAGTTCAAATGTTGACAGTGCACAACTTGAGTGAGGAGTAAAATCACATGAAAAGAATGGTAAGATGTTATCCATTATTGGAACATGGTGTTAAGAAGTCTAAATCCATGATAAGATTAAAGCATGATCATGGGTTATCATACAACATAAAATCACGTATCAAATAACTATATTACGAGTTTCAGATTTTTTGTAGGTTCAAGGAGAGGGAGGATGTTTGCACTAACCTGTAAAATCTAAAATTGCATCATTTTCAGATGGTATCATCAAGCACCATTTTCATTAATAACTGAACCTTTCACTGCAGCACATACCAAAAAAATATAAAATTAATGTTATAGGGTTACAAATGAATCGATAAATTATAAAAATGAAAATTAACAAAGATTTGTAAATCATCTATGATAAAAATACATACAAAGAAGGAAGACAAAATGATTTTAAAACTACACCTTGTTTAAGTTTTTTTGTAAAATCTTCAAAAACAATGTAATCACTATCTTCCAATTTGTAGGTATTGCTCCTAGAATCATATGATAAGTTAGCAGTCGTGATGATAGATTCAAGTTGTACAAAAAAATATGCTATGTAGAATCATACTTGTATATGTGTTTCCCCTTTATTTTATTGTCCCAAAAACTTTGAAGTTCAATTCCTTCTTGTCTATCCAAAAGATTAATGTCATTATGATAATCAAACACTTTATTACCATCTTTTTTCCGTATTCTTTGAACCCTTCCAATGTACCATGTTTTGCATGAAACACCGTGATTTGGACTTCTAGAAACCCCTTTTCTTGTACTATGTTTAGGTATGGGTATAGAATCAATGTAAAAAAAAACCCCACAATTTGACCCAATGCCAAAGCTAACTAAAACACCCTTTCTTTGTGCTCTCTCATCTCATCTAAAGTACACCCCATTTCTCACTTTGGTCAGCCTATCCTTGGATAATGTTGGTTTTTCATTCAATTGACTAACCAAACATGATTTATACATATCCTTACCATCTAGATCAATAACTTGTTGAATGGCTGCACTTTCATTATCCTCAATGAAATCTAATATTTCATCCAACTCATGCCTCCACTCACTTTCCATTGTTTGAAATTCACTTCCATAAACTACCATCAATGATGAAGGTTATAATATAGAGATAGAATGCTCTGGAAGAGAGTCATGAAGTACTTCATCCACAACTTGAAATTTTGGATAATTTTGATCCTCTTTCCATGGTTTAAGCCACCAAGAAGATTGAGTGTTATTAATGGGTTTCATGCTAAGACTTGAAAAAATGACTTTTGCATCATTCAATCCTTTTTTTAGAGCTTCTATAATTTTATCATTAGTTGATATTATATCATATTGTGACAACACAGTAGAATTATACTTCATGTTTTGATGTAATTTACTCCATATGTTTTCTTTCTTCTTAAGATATTTATTAAAATGAAGTCCTTGGAGACTTGCTTCTTCTTCAGCAACCCTATTAAGAGTTCCAATAGTGTGAAGTAAATAAATGAAATCATAGGACCTTTCTACTCCAACCATGCCACCAACTTTGCTAAAGAAGTTTTCACATACATCAAAACAAGTTAGGTGCAATACACATGGCAAGTGTGGGTAGTGATCCCGAAAATAATTTCATCAATAAAACTACAAAATGGAAATAAATTTTTGCATCAAGATATGCCTCTTTGCTGATAAAATTAATGCTAACATCTATATGGGACTGATTTTGTACCCAACACAGCCATAATATAAAGAAATGATGAACTCTTGATGCATTCCGTACTCTTTCCCAAAGAGTTAGAGTATTAGACAAAAAAATGTCAATGTAATCAGTAACAATTGATAAATAAATCTCTGTACCTAATGTCCTCTCTGTCCTACCACTTATTGTACTTCTCATATCTTTCAAACCAGTTTTGAAAATTCCTTGAAGCAATGCATTGTGCTGAAGCCCAATTTTGTCAATCTATCCTCTCTATATCTTCAACTTTCAACTTGTGATCATCCACTTTGAAATTAGTATAAACCATTCGAACATGATTAAAACTAATCAACTCTTTTCCAACTATCAAATCCCGCTGACCACTAAATAAAGAATTCACTAACTTTTGTCCATTATGGATGTAATCTTGATCATGAAGTCTTGTTACTTTTTTTATCAATATATGAACTTGTTAGCCTCCATCCTTCCCATGGAATTTTATCTCTGGATCCCATTGTTGAAGAATAATCCCTTAACATAAGATGTCTTCTTATACTATCTCCACCTGAGCAATGTCCAATAATAGGTCCTAAATACATTTCTACATGTTTCTTCCACATCACTTCTATTGTTTTCCGTTGTTGATGAACAAAATATGCATTGACCCAATTGCATGTTGGATGAAGAACCAAAACCAAACAAGGAAGCATATCATGTAAGGGGTTTGCAATAATAACACGTGCATAGTGTCCAATCACATTTTTCTTAAAAGCATCTGTAATATTTTCATATCCTACTGCTCCTTCGCCAACCGTCACTAAGAAATGTGATTGACATTGGTGTTCTTCTTTATTTCCACAAAAACCCACCAACATATCACTTTTTGCAACCCACCTGATATATTTTTTCACAACTGTTTCATCTTCAGCAAGGCATATGGGAATTGGGCCTTCTATCCCATGCTTGGACTTATAACTAGCATAAATATTTCCTATTGCCTTAAAAATGTATCCATTTTCCCATGGAATGTATGTTAATGATTTTCGAACTTGCCTTAGAGTTGTAGATATTGAAGGACCATCTAGATTCAAGCTAAGAAATCTATGCAATATAGGACCTCCCCATAGCTTAATCATCTTGTAAATAGATTTGGTGGATTTACTATACCTTTTTCCTTCCTTAGAATGCACAATATTGTGAAAGATATCCTATACAAATTCCCAAACTACATCCTTACCCTGTAATTTTCCTTTTTTATGTGCCTCACACACATCTTTGCAAAATTGATATACATCTTTCCTTTCTATAGATTCAAATAACTTTTCCTTTAGGGATCTAATTCTAATAGATAATGAAGCAACAATTGTCCTCTCCCACTAAAGAGCATGCATTGTTATTCTTAGGCTTGTATTAGCATCTCGTGAA
Source organism: Taxus chinensis (assembly GCA_019776745.2). Taxonomy (NCBI): domain Eukaryota; kingdom Viridiplantae; phylum Streptophyta; class Pinopsida; order Cupressales; family Taxaceae; genus Taxus; species Taxus chinensis. Next base: position 595,428,294 of record CM034154.1, on the reverse strand, counting down.
ACTCTTTTGAGTTCACTTTGAGTCAAAAATTCTAATCTTCTCCCTCTTCCTGTATCTCTCCCATGTCTTTTAGTGGAGCTTATCATTTCATGATATAAACACACCATGATGTCATCATAGTTCGGGAACCAACTTACAAAATGTACATGTCAATGAATCAAAGGGGAATCCTGACTCAGAGACCCTTTTACAATGAATATGCCTATAAGTTCCATTAATACTACATTCAATGCCATTATAACATATTGATCTCTTGGTATGCTTCTCAATGGCCCAAAATTTCCCATCCCTTTGATCATCCATTAAGATCTTAGTGTCTAATCGCTTCCCATTTCTATAAATATATGGTTCCCAAAACCCCCAACATAGAAGTAATATGTGAGATCTGTGAGCTGTAAAAAGGAAATATATAATTAAAAATACTATTAAGTAATAATACATTAGAGAAAGTGATAATCCAATAATAATTACAAGTTATGCAACGTACCTGCATGTGAAACTCTTGTGCTTGTAGAAGCTTCTTGCACTATTGGTTTTGATGATGGGACCAAAAAACCTATTCAAACTTTGTTGGGACTTATCAATGGTAGGCTTCTTGGGTCTACCAATTGTGCCACTCCTCAACTCAACTGTAGAAGTCTTATTTGTAGTAAGTGTGTGATTCTTTGATTTCATGTGCTCATTTATAGATGAGGCAATACTACCACTAGCAGGAACTAAAGAAAACCATTTATTACAGTTTGTACACTCCACTTTGACTTTTCTCTTGTCTGCATATTCTCCAAGTGTTGCTTCCACCACCTTGAACAAATCTGAATCTTGTGTCTTGTTAAGATCATGTAGAATTTTGATTGCATGTTCAATCTCAGATCGATCTCCAGACACCTTTTTTGGTGTTATTTGGTTACATGATGGACTTTCACTATTTCCGATTGTTGTAATTTTATGTTGATGCTTTTCAGATTTCATATGAGAATTCTTGTAGTTATGGATAGTTTGACTTGTTGATGATATATCTCCTGATCCATAATCAATTCCACAAGCCCCATAATGAAGTTTTATTTGAGGTTTTCCCTCTTTTAAACATTGTTTCAAACTAAGTTTCTCGAAGGAAAAAATTTTCCTTTAATTCATTTAGTTTGTCTTCCCATTTTTTCAATAAATTGATATCAATAACTACAACCTGCTCTACTGATTAGAACTTTCAACAAATTTTGATTTTTTTTGCATGGGCTCCTTCACATTCTCAAAATTTTCAGCAGATCTTGATTGTATATGCATGGACTCCATCACATTCTCTCCAAAAGTTGCAAAGTTTTCTACCATCTCACTTATATTTTTTTCAGCTATACCAATATCCAAAGTTTCAAGTTTCCTCTTGATGCCTATAGTTGATGAAGAAACTTTTTAATTTTTCTCTTGCTTTGGGTTTAATGAATGCCCTTTACTGTTAAAAAATTCAAATGGATATTCAACAACATCATCTTTCACCATTTCATGATGAACAATAGAAAATGTAGAATCCCTCGAGACATCTAACTATACCAATGACACGATTCCTTCACCAGTTACAATATCAATATCCAAATCATCCCTTGGATCCATCTATAATTCCATCAATATGTATCATATTAGTACAATAAAATTATTTGAATCTAAAAAACAAATAATAAAAATTATAAAACAAATAATACTATTGATTGCACTTGAAATAACACGAGTGATTTATTAGTATCTAACGACCTTCTTAAAATATTTTAAATGAAATGCAAGAGTATGTTTTAAAACAGAGCTTTGTCAAAATGGATAGAACATGTGGCTTACATGCAATAGAAATAAAGAGAACATGAGTTCAAGAATATCTAAATGAGAAATGAAAGAAATTACTAAATTGATCTTATATGTGGCCAATGACTAAGCGCTGAAAATGAAAATAGAAAACCTATTGTTAGATAGTTCATAAACTCTAGAAAGAACATTGATTTCCGTCTATTGCAGGAAGTAAAAGAGACTAGGGTTGGCCCTTGAGTTTGCACTTAAATTCATATGGCCCAGTGTTAGATATATCTATACTAGCCATGAAAAGGGCAAGGGATATGTCTTTACTAGCCATGAGATGCCTTAAATATGAATAGACCACATAACGCATGCAACATATAAATTTAGCAATTTAGCAGTCTGTTAGAAATTTAGCAGTCTATTAATTTTTTATTTATATTAATTTGTGACATAGGTGACTGCAAGTGAGACCGGTTCACAGCTATAACATCATGTGCGTGAACCCTGTATTTTAGCCTGCTGACATTAGCGATTTGCACTGGGATCGCCCTCGCCTTCCACTCCATGTGTGTGGGCCTTCAGTTAAACTATAATAGGTAGGACTTCTCTGCTAGGTTATTAGGTTCCTAAAAAGAGTAATTGCCATTGAAATGTATAGATAGAACCTTTCAATGTTTAGCGTATCCCAATAGATCAAAAAATGTTTACTGTTCGGCATTCACATTGCACTGTACACACGCGATTCCTAGTACATCCGTATCAACGCATGGGAAATCTTGAAGCAATGAGTAAAGTTTTAGTTTTTAATTATTTCCTTCATTCTTGTAACTAACCTGGGTGGGAGAATCGTTGAGAACACAGGTTACTGATGATTGTATAACTTCTCTGAGAAAGCCAACTCAAGGGACAAGTAAGGTCAATTTAAAGTTAGGAAGGAGGGACTGTTACGTGGATTAGTGTGTGTGTATTTTGGAGAAGTTTCTTGCATTCATGATTGTTGTTGTCATGTGTGTGTATGGTAGACTGTGTTTAATCTATTAATACCAAACTGATATAGACCAGCTGATTCCTTCAAAATGCAACTGCAGAAAATGAACTCAAAATATGCCCACACAAACAGTTGAGTTGCTCAAGCAAAAAGAACCATTTCAAAATGAACATAACAATCCTAAAAATGGACTTGAATTTATCATTAAAAAATGCATCATTACAATCAACTAATTATTCTAAGCTACTCACACTTAGCTACACTCCCATCTCCTTCCCAACTACTTACCACCCTTATTTCTAACTCCTACTCACCCCTAAATACATTGCAACACTCTATTCTAAATATAGAAACTATATACCAACTAAATAAAACTATTCTTAAGGAAAATATATCATTGTGGAGGAATTGACACGTGCTCATATAATTTAGGAGCTTTTGGGTCTGCACCATGTCCCACTAATAGTGCTCTACACCATGGAAAGTGGGTGTTTGAAATGGATTTTTTATTTTTTTATAATGTTACACAGTCAAGGATGCACAGTCAAGTATTGTGGCACAATCAAGGATGTAGGACAAGAGTGAGTTTGAAGGAATTTTATGATTAAGGAGGTGTGTAACCAAGTTTAACTCGTGTATGCAATTCTATAGGTAGCTCATAAACTTGTTAACCGTTGCCTCTTGTTGCCATGAATTATACAACCTCTTAAGTAAATGGATACCCTGTCAAAAGAGACACCAACAAACTTTTGAAGCTCTTGCATGAAGGATTTGATGTGTGTATCATTAAGATAGTACAATTTTGAAGGATGGGTTTAGTTATCTATACCTTAGAAAACTTTTTTTCTAATAATCTACAGTGTTAGAGAGCACAAGTTTTGGGTGTTGGAAACCTTGAGAGCTAAGAAACTCTTAACTAGGAGGCATGGTAGTTGCATTTGAGAGGAAATACGAATTTTGATGATACCTCAGATCTCACTTGTAAAGAAAATGTGTAAAGAACCTGAAACTAGATCTTGCGTCAAAATTATATGCCTTAAATTGATCATCAAGGAAAGTTATAGTCAAAATAGGCTTCTCGGGTTGTACTATAGCTTACAGTTAAGGTATAACTAGGGCATAAAATTTGGAGACTCAAACAGTTGAACTTTTCCTTGAATTTCTCAAGATAACATGCTATTAGACCATAGAAGTGTATTATGAAAGAATTGGGTCAAACCAAGGGTTAGTAATTGTTGTTTTCATTACAATCTTGGAGTGGAGCATTATGCTCAGGGTAAGGCCTAATTTTGAAGAGGCATTTACAAAGGATCTATGTTTTTCCTCTTTGAAATTTTACATACACCTAGAACCATGTAATGGGTATTCTAAAAGGTATAACTTGTGTTATGAAACCTCATGAAGAAGAATATTTGCTTGATATAAGGTTGTCCCAGGGCTAGAAAGGGGCTTAAGAGCATAAAGAGCAAAAGTGAGACGAAGAGAGCAAATCAAAGAGTTGAGTTCCAAGTTTTTGCATGCACCATAGGTATGTTGAGAGGATTATAATGAAGTATTTAACTCTTTCTAGGTATCTACAGAGGTTCTCAACCATGAATGTACCAGATACATATTCTTAAGAGCATTGAAGGGTGGTTTGGGACAAGTTGGTAAAGTTTAAGGTTTGAATTCCTTTTAGTGCACTTGTTGGTGGATCTAACTTAGTTTGAAGTGGTTAAGCAGGGTGGATAGGTGGAGGAGATACAAGGAACTTGAAAAACAAGAAGTTGCTTGATGTTGCCAAGAGCTAGTGAAGGGAGACCAAGAGCAATTTAAGGAAAGGTAAGTGCTTATGGAAACTTCATGAAAGTAGATGACTTTAGAACATGAAAGGACATGCTATGGGAATGATAGGAAATGGTATGCTGATGATGGTGTCATTCATGGTGATAATTAAACATTCAAGAGACATCTCAAGCATGTTTCAAGGACTAAGAACTTCAACATGGACCTGGTCAATGCACTCACAGATTTTCAACACTAAGTAACCACTTAGAAACTCATCTCTTGTCTTGACAGACCTGGTTCTGATGATCTTATCACAACTGCAAGAATCCAACATCTTTGTACCATGACACTTTGAGATCACTTTCAATTCATGAACAAGGATCATTTTACACCCTTGGTGTAATCTTTCTCAGGCATCTGTGACTGATGAATTGATAAAGAACACAAGATTTTCAAGTTTGTTAAGTTGAAGATGAACACCTACACATATGACCATGTTATAACACCCTTTTGAAGACCACAAACCTTATGGGTGATCAACCAAAGTAACATCATGAATTCACTTTTCATAGGGAATGTTATCACATTTTAAAGTCTCATGTGAATCTTTAGATATGGCTCCAACATAGATTTTGAGTGAGACAAACTGATGGGTTTGACAACCAAACTAGACTTGCTAAGCTAACCTCAAGACCTAACCATGAAATCCTAAGATTCTCAATGATAGAAATTTTTTGACCATATTACTAACTTAAATCAACATGAAAAAAACATCATTACCATATTTTCTTCATACTCAGTTTAAGAGCACATTTGAATTTTTCATAGATTGATATGAGATAGTGATTGCATAATATCACAAGCATACCTCATTACTACTTGAAATATCTTGCACATACTTCAATGAGCCCAAGACACTTGAGTGACATCGTGACCTTAGTATCCTTCATTCTTGCACTAAAGAGATTGAACTCCAAATAATGTTCGCTTAAGCTTCACTTTATCTTTCACAAAGCTTTGATTGTATGCTTTCTTCTTCATAAGATCGGATATGATTTGATGAATTAATGATCATAATAACTTCCTTACGAAGACTTAGACTTGTTTTTTGATCCCTTAAGAGCATTTACTATACCTTCAACACCTTATACAACACATAGTAATTCTCATCTGATTAGTATACAACTTGACACTTGCTTCTTGAACTATCAATATGACCATGGACCATTTCTTCTTCACCACATCTGTACAATCATGACAAGTACTTAGACACTCTTCATGGCTAGGATAAAAAATTAAGACTCATACATGCCTAGTTGCAGACTTTAACATACCTTTTAATGTTCACTTGTTTGAATACTAGAGTAGATATCATTAGAGACTACTATGCCACAGTAGATCAGAACTAGATGGACTAATTGAGAACAAACCTAAAAAACTATTCAAATACATGGTCTCAGGAAAATTTTTCACAACCTTTCAACTCTCTTGATTACTTCTCATAACCTTTATATAGGCTAGGCATGCACATAGACCTTATGAGGGGCTAAAAAAACACACCTTTTAACCATTCACACATTTGCAACATTGTGAAGAATTTCATCAACACCTAGTGATGGTAATAAACCTTCAATTCTTGTTAGATCACTAAAAAAACTCTCGAAGAAGAAAAAAACTAATTTTGAATGAACGAACGGTTTATATACAAAGCATGAATGCATGAAGTGATGTGTGTGTATGGTAGACTATGTGTGTACAAAGGTGTGTGTGTAATCACATGAAAGACTGCATTGTTCAATTGTGAGTGAATACAAAAGGAGCTCTCTGTATTTCTACTATGATCTATCTCTTCTTTTGTGTATTAGTTGAGTAGAGACTATACTATTTCGTGTACAGTGAATGCCCAGGTAAAGATATAGCAAGAATCATAATAGAATTCGAACTGCAGAGGATTTTTAGGCTTGTTCAAGGAATATTGAAGTCATAGAAGGCATTTGGGAAGTGAGGATAAGATTATAAAGCTTTAGGATTCAAATCAGAAAGAAAAACAATAAAAAAACCACACATTTCACCTTGTCTGCCAACACAGTCGAGCTACCTTGTAACTAGGGTTTAGAAAAGGAAAAATCCTCTAACACACATTTTAACCATCTAAACATTTTGAAAATTGAAACGTATCTCTACCTAGTGTTCGCAAACCATTTGCAAAAAGAATCAGAGCATTTCATTTCCTGTGGAGAGAGAACTTTGTGACAGTCGGGTGTCACAGTCGTGTAGGGAGAGAAAACACGGTTTTGCTTGTAATTAAATTCATTGCTGAATTTGGGAAGCCAATGATCATTAATACAGCTCGAGGGCATTGACGAGGTGAGTTAGGAGATCCTTATTTCGTTTGTAAGGGTGTGAAGAACAATACAAGCTCTACATAAATCCATTTCAGGCTTAGACTGATTTAGTGAGGACTGTGGTTGAACAACATACACAACAATGGCGATTTCTTACACTAAATATCCAACAAGATAAAATATTTTAGTTATTATTAGTGATTACTACATAAATTTTGAGGATTTGAAAAGAACCTCATAAGATCGATGTAACAGGTCAAGAGCAAAGGTAGAAAGATGCGGCCATTTCTACAATGAATCTAGGGCATTTTCTGTCCAAGTTGGTATGTCTTTGCCACCACTTGCAAGCTTCAAATGCCCAGTGCTCGGTTCCAACAAATGATTGAAATGGGTGCCTAGATCACACCCAGATCTAGAGGATTAGATGTCTTCAAACACATGAGAAACCTGCTCTTCCTCTCCTCCCAGCTCTCGTCTCTATATACGACCCCAATACCTAATTCGAAATGCTAAAATATTAAACCCTTTCATCCCCATTTACATACCGGTATATTGGTTTTTTTGACATTTTTAATACCCCAATATGAATGGACATGATAAGATATCACTTAGGTAATGAACCCCCCATGAATCTAAAGAAGATCAAAATGGTCCCAAACAAACCAAAATACTTATGAAAATTTTATAGAACCTTTCAAATTGAGCAAAGGCAAAATTGCAGACATTTTGCTATATAAAAATTGGCAATTTTGAATTGCAAATCAATCAAAAAATTTAACCTTGCAATCTATCCTAAAAATTTCCCAAGTTAAATTCTCCATGCCTGTTTGGCATGTTGAGAAATTATTAATGACAAATTTGAACAAAATCGTGTAAGTTAAAAATGCCAGTTCACCTGTTTGGTGATAAAAAGACGTTTCCTCAAAATAGACCCTTTTAAATTCATCAAAATTAAATTTTTAAGGTTTCTATGCAAAGAGGACGTCGAGAGATTTCCAAAAAGTCTTCGTTTTCTGAAAACTGAGTTCCCTATCAAAAGTTATGGCCTCTAAAAGTTTTTATTTCATTGGGCTTCAAAAAATTTCTAAGTTAAAAAAAGGGAAAGTTTCTTTTGCGCCCAAGAGAAAAATTTTCTTCCACGCTCGTCTTTCACGCCCAGGAGAAAAATATTCTTCCGCACCCTCCTTTCGTGCCCGGGTGAAATTTCTTCTCGCACCCCACAAGAAGATAATCTATCTGTGCTCAGGATAACTTTCACTCTCTTAGCATTTTGTAAGGTGATTTGATAATTGTTGTAATAGACTCTAGGAATTTTGTTGTGAACTCTTTAAAAAAAATAAAAAATATTCCATTATTCTTCTAACTAAACCTAGGTTGTTCCTTGGTCTCAAGTGGTTTTTTTTATGGGCATTACAGATTTGCAGTATTTTTATTTTATACTCACATGTCATATTTTGTATGCATAGCCTATGTTGGATGTTTCGAATAGAATTGTGATTTTATGGAATTCAAACTCGAATTAATTGTATGATGATAGATGATATAATTGTTAATTTTAGATCATGATTATTGATTTCTATATGTATATTAGTCTCGATGTTGTTGATACAGCTATAAGGCCAAAGAGATATTTGTTTGTGTTGTAGGACATTTTATCGCATACATCGAAAGGGGATATGGGACCAAACACGAAAGGATGTCGGGTGTTGTGAAATATGGTCAAAATTTGACAAATTGTGTATAATGTTATGTTGTGTTGTTACATGCGTTATTAGGAGGTTCTCATAGGCGGATACCTCATTTATGTGGCCATAGGTGTATTATGTTTCCTTTCTTTTAATTTTTTTTTATTTCTTGAATTTTTTTTGCATGTGTTTAAATTTTGGGAAATATTGTTACTTTATTAACACTTGCTAATGTATCTTAATTAGCTAGTTTAGCTTAAATTTGAATTAAGAGGGGAGATATGACATGTGGGTAATAAATTGGGTAGATGGTCCTTGAGATCTTGTGGATGTAAACTAAATTTTTTGTTGGGTTTTATGTTGTGTACTCTTTGTCAAATTCAAAATTCGGATTTTGACTTGGGAGGCTTTTTTGGAGGCTTATGGGACAAGATAAGTTTGTCCCCTGCCTCTTAAATTCATCCAGCAATCATACCTATGGTATAGGGAGTTAATTTCAGGCTTATTTATGTTTTTGAGATAGTAAAAAGGGTGAATAATTGAACTTGTTATTTACCACATTTAAGTTTGTCCTTGATAAGCTTGGTGTGCAAGTTGGAGTGTCATGTGGGCATGTCATAAGTCTTTCATGTGCATTTCATTGCTTTGGGTTTGGTGTTTGACTTGTGTGTTGGAATGGAGGGATGATGAAGTGACATCCTATATGGAGCCACCTCATCATCCTCACATACCTTTTCTAATTATTGGATGATTTTGATGGTTTTTGGGTTACTTGTCTTATTTTCTTTTCTCGCACTTTTAAAAAATTGTCTTGATTTTCATACTTGGAGCTTTCCTTGGAGTTGAATTTTGGATTTGGACTTGGGTGAAGGATTTTAAAGCTTGTTGAGAAAAATAATTGGGAGCTTGATGGAGAGGTAGGCTCTCCTGTTTTTTCATTTTGGTATTAATGTATTTGATGTGAAATGATGTTTCTTTTGTATATTGTATGAGTGTTGTGGTTATGTTTGTTTGTAAATGGGTAGTTTTCCTTAAGTTGGGTGTGGGAGCTAGATTTATGGTACCAATGGGAAGGAAAAGGGAGATGTGAAGCATGTATTTTAGAGGGAGTGTGAGTTTGAGTTCCACCTATGGGGAGTGAAAAGGATAACACGAATATATTTTGCATTCTTGAAAGTGTAGAAATAAGGGTTTGATTATGTTTGAGTTGTGCACATGGAGGATTTTGGGTGGAACTCATACATCACTTGGGAGACAAAAGGAGGTGGTCCCCATATTTTATTGCTCCTTGTTGGATTGTTGTAGTCAAGGCTTTGTGCTTGTTGGAAAAATTGTTATTTTGTTTATATGGATTGTTTGAATGTGTTATTTGATTTTGTTATCTTATGGAATGCTTGTTGTGGAATCCTATTGTAAAAGTTGTCAAATGTTACATAATACCCCATATTGTTCTTTGGTTGGGGCTCAATGGTAAATAAAGGGATGACTTATCCTTTTATTGGATTATAGGTTGGGTAGAGAGCGTCACCTATACCCCTTTATTTTTTTAGTGATTCAAGTTTTTGAAGAGTTGAAGGATGCAAGTTGAAAGCTATAAAGTTGGGAGATGACCTTGAAAGAAATTGTGTTTTGAGCTTATTGGAAGAACCTCCATGTTTTAAAAACTTATCATTGTTCCCACTTAAAGTGGAAGATTGTAACTTTTGTATGTTTGAAAGAAATTCTTGTATATTTCATTTATTCCAAGTTGTAGTGATTTAGTTGAATGGAGAAAGAACATTTGTTGTATACCTTATTAGAAATGACTAATTTATCGTAAGAAAAGGGATTTAGAATTTTTGTATTACAAAATAATGTTATTGCAAATTTTAACTATCATATTTGTATTGTATGGTTGGAAAGAGAAATTCCAAAGTATGTTTTATAAAAAGGAATTACATTTCATATTGTAGAAGCTTGTATGTTTGAATGGAAAAGCGAATGTTAGTCCTTTTGCATTAATGGAAAGATTGGTTGTAAATGGAAAGTAGATAAATTTCATTCAAAAATGGTTTATTTCTCCTATTCAAATGATCATATGAGAAGGAATATTGAGTCAACTTTATACTCAAATTTTTCATTGTGGAAGCCTATTGTAAAAGTTGTCAAATGTTGCATAATACCCCATATTTTTATTTGGTTGGGGCTCAAGGGAAAATAAAGAGATAAATTATTCTTTTATTGGATTATAGGTTGGGCAGACAGCGTCGCCTATACCCCTTTATTTGTTTGGTGAATCAAGTTTTTGAAGAGTTGAAGGATGCAAGTTGAAAGCTATAAAGTTGGGAGATGACCTTGAAACAAATTGTGTTTTGAGCTTGTTGGAAGAAACTCTATGTTGTAAAAACTTATCATTGTTCCCACTTAGAGTGGAAGATTTTAACTTTTGTATGTTTGAAAAAAACTCTTGTATATTTCATTTATTCCAAGTTGTAGTGATTTAGTTGAATGGAGAAATAACATTTGTTGTATACCTTATTGGGAATGACTAATTTTATCGTAAGAAAAGGGATTTAGAATTTTTGTGGTACAAAAGAATATTATTGCAACTTTTAACTATCATATTTGTATTGTATGGTTGGAAAGAGAAATTCCAAAGTATGTTTAATAAAAAGGACTTACATTTCATATTGTCGAAGGTTGTATGTTTGAATGGAAAAGTGAATGTTAGTCCTTTTGCATTAATGGAAAGATTGGTTGTAAATGGAAAGTAGATAAGTTTCATTTAAAAATGGTTTATTTCTCCTATTCAAATGATCATATAAGAAGGAATATTGAGTCAACTTTATGTGAAAAATCTATTACAATTACTGATTATTAACCTCCTATATTGTAAGATTATTTGATCAACAAATATTGGAAAATAACACAACTGTAACTTCACAAATACAAACACATAAGAAATACCCAACAAGGTGAACACAAAATTTTTGGACAATTGTCCCTGGAAAAACCCCGTAGGGAAAACCAGTACTACAGATGAGAAATATAATAAACTTCAGCAAATCAAGAGATACAAATACTGCTTGCCTCTTACTGGCAGAGCTCTGACAATCTCCTAATCCTCCTGTTGATATTCCTCCACTGCTATCTCCAATGCGATCACTGCGCCCTTGCGAACACTGCAAGACTACTTGCTAACACTGCAAGTTTCTCTCAAAACTTCCTTGTTATAAATGACCCCAATGACCTCCTTATTTACTACTCTCATTGAAAATCAACGGTCGAGATTAATACAAATGAACGGATGAGATTAAGACAACTCAATAACCATAACAACCTTGGTTATGAGGTGTCACCTAAAAGGAGTCAATATTAGATAACAATTGTTCTTATCCTAACAATATTTTTTTGACAAAAACAACTATTTCTCTAAATTCTAGGTTGTCCAAATAACAATTGGATGAGGACAAACAGTTGTCCAAGCTACAAATTACTAAGATTAACACTCCCTCTTAGCGAGGAAGCTGTTTTGCATGACACCCAACATCTCTCTGAAGAAGATAAATTTTTCCTTCCCCAATGCCTTTGTCAGAATGTCTGCTACCTGCTGATCTGTAGGTACAAACTGTAGCTTAACAACACTGCACTGTACATAATCTCTGATGAAGTGATACTTGATGTCTATATGTTTTGACCTATCATGAAACACCGGATTCTCAGTCAACTTGATGCAACTCTGATTGTCGCAGTGTATCACCGTAGTCTCAACCTTCTGACCAAAAAAGGCTACCAGCAACTTCCGAAGCCATATAGCTTCACATGTTGCCATGCTAGCTGCTATGTACTCTAACTCTACTGAACTCAAAGCCACAGACTTCTGCTTCCTGCTGAACCAAGATACAACTCCTGATCCCAGACTGAAACAACACCCTGAAGTGCTCCTCTTGTTCGTTGTACTACCTACCCAATCTGCGTCTGTATAGCTCATCAACCTAATTCCTTCACCTCGAGCATATCTAATTCCATACTCGATTGTACCTCGCAAATAATGCAGCACATGCTTTGCCATAGTCTAATGCACTCTCTTTGGCTCAACCATGAACTGACTAAGAGAGTTAACTGCAAAAGCTATATCTGGCCTGGTATTGACCAAATACATGAGAGAACCAATCAACTGCCTGTATAAGGTGGGGTCTACATCCTTCTCCCTGGATGTGTCTACCTTCCTCCAATTCATGATCATGGGTGTAGACATGGCTTTGCAATCTTCCATCTTGAACCTTTTCAAGATTTCCATGCCCAAGGAAAATCTCTCCATCTTTCTGCCATACCTCCATGCCTAGAAAGTAGTGCATAAGTCCCAAATCCTTCATCTCGAACTCCGCTGCAAGATCCCTCTTGCATTCTTCTATGAGCCCCAGTGAACCTGTAAGAAACAAGTCATCTACATATAGAACAAGAATGAGAATCTCACCTCCAACTACCAAGTAGTAGAGATTAGCATCCGCCTCACTCTTCACAAAGCCCATTTCCTGCAAGTAACTATCAATGCGCTCATACCACACTCTGGGAGCCTACTTGAGTCCGTACAATGCTCTCTTCAATCTACACACGTGGGTCTCTTTGCTGTGTGCTACAAAGCCTTCTGGTTGTTCTATGTATATCTCCTCTTTCAACTCACCATTAAGAAATGTTGTCTTGACATCCATTTGATGGATCTGCCATCCCATCTGTGCTAAAATTGAGATTACAGCTCGTATAGAAGTATACCTGGCAACTGGAGCAAATGTCTCCTCGTAGTCTATTCCCTCTTTCTGAGAGAACCCCTTTGCCACGAACCTTGCCTTATATTTCTCGATGCTACCATCTGCACCGTGCTTGATCTTATAGATCCAACGTGATCCAACCACTGCCTTATCTATTGGTCTAGGCACTACCTCCCACACATCATTATGCATAATTGAAGTATACTCCTCAACCATTGCTTCTTACCACACTTGATGTTGTGCAGCCTCCTGATAGCTAGAAGGTTCACTATCTACCAACATACTAACTAATGCAACATAGTCATCATACCTATCTGGTGGTTTCCATTGTCTATCACTCCTCCTAGGAGTACCCACTAACTCCTGAGTATTCTTCTGTGTTTGTTGAACCTCACAGTTCTTTCTGCCAATTGTAGAGGATGAAATATCAAGCTCCATGTCTTCTTGATGCATCTCTTCTTGCACCTGTTGCTCCATACTTTGAAAACTCTCTCCTCCTCAGTCTATGCTTGTACTAGTAATTGTACTCGAGCTTTGCTACCCTTGACTCGATTGAGTGATCCTTGGAGCTTCTGTTGGCTGCTCACTCTGATCATCTACTGGCAAATCTCTAGACCTTCTAAATGCCTTGTCCTCCATGAACTTGACATCACGTCGAACAATAATCCTCCTGGTCCCTGGAATGAATATCTGATATGCCTTAGATATTTCACTGTACCCCACAAAGTACCCTCTCTCTGCAGTATGATCTAACTTGGTACGTGTATCCTTAGGAATGTGACAATATGCCAAACTCCCAAAGATCCTAAAGTGACTGACATCTGGCTTCTTCCCAGTGAATGCTTCCTTTGGTGTCATCTTCCCTAGTACTTTATGTGGAACTCTATTCTGTATGTATACTGCTGTATTACATGCCTCTGCCCATAGATAATGGGGTAAATCCTGGTCATGCAACATAGCCCTTCATGCCTCTGTTATAGACCTATTCTTCCTTTCAGCAACTCCATTCTGTTGAGGATTGTAAGGAACAGTCCACTCTCTCTTGATTCCTTCTCTGGTACAGAACTCCTGGAACTCATTTCTTTTGTACTTGCCTCCATTGTCTAACCAAAGAAATTTTATCTGCCTTCCTGTCGAATTCTCCACAAGAGCTTTGAACTCTTGGAAGCGACTGAAAACCTCATCCTTGGTCTTCAAGAAGTATATCCATGTCTTCCTGGAGAAATCATCAATAAAAGTAACAAAGTACTCATACCCTCTGAGAGACTTCGTCGACATTAGTCCACATACATCTGAATGTACTAGATCAAGAACGCCCTTGGATTTGGTGTCACTCCTTGGAAAAGATGCTTTAGCAAACTTCCCCAACACGCATCCCTTACATACATCATCGTGCTCTGTGCTCACCTCAGGAACACCTGTCAATGTCTCATGAAGTAATTTAAGGGCTCCATGATGGATATGACCCATCCTTCTATGCCATAGCTCTCCCTGATCTCTAAGATTACTGTTACTCATGAGTGCCTTAGGAATATCAAACTGCAGCCTATAAAGCCGACCGCTCCTAACTCCAATAGTTGTGGGTGATTTCCAATCCTTGTGCTTGATCAACACATGTGCCCCTCTAAAGAGTACATTGTACCCTTTGTCCTGAAGGACAGATACAGAAATCAAATTCATCCCTAAGCCTGGAACATGCAACACATTATGAAGGGGAATAATCTTACCACTCTCCCTCTGAAACTGAACAGTTCCTTTCCCAACTAAGTTGAGTTTGGACATGTTCCCCATAGAGATCTGGATTCTGGTGCTCTCTTCCTTATAACTGGAGAAGTATTCTCTAACTCCTGTCATATGATATGACGCCCCACTATCTATGTACCAAACACTCTGTGAGGTTGAGCTAACCATACATGCTATGAGTGCAAAATCATCTTCCATTCTACTAGAGAGCTCATCTGCACTTGCTAAAGCCACAACTTTCTTCTTTCCTTTCTTTTCATTCTTCTTCCTTTCTAGGCAATCGCTGACATAGTGGCCAAACTCGTGACAGCCATAGCACTTGATCTTCGAAGAATCTTTCTTCTTCTTTTCACCTTGTGAATTTGATGCTTTACTAGACCCCTTCTTTGCTTTCCCTTTACCCACTAGGGAAACATTTTCCTGTTCCACCTCACTTTTCTGACTCTTATTGTTGGCTCCATTAACAAGACTTAGTCTAAGCTCCTCTTGAGTGAAATCACTCCATAGTCGATCCCAACTCAGTAAGGTGTCTCGTCCATTGATGACTTGAACAAAGACATCCCACTGCTTAGTAAACCCATTTAGGGCTATTCTCACTAGCTCGTCATCACTTGGTTTGTCTCCAACAGCTGCCAATTCATCCTTGACAAGTTTAAGTCTGGTGAGGTAACTTGTGACGTCTTCTCCCTTATTCATCTGGGTATTCCTCAACTTTTCTCTGAGAATCAGCTTCTGGTTAGTGGTAGCATTCTGGTACAGATTCATAATGGCATCCCACATCGTCTTTGCTGTATCTAACTCTGTAATATGCGGAACAATATGATCCTTGACACCGTCAAGAATCAGCCTCCTCGCCTTGGCATCTTCCTTCTATATGCTAAGAGTTGTGTTGCATCTGTAGGTACAGGTACAACAGTGGTCACATATTCCTTGATACCATTCTCTTCCAGCAATAAAGAAATTCTGGCTTTCCAGACACCAAAATTCGAGGCTCCATCCAATTTGTCCTAATCTCTTAAACCTGCTAATGCCATCTTAAAAGAAAACAATAATAATAATTTTGAAGAGGTTAAACTGGGTTTTATAAACCCTCACTTTCTTTCACCTAGGGTAAATCTCTTCTACCCGAACAAAGCTCTGATACCATGTGGAAAATCTATTACAGTTACTGATTATCAACCTCCTATCTTGTAAGATTATTTGATCAACAAATATTGGAAAATAACACAACTGTAACTTCACAAATACAAGCACATAAGAAATACCCAACAAGGTGAACACAAAATTTTCGGACAATTGTCCCTGGAAAACCCCCGTAGGGAAAACCAGTACTACAGATGAGAAATATATTAAACTTCAACAAATCAAGAGATACAAATACTGCTTGCCTCTTACTGGCAGAGCTCCGACAATCTCCTAATCCTCCTGTTGATATTCCTCCACTGCTATCTCCAACGCTATCACTGCGCCCTTGCTAACACTGCAAGACTACTTGCTAACACTGCAAGTTTCTCTCAAAACTTCCTTGTTACAAATGACCCCAATGACCTCCTTATATACTACTCTCGTTGAAAATCAACAACCGAGATTAATACAAATGAACGGCTGAGATTAAGACAACTCAATAACCATAACAACCTTGGTTATGAGGTGTCACCTAAAAGGAGTCAATATTAGATAACAATTGTTCTTATCCTAACAATATTTTGTTTGACAAAAACAACTATTTCTCTAAATTCTAGGCTGTCCAAATAACAATTGGATGAGGACAAACAGCTGTCCAAGCTACAAATTACTAAGATTAACACTTTATACTCAAATTTTTCAATGTTTTGCAAAAAAAAAAAAAAGTGTGGGGAAATGAGTTTATTAAGTTATTCTCCTTTATCTCTTCCAAACTAAATAGTGTAAAAAAACTATTTAAGTTTAAATTTTTTAGTCAAATTTTAGACCAAGTTGTAATAGGAAAAGTTGCATATTTAGTTTAAACAAAAAAAAAGGATACTTGCCCTTCCTTGCTTATTTTGGCATTTTAAAAGAAGATAATTTAAACAATTACAATTATATATGGTAGCATAAATTTATTATATATATTTATATTATTATATATATTATAATTTCATTTATAAAATAAATTAGATTAAATAAATATAATATATATATTATTTTATATAAATATATATTTAATAAATAAATTCTTAAAAAAAGAACAAACAATATTTTTTTTATGCTAAACAAAACTTTATAGAGTCGTATGGCTTTAACTTTATAAAGTTATATTTAAAAAAAAATAAAAAAACAAATTATCTCGTGCTTAAGCATTACGAGGCCACTAAACATTCAACACAGGTTGCAGAGTTTTAAATTGTTGGGTATTTCATTTTGTGTTTTTATTACATATATATATATATATATATATATATATATATCGATTTTATATTTTTTATTAAAAATATAAATAAATAAATGTGTGTGTACTCAATAATATTTAGGGTCCTTATTCAATACTTAAATAGGTACATATATGCAATGTGTATATAACCAACTTGGGAAAAAAAAAAACCAAATAAAAACAAATAAAGAAAGGCAAATAATTCCCAGAAAGAAAATGAGTAGATATTGGTTTTTAACACACAAAAAAATCATCAAATGGAGCTTGCAAACCCCATTTAATGGTCTCCATGGCTTCTTTTCCTTCTCCTCTTTCTCCTCCTCCAAACCTGCAAAATAAGAATGAACAAATGAATGAGAAATTAGGGCAAATAGAAATAATAAAGAAAGATATAAGGATATTTAGGGCAACCCAAATCCTACATCACTTAAGTGGGAGGTACTTTTGTGGGAATGTAATTTTAAATAAGAGAACATGGGTAATAGAGTGAATGGGGCCACTTAGTGGCTATACTAAGTAGATGAACTTTTGAGTTAAAAAATAAAGTAAACTTGGTACTTGGTAATTAAATAAATTAAGGGAACTTGGTAAATGTACTTTTAAAATATAAATAATTTTAGGAAGTAAATTAATAATATTTAAATATTAATTTAATTCCAACTTCCTCAAGCTTGTATAGAAAGACTTTAACCAATTTTTTTTTTTTTAATTTGTGGATAATGTCTACGCTTACAAACCCTTTTAAACAAAAAATATTCTATCGTAATTTTTCCTATTAAATTATTAGGTTTTATTTTCTTTTGAGAGTAGATTTGTTTGTGGGCATTATACAAAAGAGTGATCAATAAATATTGCTGATTTCAATAGTTATTGTTTGTAATATCAGCTCTTGCACTTTAGAGATTGTTAGAACACTAATAAATGCAAGGTGAATTCACTTTTGATTTTCAAATATTAATTTAGAAACAAAAATATGTAGTCTGGACCTAAAATCCTGGGGTATGAGTTGCATACACAATTACAGTTAGATTCAAAAATTATGGAAAGTAGATAGTGTTGTTCCCGTATGCATCCACTTCATTAATCATGTCTTGCAACTCTATCTCTGTCGGGTTTTTCCCAAGAAACCTCATCCCTATTCCCACCTCCTTTGTTGTGATATATCCTGTAGATTTATCAAAATCCACACATATTGATACAAAAAAAATGCATTCGCAACTATATTTACAATTCATGTCAAAACCAATTACTTAAGTACCATCTCCTCTTCCTTGAATTAAGTTATTTGTTTGCTTGTTAGTTGCTCTACAACCATTATTTTCCTGCCTTCACTGTCGTAAAACCTGAAGCCCACTGCCCCTGCCTTCCAAACCAATTTTAATCCACTGTATTTTCTTCTGCATGGACTTATGCATGAGAGATATAGGCTTTAACATGTTTAATAATTTTAGAAATATGCCAAAAATACCTACGTTTTCAACACGTGTAATTTTTTTAAGAGAGCTTTGGATTTTTTTAAGGTCGTGTGATGGGTCTTTTTGGCCTTTAAATGTATTTACTTTGTTGGCTCTCTAAAAACTCAAATGTGCCATAATATAATGTTAGGTTGTTAGTAAGTTTTTTGTTTTTTATGAGTAGTGCATTTATTTGGGCACTAGATTACATAGATTGCCAACATTTTGGTTCATGTTTTAGAAGAAGCAAATAGTAAATTTATAATTACGAATAAGCGTACAAGAAATCTAGTGATCACATTCAACTTAAGAAGCTATGAGTAAGGGGCACCCACGTCATTAAAGTCAAATTAGGCATGATCTCCATATCAGGTATCTTTAGGCCTTGCACTCATCAAGACTTGATCCCTCGTGGGATCTTTGAAGGCCTAACAAAATTATTCCTAATCTTTTCCCCCTTAAAATTTGAAAATAATATATCTTTAATCAATCATCTTACTGTTGTTTTATTAATTATACTAGAAATCACATGCAAGTGGTGCAATGACTACGCTGATAGGGAAAATGAAAGGAGAAGCATTATAGGGGACGTTGAGAGATGAACGAGGTTACATGTGACAAGAGAATTACATGTGACAAGAGAATTACATGTGCAAGGAAAATATTGGAGAAAAAGTTAGGTGATCATATTATTTGTTTTGAAAAGTAGCATATGGATGATTTACAATTTGTGTGGAGGTCAAAATTTCAAGAGAACAATGGAAAAGATGGTGAAAACTGGGTGATTTCAGTGGGCTACTTCGGTCAAATCTAATCCGAATGGAGGTAGCTTCAACTTGCTTGAAGGAGGAAGGGGTGATAGTTGCAAATCCTTGAGGCAATCTACTTTAGAGATAGCTCTAAAAGTGAATCCCTTATCATCCAATACTTCATACGCTTAAATTGACTTTTCCAATGATAGGATTGTTAGGATCCATAGCGCTCGGACATGAAATCTTGAACTACTTTTATTATTTTCATGTTTTTAGGTGAAGCTCATGACTTTCCGCACCTTCATTATGGCTGAGCATTTTTTAGGAACTTAAAATTTCATGGACATATGGTTTGTCATATCAAATGAAAGAGTGAGGATTAAGAGGAAAGATTAGTAGATAATTCTTTGATTTTATGTTGTTTTTATTCTTTACAAATACATCGACTTTTCAAATAAATGAGTGACAAAATTTTAGGGAATTCAACGATAAATAGCGAAAAATTATTCTGGTGGGAGACTTAAGAATTGACACCTTAAACTATACTTTAAATGAAGTTAGTCACACACTACACTTGAGAGGAACACACAACATGAGTGGATTCAAAGGGGATGTGATAGGTGAAGTCAATGGAGATGGTCCGTTTAGTTGAAATCCCCCAACTCAAATCCCTCATCTTCCATCTATGACCCTCTTCTATATTCTGGTAAGTCACATATAGACTATGTGTCAATTTTTTTATCCAGTCAAAGGAGAAATGGGGGTGTATATGAGTATGTGAAGGAAATATGGAAAAATATGTTGACATCCAAATCAATGACCTATATACTATATACCGTCATTCTTTTTTCCAATAGTAAATGAAAAAAGGAATCCATTATTATTGTGGCTATATATGTTACCCGCTTTCATTCAAAAATGGGAACCAAAATAAGATAGAGATGTTTTTGATAAGGGACTTGAAATTGTATGGAGTTATCACTTTGTTGTTGGACCACAAATTGTTCAATGGAATTTTTCACACAAGTACCGGTTCCCAAAAAAATTGATAATAATAGTTTTTAGTTGAGTTATCAGGATACATGTCGCACAAGGGTGAGCTCAACACAATTGGATTTAAAGGGGTTTTAAAAAGTGAAACCAATATGGGATTCAACCAACACAAGGATAATACATTAACATGTAAACATATAAACATGAGTTGTGGAGATGTCTAAATACATCTACACTAAACAATTAAAAAAAATCTTTAGAGTATAAATTAAGCAAAACAAATTTAATTTAATTACAAATCTGTATTTCCCTTGTAATATTTCAATTGTGATTGGCCATACTTCACGCTTCGCGGGCATTTAATATTTAAATGAAAAATCGTTCTTAACTATAAAATTACAAAGTTAGATCGTAATAATAAATACAAATGATTGTCATATTTAATGCATTGTTTATTGAGTATTAAATATATCTTAATTACAATAACAAATCCTTCCTTTTTAACAACATCACAACTTTTTTGGATTACTCAATTATAGTTAAATTATGTGTTTTAATAACATGAGTGCTTAAATAACACATCTAAAATATTCTATAATGAAAATATAAAGTACTACAAAATAGTAAAAACATGCTATATTAAGAATAAATTTTGACATAGATTGTAAGGGTCACAAATAAATAAATAAACATAAATATTAATATTAAAAAATAGGTTACATACATCAGAATATTAGGGACGACACTTACTCCCAAGACTAAATAATGTAAAACAGAGGATAGCTCTAAAAATATTTTATTCTAAATTTTAAGCCATGTATATTTCTGATATAAAAATTAAGTGGGTGGATATATTATGTGCCAACTGTTATAATATTGATGTCGTCAAACCTCCATTCAAATTTAACAAAAAATTTAAAAGAAAATATGGACAAATACCTTGTACAATGCAAAGATAATATACATGTTAGGAATCCTAATAGTCTTATTGCAATGTGGTAACACCTCGAGAATTTAATGAAATAATAATCAATTACTCATGTTCCCTCAAAACAACTATGTTTTCAATCCTCCTAAATTTATTGCAAATGAATAAATTGATGTGAACTAAACAAAATATTTTAAATTCTAGATCTATCATTTTCAACTTGTACTCTACCATATATAATATATAATGCAAGAGTCCTATATAAATATTAACAAATGTTTATTATGTCAAAGGTGTGTAAACTTCAATGAAAACAAACCGAACAAAATGTGGAAAAATCAATTGAAATTTATGAGCGCACATTTACGACATTAGAACAATGAAGAGAGACATTACTGCATTGGTAAAGGAAACTAACCATAGAATATTATCCCTCTAAATTATCTCATGCCACTTCAACCTCTGGTAATGTTAATGCTACTCCGCCTCCAACACAATGGCATTTGTTATAATCATATTCAACATGGCATCATCTTCTCATAGCGGTGAGCCCCCATCAAAACAAAAAAAGATTCCAACATCCATGTTGTTGTCTTGCATGGAGATTGAAGTTTTAGGTGTATCCAATCATAGAGTCTCCTTTACCACTGATTGTAAATATATGCATCCGTCAAAAATTGTCCCCCTATTCACCATGCCCTCCGGCTCATGGACTCTAGAGGCATGAACATGAAGTGAATTCTAAAGTAAGAGAAAAACAAAGATTGTTTTTGGATTGTAGAAAGAGAATAGAGACCATCATCAGATTGTTTTACAAATTGCAAGGAACATATGGCAAAAAACACATACCTTGGATGTGAAACTCAAACTTTTGGATCACCTCACATTTTCAGAGCATCCGACCTAGCTCGACTGACCAAGATAATTCGTTCATCTTTGCACTAAGTTACATCTGAGGTCATCCTTTTCCAAACCAAGCTCCTAATGAGCTCAAGAAGAGATCCCTTCAACCTATTTAGATTTTCATATGTTGAATACCAACCCCTTTGGAGTTTGTGTTGATACATATAAATCTAAGCTCCTTATAGTGCTCCCCTTGATCTTCATCCTATAGAGTTCATAGTTATCACTGATTGTCTAGTTTATTACACATGCATTGTACCATGTTAATATATAGAAGGAAGTCATCAAATGCATACCCTTGACGGATCTAGAGCTGGATACAAACCTAATCTCTTGACTCACCATATCTAAAATGGATAGTACTTATAAGTAATCTCTTAATGCATGTATTTATAGCAAACTCACACATGAATGTAGAATGTGACCCATACCTCAACATTTAGAGTGTCCCATCAGATGTGTACCTAGGGGATACTATCATTTATGCATACAAAATAGACGAATGTTGATAATATACCCTCTGAAGATACACTTTTTTCAAATGGATTCAATTCGTTAGAGTTTTCTTACCATTCCATCACAAATGAGTGAGACCAAATGAAAAAATTTCTCCGTTGTAGTGTCTTAATATTTATTTCCATTCATTTGTGCTACTTAAACTCAGATTACTCAATATAGTGTTTTGAATGGTTGTTGAATCCCCATTGGGCCTGGATAATGCATGTTTACACGTTTTTTTACCACATAAATGATGTTATTCTGAATTAGGATGAACAAGGTTTTAGCCACTCATCTCAAACTATTAAACTAAAAATAAATGTTGTTGTAACCAAAGTTGTTATTCAACATGTTAATCATGTTTGCAATGCATGAGAATTCTATAGAAGTACCTCCATCAAAATATATCTCTAACGGTTCAACCATGAGTGAGCCAAAGGTATTGGGATGAATTGTATATAGGTATTGTAATGAATATTGCACTAAATAATATAATTTCCCTAAAATCAAATTTCCATTCGTTGTAGGAAAGAGTTGGGTAATCTTAAATATTTAATGAAGGGGCCAACGTAGCAATATGGGTTGACATTAAATAGTACTATACCTATTTATGTGTGAATTTTTGAAAATGCAGTGCCTTCCTCCACAATGACAGGTTCAAATAATTTAAAATCTAACTTCTGCAAGAAACAGACAAAATGGTGCAACAGTTCCCTGTGCATGATACCCAAAGTATGATATACCTTCTCCTTTCAAAACAAAAAAATCTTTGATAAATGGCATCATCTCAAGTATGAGATGCCACGTAGAAAATGTTGCGTTTATAGGCAAAAGAAGTAATGATTTCTTGTGATGCTTTCAAAGGAATGGAGGATTGGATGTTACATTCACACTAATTTAACCCTATGGTATTCAAGAGCATCCATTCATTTTTAACCCTTCAGAATACAACATAGATGTACATTTAGATCATTTTGTTGGAATACAACAAAGATATGCTTGGCTACTTCAATCAGCATAATCATAACATACTATAAAATTGAAATTCATTCTTATACAAACACACTAATTAATAATCAAACCAAAACAATTTTTTCCTACAACCTTGAGCATCGTCCTCAGCATATAGGTAAATAATTCAAAATGTAAGAAAATACCAACAAAAATAGTAGTCTCCTTTTCCATCTCCCTCTAGCTCACCTGTGGAATATAACGTTACGATATGGAATCACATGGGCAGAGGACGATTCTTTAGATCAGAAAATTAAAGGGTATTATTGTGTATGGTTCCTGAGGCAGGAGAGAACTTGCTTTGTAAAGCAAGAATCCTTGATTTGGGAAACATTGTCACAGAGAGGTGCTTCATGTAAGCTTCTTTAAGCAAACATGGAGTATCATGGAAAATGTTGCTTTCTTTTTCCTCATCATTCAGAGTCACACGAGCTACATCGAAATCCATTGACCCTCTGTCGCTCTTGCACACACCAACAACCATTAGCATTTTTCCTTTTCCATACTCATCATTCATATTCCTAACAGTAAATACTTACACTAATGTGCCTGACCAGGAGCCGACCTGCCGTGTTGGTATTTTCTTGCATGGGGACCCATATCTTCCTCTCTTGGTTTTATTTACCTGTATGTCTCAAGCATTTTGTTTCTGATAAGAAGAAGGCATAAAAAAATGACATGGTTCAGATGTTTCTATGCCAAGGTGTCCATATCATACCATTTTCTTTTAGACAAGCGACAGAACGTGTGCCACCATGCACTACAGCGCTTCATCAGATATCTAGCCACTGCTGTTGCACGTTACTCACGGAATTTAATATAATCACTCCCACACAGTGATAAATATTCAATGTGTATACATTCATCAGAGCATTCTCTCATTCTCGTGAAGGTAAAGTTGTATAATGTTTCTCATTTTCTACGATCGTGGCCATCAATGCCTTAATCGATCATGTGGTTGTAACCCCTTGCTTGGTAGGAGATAGTGCCATGTGCCTATAAATGTTTGCAGTCTGTAAGACCTGTTTGGTGACTGAAAACACGCTAGAGTCGTCTCCTTTATGGTTGATATGTGACATGTCGACAACAACTCGCCCATTTTCCACCCTCCCGTCATTGACGCAGAGATTTCAAAGGCTATGATATATTCAATCAATCGCTACGAATGGATTTTCTGATGTATTTCTTGGACTGTTCCATGTAGATGTGGTGAACCTCTGTTTAGTGTAGCTGATTTCAATGATCGAGAACCTGGCATGAATGACAGAAGGGTATGTCAGAAAAACAAACTGCTTAGATTTATTTGAACAACGTCTTTGTACCGAAGACAAACCACAACCATTCAAATATCTTAAATGTTTCAAAGTTCGGTGGGCATAATAAAAACTAGCAATCGCATGTGAACAATGCAATGTGAACGCGGAACGGTATATGTTATTTTTTTAGAGGGATAGAATTATTAGTTTTGTAGTTGATTTCGTTTAAAACTATGGGTGATTGATTTTGTAAGTGTAGAAATATAGATGAACCACTTCATTTAAAAAGCGCAAACAGGAGATCTAACCCTTAAAACAATTCAAAATGCAAAAAAGGGATGTAATGTACAAAGTTTTGGATGGAAACAACTATAAATTGCATGGTTCTTATTTGGCATTTTAAAACTATAGGTATTTGTGTGTAGATATAATGAAGAAGACATTAAGAATGTGTTTTTGGTGGTTTATATAAAGAAGCGAGCAACATTAAAAATGAAAAATTGAACATGTATGTTGAAAAGTGTAATTTTGTAAGTGTAGAAATATAGACGAATCACTTCATTTAAAGGTATCATGTCTTCATTTCAAACTTGTTACAAATTTGTACATATACATTTACAAATCTCATATCATGAGTGGTAGCGTTTTGTGGACTATTTTATTTGAACTTAACATGAATACATGAAGACTTTCATGCATGTGCATATTTTATATCATGAGTGGTAGCGTTTTGTGGCCAATTTTTTTGCTCAAAACATGAATACATTTGATACCGTTTTGGATAGTTGCTTACTTTTGGGTAATTGTGTTAGTGTTGTATCGATTGTTTTTTTGTTCTTTTGTTGAAAAAAACTTATTTGTACACTCGATAAGGCATGTAATTGATAGTGGTAGTTTAGGAATACAGATGAAACATTATATTGAAAGGTTGTATGTGTACATTTAAATTTGTTACAGATTTGTACATATAAAGTTACAAATCTTATATCACGACGTCTTAACTAAACATGTATACATGAAGACCTACGTACATTTGCAGTATTTATATCATGAATGGTAGCCTTTTGTTTGAATTTTATTTTTAGTAAACATGAATACATTTGATACCCCTTGAATGACAATGACGCTTTGGATACAAGAAGTGTTGAGTAAAGTAGTAGTAGAGGTGCTATCAAAGTAGAGGGTAGTATTTACGAAGGGTTGAAGGATAGTAGCCTTGACTCCTCCTTTCTTCTTACTCCAAGTGTTGGTACGTGCGCCATTTTTTAGTACCTTTCAAATGAAAAAGGAGGTGAAATGCGTAGATTTGCAAATGACGGAACTCTGAAGAAAGTTGTGAATGTCAGACCTTGCCTTTCAATGGTTCCAATGTTGACAGTTGCTTTAAATGCAAAGTAAGTCCCTAGGACTTGTCGATAGTTAATCCTCATGCCATTTTAATCGACAATTATCATCAAATCCCTGTCGAAATAGGGGGTATCGGAATATGTAACGGGTTAGAGGGATGCCAAAATGGGTTGTTGTATCTATCAAATTTTAAAACAACAAATAAAGGTAATGCTAGTGGTGGCATTGATTTTTCGTAGACAATGTCTGTGATTGTTCCTATAGCACCATTCTTGAGGCCTGCATCAACCTATAAATTTGCAATAAGCATGATTTTTTGTTGTTTACACAATAGAACTTTGTGTTCCAACTGATCATCATCAGGATTTCCTGGTCCAGTCTGCCTTTTACTTTCAGCAATGGATTGGGCGATCGAAACATTCAATGCCTTCAACATCTGAAGGTTATGGGAATCCACCAGATTGTTTTTTGCAAACAAATGTGGTGCATCCTTAAAAATGTTGAGCTCTTGCTAAGTTAGGTGTGTGTCTATGTACGATACATTAAGAGTTCCCAATCCTCAATAATAGGGGTTGAATCTCGCATGTGGAGCAGTAAATTCTACGTAAGGAAACTTGTGCATTGGTTGTTCCTTGTAGCCGAAATATTGTTTGCAATGTAATGGAAGAATGGAATCCCTTCCAAAGGCTGGCTCCATAGGATTTACTTGCATAAAGAGGATTGTCCAAAACCGGTGGTAATTGGTCGAGGTCACTGAGGAGGATGACTAATCTGTTACCAAATTTAGATGTTTTGGAGTGTGGGAAAGCCTTGCATAGCTTATTGTCAATTTTGCTTAGGAACTTTGGGCTAATGAAACTCATTTCATCAATAAAAACATATTCTATATGTTTCAGCGACTGCTTGAAAAGATGATAATGTCTGGCCTTCAAAGGGTTTCAGTTCTTTGATTGGAATACAGAGGGCTGCATGGATTGTGGGTGTAGAGATGTTGAATGTTGAAACACTGGTAGGGGTGAGAAGAAGGAAATGCGAAGAGAGATGTGGTTGATGTTTTTGTGAATGAATTCTGAATTTTATTTATCAAAAATGATTTTCATGTGCCATTTGTTCCTTGAATTATCAATCTTAGTGGAGGTAAAATGATTTTGTTTGCTGAATGGTGTATTATGGTATCAAGGTAGTTGTTGTTCTGAAGACAAAGGAAGTGTCTGGTGGTGTGGCCTGCATGTTGTTGTTAATTGTGTCTACCTTTTCTCTCTTAATGAATGGTGATCTAGTTATCTAAAAATCATGTAGAACCTCATGTATGTTGTAATTATTGTGTATGTCAAAATCTTGTTTCCCCAACATTTCAAGACTGTCAAGACATGTGTTGTTTCTCTGGACGAAGTTGTGCGAAGACCTATCATTCTTGCAATGGTTCGTGTTGAATACTGCATTGGACCTCAGAGTCAGAACTAACATCTATAACATGTCATGTGTCTATGGTAGTGCGTAAAACATGCAAAGGTATGTAGTTGTGTTTGTACAAGTCCCAAGTGTTGATGATGTCATGTGGGCTTGATCCAAATTTGGAGGTAATATTTTTGAAAGGATTGTATAAAAGGAGTTTTGAAGAACAAAAAAGGTCATAGGATGTTGAATCTTGAGCTGAGAACATCCACAAATCTCAGGTGGACCTGAACATTTTCTTGAGTCGATCGCAGTTTCCATTTATCACCTTTGTGTGGTGTGTCTTGAGTATTTGTATTGTCCTCCATGTACTTGGTTGACTTGCAGGAATGGATTGATTCATACGATAAGCATCTCCTTGATTTGGGTTAAAGACGCAAGAACAGTAGGCTTCTTTTCAGGGTCCATGTTGTTCCATGAAGAGAAGCGATGGCCGTGTTTTTCAGTTTTGCATCTGTTACAGGAAGGAAAACCTTCAAAGAAAATTTTTTTAATTCCAAGGTAATTTTCGAAATAGATTGAGCAAGTTTGGATGTTTTCCAACAAATCTATTCTTTTGCGGAACCGGCATTGGGCTTCAATAGTCTGCGACGAGGGCAGGAATATGGGAAAACTCTGTGTATGGGAAGGGATGGGGTGTTCTGTTTGGGTCGATTGTGGATTGTAAGGTGGAAAGAAATCAAAAGGGGAGGAGGAACTTGTTCTACATGTTTGATTAACCAAAGAAAGGTCAGTACTTGAGACAGTTTTATGTGGTGTCCCAAGCAAATGGGGAGACGTGGCAGTAGTTAGCAAATATGGGTTCGTACAAATGGAATTGGTATGCTCGTGCAAAATTGTTTCCATGGACGTTACTTGCGTAATGTTGGTTGGCAATCCTACAGTAGTTGTATTCGATGACAAGATTGGAATGTCAGGGAATGGTAGGTTGTTAGTCGTTTGATTCTACGCTCTCTAGGTGACGATGTCGTTGCTTAGCATCTATACCCTACATCAGTATAATATATGTGGTTCATGGACATACATACTTCAAACATGTAGTTAAGAGTCAAAACCCAAATCAAATTCCATGAATATTCTTTTCCCAATACACACATTATATTAAAACTATTTACAAACAAAATACATAGTTTATGCTTTTCAAGGCATCCAAGCTTGCTTCCATTGTTAAAAGAAAGAAGGAAATTGCAAAAGATATGGGATAGGAATAAGCTTAAAATAATAAAGATCAAAACTACTGTAAATTGAAAACATTGCAATTAAATTTAGTGCTTGAGATTATTTTTCTAGCAACAGAAGATTTCTTTCATTCCACTGCTTAGCAATTACATTTGAACAAATTAAGCTGACATATCAATGATAAGTTCCACTGATGCTACTCATTCACCTTAAATAGCATGAAGTCATAATTACTTATAGTTTAAGGATGAGGTGTTATAATCGCTTATCTTTCTACTCAATAATCAATATTTTAATTTATGGTAAAAAGGTTTGAAATCTTTCCTTTGCATTATCAGAGAAAAGGAAAGTAGAGAATATGTTTGAAGTGTTGGGCTGCATGAACTAAATTGATGTCCAATATTAAAAATTATCCATCCATGGATGTACACTAAATTTGCAGATGAATTAGTAGAATGAATTTGAGTAGCCTAACATTAATAAGAATAAAGTAGTTTCTAGTAAGGAAAATTTGTTGGCGTAAGAAATGGAATTCTCTCTAATTCTAGACCTGAGAATACTATGTATAACAAACAAAATACTGGAATGAAATTCCTCTAGAATCAACTATGATTGATTTAGTCCAGTGTTTTGGATCACACTATTGGATCCTTCCCCAGAGGAATAAAAAATGAAGCCAATGCTTCCTGCTTCCTAAAAACTTTCATGTTTTGCAAGGAAGATGTATTGGTGTGCTAATCAAGGTGGTATGCTTCTCCTTGTAAAAATCGCATAATAGGAATGAGGTTTATCTATTTAGTATTTTTTGTCAGATTATTTTTAGTATGACATATATCAGTAAAAGTAAAACTGGGACCTCAATTAAAGATCCAATAGTTTCCGTTAGGGCTTGCTCAGAATCTATACCAAAGCTTCCCACTGCAATGGCTTGATGCTACGAGAAATAGTTCAAAATGTCAAAAACAATGGATTATAGAAGCATCTCGTGCAAGAAATAATAAACATATTAGTTTACTAACACATTTACTGAATGCCAAAGTATGTTATCTAGAAATGTAACATCTATTCAATATGTAGAATAAGGAAAAGTAAATCTGTCTATAATTAATCAGTAAGACTAAGAAGGAAAGAACATGTGATTAGAATGGGGATGCTTCATTATTGATTTGTCTCTAGAGATTGATATGAAATAATCTAGAACAACATATGTGTTTGAAGTTAGATACTCAGGGCATGAAAAATATATTAGTGAATGCCATAAAGTGCATGCCAAGATTTTTGGATGAAGAATTAATCGTAAGCAACACTCATATTCTGAGAACGGAACACTACCTCAAGTGTTAATCCTATTTTCTGTAGGGATTGGTAAGAATTTGACAGTGTCCAATATTGTATGAAGGAGATATGTGTGTATCATCTTACCTTATTGTATCAGGTGTTGCTGTTCATGTTGCATGTCTTGAACTATGTTCAAATTTCCATGAATATCTCTCTATAGTGCCTTTGATTGTTCCCTTAATAATGTGATTATTTTCTACTATTCCAGCAGACACAAGAAATGGGCTAGAGAAATACAAGGTAATGAAAGGTGAAGAGGTTGAGTTTTAAGTGACAATTTCAATTTCCATATTCTTATGGTCTGATTCTAATGGAGCTAGTTTGAAATGATTTCTATAATGCTCCATCTGAACTTGAGATTTGGTCATTAATTGACAAGAACATATTCTGCTATTACTTGGAAAAATTGCATCTTTCCTTCTGCAATGGCTTGATTCTACAATGCATGGGTTTTGGCAATAATACGTCAATCTACTTTGCATCTGGGAAAATATATAAGGCAAAAAAATCTAAAATATGAGGACATTCGAAATTATATTTTTCGAACCACCCATAACAGATTCTAACCACTAATTCACAGGAAACTCTCTTTAACTACAAGAAATGAGAAACAATAACAACAACATAGAAGTAAATGAATTTACAACTTTCCTATAATTCATTTCATACTGGTAAAGATGAAGTTTTGGTTATACTAAAAAAGTAACCCAAAATGAAAAGGCTAAAGGCTATTTCTTATATATGATATGTGAATTGCAATATCCACGTGACATTCGCAAATAGAAAATTTTAACGATTACTTCATATCTCCATTCTAACCAAAATGAAAAACCACGTCTATTTTTAATCATCTTTTACTAATAATTTGTCTTACAATAGGTCAGACATTCATGAGAATATGGGCTGTCAACGATGTGAAATAGATGCATCAGGAGGATTTGTTGATTCTGAAGACCTAGATTCCGAGCCTATGAAAAAACTAATTCCAGAGAAAGATGATAATTCAGATATTCGCAACTTTGTAAAGGTTTCCGATTGCGTAGATAAGCAGAGACAATCTGAGAAGCAAGTTAAAAATTATATTTATTTTTGGACAAGTAGCGATAATTCTGTATTTTTAAAATCTGAAATCTTTCTTACCAATTCATTCTTGTTTTAGTTACGAACACCAAAAGAAGATCTTAAAAGATGGGCACATCACAAGTTTCCAGACACAGTTCCAGATCTCATCCTTCAAGCTGTAGCGGGCGATGAGATATTTTAATGTATATCTGGATGGAGTTTAGAAAGAATAAAAAAATGAT
Source organism: Taxus chinensis (assembly GCA_019776745.2). Lineage (NCBI taxonomy): Eukaryota > Viridiplantae > Streptophyta > Pinopsida > Cupressales > Taxaceae > Taxus > Taxus chinensis. Next base: position 595,396,429 of record CM034154.1, on the reverse strand, counting down.
AAGCACAAAGTAGTCATTTTTTTTTTTGATTCAAAGTCAAACTGTCCTATTCTTACCGTTCTTTACAAAATTTTCAAGGTCTGTAACACAAATTTCTGGAGAACCAGCCGCATCATGCAAAATCTTTTAAAACAAAACTTAAAAATAGTAAACCCGTAGCAGCATATAAAATGGGAAAAGTAAAAACTAAAATTTAAAAATAGCAAACCCCCGATAACATGTAAAATTGGAAAAGAAAAATTGTTAAAAATAGTAAATTTGTAAAAATAGCAAATAAAAGGTAAACCATCACCACGACTGTCAAATTTGACACAGTTCCATGAATGTCCGCAAAACCTTTTCCCATAGGGGTAACACCTTCGGCGTAATAAAAAATAAAAAATAATATCATATTTTATTAGAATTGATATTATTTCTTTTATTCTTTTATATATAATTCAAGTAATTGCACGATTATATTTAATAATATTTAATAAATTAAAATATTATATTATAATTATTTAATTTAAATGAGTTCATGTTTGATGGTCACAATTTTTAGATTTATGAATGGAATTTCGAATATGGTAGGTTCAACCACAGGCATTTGTCAAAGGGTTTAATATTCTCTCTCTTCTTGGATTTGATTGAATTGAGTTGAAGGTTTTACCATATAATTTGTGGTGCTTTCGAGTATTTAATAGTTAAAATTAATTGTATCCAACCATTTTTCCTTTTGTAAATTTAGTCTATTGAATGCGTTGAATGTTCTTGTGACTGTTTTTAATGGCGTAATAATAATGTAAGGAAGGGAGAGAATGAAATTGCTTCTTTTAATTGGCATTCCTTAACTAGACAGACTATGATATGGAAAATATTGCCGAAATTGATGTTTTGTGGGATGTGGAGAAGAAGTATATGCAAATTTTGAAAAGATATAAAAACAATGTTAGAATTTTGGTTTGTCTGTGAAGTGAATAACTTACATAAAGTATCATGGAGACATATTAGAAGTTTCACAAATGTAATCATGTGTGATCAAGTAAATATTTTATGCAAATTGCGTAATCGCACAATAGTATAAATGAAATTGAAATAGACACCAAGTTACATGGATAATGTACAAATTTTGGAGAAAACACTCTTAAATATTCTTTACAGAAAGTAAAGAGGAGTGCATTAACAGAGGTTACTTCCATTTGTTGGAGAAGTGACTTCTAAAAGCAACCACTTCCATTTTCTTGCAGACTAGATCAAAACTAAAAAGTGTAAATTTGCAAAATTACATGAATAAATGTGGAAGTGCAATAAAATTATTTAAAATAATTTTCAAAAACAAAGATATCAAACACATGATATTAGAGAAATTGAAAGAACATGTTGAGGTTACGCGCCACAAAGCTGAATGTAAAATTTGGAAAGGAGATCACAAGGAAGACGACATGAATTGATCCCCTCCTTGGAAAACATGCACATGGAGATTTTAAGCTAGCCAAACTCAAGTTAGAGGTGAAGATAATGCACTTGAAGCTTATGTCAAAGTAAAAATCCAACAATGACATGGACGAGGATAGATAGAATTTAATAAACCAAGTGGATGTAATTTAATGCAATGAAATGCCAATCAATGAAGATTTGTAATGCCTACAAAGAAAATCTGAGTTTTACATTAGATAAAAATCCCTTTCTCAAACTAGCGAAAAAATTATGAGTTCTTACAAATAATTTTTTAAAGTTCACGAAAAAACTTTGTCGTATGGGTGACTTATAGAAGCTCCGCTAAAGAACAAGTTTTAGTTATCTATTCTGTAAAGGTTTTAGTTATCTATTCTGTAAAGGTAAGTGAATTCAAGAGCCTCCTATTAAAGATAGGAGACCTTAGAAAGAGAAGTGACACCTCACCAAGCTTGGTATGTTCAGTGCTGCCACGTAACTATCTTTGCATGGCATGTTCAGTGTTGTCTACTTCTTCAGTGTTGTCATGTACGTTTCTCACTCTAGGGAAGCCTAAAGTAGTGAAGAGAAGTAAATAAGGGACGAAGTGAAGAAGTAGGCATGGCTAATTCTATGAGGTCAAAGAAGAAGAAAAGGATAAGAACACTTAGAAGAGAAATTGTAGAGCCGTACTATGAAAAAAAGGACCAAATCAATTTTACAGCCCAGGAAGCTGCCCTCGCTAATCCCAAGCTTGAAATCCCCATACCTAGATCTTGAATGGAAATGGAACCTCCTTCTGGAGAAGGAAATGAGAGGGGCACCAATGGCCATTGATAGCGGCGATGCTAAAAACTCTATGCTTAAACTTGTTGGCGATATTCAAAAGAAAAGGAAAATTAAGGAAGGAGTGAAGAAGGGTAGGTGGAAGAAGAGGTGCAAGAATTAAAATCATAACTTTTAAGTTTTAACATATAGCCATCTTTTTGCATGGAAAAGGCGCAGGTCTATTTTTTCTTAAGGCTTTGCTCTGTTGCAATAGGTTATTTGTTACTTCGGATGTATTTTTATTCAGCAAGTTAGCTTAATTTTTCCTTTTTTTCCAAAGAGCCCCATTGTTCACCAGCATGTCTACCTATTCATATTTTATAAGCTAGCAATATAACGTGGTTGGGTGACATTGTTCTTACTATTTATTTATTCTAAATTAACTCTTGAATTACACTGAGTTCCAAGAAAATGAGCATTTTATTGCTTGTTAAAGTGTAAAGGAAGCTCACAATTAACCTTTATATGTTAAAGGAAACTTCTGAAGACAACATAAAATGGCCTGGTTCAAATAGTTATCAATTTTTAAACAAATTTTTTTAATCAAAAGAAAAAATTTGTAATAAAATTCAAAAACCATATGATTCTCATATTTGAATGATTCCTCATTTGCTAATCTTGATTCAAATTGAGTTTTGCTACTAGCTTTTTCTACATGTAATCATTCCATATGGGTAAAGATTTCCTGGTTTCCCGTTCACAATGAAGGTGTTTGAAATGTTAGGTTTGGCTTTGGTTCATGCTGCTTCGTTCACCACGTCGATTAGATTATTGTTCCACCATTCCCTGTTTAGAACTGTCACAACGAACTATCAGAGAAGGAATAAAAACTAGCAATTGCAAATGAGTTGCAAGTTACGCCGGAGAGGGAATGAGATTTGTGTATACAATATAGTATGGGCACAAGGTGAAGGTGATTTGTGTTTGTATTGCATTACAAGTGGGGTTTGCATATATATATGTACAACTCTTAACTTATTTAATGTTGGAGTTTACCAATGGATCCTAGATCGTGGTATTGTTTTGTGCGCATGATGGGGGAAGGAGCATTTCCATGCCTTGTACGCCATGTGCCAATGTTGTGTTGCAAAGTCTTTTCTCCTCCTCCTTCCGTGATTTTATGTTCTTGGTATATCTCATTCGTGCGTAGCGTTCAAATGTAAAAGCTAGTTGGATTTGTAGATCGTTGATGGCACGAACTCTTGACATTGCTGTGAATGTTAGTCCTTAACGGTCAACGTTTCCGATGTCTACTGTGGCCTTGTCAAGAGTTAGGCCCTGTGATTTGTGGATGGTAAGGCCCCAAGACATTTTTAGTGGGATTTGGTGACGATTTCCACGTGTGACAGGAGGTAGGGGCAAGTGTGTTGGGTTGAGTATGTCCCATGGGGGCCCTTGGTAGTGTTTGAAGTTGACAACAAAAAAGGATGGCAAGTCTGGTGGTTGTGTTTCTGGGTTGTACACGATATCTATCACTTGCCCGAGTGCACCATTAACCAATCCTGAGCTAACCCATAAGTTAGATGTCAACATGACCTCTTGTCCTGTGCATAGGAAAACTACCGGGTCTAGTTGAGTGTCATTGATGTCTGAGTCAGAGTTATGTTTGCTTTGTTCTGTGATGCTCATTGCAATTGGTACGTGCAAGGATTTTAGCATTTGTTTATTGTGCTTGTTTGCTAGGTCCTTTGTTGCAAATAGGTGCTTCTCAGTCACGAACATGGATTGCTCTGAGGTAGACATGCACGACTTGGTACGTGACATGAGAAGAGACCAATCCTTAACGGTTACTTCTGCGTTTTCTGATGTTGGTCAACATTTCTCTGAATTCAAGTTGTGTCGAGTTTAATCCTTGTTGCCTAAAGTTTGTGTCCAAGGTGATCACGGTATCAAAAGCATGCCAAAGGGAGCTTCCTACTTTGTTTCCTACATATAATGGTACATCGTTGACAGGAGGGAGCTGGCCTAAGTCTCCCACCAAAATCATTGAGCAGTTACCGAACGCGTGGTTACTATGTCGGGGGAATGCCTCACGAAGTATTTTGTTGATGTTGTGTAACATTATAGGACCTATAAAGCTCATTTCATCTATGAGTATGTAACGTATGGGACTCATACGCTCTTGGAAGATTGCTAGGGCTTGGACTTCAAGAGGTTTCATGTCAGATATGGGTATTCGGAGGGAAGAATGTATAGTAGATGATTTTATATTGAATGCAACAATACTTGTTGGGGCTAGTACAAGGAGGGAAGATTTTAATTTGCCAGCCATATTTTCAAGCCCATTTCTTATGCATTGTATGAGGTATGATTTTCCTGTACCAGTGGTTCCCTGAATGATCATCTTCAATGGTGGGTGTTCCCCTTGTTGAGTTGCATGGGAAAGCACAATTGAGTAGGCAAGGTGTTGTTTTGATGATAGTTGTAGAGCGTCTAAATGGGTAGGTGGAGTAACAACTGGTGGTGAATTTTTAGTGCGGGCAATGTTTATGAATTTAGGTGCACTTATTTGTAAGGCAACAGGGATTGAATGAACCTTCCAATCATGGTTAATGTCAAAGTCATGGAGGCCTATCATGTCAACATCATCAATTGTTGTATTGAGTGTTGGGTGCATGCGTGATATATGCTCCCATTTAAAGATTTATGCATGCAGCGGATTAGATCCTTGCAAGTCATTGTCGTCGCTACTTGCCCCAGTTGCAATTTCTTCTAGAGTAGTGGCTCTATTAACATGTAAAGGGGCATAAGAGTTTTTCATTTTTTCCCATTGGTTAGTTATTTCAGATGTGGAGATGCCAATGTCTATTTGGATATGTCGAAAGGGTTTATAAAACAAAATCTCTGTCTAGCAGAAATCCTCATAGTGTATCGCATCTGGGGTGGGGACATCATTGTATCGGGGGTATATGCGGACGACAGCAAGGGTTCTTTTTTGTAGCCATTGAGTAACTTTCCTTTGGCTGTTGTAGGACCAAGAATGAGCAGCTTCAAAGAGGGAGGGTGTTCTCTAATTGTGTAGGGCGTTTTATGTATGCATCTATGAATGAAGGGAATTGGAATGTGTTTCCTAGGTCTGGGAGGACACGTTTGAATACCTGCTTACCGACAGATAGGGTAATAAATGTTCGGCTACAAATGGAAAGGGGAGTTTTTGTAACATGTGGCATGTTTCTTGTGCACCAATGTCCCAGTCGACAATAGTTTCAGAGAGGAATTTGCTGTAGGCCATCTTTGCAGGGTGATCGATGCTAACTTCATTAGATATCCTTGTCAACATGTGATGGTAGCTTTATGATTTGTTCTCTGCCTTGGCTGCATATTTTGCAATGTATTGTAAGACCACATGTCGTGACACAACGGGTGTGGCAGTCGACATTGGCTCGCCATAGTGCTAGCATGTCTGAGTTGTGTATGTTGACCCGTGCATCATTGCGTGCAGGGGTGTACTTTTTTTTACCGGTTTCATCTAAGCCCAAGCTCGAATACTCTTGGAGTGGCCAAGGGGCTTTATATCTACATTGAAGTGTCCCATTTTTTTGTGCAAGCAGGTTGCCTCACTACATTTTGTGTGGCGTTGCACGCGGTTCAACAAGTTCTCATAGTCAGCTACTGGGTTGTTTGTAAGTATCCCGTATGTGTCTAAAAAGCACGGGTCATCTTCCTGCGAACGATGTATCTGACGTTCTCCACTCTCAGGGCCCCTTGGATTCCATGCAGTTACTAATTGGTCGAAGTAAGTCTTCGCCGCATCAAGTTCACGGGGGTTGTCCTAGTTTAGGTCCTCCATGTTTGGTGCATTTGGAAGCCATATAAATCCGTGGATATGAGCCGAGCCTCGGTGTTGCCATTCATACCTGTATTTTGCACAAAGAGTGTCTAGCTTGGTAAATGGGGTAGGCGGGGTATTGTATTAAAATCTAAGTGGTAGTGAGCTCACCTATACCAGTAGTCAGTGCAATGCATTTTTTTAAGCACCTCCTCGCAAAATATTGTAAATATTTTTTCCATGTATGCAGAGATGATATGGGGGTGCATGTTCAAGTTCACGTTTCTCCACTACGGGCTTGTTGTTGAGGGTGGTGTCGGTGTTCCTGGCATTGCTTTGTGTAAATCTGGCCATTTAGTATTTGCTGCACTTAAAGTGAAGAAAAGTGTAGGGCTTTCTAGTTGGGTTATCATATCTGTGAGTTCATATCTGCGCTTGCACCAAAATGATTTAGTTCCTTGCAAGTTGGACCCAAAGCGCATTAGTTGCTCTGCAATGTGGGCATCTGGGTAGTGTGCAAGTTGCTGGCGTAACATCGAAACTGTGGTAGGCAAGTTATCGCCTATATTTTTTTTGTGAAAACAACAGATGTTGATTGGCTTTTGTGGCGCAACATAATGTTGAGAATGAAGTAACGAAAGCGCGGATGGCTTCCAAATCTATTATCATGGTAACGTAGTAGGTGTAGTGCGTATTCATGCATGTGAACCCTCTTGATGCGTGCTTGGTGGAACAATGCAACCCCTGTAGGGAACAATGTTGGAAAATCCATAGATAGCAAACCCTCAGTGTCGTATTTGCTGACCGCAGATGAACTAATGTGTGGCCACTCAATTGATTGTAGCGGAGTTTTCTTTCTGCCTTCGATGAAATTTGTTATTTGGTCAAGTTCTGAAGTAGCTGGAGGGAGGGAGGACACAAAAGATGATGGATGTCGCTCGTGGGTATTTGGTGGGGAGCTTGGGCAAAGCTCTGCTTCTGGTTATGCTTCAGCATTGTCGGTGATAGTTGAATTGAAGTGTGGTAGGGAAGTAGATATATTAGTACTGTGATGTGGTAGGGAATGCAATGCAGGTTGGTCTAGGACAACATCCTTGTAGTAAGGGTCATGAGCTATTTTGAATTGCAATGTAGCCAAAACACAAGATCTGCTTACAAAGTAGTCGTAAGCTTTATTTGTTTCTTCGATTCTTCGGATGATTAAGATGTCCAAGTCTTTGACGCGCCGAGGAAAGTGTTTAGTTATGGATGAAACTTCTTCGGGGAAGCATATGGTGTGGCCCCTATATTTGTATTGGCCACCTACAACGTGAGTCACTTGCAATATTGGGTTGACCCTTGCTATTAACGTTTCCTCAACTTGTGTAAGTGAAGATAACACCTTAGGTTGTGGGCTTGGGTCCATGTTATTCCAACTTGAGAAACGGCGATCATCCTTTTCAACAATGCATCTATGACAGGTATGGGCACCTTTGTAAACCCTTGTACATAGCCCAACATATAATTCATTACAACATGAACATGTGTTTGGAGGCGGGAGGTGATCTATTCTTCGGCGGAATTGGCGTTGTGTATCTTGGAGTGAATGCACATTTGGTGTGTGATCTTCGAGCAAGTTGGCATGGTTGGCTATATAGAGTGGCGCCTGTGTGTTCAGCTTTTGTCGTTTCATGCAAGCTATATGGCGACGATGCTCATTGAGGTTGTTTTTGTTGGCTGCATACCTCAAACGAGCCTTTGCATTTTTCTCAGTCCGTGTTAGGCCTGCAAAAAATGAGTTAAAAAGGTAACAGTAATTAGGTATAGAACGTAGTTAATGCAAGGAAAAAAGAAAAGTTCTTTTGTTTGATTGGAGTGAAGTGTAACAATGTATGTTGACAGTATTTGCATTGCTAGTATAAAGTGACTTTGATTGCACCCGAATATGTGTATTATAAAGACATATTAAGAACACAGATTGGTGTATAAATATAGGAAAACTTGAGCACAACATGCATTAATATTAAAGGTTATATAACTTATGAATGCAAAAACATGTATGTGGAGTAGGTTGTATGGTAAGTATGTATTGGTAAGTTGCTCATATTGTGTGGGTACAGTATAATATGTTTTCTGAGGTAGTGTAGGATCTTTTTCATCAATACATAGTTAAGGTGTTGCAAGGAATGCATCTAGTGGGGATTCCTACATGCTGGAAGTCATGTCCTTAACTGCAGTGAAAACAGTGCACTAGGCTTTCTCTTTTGACCTGTAGACCTCTAGCTTCGCGGATATTGTGAACATGTAGCGGTGGAACAGAATTGGCTTAACAACAGGCCAAAACTTGTCAGGTGTTGGTGCAAGAAGTTGTAGCTCTTGTGCCGATATACCCATGATTGATGTAGTAACCTCATCAAAAGTAGTTACCCATGTTGTTGATGTGCCATCCTCAATGTTGAAGTGTAATGCATATTTGTAGTCGCAATGAAAGACATCGTGCTTGCATTTTTGGCAATACCAAGAGGATTTTGCAGTTAGATCAAGTTTTTTCTTGCATTGCTGGTTGTTAACAATTGATGTCCATGATGGATAGCTAGAGGAGGACATATTAATGTGTATAATTCTTGCTGCGGTGGAGAAGGTGAGCGGTTTACCTAGCTACGAGGAGGATTTCATGCCTGCGATATCCGTTTTCTCAATTTTTCCAATACTCACTAAAGGGTATGTAGTTGTAAAGGTGAGCGAAGTAAACCATGCACGCAGTGCATGAGCCTCAGTTATATCAGGATCTATGAAGATTTGTGTATTAAGGCCTATGGCTAATGTTGTTCCTTTGAAAGTTGTAGTTTTTGCTCTCTTAATTGCAAGAACTGGTTGGATTGATGTCTGTGTAGCACATAATTCACTCAAAAGTTTTCCCTCATTGTCACTAAAAGCACCCCATAACGTTGCCTCAATACATAGTGTCGAGTTATCACTTAGTACGACTATGCGTTTGTGGTTGAAAGTACTATCACTTTTCCTGATAGTGGAGGGGGCGGTAATGGATAGTGCAATAGCTAGTAGGTCAATGGTGGATTTGGCGGGGGCGGAGTTGATTTTTGCTATTTTTTTGAAGTGGAAAAGATATTGCGGTATGTTTACGGACTGGTTTGTACTAAGCTTTACAGAGGAGTCCAAGTCTAGGATGATGTCCCAAGGAGTTGTGGAGTTGTTGCAATCTTTTTTTGCAGGCCGCAAGGTGCCTCCTTTGATTGTGTATGTTTTACCTAGTTGTATTTGGTTGTAGTAAGAAGTTGCAGCTAGGTCAAAAGAAGTCACCACTATATCTGAGTTGCTTTTTTCGATAATGTCGAAGCTAAAAACCTGCCCTGTGCGTTTTTCCGTGTTGTAGTTGTTTAGGTTACCTTTTTTGATGACCCTGCATGCAATAGTCCAAACGCTTTGGTAAGTATTTAACGATTTAATTGGCGTGAGTTGCATGCAGTGTTCAGGATGGCCTTCACGAGTAGCCGGTGCCAAAGTATCTGTGCGGAATGTCGGCATGTGTACGGCCAGTTGGGGAAGAACAATGTTGGGGGCAATGGATTCTGCGATGCTGGTGGTTCCTAAACAATAAAATAAAATGGAAATTAATTAGCAAATGGGGTAATGTTAAGAACGAGGGAGCATGCGCTAAACCATAAAGTGGGGAAACCAAGTTATGGCCCACGTAAAGTGTTTTTTTAGAGAATAAGCACGTAAAGATATGTACAGTGGGGAAGATGTTTATATAACACAATAGTTTCTATGCTCATTCTTTAAGTAAAGTACGAAACATATGTATAGCAACTCTATTGTATATATCGTGATTGGAATTATACAAAACTTTTGACGATGGTTTCAAAATGGAACATCTACACCATATTTATGCAAGTATAGGTTTATCAAGTTAGACCTTCAAAAAGAGGTTACTGTGGGGTAGGATGAAAGATGTGGGCATATGTATGAGCATTGTAAAGTCGTAGTAGGGGTGAGGTAGGGACTTAAATTAAAGGGATGCAAGATAAGCTTTGAATGCAGCTCTAATGGAGTGTTCCTCGCCGCCAGAGTAGTACTGGTCGTAGCTGAGCGAACGAAGGAAAGTGTACAATGTGTCAATCCTAAGGTACGTTGCATCTACCTTGTGAATCATGTCTAAGACAGTGGTTAAATCACTATCGAGAATCATTGCTGATGGGATGAGGGACTCTGATATTCTACCAAAAATGGTTGAGCATGTAGCTGCAACAGAAGTAGCCAAAGTATGGACAGAAGTCGCAAGCGGTGGCTGGACACTTTGTATTGAGCTTTCGTTGGTGGTTTCTTGGGTTGCATATGAATGAGGTGTCCCATTTGAAGCGACCAGTTCAATAGGAGGGCTCCCGACAATGGCACCAGAGGTATCATCAGATATTGTGATAATGGATGGGCTTCCACTTGGAGTGGCCATAATACCTGGAAAAAGCAACCAACTTTGTTAGTATAAATTTAGCTTCTACTGACAAGTACAGAAATATATATACATGTATATGACATGGATTATGGTTAGGAAAAAGAAAGAACCATGATATTTAGTGAATGTCATGCAATTGAGTTAGAGAAGTGCTGAAGAATTCTAAACATTGCAAAAAACATTGGCTCGCTGAAACTGAAATTGCAACTACATCCATGAATCATATATCATATATTTCATCCATAATTCTCTGTATGCAACTATGGAAATGTCAAACATGCTCATTGTAGTTTTCAACAGAGATTACATAAAGATTATCACTAACAGATTAAGAGCCTTTGAACTATCAGCAGCAAAACATATTCCAATACAATTACTCTACCCGAGATGATTAAACAGCTGCTGCCCACTTACAGGTGAAAATATTTCATGACTATTATGTGCTTATTTATAGTATGTATCCATAGTACATTTCTTAAGAAAACATGCTAATACCAATCATGGGAGCATCTAATTCTATTACATAGAATTGGAGGCCTCAACAATTACCAAAAACAATAAAAAAACTAAAACAAAAAAATTAAATAGGTTCAATTCCATGTAATAATTGTTCGACTAAACAGTATAATCACATAGATGGCCAGCTAAAGTGGATTTTCCATACACAAGATTCGCTATGATGTCGTTCCTTTGTATTGCCCTCCAGCCATCATTCAACTAAGTTTCATTTGATGCTATCCTCGGTAGCGTTCCCAGGCATATTTTGATTATTTAGAAAATGTCCTCTTAACCCGACTCAGTATTTCACAAAAGATGAAAACTTGTCATTTATGGATGTGATTTTAATTTTTACCTATGGTGCCAGGCCAACCAAAGGACAATTATCCAAGCGTATAATACTCATCACAAAGCATAATTTCGTCATGGTTTGAGACATGTAGAAGGTAGAATTTTATAAAAATGTTATACAAAAGACCCCTTGTAAGTTTTCTACATTTTCCACTTATGTTGCTTTGATATATCTGAGATTCGGAAAAAATAGGCATCTCATCCCTCCAGTCCTACTCCTGGGTGAAAAATTGGCATTTCATAAAATTCATGCAGGCTTAGGGAGACAAATATTTAGCATGACGCATTGAAAGGGATCTAACTCTCCCTACAAGTTCCAGATTGCTACAAAATATTTTCAACGTGATTATAAGTTGCTTTTCCTTGTGTAATACAAAATAGGACAAGTTGACCCAGCACAATGCAAGGTGCAGAAACAGAATTTTAGATGTATGACATCTGTGTAAGGAAAATGTGAGTGCATTGTGAACAATAGCAAGAATAGAAAGAAATAACAGGTACTGAGAAATAAAATTTGAGAAGAATGTAAGCAGGAGAAACATAAAACAATACTTTGCAAACCTGTTATAGCTTTGAACTGTGGCGTATATGAGGTGAGAGGGTGTTGCAAGTGCTGGCAATAACAATCAAGCGGAGATGGTGGAGGATGTAAATTTAAAAATGCAGGGGTGTATTTATAGAGAGAGATAGTTTAAGCAACCTGTAAGAGGAGGACAACAGGTAGACAACAATGAACGACTCTGCAAGAAATGCAATTACTCCTCTAAATATCGCACTAGCACACTGTTTCTAACATCAACTTTGCACTGTTACAGAATTGCACGTATATTTTATTCACAAGCTTTTATTCGCCTGATGCATACACAGTGTGTAGATGCCAACGGGAGTTATTGCGAAGTGGTGGACAACTGTGACTATATTTATGCTCAGTGGTAGCCAGGGAGACCACCGACCCTGAACATAGTCGCCAAGCTGTATAAGTTTAAAAGTATCATTATGAATGAATATGAAGCTGTTCATTGGGTGAGGGGAAACAATCTTGTTTGCCTCCCATTTATTCTTGTCTGTTATGGAAGCTGATGAAGACGTCTCTGGCGGGAATAAGTAACGCGCCGATTAACAATAAAAAGTATTGGACCTAAGTATTTCCTATAACAGCTTTATCGGTTATATATTTGTCTGTATTAAATATTAGGTGTTCTACTGTTTTGCGTAGCCATCAAACATGTTATGGATATAATGAAGTACTCGACCTTACTTTCACGCTATACTGGAAATATTTATTGAAAAGCCAAAGCAAACTCAAAATTTATGGGTATATACATATGTCATCTTACTATCCTTTTATGTATGTCTATTTAAATTTAGCAAAGTGGGTAGCCGGAAAGAGAAAAGTGGGTAGCCGGAAAGTTTAGGCCAGAAAATGTTGCCGAAATTTGACACTTTCTAGCAAAGCCTACTTCAAAGTAAACGCCTCCAGCGAATTAAACTATCGATGTAGAAACTAGATACGTAGCAGGATAGGAATTTATTGAGTGGGATTGGGAAAAGGGTAACCATTTTCTATGACGGGGAGATGATTAAGGCTCCATAAACAATAGCTTTGAGAGAAGATTTGTGTGCACGCCACCTCATACTAACTTCTTGGCTAGAAATAGTGAATCTTTCAGCAAAGACTATAACAAGCACATTTTTGGCCTTGTTGAAGAATAGGCACCAAATCGACCACATCTTGATAGCTCCTCCAGCACTTAACATGCCGATAATTCCCACTGGAGCAAAATAAATATCTGCACAACAATGTAAGGCCAAAGATAAGTAGCACATGGTTGTCAATCAAATTAAATATGTCAATTATAGCCGCATCAGCTACGACTTTCCCCTAGAACTGCCAAAATTGTCGTCCATTGGGAAAATTTTTCCCCCAAACAATTAATACTTATGCACATTGAAGAATAAAGTGGGTAACCAATAAAATTGCAACAAATCATTAAAAAATACTCTAAAATTTTAGTCAAATGGGGTTTAAATACACATGACATTGTTTGATTGGATTTGATCAAAGTATTTGTAGGTGTGAAGCCAATATTGGGTAAGTGCAGCAAGATGGGGGACAAAAAAGTGGACATCAAATCTCAAATTTTACGAATGGCGATCGCAGTTTATAAACCACGATCGTGGTATTAAAAACCGTAACTGCGGTCTATTTTTCCAAACTTGGGAAATTTTGAACCTAAAAGCACAATCACACTTTATAAACTACGCTCGCGCTTTATAAAAACAACGATTGTGGTTCTTACTGTATCATCAAATCTAACCCTCAAGGCTCGGGAAATCTCTATTTTTCCTGAACTAGAGCTTTGGGACGTCATTATAGTGTGTGAAAGGCCAAAAACTTCAAATTTGTTTCCTCGGACTTGAACCATGCCGAAAAATAAAAAAAATGTCACAAAAATGGTACCATCATGTAGGGGAGAATCTTAGCTTCGTATAAATATTGATTTTAAAGTGAATAAAATAATAAAAATATCATTTTATAATTTTTTACTAACAGTATGTCTTCAAAACACTTTTTCCCATGAATGTTCATGTCTACGTTTAAGACTGCAACTTTTGTTTCGCTTGTCAGAATGTACTAAAACCTATACCATCCCAAACATGACAAAATTTTATACACGTTCAAAAAACATTATTTGATTTCAATATCTTTTGATGTAGTTATGGTGGGCAAACGGAAAGTACTCTATTTTCTAAATTTTATCAGACCACTTTCATGGAAAAAATCATTAAAAAAAATATTACTCAAAAAAATATAAAATGAAATCCATCATAAGATTGATAGTGGTATCTAACTTTTCACCAAAGGGAAAAAAAATAACAAGTTTTGATCATCCAAATCACGGGCAAATGGACTACAAACTTATAGGTGTTTTTAAAAAAAAATCAAGTCATAGAATTTGGAGTGTTTAATATAGCTAAACTTATCCATTTTTTTAAAAAAAAAAAGTAGTTTAGAAACTAAATTCTGGATTCTATGATTCATATTTAGATAACTTTTTTTCCAATTTTGAGTGTGCATATTGCTAATCATCCCTACAAGTTGAGATTTTGTTGTTTTTTACAATATGAAGTCCACTTATGACCCATTTTTGATCCCCCAACTTGTTGCACTTACCCTATTACTACCTTCAATAGTATAATAAATAATTTTTGCGTAAAAATCCACTCATGGTATAGTTAGATTGTGGGTACTACCATACTAGCTATTTTACAGTCTCATATTAATTTGTTATTATTTTGAAATTTATCTATATACATTAATTTTAAAAATGTTTTGATATATTTATATATTATATTAATTAATGATTATAATAATTTTTAAAAATTAGATGAATATATAGTTTCAATTTAATTATGTCATAATATTAAATTTGAAAAAAATCATCTAAAAGAATTAATAATTTTTTTTATTAAATTAAAATTATACTAAATTTAATATTTAAATATAAGAATTAGTAGTTGACCTCTCACAAACATTACAATTTTTTTCTAATTTTATTGTAAAAAATCTAAAATATAACACTTTATATAATATTTATTAAAGAATTCACTTGAAAACAACTTACATTTATTGTAAGACAATCTGTTTAAAACACATTTTTTTAATATTTTAAAATTATATGGATTTTTCTTTTATACCATCTATCAAACTATTTAATTAATAATGTGATATATTGTAAACTTCTAATTACTAGCAATCGTACGTGAGGTGTACGATGGAAACGCCGAAGGGGATGGAGTGAAGAATGTAAAAATGAAGAATAGAAAAAGAAGGAAAGGTTGAAGGATGTGGTTGATGGTCATAACAGGGCACCCTGTGGAGAGTGCTCCTACAACATTGGGACCTTGTAGTTTGAGACAAACTAACTTAAGTATTAAAAATTTTGGTAAAGAAGAGTGGAGGCATATGAAATTGGAAAGACTATGGCCCATGCTTCTAGATGCAAGTACCATTTGATCAAGGTGTTGTTAGAGAAACCAAAAAAGGACCCATCCCTGTGTCAGATGAAAGTAAAACCAATATAATATACAGAAATAGGGTCAATGTAAGTTGTTTAGAATTCATAGTTTCTTTTCCATTAAAACTTCTAGGTAATGTTCTAATAGGGAGTGTACGATGTAAACACCGAAGGAGATGGAGTGAAAAATGAAAAAATAAAAAAGTGGAATAGAGGGAAAGGATGAGGGGTAATCAAGAATGGGTTCAATGGAAGGGGAGGACGTTGAGTTCCAATGTATCGTCTGTATCTTATAGGTAATATTCATGGTGGTGCAATATGTGTATGAAGAGGACAAACTAAAAAATGGAGAAATTTGAAAAAGTTTCATGTTTGAGACTCAACTGAAATGCATGCATCATACATGTTTCACAGACCGTCAATGTTTTTGTAGCAAACTTGCTGATTAAAGCTTTATCAGGAAGCCTAATTTGTGTTTTTTGGCCTCTATAGAAAATAACACAATTTCCACATTCCAGATATCCCCTTATTCTAAAAGAATCCAATAAAAAATCTTTCTCGAAACTATTGTGCCGAATTCCTTCACAATTATATTATGGTTGCTACGATTTTGACCATAATATGAAAGGAAAAGTGCAGTGAAGATCATTACAAGAAGTAGGCAGTTATATATTATGATGAAGAGTTGTAATCTTTCTCGAGATATAAACAAATCAACATTGGTAAGCATCGCACTAGACCTCTACTTCTTCAAGTAAATATCATGCGCTCCTAGATATTGGACAAAATTAAGAATGTAGAAGAAACTTCAAAGATTCCAAACACTTCTAATATCACTCTTTAATCACCATAATTTGCTTATTGAATATACCAATTCTTTTCAAGTTTTTTATTTTGCTGAAAAATATTAAGTTTCTCTTCTATAAATTTTTATATTGCAGCATGAGCCTGGACAAGCACCAAATCTTTCTGCGATCTTCAAGGATCCAAGAATAATGTTAAAATCCTACAGAAATGTGATGCCTTATACAAGAGTAGTCAATGAAATTAATTCACTGTTACTATTACATGAGAGGTAAAAATCTACGAAATGCAACTTTTTATGGCTAACTTCTCACGGAATTTGTAAATCATAAACAATTTCATTTCCTGGAACTCAAAGAGTCAACGAACTCTTGGAACATGGGAAAGCATAGATCATCCTCTATTCTTGAGTTTCAATCTATGAAGTTAGAAACTTGTGTCAGTTCGTTAATAATACAAAGCTGATATGAAAGATAGTTAGAATTCAATAAGGGCTAGTATGTGAAAAGAATGCATGTAAAGGAAAAAATTAATAAATAAAAGTATTGATGTTTACCTTTGAAGGTTCAAAATAGACATGAGTTAATTGAATTATTTTGCAATGTTGTTGTGCCCCAACATCTATAATTGTAAAAGATCTCATATGTAATAACACTGCAGCAAATATATCAGTAAACAATAGGCTTGCAATTTTTAATTTTTTTACATGTCTTATATCTTTGTGTTGACCTTGGTCTTTGTTGGTTTCCTGAATCTCTTTCTTTCAGATTTCATAGGGGCAGTAAGGAATATGACCAACCTTTCCTCTTAATATAAGTCATTTGGTGATATGGTTTCCCCAAGTAGGCTGGCAACTCAGATGAGTTTTATGAAGCAAGGTAGTTCTACTACAGGGCTTACATCTCAGCTGGGTGATATGAGCATGCCAGAAGTTGTTGACAAGCTCAGAATGCTTGCGGGATCTTTGGCTGAGAGCTTGGGTAGGAGTAGCTCAGATGATGGTAATTAGACAACGGTAGTGGAGTCCAGCCTTATATCCCATATTTTCAAGTTCGGTCCTGGGACGAAGCAACAATCATTTATGAGAGCTTTGCAGACATGTTAAATAGGATATCCTTTTCCACAAGAAAGCGAGCTAGAGATCTGAATGGGAAAATTTTGCTGCCTTTGAGTATGACAGAGTCCTTGGTAAGAATTTACGCAAATTCAAAAATACAAGGTTCCATGGTTTTTGTCTTGAGTTCATGAATGGGCACGTTTTTATCCTGACAGTAAATGTGAGGTTTGTTGGATGTTTTAGTCTAGGTTCATTTTTTCCCTAAACAATGAAACAAACTAAATGGGTGCAAAAGACAAAGCAGATGCATTCCATATCAAGCTTGAAAGCTTAACTGTTATGCAACATATTAGATTTCGAATTGTTTTACTGGTCATTTAGCCATTCCATTGGTGGTTGGATGTGGAATTGGCAACTTAGCTCAAACACATGTTAATCCATAAGGTTGTTTTCCTTATCTTTTCTTTCTGATTGTTGCATTAGAAGGTAGAGGATAGTATTCATCTTCCTTTGGGATTGACTCACCAATTCATCTTACCAAAATAACCAACATAAATTGCAATGGAAAAGTTATTTCAGGAGACTGCTCCTTGCAAAATTTGAGCAAAGTGAGGTTGTGCAACACATCCGCGAAGCATTGCAGAAAGGGTCGGTACTTAATAGCAGTTAATTTGACATCCTTTGTCAAAATCTCTGCCTCAAAATAGAAGCTATACTAAATATTTTGATTTTTGATTCATGTCACTTTAGGTTCGAAGGATGCGAAACAGTGAAAGAATGAGAAGATTGCAGGAACTTGTGCCAAACATGGACAAGATAGATAATTTTCAAATATTTTAAAGATGTGTTAAGACATAAGATTTGAGAAATTTATATTCAATAAAGGCTCTCTGTTTATTAATGCTTGATAATTGTTTCTTTGTTAACAATTAAGGATGTATATTGTTTCTTTGTTTTTTGATATCTGATACCATTGTATGTTATATTGTGTAACAACCCAAAAATCCACACAAGAACAACACAGTGAAATACAGGATAACTTTTTTTTTTTTTTTTTACTTGCTTGACACATAACATGACGCAACATGTCGTCACCAAGGATACAACTAACACTGTGAACAACTTGATACAAGGATGGCCATAAAGGTAGCACGGAAACGTTCACACCTATCAAGGACAATTTACTTTTCTTTTTGACAAGACAACATAGAAGTCCAATCACAGAACACACTTACAGTTAGGGCCAACCACAATGAGATATTCTTGAGGGTTATTTATTTTAATAAGGACATCTTGCAATTCTTAGCTTACGTTTTCAAGGAGGCTCAAGATATGATTCGTATAATTCAACTTGTCAAGTCAAGTTTATTCCTTTGACACTGAGTAATTATCTTTAAATCTTCTCTATTATGAAATTTATTTACTTAATTCGTTTATCAAGAAAAGGGAGTATTTAAATTCCACAAGGCCATCTGCTCACCACTAACGCTACTAAGATTCGTTCTTGCCCACAAGACAACATGGTTTTAAGTTCAACACACTTAAGAGAAGAGATACAAGGTGCCTTGGAAAAAGGGTTAGAGGGAGAAGGTCGAGATGAAACATTTTTAGGACCTCATTAGTTATTGCCAGTATTTAATTGAAGCTAGGGCTCTTAACCAGAATTACCAACAACTTTACTTAGGCTTCGCTAAAAGTATTAACAAGGAGTAAAAATTTACTTTCCAAATGGCGGTGAGAAAGATGGTGAGGTCTCCAATTTGTTTTCTCTGGCTTATTAAATCTTATCATCTTCAAACAACTAACAGTTCATTTCACCTTAGGGTCATTTTACAAATTTCACTGTAAAAGGAAATAATGTTCACTAGAGGAGCTAGGGTTATCATGTTATAAATTTTACTTGCAATGATAGTCTTGCCCTTATTTACTTAAAGAATTTCTTGCTCTCAAGTTGGTGACCCCTACGTTACTTTATTTGAATACAACTTTTAATTTAACTTCCTGAAGTATTAAACAATCCCATGTTAGTTTACTTATGACACTTTATTACTAAGTCATGTCAAGGTTTAACTCAAAATTTATTCTCAAGGCAAAGTTGTAGCAACACTCATTTACAAGAACAAAACAAGATTACATCAATTCTTAAAATACTGATACTCCAACAAAGTCACTCAACAACAATAACCAAATTTTCTTATAATTTCAATGATGGTCAAACAATACAAGGTTTCCAAAGTTCAGATGACAAAGTCCACAATACTTTATACTAAGACATTAATCCTCTTTTAAACTTTCCACTGGACGTTAACAATAGTTGAACAACATAAAAAGGTTTCGAGCAAAGGATCTTCTCAACTGAGGTTGATGACAAAAGTCTACAAATGTATCCCTCATCTACACGCAAAATCCATCTGCAGAAAATTTTCTACAAGAGTCAGTTCACGAGAACTGAGCAAGATAAGGCTACACAAAACCACCATAACTATTATCTAACAATATCACGAAAAGGAAGCACTTTATTACAAGAATTGGTTCAACCTCTAAACACTATTAACACATCAAGTTATAATAAAGTCTTCATCATGCCAATCGAAGAAGGAGAAGACCTTGTACTTCAGTTAGGAGTAAAAGCAACGAAAGTATAGCAATCGTAAGAGAATGGCCCTTGGCCCTATAAGGAGAAAACAAATAATCTAGCAAAAAACAGAATTCCCATCAAGTAAGTAATTAAACCATAATTACAAGATTAAGATTTGATATATACACCAACCATCTAGATATTTATCAAAGGTACCAAACGCATAGACTAAATTAATATATTTCTAAAAGAACAAGAGTTGATCGGCCCAAGAAAGGGGAACCACAGGTTTCAAAAATTAACACAAAAAGCCATGTAAAATCGAGTTTCAAACCGGAAATCAAATAAAGTATACACACAGCATAAGTTTCGAGGTGAAAGCAAAGTATATTAGTTTTGACCATTAACTACAAAGATTTTCCAATCATCCAAGAAGGGTCAAAGTCTTACAGGCTAGTAGCAAACATGCGAGAGAAGAAGGGGGTTCCGTCCAACAAGAGTATACAATAATGTCATCAACAAATTTTTATAACACTAAGGATTTGCAAACCTCCACTACAATACTAATGTTTGGTTAATTTAAAATAAATTACCCATATCCCAAAACAACCATATTTTACGGCAACCCTTGGTAACACAGTCAACCGTCGCACAAATAGATACAAACATAATTTCTAAGTGACATTATCAAAACAAAACCTTCCGCTATGAATCCATAAGACTATCAAATGAAAGATGAGTTTTTTTCCCGAAGATTAATCACATTTAAGGAAATTTCCATCACAAACTATTACGGTAATTACGTGCATAAAAACCCTGACCAATATTAATTAATAGCGTTAACATTACAAGGGAGAAAATAATGCAAGTTAGGAAGAATAGAAGAGCGCCATCAACAATAATTCACAGAGGGGGATTAGACCAAAACTATTCTAGTGTCAACGAGGTACTGGATTCGCACAATGAAACCTCCAGCTTAGTTGATTTGAAAAGCTAGTTATGGTTCAAGTTGATAGGGATGGTCAAGGTACTTCTTGAGGATGGCCTTAAAAGCCTAGAACACGTGAAAGATAGATAAGAGTCTACAAGATGCAAAACACAACCACAAACCTTTTCATTCGACCAGTTTTAATACCAAAACTCTAAGCTGGCTAGCCCAAGCATTGCTCACACTAATCCTAAAACCTTTCTTTCTCGATGCCAAAAGGTTATCAAAGGAACTTGCGAAGGGGCTAACAAAAAACAACGCCAAAAGACAACTTGGGTGCTAGAGAGGAGCTTCATAGTTATCGTAACTTACTTCCATAATATCAAAAATACTAGTTGATCAACATAATAACTTGCAACTCAATCGCAGAGGAGAATTAATACATAAACAAAAAGACGAAGGTCTATCATTTGAGTAAGAGAAACATAACATTCAGAGGAGAGGGCACACGCATCCTTTCGACCCACATACTATCAACGATAAAAGCTAAAACAAGAAGAAACAAGCAGAAAGGGAAATCTCCCATCATGACATCCAACTGACAAAACAATGCAAGGAAAAGTGGTTCGATTTCGCAATAATTGTAAATATAATAGCAGTAGAAAGGTGTAGAAATATCTTTCCTGTTTCTCCAGCTTCAACAGGTCGTACAGACTCCACACAGGCCAGCATAAAAACAATAGCATGAGACAAGGATGTGAGTACTGCTGCTGGCGATGTCAAAGGGCCAAATGTGATAACTGGATAGACAGATGGGGTAGAAAATTTAACAGTTGAGTCCTTTCACAGATCCACCTCACACCGCCTTGTAGTACACTTCTGCACTGGAAACAACTCGAGGAGATTGTCTTCCATCTTCCCTCGCTTCAGCAGTCCTATGAGATCATCAAGGCTGTTATCAACCAAGTACTCCTTGAAAAAGTCTGTGATGAATAAAAGCACGATGCCCTTGGCCACAAGATTGTCTTTAAGCAGAGGTTGAAAAAACCGTTTCTGGTGGAAGCCCAGACAGTTTCTGAGAGAAAGTGAGTGCGGTGAAAATAGCAGCTTCTTTCTTTCATTTTCCTCAAAAAGCTCAAGGGACTGTAAATACTTTCGCATAACATTTTCAAGATTCTTGATTAGAAAGGGTCTCCTGCGTAATATCTTCTGAATATAAGAACAAACGGCAAGATACTCTGCCTTGCAGGTTCACAATTCCAAACAGCAAAGGTATGCCGGTCACATTCTTCAGGCTTTCAATAAAATAGCTAAAATGCCTTGTCTATGCTCTTCAATCCCCAACAAAATTCGAAGCTACACAGCTGTCACGTTTTCCAGCAGGTTCAATAATTGCAAAATAAATTGTGCTTTCATGAATATTCTGATATGAAACAGATCGGCCTCTATGAGGTTCTCTTCCATGAGTTACATCGTACAACAAGTAAGATCTCAATAGAGAATCTTTGTAAATAAATTTCATCAGGTCTGCTGGTAACACCCTCACTGTCACATAATTGATTTTGAAGATACAAACTCAGTACATGTTCTGGATCTGAAAAATATCCTGCTACCTTCATCTAGGTAGGAACATTGTAATCGATGATAGATAAATCATTTAAACATATAGTTTAGCAGCATCTTCTTTACAGAATAGAGGCGTAGTATCCGGCATCGAGTATAAAACATACTACATTTCTGTGTTACAGCAATTTCTCAAGATCTACATTTTTGAACATTATATTCACGAGTATATGAGCAACCATAGAAATATCTGTTGCTCAGGAATATCAATGATGCAAATACTTACCTTTTCAAACTGTTATCGTCCTACAAAGAACACGCCTAAGATACAAATGCATGCAAACAATACCACTTTCCTGATATCCTCGATTACAAGCGTGACCAGAAATTGTTTGTCGACGCAATATTCGTGAAATTAGATATAAAAAAAAAAAAACAAGTTTCTCTTACTTCTCATGGTGGATCTTTGAAGCGCTTGTTGTATTGAGGAGGAGCTACTGAAGCATTGGGTGTGTCGAACATAGATGGATCGATAACTTCCTCTGAAACTTTTTGCATGTCTTGGTGTGCCATAGTGTTTGCTGAATGAACTAAATATTGGCGAAAAAGTAGTTGCTGCCGCTGCTCATTCACATAATTATTGTTGATTGATGAGATCTGATCTGTATACATTGATAAACTCAAATTTGTCTTTCTAACAAACTCCCCAGGATCGACAATTCGCTTGCTTTGAAACGGAGAGACAACGAACTGATCAATTTCAATATCCTGCTGATGGGATCTTGTAAAGTCAGAATAATAGTGAAAACTCTTATTCAGCTCCAGATCAATTGCTGCGACTCTCCAAAACAGGGGTTTCCTTCCCCCAAGACGCGGCAGACAAAGGCATCAGGAAGTCAAAGAAAGTAGAGCAGGTCATAAAGGATACAGGTCTGAAGTGGTTGAAGGGTCGCTGAAAAAGACTGGTGGCCAACTGCCCCGAATGTGTATCTTTCACCAGAGAATCTCACATGAGCAAGGCAGGATGGTGGAGGCAGACCACAAGGTCAAAAAAAAAGGTAGCAAATCAAAAATAATAATAAATGGGAGGTGGTGCGGCCACCCACAAGATAAACTCCAACACGGTAGCATTAAAGAAGATTGAGGAAATGGCAGGAGGCCATCAAATCCACCCACCTCCAACCCAAAACAAGGAATTAAAGAATCCAAGGACAACAATGCAGTCTACATCTCCTCACGTCTAGCCTATCACATCTAAAATCCAACGTGGGAGGAAAGCAATGGAAGCAACAATAAGTTCACCTCAGAATTAAGCATTGCAACGAGGCACTACATATTGTCCCTTATGAGAAACGTTATTGTCATCAAGTGGTATACAACCAGACCTCTTGCTTAATGAGGTTGTCAAGGCTCTCTAGTTAATAATGCTTGATTTTCTATTCCAACAAGTTACACTGACCTTTTTTGGTCCTAGAATGTTTACCACATGTAGCAAGAACAAACACTGCAAACATGCTAGATGAGGCAGTTGAATAGATCAAGCTCCTTCAGTGACAGGCTCAGGTGATATAGAATGCAATGTTGCAATTCGTTCTTGATTTTCATAGGCTCAAATTCCTCATGGTCCAATTCAACATACATGAGGCCCACATAACATGATAACAACTCTGATAAAGTTGGCTTGATCTGTTGTAGGATCTTTCTGAAATTTAGTCCAATTGCACCTGTTCAAGTAAATAAGCCCCCAAAAAATAATTAGATAATATAAGCATGCTGAGGGAGGGTGGTAAAGTTGTGCATTTGAGGATTTTGAGCTAACAACTAACAATGTCATTGCTAAGATGGAAACAATCCCTTATCCGACTATGACATGTTACAGTCTCTCCAAGTCTCATCTACGTGTCTAGTTAAGCACACCCAAATAATCAAGAAATGTACTATATTTGTATCTTCCTGTGCTAAATTAGATTTTTTATCTCTGCCATGGCATTTTTGAATCTACATCAATGTTTGCGGTTGAATGTTTTGAATCAAACTGTAGGATTGAGGACAAGTTACATGCATCTTACATTTGGAAATGTTTCCAATTCAAATTATTAACTCCCTACCATGGGAACATAAGAATACTTAGTCTAAAAACAATTTGATGTTTCCATTGCACTCTAAAACAAAGTAGAGTTTCACGTTAATTGTAGCAAAGACTCCTTTAAGACAGTCAATTTCAATTGCAGGATTGTTCAAGTAAATGAATAATTCATTTCAGGAGATAAAAAGCTTGGAGGGGGTTTACTAGGATGGTCGGGCAATGGAAAAATAGTACAAGATGTTTCTTTCTACTTGGACCGCCCAATGCAAAGCCAAATAACACAGTTAAGATATGGTGTAAAGGAAATAAACAATGGATGAATTTTAGGTGAAAGTATTACCCTGATTTCAATTGCCCCAAGGGAAATATCAGAGTCAAAACTGCAAAGGGTTTGTAAGGAAGCTTCAAAGTCTACATCTCTACCAATCTTATCCTGTATGTACAATGAACACCAATTTAACTAAGATAGATTTGGAAATGGTGAGAATCATCAATTTCTTACATTTAAAATTTAATTTCATTCAATTACCAGCCATCTTGGAGCTTCAGGAATTATGAAAAGCCCAAGAACCAATAAACTACAGGGAATCACTCCTGTATAGCCACAAAACAATAGGAATATTGGCATTTTTTTAGCACGTACTCCATGAAATTTTTAATAATTTTTTTTTAATTATACTCTCTCTTTCATATAATTTCCACCAATATACCTGCAATTGCAAGATGTCTCTAGGAAAAAAACATTCCCTATAGATATGCCATGAAAACACACCGATTGTTAGGGCAAGTTGTTTCACAAATGGTCTCTTAGTTTGTTATAACTCAAATTTTGCAAATGAATATCATAGATCATATGGTACCTTTAAGGACAGCGCCAAGGTTGAGTTCTCAGTAAAAATTGATAATGGGCAAGGATCTTACCATGTTCACTGCCCCAAGACCTCCAGGGAAGTGCTTAGAAGCTATCTCAGCAATGTACACAGGCACCTGAAAAGATCATACCATACAATGCAAACAATTACATGTCCATACTAGGTTGTTTATCTTCCTGACAATTCCAGAGACTATTACCTATTAATATTCAAGGAATTTTTTTATCGGCTATTGTCCTAATGAAGAGAAAAAGCACAACATATGAGAATGCAATATCTAGCCAATATAGACAAATATGAGAGAAGACAATGGTCATGGTGCATTTTGTAAAATAGAGTCTCAATAGTGTTATTAAGAATTTATATTGTTTGGAATTCCTAACGAGGTGGCTTTCTAAATTTTTCTTCATCTCATAATGTTGAAAAGGGTTCCAGTTTTGAATGTTTCTAAAAATACCACTGTCCAACATTTCTATGTAGGAAAGTTTTTAAATAGATATTTGAATACTGTTGTGTTAGGTAATCAATTTCCAATTGCTGTTAGAAACCATCTTTAATAGATTTTTAATTAAGATGATTTTGAGAAACATGGGTCTCTATGTGAATCATAAGTATTTAAACTGGAGCAAACTTACAATAGAAAGAGGAAAAGAAAAATGACGTCCAACTCCCAATTTCAATATTCAAAAAGGCAACAGAAACCAAGCAAAGAGACCAACTACATTCATCTGGATGCTAAAGAGAAAAACCAGTCTGTGAACACAGTAAGAGTCAACAAAAACTCTAGCTCTTTCTGGGAGGAAATAAAGTTCACATACCCTATCTCTGAATGAGGTCGGGATTATACAATGTAATCCATCTCATTCTTCTCCCCTTCCCTCATCTTTTACTAAGGTCTCCTTTGGCTATGTCCTTCATCTCCCTGCTTTTACATCTAAATAATCCCCCACCATTTTTCCCCTTTCCCCTCTTCCACTCCAAGACATCATCCATACTGCTCCAACCCAGCTATCTCTAGGGAATCTACTCTTACTCCTCCATTAGCATTTGATACAGGATACACTCCCCCTGGACTGAATTCAATGGATGTTGTATCTACTGAGTTAGAAACCCAAAAGCCTGATAAACCTCTCCACCAAAACTTCAACATACTGCCAAACAGTAAGGAGTTGGATCATCCAAGCATATATTTAACCTCAGTGAGAGTTTTAACCAAATTTGAATTTGAGATTGAAAATCGAGGGACCAGTTGAGAGATATTGGGCCTCGCGGCAGAGGAGCAATAGGTCCAGAATATGACGCGAGGCACACCTAGCTTGAGTTCGGAGGGAGGCCATCAGGTAGAGATAGAAAACGAATCTGCAGGCCTTGCCTCTGTAGCTCAGTGGAAACGGCCCCGAAATCATTTGAGGGTTTGAAAACCCGTTGTTCTGTACATTCTATGTTGATGAAAAATGCTTTGCCGGTCAAGATCATTGCCAAATGCATTAAAGGAGTGACATGGCCCTGAGTAGAGAAGGGCACCATGACCACGTGTGGTGGATGTGTCACCTAACCATCGATTATCTATTGCCCCCGTTGGATTTCAACGACGCTCTAAGGAGTAATGTTGTCCATTTGATTTTTGACCTCTGTCAGAATCAACGGGTTCAAATCCACTACAAGAACACCTTCGGCGTAATAATTAATAATGTGATATATTGTAAACTTCTAATTATTAGTTCCTCACCACAATTTATTAATTTCAACATATCCACCGATCAAAGGCACATATTTTTTTTCTCAATGTTTATATTTCAAATGTTGGAATATAAATTAAATAATTTATACTTTAAAAAATAATAAAAATGATTTATTTAATTTTTAATTGGTTATTTGTTCATGATAAGACAATTTTTTTTTTCTTATTCAAGTACATCTTTTTCAATAATATTTGAAAGAAAAAATCTACAATTAACAAGTGTCACAACAATTATAACAACTTTAACGTCAACATTTAATAAGTATACACATGAAGTATTATATTCATTTTCAAAATAAAATATTAATAAATGCATGCCACCTATTTAAGAATGCATGATGTCATTATATTTATTATTGTTGAAGGTCTAAATATTATTCTCTTACTTATCAAGCATGTCACACTCAATTTTGTTCTAATTCTTTTATCATAAATTAATTATATTATACTTTTATTAATATTGTGAATTGCAATCTCCCACTTCAATAAATATTTATATATTAAAGACTTCAAACATTAAAACTAATTCTAATTAATCTTTAACAATATTTTTAAACTCCTCTTGAATAACATCTTTTAACAATTTAATAGACTTCTTGTTACATTTGTAGAGTGGCATGTGTCACAAATAATTGTTCTCAGCCCCTAATAATATAAGCATAACAAAACATTGTCATGTAATACCCAAATTTTGTTTCTTTCAAATATTATTGAAAAATATGTACTTGAATAAGACCCAAAATTTGTCTTATCATGAAAAATAGCCAATAAAGAATCAAATAAATCATTTTTATTGTTTTTTTAAATTATGAAATTGTTTAATTTATATTCCAACATTTGAAATATAAACATTGAGAAAAAATACATGTCTTTGATTGGTGGATATGTTGAAATCAATAAATTGTAGTGAAAATTATAATAATATGCCTATGGAACGAACTAATGATTAAATAAATAGAAAACATTTTATAAATATTTTAATGAAAAATATAAAGAATATTGTGTTGTAATTTTTAAAAGTAATATAGTATAGAGTTGTATGCTTTTTTCTTTGGCCATTTTTGCAACGATATTATTCATATATCTCTCCAAACTATGTTTATCATTCATATTAACCTTCAATGAATGTCAAGAAAAAAAATGCAAAGGTTGGTCTTACTGAGTTTTACTGGACAAACCTGTAGTTCATAAAAGCCCATATTTAGAGCTATTAAATCCATGCAAATTTGGGATAATATTTGTAGCTTTTTGGTTAGTGATGTGCATTCTTGACAACAAATTTCTAAATCCTTGCGCTAATTTCAGTATGTCTTGTTTATTTGATATCGTTTCACAATTTTTAAAAATTATTTATATTTAATTGTTTCTTCACCATTTGCACAAGGAGATTAAGCCCTAGGAAAATTAGGCAATTTCTTAGGGTACTAATAGAAGGGGAAACTAAATCCAATGTTTCTCTTATTGTTGGTTATTTTTAAAACTTAGCATTAAAATAATTTACTTGAAAATGCAATATTAATTTACCATTTTATAAATATTATTATATAATAACATAAATTTGATGTATACACATAAAAAAATTATAATACTTTTGCAATTAATAACAAATATGACATATTTATGAGTTCATATGATGTTTTTGGTATTGTTACTCATTCTCCAATATAATGTTAGATTGCGCGAGTGTGTAATTTTTTCTATGAAATGGCTCATATATTTTTATAATGTCATTATTGTACTTAGTACATGTGAATATAATTAAAGGAAAGATACATTTAATTCGCTATTCCTAATTTTTGGGGGAAAATGTATATCATTTTTTATGGAGGAACTAGTAGGCCTAGTCCAAATACCACTCTTTACAAAATCATGGGAGCTACAAAAATTTTTTTATCACTTTACAAAATAATGGTGCTTTCTTGAGGTTCAAGTGCCATCACCCACTTGATATTGGTATAACAAACTTGCAAGAAACCTCGTATAAATAATTGTATTTCTTTCATTTTGAGCACCTCCTCTCTATCCATGGTATATTCCTCAACCTTTTTGTAATAATTTTATAGGATAATTTTTCTAAATTTGTGATTTATTATGATCTTGAAGAAAATTTTAAAATAAGAATACAAACAATTTTTATTTATTTAAATGATGAGAAAAATTATTACCTAAAATTGTGAGAAGGGCATCCACTCCAAATACTTCATCTTACAAGCTTGAGATTCAATAAAAAAAGTTATGCTCATTCAATAATTTATTTGAATATATCATACTAAAAAATTAATAATAAAAAATCTATTTTATTAATATTGACTGATAACTCATGAATATATACTTACTATAAATTTAAAATTTTCAACAAATAAATACCTGTAGGTAGTAAGTGAGGGATTTGTAGTAACATTAATTACGACGAAGGCGTGCTTGTAGTGAGTTTAGACATGTTGGTTCCAACAATAGTCAGAAATCGGGTGGTGCAGAGTTGTTTGTCAGAAATGTGTTGAACTCCAATGGTCTCCAAACACAAGATCCTCAAATTTGACACATTGCAGGCGTACTGACATTCATGTATGTGTGGTTGTGACTTAGGGGTTGTAGATGCAATCTGGAAACCCTGTGTATTTGGCCCAAAACCCTTTAAATACAGTTTTCCACGATTGCAGAGTTATTTTCTTGTGTGGGTCTTTTTTCTTCTAAGTTTACGAGGGTTTCGTTTGCGATCCGTAGCTGCGTGTTTTTGCTCAGGTGGTTTGTGAAGTTGCTGTCAACATGTCTGGTTGGCTCTCTATGGAAAGTGTGTTTGGATTTTTTATTTTTTATGTGTATATGCTAGCCCGAGCTTTGTTTTTTTAATGTCAAAGCTTAGCGTGTTTTTTCAATTTGTTGGGTATTTTTCATTAAAACATTTCCCTTTTAAACTTGAAATTGGGGAATTTGTCCATTTTTTCTTACCCCACTTCAATTGCTTTTTAGTTTTAGTCATTGTTGTTGTTGAAATATTAACCAATGCAAACTATCAGGCGTAAAATGTCCTCATATTTCACGAGGACCTTCACATGAGAGCCCAAGGAAAAAATAACACATCAGAATTGTTGCTTCTACTTCTTATCCCTGTTAGAGGTTTGAATACTTTAGCATAGATGTTTTGTATTGAAAGACATGTACCATAAGGGTTCAAACGCTTTTGACTACCATCTCTCAAAAATATTTAGGCAGTTTATGGCATTATTTTTCAAGATACGGTTTGCTACATAAAGGGAGGAGGAGCTATTCACGTGCCTCCTTTGGGCATTCTGCGTATTCTATTTTTTGAGGGAAGAATGTATCTATAAATACATTTCTATTTTGATTCATATATCAAAAAGTTTAAAGGAAAAACACAATGTTCTGCCTCTGTGAAATTTAACCTGCTATATCATGTTTTGATTCATGTGCACAATGTTTAGACATAAAGAGTATATGTGGTTTTATATTAACACAAGAATATGCCTATTTTAAAATGAAATATAAAGTACGATTTTATCAGATCTGTTTTGATAAAAATTTCTTATTTAACTCTTATAATGTGAAAAACAATCCAAAATTGCAATATGTCAGCTAACTTGCATGTTGAAATGGGTACTTATGCATTGCAGTATACTTTTGTTGTCAAAATATCTATTGAACCTCCAGGTTTAGTCTTAATATTGCTAGAGTCAACAATATAAAATAATAGACACAACATTTAGTATTGCTCACATTCCCATGAAGATAACTTATATGTTTCTCACTTAATTCTTACTTCATTATGAAGTCTTTACATGTTGGTACCGTTGCTTACCATGAAAGTAAACTCCATCCCATCTCAATTTTTTCTCACAATGACATACATCTGTAACATTTGACTACCAATGCTCTTTCCTTCCTAGCATGGTGCCTGCTACTCTTTTTTCCCTTTCATATCCTTATGGACCCTGCAAGATGCCCCAGGTCTCTACAACTTCATCTCAAATATCATTCTCTTCAACATTGTTTCCTTCTTTCCTTTCACAACACAATCATCTTCCCTTTTCTGCCAATATTTATGTTTCCTCTTGAACTAACTATTTCAATTTTTCTCACCCATCTCAGGTGCTTCTCTCTGACTTTGTTTTGTTTCTGGTCCTAGATGCATCTCTAAAATACTGCTTCATTTCTTCGATTCCCTATAGGAACTTCACCTCATCCCTTATTTTTCCTCCTCTTACATAGGTATCAGTTAACAACTCCGAAGTAGTTATTTTAAATAATTTGCTACAGGTGAAGCAACTTTCACATAGTTGTGATGTTTACAACACTAGTCTATTGGTGTGTAAAGTATAAATTGATATCTGAGACTCTCTTTCATGTGCTCACGATTTAGACATCAAGAATGCATGTTGTTTTTATCTTAACACAAGAATATGCCTTTCTAAAAATGAAATATAAACTTGGATGTTATCATTTGTTCTGATAAAAATTGCTAATTTTTCCTCTCATACTGCCAAAAAAAGACAATTACAATCTCTCAGCTAACTTGCATGTTGAAATGGGTATTTATGCATCGCAGTATACTCTTGTTGTCAAAATATCTACGGAACTTACAGAGTTACTCTTAAATTACTGCTATCAACAATATAAAATCCTATACTATCAAGTATCAACATTTAGTTTTGCTCAAATTCCCCATAAAATAACTTATATGTTTTCTTAATAAGTTAATTCTTATCTACTAGACTGTTTCAGTATTGGTTAGGCCTACATAAGGGCTGAGAATAAGTTTTATTAATCATTAGATGCTTTGGTGAATATGTGTGGGAGATACTCTCTCCTCTACTATGAAATGGATTTTTTTTTTTATAAATGTATGATTGACCTATTAACCTTAATGCATTCAAGTATTCCACCAGACATGAAATCTTGACAAAGTTTAGTTGATGCCTACAATGTCTTCAACTACATGACAGAAAGAGACGACTTCTCATGGAATATGATAATTGTAGGTTACAAAAGACAAGGGTTTCCTCAAGAGATATTGGAGATTTTTCTAAAAATGCAAACAACAAGTGTCCAATCCGATCATTTTGTCGTTGCCAACTTTGTCCCTCGCATGCCAAAATGGGAGATTTGGAAAAAGGAAGATGAAATTACGGTTGCGTGCATGGATAGGGTTCTGTCTGTTACCATGCCCATGGTTGTGCCTGGGAAGAAGTCCAAGTTTATTAATATTTTTGTTTCCTGACCTGGGGTATCTGTCAATTGATGCCCAAGAATGTGGAGAAAAATTACAGAATCACTTTAGGGTAGTCATCTCTATAATTGGTTTAGATTTCATTGGCAATGTATGTAATTTCTGAGTTTTTCTTATTTCTTATCAATAGTTGTTTTATTATTTTGTCTGTAGTAAAACATTCCTAGATAACGATTTTGGGGTGTAATGGATTTATGCGTTTATGACTGGTTCACGCTTTTTGTGTTTTACATTAAATGATTGAATCAATTCAGAATAGTATGGGGTCAATAGATATAATTACAAACACTTCCTTCTTGGGTGGAAATTAAGTGGAATTTGTCTTCGATGTTGCCGATAAAGTGGTTTTAGAGATAATTTTATTAAAGTACCTAAAGGGAATGATTCTTCGGCAATAGAACTTATTTACTCATCTTTGTACCAGTGTTTGTATACTAGAACCCTTAAGGAAGTCGCAACATACTAACTCTAACAATTGCATTTTGGAAAATATGTCGTGTTATTGTTGGACATTAAAGTTTTAACTTCTTTCTCTTCCATTTTTTCCACCCTTTTTCTTTTCCACCCACTCACTTCTCCATCCTTTAACCCCTTCTTCTTCACCCTTCTTCCTCTCCTATTGTTTCTCCCTCTCGAATTCAACTCCTTTAAAATATCCTCTGCGGTGTTTCTATCATACATTTCAAGTATGATTTCTAGTAGTTAAATACATCTAAAGCATCCAAAAATAAATAACTTGAATGCCCCACTCAGAGTTTTAACCAAATAATTCAAAAGTGTAATACTTATTTTTATAAGAAGTTTCATATGTATCAAATTCATTAAGTAAAGTAGTGTCACTGATTTCTTATAAATACTTAGTCTTCATATTTACTAGAATGTAATTACGTTGAAGGCGT
This sequence comes from Taxus chinensis, assembly GCA_019776745.2. NCBI lineage: Eukaryota > Viridiplantae > Streptophyta > Pinopsida > Cupressales > Taxaceae > Taxus > Taxus chinensis. Next base: position 595,363,325 of record CM034154.1, on the reverse strand, counting down.
GTCAACAATTCAGTAGGATCCTTTTAACGACACAGTGCAACTTCGACTTGCATGGCATTTTGGTTTTTTTGGATTTTCTATTCAGAAATCGGAACATATGAAATGTGTTCGGTGAGCTGTAATTTAGAAATGTATGGTTTTTGAAAGTTGTTTTCTTGTCAGGTGGATGTGTGCGAGATTGTAGAATAGATAGATAGTGGTATGTGGTAATAACTTACTTTTACGAGCCACAACAATAAACATGTTGGAAGAGATATATTCCTTACTAATAGATTTAGATTCTAGAAATTTAAATGACACGAATCAGGTAGAGTCTGGTCAATTTAATTTGATTGGCTTAATAAATCATGTACAAATTAAATAGATTGATGTGATTGGATGAACAAATTAAATAGATTCATGTCATTTCAACACGATTGAATTGAATTCTTGACGAACTAAATACACTATGTTTTGATGGATTATCTTTTTTAATCGTCGAGACAAGTTAACTGACTACTACATAGAATAAAATGATCATTGTCACTCCCAATATCATTATTAAAATTACCTTTACTAACGTAGCATATGCCCTTTGTTGTCTCCACGCGTAAAAACAGAAAGACGATCATTACTTGCATAAATTCTCTTCCTCAGCTACTACCAACATTGGACAACAATTCAATACTGAGAAAATAGAAAATACATTATCAGATCAAAAAAATGCATTCACACTTCACTCTCTTGAAATCAATTGCTTTATTGATAAGGAAATTCCACTATTGCATATAAGTTAATACATTATATAATTTTATCTACGCCCACTGTAAATGACTTATTCTTGTAATAGTATTTTATAAAATTAAATTAACTTGTCACTCTATGATTCATTGCAATTCTTTGGTCGCAACAATCATGGTGCAAATTTTTGAGACCTTCTGCCACCCCTAAGGATATGTTGTGGAAATCCTGCCAGTCTAACTATTTTGACTTTAATGCATCCCATAGATGAACAAATAAAGACTATTTTTGTTGCAGAAAAATGTCAAAGCTTCAATCTCATGCCAATGCCAAACTGTGATGGGCAGCATTCGAACTTATTGTTGTCTAAATTTCTCATTCGTAATGAAAATGAATGCACTAGCTACTAAAGAAACTAGCCAAATTAGTAGGATAGAGGGTATCTGTTACCTCGGATGCTTGATCGTTGTTGTTGCCAAACCTATGAAATTGAAACGGATTGGATTAAAAAGAGATATGTGGGGGCTGCCCAGACAATGTTGGATCCAAGAAGTGATTAGCTTCCTTGGCAGATATCAACCCTCGTGTTTAGAAAGATGAAAATATAGATCGAGAACTATAAAAAACATGCAGAAACAAAAAATTACTGAATTTGGAAGGATTAAGATTGATTTGATGGATTAAACTGTAAATAAAATGTTACCTAGTCTGGGTCAATGGCAACCCATACTTTGCGTAGGAAGTTCGACGATGACCGAGGAGGGAAGATCTGGAATGAGATCAAATATGCAGGCTTGCAAGCTCTGGAAATTATCTGAGAGCTGCAAAGGTCTGAGTATGATGGAATCCACCTGCAGAAAGATCCTGGAGGGATAGAGACCAGAAAGATTGATAAAAAGATGGTGAAAAGGACTCTACGTCTGATAGAGTGCTCAGGAGGACATAAACAAAGAGGAGATGAATTGAGAGTAATGGTAAGCAAAAGGGACTGTGGAATGCTCCGAAATAGAAAAGATAGTACCGGCAGGGCAGGTCGACGGTGATTGAACCAGAAGTTAGATGGGGCCGAGAAGAACCGAATAAATATGGCAACCTGCATACCAAACGACTAAAGTGGAAGACTGTTGAGTGATGTGTGGGTGTTAATGTAGATGCCTCTCTATACTTGCAAAAGATTAGAAATGAGCAGACATACAATAAAAGTGATAAAAGCTAATTTGAGAAATGGAAGCTCATAAAGAAAGCTTGTGAGTGATGCAAAACATGTTTGATGATGGATGAGATGTCTGTAGCTATCACAGGTAGCTCTAGAAGTCACGAAGAAGTTATGGTTGTCTGATTGCTTGATTGTCAAGTGATTTTCCCACGATTGATTAATGCCCATAATGGAAGGAAAACACTTTTTTTAAAGCAGGTCGATGGTGACCAGGTTGGGTCGACACTGATCACGGGGAAAGTTTCCCCAATGGGCATGATTTTTTATTTAAGGCAGGATTTCGATGCTTTTTGAGGCTTAGGCAAGTGCTTTAAAGCATATTGGCGGGATTATATGACTTGGGGATGAATCCAAGGTAGTTAGGGCATAAAAACATATGGGATGAAAGCTAGGAAAGCAAAGTGATTTATATGTAGGATAAAGCATCCTAATTAGAAGGTTGGTTGGGGCAATGAGAATTTAAATGATTAATTAATGAATACAAATTAATTAATTCATAAGGATTAATGTGAATGGGATGTGCATGTAAAATATTAAATGATTAATTAATTAATTAATAAGGATTGGACGGGCATTTGATTGAACAGGATGGATGATTGAATTAAAATATGCACACGTGGGAAAATGAGGGAATAGATACCGATTTTAGGTGTCTACACTTATTTTCCAAAAGGTACCAGAGTCGATTAGATATCCATCATTGATTTCCTCCATGGCTTACATTAATTAACCGTAAGTAATTTTGTGCTCGTCTCTTGCAATCGTAGTATCTGTGTCTACATTGATCAATGATATATTCCCAATGTTGGTTTGACTTTAAGGGTAAGCTTCGGGTTTACCTATCTATCACGTACATTTGCAGTTGACAAGATGGTCAACTGTAGACAATTTAAAAAAATAAAAATGTCTGCAACGCAGTGGTTGGTGGTGGACCTGATAGAGGGAGGGTTGTTGGATCAATTTTAGTCCACTGCACTCCTAATGTGCGTGAGACTTAGGCCCAGCCGCTTCGGGTTTACCTATCCACTGCACTCCTAATGTGCGTGAGACTTAGGCCCAGCCGCTTCGGGTTTACGTGAATCTTAGGCCCAGCCATAAGATTCTAGGCATTGCAGCTTGACATTTCTTATCATCCTTTCCCCAATTGAAAGAAGACAACATAGAAATATATGGAATTATTATTGACCAAAAACTATATTTAGGCCATGAATTCTTCAAACCTATATTTCAAACATTCATGATTGTTTCCAAAGGAAAAGTGAAAGCATTTTAAAAAGATCCACAAAAGGTCAAAAAAATAGTATATAAACAATCAATATTGTTCACCCCTTAGCGTAGACTTGCTTCTCTAGAAGCAACCAATATCTATGTTGAAGGTGTGTAACAGTGCAGGAGAAGCCCCACGACGATGCTCTCCTGCTTGCCCTGTTTCACATTTTCTTCTGCTGTGTCAATTTCACCACTGCCAGCGTGCTTCTCCAACATCCTAACACCTTCCCTCATATGTAGTGCCTACCTTTCTGTCATTGTCTTTTCTCATAGCATGTAATTGAATTGTTTGAGTATAACAAACTCTCAATCTTAATCTGTTTGTCATCCTAGGGCCACAACGGGCTTGCTTAATTTTACAGACGAGCTTTAGTCAAACAGCGGTATATAAGTGTCGAGTGCTTATAAGATTGGTGCGCAGTTTTACTATGTCAAATACAATGTCATCCGGGTTGCAAATTTTGGTAATCCAAAAACCTTATGTATATGTCATTATTATTAATTTTAAAAATAATTGTTGTTCCAACTTCCAAGGACAACATTATGTGATTGTTCCCGACAGTCTGAATTCGATCTATATTTTCCTTGTAAAAATTACGTAAACATCAATAAAATTGTACAGAAGTTCGAGGATAAGGATGCATAGTCAATGCGGTCAATTTCTAACTCTATCTCTCTCTTCTTTTATAAATATCATATTCATTGTTCATTATCTGCAATTCTAATATTGACATGATAACTTGGTCCAATTTTCTCTTCTGTCTTTCGTCGATATTCTTGGGAAGCAAGAAGAACTTGAATTGAGACATATGAATATTTATGTTTAATCATGATGCATGAAATGAGAATGACTTCATAGTATATCCATATTTGAAAATGATTACAAATGATTCACAAGGACGAGCTTATTCATCACCACATGGTAAACAAATTCTCGTTAACTTTGAGAGTAATATAAATCTAAAAACCGTATGCATAGGCGGCAGGGAGATCGTGAGGTTAAGTTCAAGAGATGCATGATATGGACCATCTTTTTTTATCATTAAAATTAACTACAAACAACGAGATAGCCACGAAAAATCAATAATGAAAAACATTTCTAGGCAATGGGGCCAAATAAACTTCGAAAAGACAATAATGGAAAATATGTCTACGCAATGGGGCCAAATACACTTGGAAATATTTGTTAAAATGGAGAACTTCGATGTACTAAAGTTATACCATGATGAATTTGGTAACTGTTAGAAAATATGAAATTGATTTAAATTCATTAGGAGCATTTGGGTTTACAAATAATTTGAATAGTAGATTATCATATTTTCATAGTTCTTTCAATTTGAGACATTTATAAAGTGGTTTATTATGTTTGCAATATTTTCTAGAGTTTAAAACATCTTTCATAAGTTAGCACGAGAACATTTTTCAATGACGTAACATTTGGTACAAGATTAGATCACTTGGTACATGATTAAAAGACTTCAAACAACTATGCACATAACCCCTAGATTTGTGCCCAAAAAATCACTTTCTTTCATAAGTGGTATCATATAACTCTTTTCCATATCTTCATTTTACCATCATATATTCATCTCAATGGTGTGTATCTTCTTATGAAATTGTAATCTCTCTATGTTTATTTGAGCAAATGTGCACATGCATTCAGTCGAAAGGCTCACACACTATTTTCATTATGATTATATTATTGTTGGATTGATACTTAGACATTTTGATTATTATATTTTGATTAGTAGATGATAGACTATGCAGATATTTGGACTATTGATATGTTGTGATTCACATTTTGATTACGATACAATAGATGACATTGATAGATAGTTCGATATATGTTGATTTGCATTATTTGAATTTTATACTAACATGTCATATTCTGGATGTGTAGTCTTATGTTGGATAATTTTGAGTTGATTATTATCTCATGGATGTTAGAATCGAATTATTTGATATGTTGATAGATGATAGAATTACTTAATTTTGGATGATGATTATTGATTTCTATGTATAATATTATTTCTCAATGTTGTTGATGCAGCCATGAGGCCAGAGAGGTATTTTGTTTGTGTTTGCAGGGACATTATATCATACATCAAAAGGGGATAGGGGACCAACCACAAAAGAATGTTGGATGTTTTGCAACATGGCCAAATTTGACAACTTGTGTCTAATGTTTATGTTGTGTTATTGCATGCCTAGTTAGGAGGTTTCCCATGGGGGGTGACCTCACATGTGTGACCATGGGGTGTAATGTTTTCCCTTATTTTAATTTTGTGTGTTTTATTTTGTGTTATATGTATTTAATTATTGAGAAATTTTAGTCACTTTATTAGCAATTATTAATGTGTCTTGATTAGCTAATCCAACTTAATTTGTTAACTAAAATAAGGATGTGACAATTGGATAATTATGAGGGTAGATGGTCCTTGAAATATTGTGGATGTAAATTAGATTTTTGTTGGGTTTTGTGTTGTGTACTCCTTCCCAACTTCAAAATTCAGATTTTGACTTGGAGACCTTTTTGGAAGCTTGTGGGAGAAGCTAAGCTTGTCCCATGCCTCTTAAATTCATCCAACAACCATACCTATGGTATGGGGAGTTAATTTTAGACTTATTTATGCATTTTGGAGTGTAAAAAGTGAAAATAATTGCACTTTCCTACTTACCACAATTAATTTGTCCTTGATAAGCATGGTGTGCAAGTTGGAGTGTCATGTGGGCATGTCATAAGTCTTACATGTTCATTTATTGTCTTGGGCATGGTGTTTGACTTGTGTGTTGGAATGGAGGAATGATGAAGTGACATCCTACATGGATCCACCTCATCATCCTCACATCCCATTTCTATTTATTGATTGAATTTGAAGGATTTTGGGTTACTTGTCTTTTTTCTTCTCTTGCACTTTTGGAAATTTTGTCTTGAGTTGCATGCTTAGAGCCTTTTTGGAGTTGCATTTTGGATTGTGCTTGGTTTGAAGGTGTTGAAATATTGTTGGAGTGAATATTTTTTAGAAGCTTAATGGAGAGGTAGGATCTCCACCTTTTTTATTTCTTTATTTATGTTTGTAGATGTGAAAAAAAAAATTTGTATGATTATTTGCATGGGTGTTGTGAATGTGATATTTTGGGGTTGGGTAGTTTTCCTTAAGAAGGGAGTGGGAGATGGAAGTATGGGACCATTGGGGAGGGAAAAGGGATTTGTGAGGAATGAATTTTGGAGGGAGTGTGATTAGGAGTTCCACCTATGGGGAGTGAAAAGGAAAACATGGAAATATTTTTGCATATTGCAAGGGGAGAGATAAGGATGTATTTGAATGTTTTGTATTGTGCACATGGAGGATTTTGGGTAGAAATCCTACTTCACTTGGGAGGAAAAAGGAGGTGGTTCCATATTCCTTGTCTCCTTTTGGCTTGATGTCAAGCCTATGTGTTGTTGAGAAAGTTGTAAATATTGTTGAGTATGTCCATTTGAATGTGTTGTATGTTTTGTGGATTGTATGTTTTTGTGGAAGCCATTTTTGTAAAGGTTGTCAAAGTTACATTATACTCCCCATTGTTCTTTGGTTGGGGATTAGGGGGCCAATAAGGGGATGGATTCTCCTCTTATTGGATTAAAGGTTGGGTGGAGAGTATCACTATAGCCCCTTTATTTGTATTATGATCCAATTTTTTGAAGAGTTGATGGATGCAAGTTTGAAAGCTAAAAGTTGGAAGAAGAAGATTGAAATGAAGATTTGTGTTTGAACCCTTGGAAGAATATCTATGTTGTAATTTGATCCATATTGTTCCCACTTAGAGTGGAAGATTGTAACCTCTTGTATGTTTGAAAAGAAGCTTTGTATATTTCATTTATTCAAATTTGTAATGTTATAGTGAAAGGAGAAAGCTTAAGTTGTATAGTTTCCTTGAAATGAAACTCTCCTAAATTTGTATGTTATTCAAAGTTACAATATATACAAATATATGTATATGTATATGTGGAAAAGAAATATGTTATTTGAAATGAAGTGTTGTTGAGTTCTTTTTGTTTTTTTTGGTTTAAAATTGAATATGTGAAAGAGAATGAATTGTAGTTGATGTTATACTCAAATTTTACATTTTATTGCAAAAGGAAGAATAGAGAAATGAGTTGATGTTTATGTAATTTTGAGTTATGAAACTAGATATATTATCAATCTATCAACCAATGAATGGAAGACACCTTAGTTAAAATTAATATTGCATTAAATACCAACTTAAGTAGAAAACTTTTGAAAAATGCATTTATTGAAGGTTCTATTTTTTGGGAAATAGAACCGTCCGCCCTGTGCAGAGTGGTGGTTTCAGAACTACCACCCAACTTAGAGTGGCAGTCGATGAACCACCCCCAGGAAGGGTGGTAGTCATAGGACCACTGGTCTGGGTAGGGTGGCGGTTTCATCACTTTTGACAGAAAAATAAAATTCCAACTGTGCAAAACCCAAATTGAAATTTAATTGAAATCTAAGCTTTAAACCATCAAAAGAAACTACCAACAACTAGTAATTAATTAAATTTAATTGTTTAAGCCATTTCAATCCTTTATGGGCACCCAAATGTGTAAAATTCATAGATTTAATGAAATGGGTTTTCCCCCCAATTGTTGAACTCAAAGAATGTTTACATTAAATAACAAAAATAGATCCATGGTGGGATCTCTACATTAAGCAAATGAGAATCTTACAATAGTAAAACCTTTACAACTAAAACCAAGAAAATTTCTCCATGGTTGCACTTCTTGCTCTCATGGCTTCTCCTCCTTCTCCTCTTCCAAAACCTGTAAAACAAGAATGAGCAAATGAGGTTGTTTTAGGGGCAAATAGAAATAAAAGGAAACCCATAAGGATATTTAGGGAAACCCAAATCTAAGGGCTAGGATAGATTCAATCCAATGGCCCAAATTAAACCCTACCTCACTTAAGTGGGAGGTATTTTGTGGGAATGAAATTTAAATTAAAAAAAAAGTGCATGGGTAATGGGGTGAATGGGGCCACTTAGTGGCTAGGAAAAATAATTAAACTTTTTTGTAGAAAATAAAGGAATCTTGGTGCATGATAATTAATTAAACTATGGAACTTGGTAAATGTATTGTTTTAAACCATAAATATATTTTAGGAAGTAAATTAATAATATTTAATTATTAATTTAATTCTTGACTTTCACAAGCTTGTGTAGAAAGACTTTAACCAAGAAATTTATTAATTATGGAAATGTCTAACCTTGCAAACCCCTTTTAAAACAAAAAAAAAATTACCGTAAACTTGACTATTAAATTATTAGTTCTATTTTGTTTTGAGAGTAGAACTTTGTGTGTGTTACACTTGGTATCAGAGCCATGGGTTCAACACTTGGACCCTGGGCACACTTGGAAACATGAAACACAACAAGAAAACCTAGTGCAACTCTAAACCTAGAACACACAACATTGCATGATATTTTAAAATGTAGAAAACTTAGAAAACTTAAACAAAGCCTAGATGATGATAAACTAACTCTCATCTTGGTCTATGCAGGAGGAAAACTAGATGAGGGGTCCTTACATGTGAACCTAGATCTACCACCCCCAGATCAGGTAGTAACAACTATATTTCCTCAGATACTGCAAACACTACATGATGTTAATGCCACTTTACGCGCATAGGATCTTTAGGAGGGCGACCTAGTAGATATGATGGAGAGCCATCAGTGGAGGCTCGTGCACCAGCACATCACATAGTGCCAAGGATAGGGAAGAGCACTCCCACATGGAGTCAGTTGGACATGAGTCACCACCTAGAGAGACACAAAGATAGAGCTTCGGGACACAGAGACAAATCTAGGAGCCCTAGGCCAAGGGATGTTCATGTGGAGAGACCTAGGGGCCGACAGTCAATAAACAATAGAAAGAGATACTAAATTACACCTGCCACATTTTGCTGGAGACATGGAGGATTTCAGGATGAGGCATGGTTGGTTAGCTTGAGGTGGATGCTTCAAGCTATGCCCTTATACTAGCAACACATGAAAGATCATGTTGTTATCCACCTTCTGAGAGATGGAGCTAGAGTTTGGTGGAGGAATGAGGAGAATAAGCTCCATGTAGATTCTAAGATAGTTACTTAGGAGCTCTTTGAGGAGTATTTTAGGAGTAGATACATATCCAGGAGATTCATCCAGCAGGGGATTGATGAGTTTCATGATCTGCGACAGGCCTCCATGATAGTAGCAGAGTATGAGGGTTAGTTTTTTTTATCTTCTTCAGTATGTGGACTACATGTAGGATGAGAAGGTTAGGGTTCACAGGTTCATCAGGGGCCTGAACTTATACTTGGGTGGGGTAGTGCACATTCATTTCCCACAGACTCTATCAGAGGCTGTGGAGAAGGCCTACATTGCAGAGGAAACTAAGGGGAAGACTCAACAGGCTTGAGATAGAGTGAGGAGCCGTATACAACAGTTGTAGGATAGTAGGTCAAGGGGATCAACTCCTCCTCCTCATGGTGGACACACTTCAACACAGTCTTCCTTTAGGCCTCTCCTCCTCAGCAGTAACAAAAATAGACTTGACCACCCTTTTGACCTCCACAACACCATGATGCTCAGAGAGGGGATAGTATGGCACCTCCAACTAGGGCTCCCAATAGGAAACATGCTCCACCTCACATACTCAGTAGGAGTATGTCCACCATAACACCCAAAAATATCTATGGCAGGATCATCACAGTTCTACAACATGGACTACCAGGGCACCTGGAGGAGTATCTTCTCAGTGGAGAGGACCAGGTAGTTTCTATGGGTGAGGTGTACATGGTCATCATTGGAGAGAGTGCCCTCAAACCCTGTTAATCAGGGTAAGGCACCTGTTTCTGAGCCTATGTTTGGTGACATGGCTAGGAGCCATATGATTTATGTTGTGTTCAAGAACTGCCATGAAGAGCACCAAGGCATGGTGATTGAGACCACAGGTAGCATTGGTGGTATTTCTACCCCTATCTTATTTGATTCAGGCTCATCAGATTATTTCATTTCTCCATCTTTAGTAGAGCGATGTAGGCTGGTGGCAGTTAGGTAGGGCCTTAGTTGGGATGTTGAGATGGCTTCTGGAGCCAAACTCTCAGTGGACTCCTTAGTTAAGGAGTGTGTAGTGGACCTAGGACCCTTCACCATGAATTTGGATCTTTGTATCCTTCCCTTGGGTTCATATGGAGTTATCTTGGGAATAGATTGGTTCTCTACACACAGAGCTAGAGTTGATTGTTACAACAAGGTTATATCTTGTGCAGACTGATTTGGGAGTGGAGTCAGTGATTGTTGGAGTCAGGAGACCCATCTCTATTGATACCATATCTTCTATGCATCTGAAGTGGTGTGTGCGATGGGGTTGTCAGTTATTTCCATCACTGTTAGTGACCAATAAGAGGATGAGACTACATGGAAAATCACTTGATGACCACCCCAATTTTTCAAGATTTTTAAAGATGTTTTTCCTAGTGAGTTTATCGGGTTACCTCCCCCACATGAGATAGAATTTCATATTGATTTGTTTCGGGAGCAGATCCTATCTCACTCGCACCATATAGGATGACCACACATGAGCTATGTGAGCTCAATTTGTAGTTTGAGGGCCTTCTTGAGAAATTCCTAATCCATCCTAGTGTATCTCCTTGGGGTACACCAGTGATATTTTTGAAGAAAAAGGATGGATCTCTGCGTTTGTGTGTGGACTACAGACAAACTGAACAAAGTAACAATCAAAAATAGTTACCCCCTTCCATGGATAGATGATTTATTTGATTAGATGAAGGGGGGCACTATATTTTATAAGATATATCTTAATTCAGGATACCATCAGTTGAGGATTGTGGAGGAAGATATCCACAAGACAACTTTCTGCACATGAGATATGGCCACTATGAGTTCACAATGGTACCTTTTGGTCTGACAAATGCCCCCTGCAATATTCATGAGTTTGATGAATGGGGTGTTCAAGATGTTTTTAGATCACTTCATTCTTGTTTTCTCTTGATGAAATTATGATATACTCATGTATGCGTGAGGAGAATGAAGGAGAACCCATCGATAGGTTCATGTAGTGTCTTTGTGAGTAAACAACTATATGGGAACCTTGAGAAGTGTGACTTTTTCCAGTCATAGGGTTCAGTACTTAGGTCACATTATTTCTGGGGAAGGTATCTCATTTTATCCTTCCAAGATTAGAGCTATTATGGATTGGCCAAAGCTAACCAATGTGACCGAGGTGTGTAGTTTCATGGGGTTGACAGGTTACTATAGAAGATATTTGTTCAGGACTTCTCTTGGATTGTGCACCCACTCACTTCCCTTTAGCAGAAAGGGAATAAGTTTGTTTGGTGTGATGGATGTGAGCAGGAATTCAATACATTGAATGAATTCCTTATGATAACACTAATTCTTACAGTGCCAGATCCTCAGAGGGATTTTTTTGTGTGTACAGATGCTTCTTTGGCAGTAGGATTAGGAGTGTTTTGATACAGAGGGCCGTGTAGTAGCCTTTGAGTCTTGACAAACTCAAGGATTATGAGCTATAATTATCCAGACTCGTGACCTTAAGCTTGCAGCAATTATTACATGATTTGGTGTATTGGCTGTCATTTTCTTCTAGGAAGGAGGTTTATTCTTAAGACAGAACATTCGAGCTTATTTCACCTCTTCACATAACCTAATCTCAACGCTCGTCAATGATGTTGAATGGATTTTCTATGCGAGTATGACATGGAGATAGAGCATGGGAAGGGGAAATGAAGAATGTGGGTTGCAGATGCTTTGCGTTCACAAGGGATATTTATTTATAGGATACTTCAATGTGTATATAGATTATGTGGAATCAGGATTTTGTGGACATCTTCCACATGGCAACTTCTACCTAGGATCTAGAGTAGAGATTGAGTCTCAGAGACATCCCTTTTAGAGTATGGTTGATGAATTTGCATTAGATTTAGTTAGACTTCTTAGACAAAGATGATAGAATATATGTGCCTAGGGATGGAGCTTTGAGATTAAGATATATTGAAATAGAGGCTCATCATGCACCCTATTCATCCCATCCAAGGGTGAAGAAGATGCATTCTACCTTGATATAATAGTACCATTAGAAAGGACTTAAGAAAGATGTAGCTCAGTTTATGTCATGTTGTTTGGATTGTTTAGAGGGTGAAAGTCGAGCATTTGCATCCAGCTGACCTTCTTTACCTGCATACTATATTCGAAGTGAAAATGAGAAAAAATTTCTATAGATTTCACTATGAGCGGCTACCGACATGTCGACATACCACCACAATGGCATCATGGTCATAGTGGATAGATTGATGAAAGTTTCTCATTTTTATTTGGCAAATACCACCTATACATCTAGTGTAATGGTGTAAGGTATACTGAGATGAGAATTTTTAGAATGCACGAGATTCTGTTGAAGATTATTTGTGACTGACGATCCCTTATACACCTCTCATTTTTGGATTACCATGCAATATGCCCTTGGGATGAGTAATGATTTCAATACAACATATCATCTAGAGACAGATGGATAGATAGAGAGGGAGAACCAAATTTTAGAGGACATTCTTCAGATGAACATCATGGACCATCAGTCAAGGTGGGAGGAGTATTTGTACTACATGGAGTTTGTTTATAATAACAACTTTCAAAGTTCTATTGCTATGGCTCCATTTCAGGAACTTTATGACAAGGAGTGCAAGACACTACTGAGTTAGGAAAGATTTGAGGACAGAATATCTCTTGGGCCAACTTTGTTATAGGACATGGAGCCCAAAAAATCCACACACGAACAACACAGTGAAATACAGGATAATTTTTTTTTTTGACTTGCTTGACACATAACATGACGCAACATGTCGTCACCAAGGTATACAACTAACACTAGGAACAACTTGATACAAGGATGGCCATAAAGGTCAGCACGGAAACATTCACACATATCAAGGACAATTTACTTTTCTTTTTGACAAGACAACATAGAAGTCCAATCACAGAACACACTTACAGTTAGGGCCAACCACAAGGAGATATTCTTGAGGGTTATTTATTTTAAAAGGACATCTTGCAATTCTTAGCTTACGTTTTCAAGGAGGCTCAAGATATGATTCATACAATTCATCTTACCAAGTTAAGTTTATTCTTTTTACACAGAGTAATTATCTTTAAATCTTCTCTATTATGACCTTTATTTGCTTAATTCGTTTATCAAGAAAAAGGAGTATTTAAATTCCACAAGGCCATCTGCTCACCACTAATGCTACTAAGATTCGTTCTTGCCCACAAGACAACATGGTTTTAAGTTCAACACACTTAAGAGAAGAGATACAAGGTGCCTTGAAAAAGGGTTAGAGGGAGAAGGTCGAGATGAAACATTTTTAGGACCTCATTAGTTATTGCCAGTATTAAATTGAAGCTAGGGCTCTTAACCAGAATTAACAACAACTTTACTTAGGCTTCGCTAAAAGTATTATCAAGGAGTAAAAGAATTTACTTTCCAAATGGCTGAGAGATAGATTGTGTGGTTTCAAAATTGTTTTCTCCTGTTTATTAAATCTTATTATCCTCAGAACAATTAACAGTTCATTTCACCTTAGGGTCATTTTACAGAATTTTACCATGAAAGGCATAATGTTCACTAGAGGAGCTAGGGTTATCGTGTTATAAATGTTTACTTGCAATGATAGTCTTGCCCTTGATCTACTTAGAGAATTTCTTGCTCTCAAGTTGGTGACCCCTACGTTACTTTATTTGAATACAACTTTTAATTTAACTTCCAGAAGTATTTAAACAATCCCATGTTAGTTTACTTATGACACTTTATTACTAAGTCATGGCAAGGTTTAACTCAGAATTTATTCTCAAGGCAAAGTTGAAGCAACACTCATTTACGAGAACAAAACAAGATTACATCATTTCTTAAAATACTGATACTCCACAAGTCACTCAACAACAATAACCAAATTTTCTTATAATTTCAATGATGGTCAAACAATACAAGGTTTCCAAAGTTCAGATGACAAGTCCACAATACATTATACTAAGACATTAATCCTCTTTTAAACTTTCCACTGGACGTTAACAACAGTTGAACAACATAAAAAAGGTTTCGAGCAAAGGAACTTCTCAACTGAGGTTGATGACAAAAGTCTACAAATCTATCCCTCATCTACACGCAAAATCCATCTGCAGCAAATTTTCTACAAGAGTCAGTTCACGAGAACTGAGCAAGATAAGGCTACACAAAACCACCATAACTATTATCTAACAATATCACGAAAAGGAAGCACTTTATTACAAGAATTGGTTCAAACCTCTAAACACTATTAACACATCAAGTTATAATAAAGTCTTCATCATGCCAATCAAAGAAGGAGAAGACCTTGTACTTCAGTTAGGAGTAAAATGCAACGAAAGTATAGCAATCGTAATGAGAATGGCCCTTGGCCCTATAAGGAGAAAACAAACAATCTAGCAAAAACAGAATTCCCATCAAGTAAGTAATTAACAATAATTACAAGATTGAGATTTGATATAAATAGACCAACCATCTAGAATTTTATCAAAGGTACCAACGCATAGGCTAAAATAATATATTTCTAAAAGAACAAAAGTTGATCGGCCCAAGAAAGGGGAAACACGGGTTTCAAAATTTAACACAAAAAGTCATGTATAAATGAGTTTCAAACCGGAAATCAATTAGAGTATACACACAACATAAGTTTCGAAGCGAAGGCAAAGTATACTAGTTTTGACCATTAACTACAAGATTTTACCAATCATCCAGGAAGGGTCAAAGTCTTACAGGCTAGTAGCAAACATGCGAGAGAAGAAGGGGGGGTTCCGTCCAACAAGAGTATACAATAATGTCATCAACAAATTTTATAACACTAAAGATTTGCAAACTTCCACAACAATTCTAATGTTTGATTAATTTAAAATAAATTATCCATTTCCCGAAACAACCATATTTTACGGCAACCCTTGGTAACACAGTCAACCGTCGCACAAATAGATACAAACATAATTTCTAAGTGACTTTATCAAAACAAAACCTTCCACTATGAATTCATAAGATTATCACACGAAAGCTGAGTTTTTCCCGAAGGTCAATCACATTTAAGGAAATCTCCATCACAAACTATTACGGTAATTACGTGCATAAAAACTGACCAATATTAATTAATAGCGTTAACATTACAAGGGAGAAAATAATGCAAGTTAGGAAAAATAGAAGAGCGCCATCAGCAATAATTCTGAGAGGGGGATTAGACCAAACTATTCTAGTGTCAACGAGGTACTGGATTCGCACAATGAAACCTCCAGCTTAGTTGATCCGAAAAGCTAGTTATGGTTCAAGTTGATAGGGATGGTCAAGGTACTTCTTGAGGATGGCCTTAAAATCCTAGAAACAAGATGAAAGATAGTATAAGAGTCTAAACACGCGAGACGGAAAACACATTGCACACAACCTTTTCATTCTACCAGTTTTAATACCGAAACTCTAAGCTGGCTAGCCCACGCATTGCTCACACAATCCTACAACCTTTCTTTCTCGATGCCAAAAGGTTATCAAAGGGACTTGCGAAGGAGCTAACAAAAACGTCAAAAGGACAAACTTGGGTGCTAGGACGGGGAGCTTCATAGTTATCGTAAACTTACTTCCATGATATCGAAAATACTAGCTTGATCAACATAATAACTTGCAACTCAATCGCAGAGAAGAATTAATACATAAACAAACAGACGAAGTTCTATCATTCGAGTAAGAGAAACATAACATTCAGAGGAGAGGGCACACGCATCCTTTCGACCCACATACTGTCAACGATAAAAGCTAAAACAAGAAGAAACAAGCAGAAAGGGAAATCTCCCATCATGACATCCAACTGACAAATCAATGCAAGGAAAAGTGGTTCGATTTCACAATATTTTTAAATAAAATAACAGTAGAAAAGGTGTAGAAATATCTTGCCTGTTTCTCCAGCTTCAACAGGTCGTACAGACTCCACACGGGCCAGCATAAAACAATAGCATGAGACAAGGATGTGAGTACTGCTGCTGGCGATGTCAAAGGGCCAAATGTGATAACTGGATAGACAGATGGGGCAGAAAATTTAACAGTTGAGTCCTTTCACAAAACCACCTCACACCGCCTCATAGTATGCTTCTGCACTGGAAACAACTCGAGGAGATTGTCTTCCATCTTCCCTCGCTTCAGCAGTCCTATGAGATCATCAAGGCTGTTATCAACCAAGTACTCCTTGAAAAAGTCTGTGACGAATAAAAGCACGATGCCCTTGGCCATAAGACAACCCAATTAATCCAGAGGAAAAGACCATACAGAATGACAAAGTCGGAGAAAAGAAATATCAAGAGATGCTCTCCTCGTAGTCTCCTAGCATTGGATTTACTGCAGGCTCTTTCTCACATTTCCTGTTCTGCCCAAGTAGCTTTCCATTTCCTTCAAGCAGTACTCTCCTGCTTTTCCCAATCTCCACCTACTCTTCTTCTTGCTTTTCATCCCAGAGATGCATACCATACATCAGATTTGATGAAGTAAACAGCATAGTCCAGTCCTCTTAACACTCAGAAAAGAATACTTTTTTTTGAAAGTGAAAATAAAGTCTGATTCCTTCTTATCGCTGCAAGTTTCATATGATGCACCTTGTTATAGTGCAAATGTGCAGCCCATTGCTTACAGCTTGCTTCACTTAGCAGCACCAATAATCTCCATAAGAACATTGTCATTGTTTAAGATGAGAGAGCTGGATTGCATTACCCACAACAATTTCTCTAGCAATATAATCTTGGAGATAAACTTGGTTGCAGTGTGGCAGTCAACATCTGCTAGAAGGCTCTTTTGAACTTAATATAATAGAGTGTTTCTCCACCATGCTTGTGCCACAGAGACTCGATATCATCATTTCATCTTTGTCCAATGAATTTTCTGGCTTTGCTTCTGCCTCATCTCCAAGTCCAGGCTTCTGAAAACACGCAGAGGAATCCAGGGATTTTGGTGCACTTATATCAAGCTGCTCTCATTCAACCCGTGAACAGTGTGTGTGGTTTCAGATTCATCTGCTGCACCTTCCATTCCATCATGGTACAAAACCTCAGAACTCTGTAGCACTCCCAAAGGACTCTTTTGGACAGAGTCAACATGTTCCATGTGTTCCTTTTGGGTGTCAAGTTCCATCTTTTCTGGTTCCAAAGCAGATTTATGCCCTGCTTGCAATATGACATCTGATTCATGCCCTGCAATCACTTGAAGGAGAATCCTGAATTTGAGGATGCAGTTGATACTGAACAGATGACAACATAATTGGACGACCTGCCTGTTGGAGGCGCTCACGAAGGCTTCTACCAAACTGTAGCATGCCCGTTGCCTTTTACTTTGCAGGCAGTTGCTGTGGATCCCCAACAAAATCACTACCTTTGATCTCCCAAGACATTTTGCAGCATAGATCTCCTGTGCTGTGTCACCTACACAAAAGCATGCACCAACAAGAACTACACTTTTAAGAACAGATCTATCCTTCAGATTCTTCCAAGACATTTTCTCCAACATTTCATAGATCTCCTACAAGTTCATACTTGCAAAGCAAATTGTGCTTCATGAATATACTGGAATGAAACAGATCCGCCTAAATGAGATCCTCTTCCATGAGTTGCACAAACAGAAATAAGACAAGTAAGAAAATAGAGAATCTTGCAATAAATTTCATCAGGTCTCCTGGTAACACTCTCACTGTCACTTAATCGATTTTGAAACAAAATATCTTGAAGGAGAATCCCGACTTTGAGGATGCAGTCAAAACTGAACAGATAACAATGAAGTTGGACAGCCTGCTCATTGGAAGCGCTCAAAAAAGGCTTCTACTCACTGTGACCTATCTGCAACCTGGTTAAGAGTTGTTGCAGGCTATGCCAGGATTCCTGACCCGAACACACCTCGAGGAACCCAAGAAAAGTGGAGGTAACGCACCTGCTCACTAGCTTGAGGCTTCATCAACAACGTCAAAAACTCACGCAGCACAAGGAGGAACCAGGGAGGAAAAATGCCCCATGACAGAAGGATTTTACTCACCTTTCTGCCCAGCAATAGGAAAAAATGTCCCTCAACCACTCCATTGCACAAAGGATCCAAAACAGATCCAAGGGAGATCTCACGCGGTTCGAGAGGAGGATAAACAGACAGTCAACAAGAAGCAGGTAAGATTTGTAAATCAGAAATAAATGAGTGCGGCCAGCTAACCAGGGAGAAAGGAAAATGCGCTTCAACCACTGCCAAAGAGAATAATAAAAAAAATACAGTCTATATCTCCTCATGTCTAGCCTGTCACATCTATAACCAACGTGGGAGGAAAGCAATGGAAGAAACAACAATTTCACCTCAAAATTTAGCATTACAACGAGGCACTACACTCTCCTCCCCTTAAGAAAAGCATCGTCCTCGATGCGACATAACACAGCGGAAAAGAAATGGTTCGCAACCAAGAACAGGTAAAGGAGAAAGTACACTTTATGGTTTTAAAATTTTAGTTGATTAAAGTACGGCCACAAGGTAGCCTTAGGGACATTTGGTAGAGATTTTAACTTTCAATGTTCTGTGAAGATTGGCAGTTCTTTCTTGTTCATCATTTCATTAGTCTCTTTCCATTATCATTATTTCTAGTTTTAGTTTCTTTTAAAATTTCATCATTGAAGAGTTTTGGTTTATTCCTTATTGTGGGTTCCCAACATGAACTGCTAACACAACACCCTATCAGGTTCACAAGACCCTACAGATTCACAAGCACGCAAGTATATACTTCATGATTGTATTACACCACAAAAGGTTACTCAAATACGGAATAGAATAGGCACAATCCACATAACGTAGTACTCATCACACATCAATGACTGACACACAAAATACTCAAACAAAAGAGTACTACAATCCACCAGACATTCCCTCAATTTGCATCAATGAAAGACTCACATAACACCAAACCATGCTACAGGTACATAGTGTCCACAAGGGAATCAATGACATAACCACAACATCACAACACATATCCATCTGACATGAGTAACACATACATCAAAAGACCACTACCAAACATCACAATAACTCAACATATATCCTGAAACATCAACCATACAGACAAATATCATAAGCCCCTCAAACTCTTATGCCTCCCTCAAACTCTTATGCCTCCCTCAAGCTCTTATGCCTCCCTCAAAATCTTATGCCTCCCTCATGCCTCCCTCAAGTCTCTTATGCCTCCCTCAAACTCTTATGCCTCCCTCAAGTCTCTTATGCCTCCCTCAAGGAGGCCGGTTGACCCTATGGTCCAAGACACATAGAGTTCGAACACTCCTAACCCAAGTGACATAATAACGCGTGGTTCAACAACCCGCTAGTTATATGTACTCCTTGGGGCGTACCCCCATACAACGAAGCGGGTCCATAGGTCCAACCAATCCATGGTGCATCCTATGACCCTATTCCACACATCACGACAATAGAACCAGCACAACAATCCAATCCAAATGCCAAGTGGCAAAGTACAAGCCTTGGGCAAGGCGCTAAAAATTCCAAATTTAAAAGAAGACCCAAAATCAAGCAAAATAAATGGCCAAATAGCCATAGTTAGTATCAAAATCCCCATGTTAGTGCCACAAACCAAGGAAATGCCCAAAATTGTAAAGCATGGCAATCAAGAAAAGTTGCTGGTCCTTACAAAATAAAGTAAAAAGCTCAATTTACAAATAAAATCAACTTATAATAATGTCACATCATGATAACTGTGTGGCCTTATCTAGCCACCAAAGGGGTACTCAACGAGTTGCTAGCACTCGGAACATCGAGCCTCAGCTCATAAATACATATCAATAATACAACTATCATCACCTCCATCTGAATCATCCCGCCACCACTTCGACAAGGCTAAACATAGTCATAGTTGCACTTAGGTTGCATACATACAACCACATAGGGAGAGAGGAAGGATTCACATGTTATCTACTAAACCGAGTTTTGGCTCGAGTTATTGACCCATGGTACACCATTCCTCACTCTCAACATACACTTCTACCGATTACCCTCAGGGTCGGTTAGCGTAAGGTTCACAACATAACATACAACAACATCACTAACATAACGGTGGCACACACATAACTACCATAACGTCTTACATATGGTACATATACAGGATAGATCACGATCATACATTCACTGAGTGTAACACATCACTTTACCACATTCTGCACCCAAAGTGCAATCACCATACGATAGGGTTCATACACTCACCGCATGACCCCAAATCACAGCATGAAACATTACATATTTGCACAAATCATACATACGATGAACATAGTACATCACAACATAACATCCATTGCTACATAACAAGGTGGTACACACATTTCTTCAAAACATGGTAAAAACATCATGATACAACTC
Organism: Taxus chinensis; assembly: GCA_019776745.2. Taxonomy (NCBI): domain Eukaryota; kingdom Viridiplantae; phylum Streptophyta; class Pinopsida; order Cupressales; family Taxaceae; genus Taxus; species Taxus chinensis. Next base: position 595,342,629 of record CM034154.1, on the reverse strand, counting down.
ATCTCTTTTAACATCAATCTAGTCATACAACACATTGATACACCCACATATCACAATATGTCACAATGCTCCAACACTACGTCATCCACATTATAATTCTTTTCACACATCACAAACAATAATTCACACGTGAATTCTTCATAGAATCCACAAGAAGGAGAGAGAATACTCCCATCCCCAACATATCAACATGATCACAAACACGCACTAAGTGACATACACATCACGTGCGTTCACAATATCACAATTACGACAATAATCACATCACGTTTAAAGCACATTACTCTTCCAATATCTACCACCATCATGCAACATCATCATCATCATGCAGTATCATCATGTAACACCACCACCACCATGTAACATCATCATATAACACCAATCCGGCCCATAGGTTCGAGAGCATGAACCTATGCTCTGATACCAAAGTGTAACGACCCAAAAATCACACACACGAACAACACAGTGAAATACAGGATAATTTTTTTTTTGACTTGCTTGACACATAACATGACGCAACATGTCGTCACCAAGTATACAACTAACACTGTGAACAACTTGATACAAGGATGGCCATAAAGGTAGCACGGAAACGTTCACACATATCAAGGACAATTTACTTTTCTTTTTGACAAGACAACATAGAAGTCCAATCACAGAACACACTTACAGTTAGGGCCAACCACAAGGAGATATTCTTGAGGGTTATTTATTTTAAAAGGACATCTTGCAATTCTTAGCTTACGTTTTCAAGGAGGCTCAAGATATGATTCATACAATTCATCTTACCAAGTTAAGTTTATTCTTTTTACACAGAGTAATTATCTTTAAATCTTCTCTATTATGACCTTTATTTGCTTAATTCGTTTATCAAGAAAAAGGAGTATTTAAATTCCACAAGGCCATCTGCTCACCACTAACGCTACTAAGATTCGTTCTTGCCCACAAGACAACATGGTTTTAAGTTCAACACACTTAAGAGAAGAGATATAAGGTGCCTTGAAAAAGGGTTAGAGGGAGAAGGTCGAGATGAAACATTTTTAGGACCTCATTAGTTATTGCCAGTATTAAATTGAAGCTAGGGCTCTTAACCAGAATTAAACAACTTTACTTAGGCTTCGCTAAAAGTATTAACAAGGAGTAAAAGAATTTACTTTCCAAATGGCTGAGAGATAGATTGTGTGGTTTCAAAATTGTTTTCTCCTGTTTATTAAATCTTATTATCCTCAGAACAATTAACAGTTCATTTCACCTTAAGTTCATTTTACAGAATTTTACCATGAAAGGCATAATGTTCACTAGTGGAGCTAGGGTTATCGTGTTATAAATGTTACTTGCAATGATAGTCTTGCCCTTGTTACTTAGAGAATTTCTTGCTCTCAAGTTGGTGACCCCTACGTTACTTTATTTGAATGCAACTTTTAATTTAACTTCCAGAAGTATTTAAAAATCCCATGTTAGTTTACTTATGACACTTTATTACTAAGTCATGGCAAGGTTTAACTCAGAATTTATTCTCAAGGCAAAGTTGAAGCAACACTCATTTACGAGAACAAAACAAGATTACATCATTTCTTAAAATACTGATACTCCACAAGTCACTCAACCAACAATAACCAAATTTTCTTATAATTTCAATGATGGTCAAACAATACAAGGTTTCCAAAGTTCAGATGACAAAGTCCACAATACTTTATACTAAGACATTAATCCTCTTTTAAACTTTCCACTGGACGTTAACAACAGTTGAACAACATAAAAGGTTTCGAGCAAAGGAACTTCTCAACTGAGGTTGATGACAAAAGTCTACAAATCTATCCCTCATCTACACGCAAAATCCATCTGCAGCAAATTTTCTACAAGAGTCAGTTCACGAGAACTGAGCAAGATAAGGCTACACAAAACCACCATAACTATTATCTAACAATATCACGAAAAGGAAGCACTTTATTACAAGAATTGGTTCAAACCTCTAAACACTATTAACACATCAAGTTATAATAAAGTCTTCATCATGCCAATCAAAGAAGGAGAAGACCTTGTACTTCAGTTAGGAGCAAAACAACGAAAGTAATAATCGTATGAGAATGGCCCTTGGCCCTATAAGGAGATATAAACAATCTAGCAAAGAACAGAATTCCCATCAAGTAAGTAAATAACAATAATTACAAGATTGAGATTTGATATAATAGACCAACCATCTAGAAATTTATCAAAGGTACCAACGCATAGGCTAAAATAATACATTTCTAAAAGAACAAAAGTTGATCGGCCCAAGAAAGGGGAAACACGGGTTTCAAAATTTAACACAAAAAGTCATGTATAATTGAGTTTCAAACCGGAAATCAATTAGAGTATACACACAACATAAGTTTCGAAGCGAAGGCAAGGTATACTAGTTTTGACCATTAACTACAAGATTTTCCAATCATCCAAGAAGGGTCAAAGTCTTACAGGCTAGTAGCAAGCATGCGAGAGAAGAAGGGGGTTCCGTCACACAAGAGTATACAATAATGTCATCAACAAATTTTTATAACACTAAAGATTTGCAAACCTCCACTACAATACTAATGTTTGGTTAATTTAAAATAAATTACCCATATCCCAAAACAACCATATTTTACGGCAACCCTTGGTAACACAGTCAACCGTCGCACAAATAGATACAAGCATAATTTCTAAGTGACTTTATCAAAACAAAACCTTCCACTATGAATTCATAAGATTATCACACGAAAGCTGAGTTTTTCCCGAAGGTCAATCACATTTAAGGAAATCTCCATCACAACCTATTACGGTAATTACGTGCATAAAAACTGACCAATATTAATTAATAGCGTTAACATTACAAGGGAGAAAATAATGCAAGTTAGGAAAAATAGAAGAGCGCCATCAGCAATAATTCTGAGAGGGGGATTAGACCAAACTATTCTAGTGTCAACGAGGTACTGGATTCGCACAATGAAACCTCCAGCTTAGTTGATCCGAAAAGCTAGTTATGATTCAAGTTGATAGGGATGGTCAAGGTACTTCTTGAGGATGGCCTTAAAAGCCTAGAAACAAGATGAAAGATAGTATAAGAGTCTAAACATGCGAGACGGAAAACACACTGCACACAACCTTTTCATTCTACCAGTTTAATACCGAAACTCTAAGCTGGCTAGCCCACGCATTGCTCACACAATCCTACAACCTTTCTTTCTCGATGCCAAAAGGTTATCAAAGGGACTTGCGAAGGAGCTAACAAAAAACGTCAAAAGACAACTTGGGTGCTAGGGAGGAGCTTCATAGTTATCGTAACTTACTTCCATGATAACGAAAATACTAGTTGATCAACATAATAACTTGCAACTCAATCGCAGAGAAGAATTAATACATAAACAAACAGACGAAGTTCTATCATTCGAGTAAGAGAAACATAACATTCAGAGGAGAGGGCACACGCATCCTTTCGACCCACATACTATCAACGATAAAAGCTAAAACAAGAAGAAACAAGCAGAAAGGGAAATCTCCCATCATGACATCCAACTGACAAATCAATGCAAGGAAAAGTGGTTCGATTTCGCAATAATTGTAAATATAATAGCAGTAGAAAGGTGTAGAAATATCTTGCCTGTTTCTCCAGCTTCAACAGGTCGTACAGACTCCACACGGGCCAGCATAAAACAATAGCATGAGACAAGGATGTGAGTACTGCTGCTGGCGATGTCAAAGGGCCAAATGTGATAACTGGATAGACAGATGGGGCAGAAAATTTAACAGTTGAGTCCTTTCACAAAACCACCTCACACCGCCTCGTAGTACGCTTCTGCACTGGAAACAACTCGAGGAGATTGTCTTCCATCTTCCCTCGCTTCAGCAGTCCTATGAGATCATCAAGGCTGTTATCAACCAAGTACTCCTTGAAAAAGTCTGTGACGAATAAAAGCACGATGCCCTTGGCCATAAGACAACCCAATTAATCCAGAGGAAAAAGACCATACAGAATGACAAAGTCGGAGAAAAGAAATATCAAGAGATGCTCTCCTCGTAGTCTCCTAGCATTGGATTTACTGCAGGCTCATTCTCACATTTCCTGTTCTGCCCAAGTAGCTTTCCATTTCCTTCAAGCAGTACTCTCCTGCTTTTCCCAATCTCCACCTACTCTTCTTCTTGCTTTTCATCCCAGAGATGCATACCATACATCAGATTTGATGAAGTAAACAGCATAGTCCAGTCCTCTTAACACTCAGAAAAGAATACTTTTTTTTTGAAAGTGAAAATAAAGTCTGATTCCTTCTTATCGCTGCAAGTTTCATATGATGCACCTTGTTATAGTGCAAATGTGCAGCCCATTGCTTACAGCTTGCTTCACTTAGCAGCACCAATAATCTCCATAAGAACATTGTCATTGTTTAAGATGAGAGAGCTGGATTGCATTACCCACAACAATTTCTCTAGCAATATAATCTTGGAGATAAACTTGGTTGCAGTGTGGCAGTCAACATCTGCTAGAAGGCTCTTTTGAACTTAATATAATAGAGTGTTTCTCCACCATGCTTGTGCCACAGGGACTCGATATCATCATTTCATCTTTGTCCAATGAATTTTCTGGCTTTGCTTCTACCTCATCTCCAAGTCCAGGCTTCTGAAAACACGCAGAGGAATCCAGGGCTTTTGGTGCACTTATATCAAGCTGCTCTCATTCAACCCGTGAACAGTGTGTGTGGTTTCAGAATCATCTGCTGCACCTTCCATTCCATCATGGTACAAAACCTCAGAACTCTGTAGCACTCCCAAAGGACTCTTTTGGACAGAGTCAACATGTTCCATGTGTTCCTTTTGGGTGTCAAGTTCCATCTTTTCTGGTTCCAAAGCAGATTTATGCCCTGCTTGCAATATGACATCTGATTCATGCCCTGCAATCACTTGAAGGAGAATCCCGAATTTGAGGATGCAGTTGATACTGAACAGATGACAACATAATTGGATGACCTGCCTGTTGGAGGCACTCACGAAGGCTTCTACCAAACTGTAGCATGCCCGTTGCCTGGCTATTTACTGCTGCAGGCAGTTGCTGTGGAATCCCCAACAAGAACACACCTTACAGCTCCCAAGACATTTTCTCCAACACTGCATAGATCTCCCGTGCCTGTGGGTGTGATCTGTCACCTACACAAAATCCTGCAATTTTATTGCCTTCAAACCAACTACATCTGGTTTCTTTTTAACTCCTCTATCCTTCATCGATTTCCTTCCTGACCCTATCTTTCCTTTCAATGAGATACCTACTTAGTGACTCGATGAAGAAGCTCATATAATAGCAAGCAAATCGTGCTTCATGAATATACTAAAATGAAACAGATCCACGCCTATGAGATTCTCTTCCATGAGTTACATCGTAAGACAAGTAAGAGGGGACCGATAGAGAATCTCTGCAATAAATTTCATCAGGTCTCCTGGTAACACTCTCTACTGTCACTTAATCGATTTTGAAACAAAATATCTTGAAGGAGAATCCCGACTTTGAGGGTGCAGTCGAAACTGAATGGATAACAATGAAGTTGGACAGCCTGCTCGTTGGAAGCGCTCAAAACGGCTTCTGCCTCACTGTGACCTATCTGCCGCCTGGTTAAGAGTTGTTGCAGGCTATGCCATGGATTCCTGACCCGAACACACCTCGAGGCACCCAAAGAAAAGTGGAGGTAACGCGCCTGCCTCACTAGCTTGAGGCTTCATCAAACAAAAACGCGCACTAGGGAGGAACCAGGGAGGAAAAATGCCATGACAGAAGGATTTTACTCACCTTTCTGCCCACGCAACAGGAAAAAAAACGTCCCTCAACCACTCCACGCGCAGAATATCCAAGGGAGATCTCACGCGGTTCGAGAGGAGGATGAACAGACAGTCAACAAGAAGCAGGTAAGATTTGCAAATCAGAAATAAATGAGTGCGGCCAGCTAACCAGGGAGAAAGGAAAATGCGCTTCAACCACTGCCAAAGAGAATAATAAAAAAAATACAGTCTATATCTCCTCATGTCTAGCCTGTCACATCTATAACCAACGTGGGAGGAAAGCAATGGAAGAAACAACAATTTCACCTCAAAATTTAGCATTACAGTTGACTATAGTTATGAGGTGGGAACAAAGGTGTTTCTTCGTGTCATACCTCATAACATCCCTATCTATTACGGAAAAGGGTCTAAGTTAGCTCCTAGATTCGTGGGTCCATTCAAGATCTTGGAGTGGATCAGTCCCATAGCTTAACGTCTAGCCTTTTCACCCATCTTGTCTCAGATCCATGATGTATTTTGTGTTTCTTTTCTTAGGAGATACATTCCAGATCCCTCTCATGTATTATATTAGACCGAATTGCATGTGCAGGAGTAGTGAAAGGTGACTGTGGAGCCCATGCGCATCATAGAGCATAGGACCCTAGTCCTTCAAGGCCGTAATATTAACCAGGTGTGAGTCCAATGGGATAGGTATGATGAGACTGCAGCCACATGGGAGGATGCTACTTTTTTATGAGCCCAGTTTCCACACCTATTTCAATGACTTCCAGGAGGAATTCAATTCTAGGGGAGATGTAGTGCCCACTCCTCTTCGACACTATTTTCATTATGATGATATTACTGTTAGATTGATACTTAGACATTTTTATTATTATATTGTGAGCAATAGATGATAGACTATGAAAATATTTGGACTATTGATACATTGTGATTCACATTTTGACTATGATACACTAGATGACATTGGTAGATAGTTCGATCTATGTTGATTTGTATTATTTAGATTTTATACTGACACATTATTCTCTGGATATTCTAAGTAGAATTATGACCTCATGGATGTTAGAATTAAATTATTTGGTATGTTGATAGATGACAGAATTACTTAATTTTGGATGACGATTATTGATTTCTATGTAAATATTATTCCTCGATGTTGTTGATGCAGCGGTGAGGCCAGAGACGTATTTTATTTGTGTTTGCAGGGACATTATATCATATATCAAAAGGGGATAGGGTACCAACCATAGAATAATGTTGGGTGTTTTGCAACATGGCCAAATTTGACAACTTGTGTCTAATGTTTATGTTGTGTTATTGCATGCCTAGCTAAGAGGTTTTCCATGGGGGTGACCTCACATGTGTGGCCATGGGATATAATATTTTTCCCTTCTTTTAATTTTGTGTGTGTTTTATTTTGTGTTATATGTATTTAATTATTTGGAAATTTAAGTCACTTTATTAGCAATTATTAATGTGTCTTAATTAGCTAATCCAAATTAATTTGTTAACTAAAATAAGGACGTGACAATTGGATAATTATGAGGGTAGATGGTCCTTTAAATATTGTGGATGTAAATTAGATTTGTGTTGGGTTTTTTGTTGTGTACTCTTTCCCAACTTCAAAATTTGGATTTTGACTTGGGAGGCTTGTGGGACAAGCTAAGTTTGTCACATGCCTCTTAAATTCACCCAAAAATCATACCTATGGTATGGTAAGTTAATTTTAGGTTTAATTATGCATTTTGGAGTGTAAAATGTTAGGTAAAATTTAGTGTACCTAGGTTAGTTATGCATTTACCTTAGATAATTATTAATTAATGGTAAGTTGTTTTTTTTGGAAAGAGGGTAAAAATGAGGGTTTTAGAAGGTCCCACAACCTTATATAAGGAACCTAGTGGCTAGATTATACTACAAAGCTTACATAGAGAAAAATCCTGTGAAAATTTCCAAAAAAATAGGAAAAAGAGCAAAGCCCGAAGCAGAAAGAACAACATCAAAGGAACTTCTTAAGCTCAATCATAAAATTTTTGGCATGGATAGACCCCAACTCATCGGCAAGTTGGTCCACTAGCGTTAACAGCGCAGTGCAGTATTTGGTAATGGTCGCCTTAGTATTTTCAGTGAAGGTCTCCAAGGATTTGAGAACTCGAGAAATATAGTTGCAGCTTGGCCGAGATGGAAGCCACCAACTCCACGTGGCAGTCTTCTAGATGGTTCTCGGTATCAGTAGTAGAATCAGTTTTGGCCTTCTCAATGTTTCCAGATGCAGAGTCTTTCCAATTAGGGACAACATCCATCTACACATCCTTAGGGTTGGTGTCATGATCCTCCATGATAATATTATCAGCATTGAGCTGAAATTTAAGTCCCTCCACCTTGAGCTCCACCTCCAAGCCAATCAGGTCAGATTCTTGGGAATCAGGATACAACTGAGCAAATTCCAAGTAAGGCGTCCGAGAGGCAGAGCTCCAAGATGGAGGGAGTAGAAGAAGCAATGAGTGCCACTAGAGCCACAGGATCAGCGATACTAGTCAAGGCTTGAGGAGGGTGGCTCGAATAAGGGAGACAGGGGGAACAAAACCCACGATGGAGGGCCCCAAGGATTTCAACATCGGAATTCAGAGTCAGAGGAAACTTGTCAACGGTGGCGGCAGCTGGAGGAGGGATTAGAAGCGGGGGATGGAATGGGGGAGGAGGTGGGCGTATGATAGGCCCGACTATGTTTGGGAGGAAAAAGGCTTAAATTCAATATGGGAAGTGGAAAATTTGAACAGGAGGTAGAGAGGACCCTAATGTAAAATGGGCCCTTCACCCTCCCTTGGCCAGGTTAATGGAGTGTTCAAGTGATTGGAAAAGAAAAGCATCTAGGTTAATTTTCTTCCCCCAACGTAAGCGTGAGAGGATGAATAAGTGGGGACCATAGACCAACCTATAACACCCATCGACGGTGAAGTACCTCATGATCACCTCAGCACGACTCTGTCTCAGGGAGGAAGGAGGTATTACCAAATATAACGAAAGAGATACTTTGTTGGCTTCTCCCCTTTGCCAATGAAATCTTGAAGCTCCTCCTGTAGAGGTTTCTTAAAGTATATAGCCCCTAAGGTAGTAAGGCAAGTGACAAAGGCGATGCCATTTGTGGAGATGGTGAAGCAGGTGTTGTAAATCTGAACTCTCCCATGAGACCATATGGCCAAGGCACCATACAAAACCAACGCCAAGTATCTAGAGATCCTTTCAAGGAACAACATTATGCCATTTTCTCTAAGGATGTTCCAAACATCTTGGTCCTCTTGCAACTGGGTGCATGAAGTAGGTTCAATGTGCTTGAGCTGCCCTCCCATTTTCAGATAATCGTGGATGTGAGTCGAGGTGACAATCTGTGACTCGGCTTTAATAAGTTCACCCTATCTATGGGATCCTTCCAAATCATCCGTCCTTTTGAGATGGGAGTAATTATGATGCGAAATGGTGAATCCCAGACCTAGATCCGCATGAGTGTAGTAATACTCATCCCACGTGCTTGGCTCCATAGAGCAATACTTTAAATTAATGTGGAAATCATTGCCATTGTCAAAAGTGAGAATGGAGTGCCTTTTGTCTAGGTTTGTTGATATAAGAATCAAACTCCCAACTCCATGCGTTAGCTAGACAGTGAGTAATCATTACGGGTAATTTGAAGGATATTGGCAAGGAAATTCTCTAACCATATTTTTTGAGAATCAAGGAGGACACCAAAGTTAGCCAAACAATCCGCCGCCTTGTTTCCTTCCCTAAGAGTGTGCTGGAACTTGAGTTGCTAAAAGTTCCTTTGGAGGAGTCAGATGTCAGCAATAATTTTTTTAATAGTCCATTGACCTAGGTCATCTGATTTGAGGAGAGTTATAATGTTGAGAGAGTCACTTTCCACAATTAGGGAATCATTGCCAAGTTTAAGACTCATCTCCAGCCCTTTTAATATAGTTAGGGCTTCAACACGGTCATTGGTACCTAGGTTAAAATTGGCTGCAATAGTAGCTTTAGGGGAACCATCTAAGTTTCAAAGGATCGCCCCCCCTCCCCCCCCCCCGCCCCTTGACTTCCTAGGGTTACCCTTAGAAGCACCATCCATATTAAGATTCAACCAACCCATTGGAGGAGGGATCCACCTAGCATCTGAATGAGCCTGGGAAGAGGGTTTAGTTGTGGGAAGGATCATCATCTACTGACACTAGTCCTTGTGACTGCATAGACTGAATTTTTTGTTGATATTTCTTCCATAAATATTTCTTGAGATTATCTTGGAAGAGAATACATATATGACTGGCCACCCTCTCCGGATCCCAACATTGATCTTTGAAGATTCTCCTATTCCTCTCTTTCTATATACCCTAAAGGCCATAGGGGAGTATGAATTTCCAAGCCAGGGAAAGGGTCGGGTGAATGAAGGGGGAATACCATTGTCTGAGGGTATCATGAGTAGAACTTGGGAAGGTCCAGACAACTCTAAAACATGACAAAATCCCACTCGATACGGCTTGGGCAAAAGGAGAGTATAGAAGGAGATGAGAGGAGGATTCCAAGGATTTCCAAAAAATAACACAGTGAGTAGGAAGTGAGAATCCTCTCCTCTTTAAGTTCTCACCCTCGAGAGGAAAGCATTCTTGAAGGAGAGCCAAACAAAGAAGCCAATTTTTGGAATAGACTCTTTGGGATAAATTTTAAAGAGGGGAGGGCCAGAAATGGTCCAAGGCTTAGTGTAATAGGAAACTTTAACAGTGAAGGCATCAAAGGGGGAGAGGGGCCAGATATGTTCATCAACAAGGAAGGAGAACAAAATATAGAGGGAGGAAAGGGAAGATCTCAACTGAGTCAAAAGCTGAACTCTGAAGTTCACTGATGCCCATCCAAATCAGTATATGCCAAGAGGGGGTTGAATTATGAATTCTCCAAGTAGCTAGAAAATTTCCTGCCATGCCAATTGATGAGGTTCCTTTTGATAGGTTCCCAAACAGGGTTGAGACTAAGAGGTTTATCTCCAATCCACCAGTCTGACCAGAAGTCAATAGATCTGCCATTTCCCAACCTCCACTTGGTCCTGGTATGAAGAAGAGGAAGAGAGCTAGTAACCGAGTTCCAAATAACTGAGCCGCGGGGTGGGGATGAGAGAAGGAAGTCTTCATCTTGCATCAAGTATTTATATATCAACAATTGATCCCAGTACCAATTACCTTGAGAAACTTCCCAACCGATTTTAGCTAGCAGAGCAACATTCATATCAACAATCTATCTTATACCAAGCCTACACATAATGGTTGGATTACAGACTTCATTCCAAGAGACAAGGTGAATCTATTTTTTGGCCTCCACCCCTGACTAGAGAAAAAAAAATTGTATTCCCTCCACAACAGAAATCACTAAAGAAGGCATTTTGAGAAGAGACATGAAGTAGATAGGTAGACTCTGCAGAGTAGCTTTGACCATTTGAAGTTTTTCCAGCATGACTAAGAATTGTACCTTTCCAAACAGCCAATGTTTTTGGTATCTCTTAATGATAGGATTCCACAAATTCTTGGTTTTTTTTGCCTTTGAATAGGGGAATGCCAAGATAGGTAGATGGAATGTCCACAATTTTACAATCAATTATGTCAGCAATCCTTCTTTGAGTTTTAGATATGGTGTTTAGGTAGGAGATATTGCTTTTGTTAAAGGTAATCAACTGTTAAGAGGCATGTTGATAGTCTTCTAAAATTTCTTTTAGGGCACCAAGCTTCAATCACTGAAGAAGCACTCAAAAGTAGAGTGTCATCATCCATAAATTGGATGTGAGTGGTGGTAGGGGAGCTGGAAGTGATTTTGATGCCAGAAATGACTGAGTGACTTTTGGCCACCTCAAGAGTTCTACTGAGGGAGTCTGCCATTAACAGGAAGAGGAACGGAGACAGAGGGTCCCCCTAACGAATGCCTCTGTTATTTTTGAAAAATTCTGCTAGGATGCCATTGATGAGAATTGAGAAGAAAGGGGTCACAATGCAAGATAAAATCCAATTACACCATTTGTTGTTAAACCTATAACTTTTTAGCACTCGGATCAAAAAATTCCAGCTAACTCTATCGAACACTTTTTGCATGTCTAATTTGAGGATAATCCCCGCAGAATTGAGTGATGGGTTGAGTGGATGGCTTCATGAATGATGATGATACCCCCTCGAATAAGGCGTCCAATGATGAAACCATTTTGTTTCATCGTGATGATGTCATTCATCAGGAGCTTAAGCTGAGCTGCTAACATTTTGGTGATGATTTTGTAGGAGGTGTTGCAGAGGCTAATTGGCCTGAAGTTGGAAACCAATCTACATCCAAGAGCTTTAGGGGAAAGAGCTATGAAGGTGGTTTTCCACTTTTTCAGGAGGGCATTTGCTGGACTAGAATTCCTTAACCACCTTGTAAAGATCTTTCTTGATGATTTCCCAGAAGATTTGGAAAAAGGTAGTAGGAAATCCGTCGGGGCCTAGGGGCTTTATCAGCTTTCATTGTGAAAACTGCTTTATGAATTTCCTCCATAGAGAAGGGTTTCGTTAAATTGTCATTCATGTCCTTTGAGATTAATTTGGGAATGTGATGGAGCATCTTGGACATAGCTTTCTCATTGGGAGGGTCATCTTCCTGAAGGAGATTAGAATAAAAGGAGACTAATTCGTTAGAAATTTTAGTGTCAAAGGTTAAAGTGTTACCTGTCGGAGTAAGCAATTCCTTGATTTTGTCCTTGCTTTTGTGCTTAGAGGTTAGTAATGTGAAATAACTTGGTGTTGCAGTCATCCCTTCTCCAGCCAAAGCACCCAAGATCTCTGCTTCCAATAGGTCTCTTCTTCCCTTAGGGTATTATGGAAGTCATTGAGAAGATGTCTTTCTTGATTATGGACTTGTTCCGTTCTTCTTTAAATCTCCATTAGAGTAGAAATGTTCAGCAATTTCCTATGTCATACTTTTACTTACGATTTTTTATGTTACCGAACACCGTGTTCTTCCAGATCTTAAGCTACTTTTTTATTTCCTTAAGTTTGCTCGTAGAATTTAAACATTTCAGATCCCTAAACTTTGATATCCCACTAGCTCTTAATGAGAGGGGCCAGTTGATTATTTTACTAGCCATGCAAGCTTGAATCTGAAGGGAGGATTTTTTATGGTCATCTTATTGTTAGTACAGAGGATTAAAGGGTTGTGGTCTGAATGCCGCACGGGGTAGGGAGCTGAGAAATAAATTAGGGTAAAGTGAGATCCAAGTCCAAGGATCCTAAAGCTCTGTCCAATCTGCCTTATATGTGATTTCTACCAACTCTGTGATTTAACCAAGTGAAGGACGTACCATGAAGGTCCATGTCAAGAAGAGTCTCCCCCTGTATAAATTCAGCCAAATCTTCCATGTTGTTAGGGTTAGCCGAGGAACCTCCTTTATTTTTCGGAGGGGTATAGAGTACAATTGAAGTATTCCGATAATGAGCACAGGGATAGATTTCCACAATTTTTTATGAAATTTGAGATGTCCTGCCAGAGTCTTTCACACTTTGATTCCAGGTTTGGGGCGTAAACATTGATTGCAATCTAGGCAGCATCAGAATCTACTTCCTAGAAGAGAGTGCACAGAAAACTGGGGGTGATGCAGAAGGCATTCACCTTTGAATTAGTTTGGGGTCCTAGAGAGTGCATAAGCCTCCTAAATTATCAATTGCAAGCTGAGAAGACAAAAGAAGTAGCTGGCTAAATTTTCAACAGACATGTCCAACCTTTTTGAGTTTGGTTTCTTGAAGCATGATAATGTCAGGTGAGTGGTTAAATTTCATATCCTTGAGGACTGTTTGTTTTTGCAGAGAGTTTAGCCCTCTAATATTCCAAGATATCAACTTCATTTCTTCGATTTAGATTTTCTCCCCACAACCATGGGGATGGTGCTCTATGTTGCTTGGGCCACATTCAAGGCTGATTCTTACTGCAACCTAACATTACCCAGGATACATCCACAGAAATTTCTCAGAGCTAGTATCAGGTTTCCTACTACTGTTGTAGGTCATACGGGGATTCAAAATATCATCAGAGGATTGAGTGGATGGGGGAGAGTAGGGGAACAAAGAGGGGAAGGAAAGGAGAACTGATGAAAGTGGGGGTTGACAAGGGGAAGCTCCATGTACCGATCTTGGGGAGAGGGGGAAGAGAGAGGAGGATGTTGGAGGGAGGGGAACGGGAAGGCAAAGAGGGTGGGGCTGAATCAACCACCGAAGGGGGGGCCGCTGGGGGGGTGGGGGAAGGGGAGGCCAGGGAGACTTCCTTAGGAACATAGATCCCAAGGAGAAGGAAGGCAAGGGGTCGAGATAGGGGGCCAACATGGAGTTGGTAGTGATCTCTCCTTATTCTAGGAGGGAAAAGGGATTAGATGTGGGGATAACTGAGGTCTCTCCAGGAATGATCTTAGGGATATATTTTCCTTTCTTTTTGGGAGAGGTAACTAGGGTTTTGGGTTTAGGATGAGGCTAGGTGGGACATCCAGAGGCTTTGTGGCCTATGCTTTTGCATATTGAACATGCTTATGGGATATATTCAAATTCAATGGATTGAGGCCATGTTCCAAAATCAAATAAGAGATCAATCGATTTTGGGAGAGGGAAACTTACATTAGTGTTAACACAAAAATGAGCATGGATGAATCTAGTATTGGCCTTAGTGGCCTAATCTATTGTGATTAGAGAACCCATAGATAGAGAAATACCTTCAATAACCATAGGGTGCTATAGTTCCAGAGGAAGGCTTGGAAGACGAACCCAGATTGGATCCTGTGTCATTGTTTCAGTAAGCGGGTTGAATCCAGGAGACCATTTCCTAATATAGAACCCTCTTCCGCCAAAGAACCATGAACCACCCAGAAGAGCTCGAGAAAAATATTCTTTCATACTAAAGGAGAAGAGGACAAAACCTTTTGGCATTGAAGCTATTTCCAATGCACCACCAGGGTTCCATTTCATCCGGGCCCATTTTTTGATGTCTTTGAGAGGGGGTCTAGGACCCATCAGCTTGTCGAAAAGGGACAGATCCCTAGAGTCAGTAGTAGCCTTTGTGATGTGAGAAGGGATGTGAAGAGAGAGGGCCCCATCAGAAAGCATGGGTGTCAACTTCTTCGAGGGGGACGCAGAAAAGGACCCCTCCAAAATTTTCTTCCAAGCCTCGGGGGGAGGACGGGGAGACAAGCCTCCAGAGTTAGCAGGGTAGTACTCCCAATCTAGACTAGAAGGGTCTAGCATCAGAGCTAGCACCAGGGAAATCAAATTTCAAAAATTAAGAGGGTGGTAAAAAAAATTCACTCTCCTATTAATGGTAAGTTGTTATTAACCTTTTATTATTTGTAATTGGGAATAGTATTCCTGTAGAAGTCTTTTGTCATTATTATAATTATTAAATAGTTGAAACTAATTATTTGGAGTTTTCTATACAAGGGATTATATTTGTTGTATAATTGCAACTCCAGATTTTGTATATGCATGACTGTGCAATATCTATAAATATTGCAGTCATACAATTTGTATTTGAGTGGATTCATTATTTACAAAATTACCAAGCTTTCCTCCTTATTCTTCATCTTACATTTGATACTAGAACAGGTTAAAGCTCCTGGCTAGGTTGGAGAAAGGTTGCAGAGGAAGAAAAATATTGGAGAAGAAATATGTATCATAGGATAGCCAGTGCTTCCTCCAGCAACTTCCCAGAACCCCCTGTAGTCCCACAACCTCCTGTTTGATCTCCAATTTCTACTAAAATAGTAGCCTACAAAATTTTTGAGAGGTCTAAGCCATTCTTCACTAAAGGCCCCCACCGAGCTATTGAACAAGCTATCCACATAGCCCCTTGCTGAGTTGTTTCAATTTCTCAGACACGAGTTGCATTGGCTTTTAAGTAGGATTAAACGAGTTGTTTGTTGCATTGGCTCTAAAAGGACTGAGCTGAGCCTTTCTCCCTTTGTGCTAGCAAGTTATTACATCGAGCTCACATCGAGACCCATGTCTTTACAAACAAAGAAGGTCGTGCTAAGCTACACCGAGCTATGTTTACAGTGATTGTGTAAGCCCAATGAGTTGGGCCGTCTCCAATCAACTTTCTCTGGTGAACCCTACACACAATGAACAAATAAACAATCAAAATGGTAACATATATAACAAAGCATAAACAAGAAATCGTGGATATACAAATTTGAGCCGTCTTGCACTCTGTGCAAGAAAACAAAAGCAGATTCATTAGTAAATCATAAGCAGAGGGATTATTACAAAACAGTGGATAAACAAACATGCAGTGGTAAGACAAAATAAATAAAACAATGAAGGAGGATAAACAAGGAGATAAGATGCTCATATCCTCATTTTGAGGAATCCCTAAACCACCTCTCCTACTTAGCAAGCCACATGGATCCTCTCCTCTGCCACATCGAGCTGCTTCATAAGTTAGTCGACTAGTTTCAAAAGATTATCATATTAAGCATTTTTTGAAATATAAATTTGTTCAATTCATATAACAAGCACATAAAGCGCTTCATTGGATAGTGGCAGTGCTTTAGGTGTGGGAGGTTCATAGGTCGAACCCCACCAAAATCATTTTTTAAATATATTTTACACAATATTGAAGTTTAGCGATGAAATTAGGACAAACCACCAAACTTAGAGGTAGAAAACCCTACAAAAATACTTAGCGATAACTACACAAGACACCAAAATAAGCAAGAAAAACCCTTATTAGGGCTAAAAAAATCTCCTAATTGGCTTATTTTTTATTCTGAGCAACTTTTTCCCAGGGGGGGTATTTGAAAACTACTTTTTAAGTTATTTTTTATCATTTTTTCACAAAAAATGCAAAAAACAAACAACAAACAAAAAAAATACATCTCATTCAATGTTTTTGCATATTGCATGAAATTATAATATTTCAATGCATTGTACTAATTTGCAGGTTTCCATCTTCAATCACAAAACATTGTAACTTCTTTAAAAGTAGTAGAGAATTTTAATCCAAATCAGTGAAAATTTTGGTTCTATAAACACTCACGATATCTTTGACCTCTTTCACAGTGTTTGGTATAAATAGTTCCTCTGGGAAGTGCTTAGGGGTAAAATTAATCTCGACTACTATTGCACTTAACACCTAATATAGTTGTAACACCATCGTCTGGGCATCAACCCTTTAAATTGACGGGGAGTAATAAGGACACAGTGCACACACTTTGATCCCTCCCATCCATCTGTGAATGATTTCTCGACGTAAATCTGGACTACTAGAAATTATCCGAGTATATAGAAAAGTTACGGGATGTGTATGAGGATATTTCTTTGAGTTGGTGTCAATAATCACACAGACCCCTTTCAGTATTGTCTTGGTACCACATATCAAACTCTTTCACGTACGTTAATGCCTCTTTCACGTACTGTCGAGTATATAGAAAGGGCGAGCTTCTTCCACATACCTAGATGGGTATATCAGAAGGGTGCATATATATAAATGTTGAGTATATCTCAAGATGGTATATAGATTGGGAGAATCATAAGACCTGGAGTGATAAGAGCCTTGACAAGATATTCGTGAGTTCAGATCATGCAAAATGGGCACCAAATGCCCCCAAATTTGTTTCTTCCAGATTCACCAACTATCTTGGGGAAGAGGAAACAACTATGCAGCATGGAAGATAAAAATCAAGACAACTTGAGTTTGAAGATATCTGCAATTGTTGTGAAGTTGTACTATAACCAGATCAATAACTGATGTCACAACAGAAGGACAATTTGATATATCCGATCAGAACCAAACTAATCATCTTGTTTGGAGTGTTCTCATAATGTGCAATCCCACATTCGAGATGTAACAATAGCTAAAGAAGTACATGGGATAAGTTGAGCGCAATGTATGAGGCCAAAAACAACAATGTCATACTTCAATTTGCAGAGTCAGTTACACACATTGAAATTTAAACACAATGAAAAAATAGAAGCTTTCACATGAGAAGAGTTGGAGATGTTGAGGGCTTCACTTCTATCCCTAGGAGAAGCAGTCATTGATGAATGTTCCAGGTCCCATTGTTTTGAGTGCCCTCCCTCCTTCAATACCGCATTTTTGCGATAATGTTAAACTTGTCAGATATGACAGTTAGTTTCATAACTAGGAACCTACTATGACAAGAGGAAGCTATGTCACAATAATAGATGATGAAGAGGAGCAGTCACTATTCTTCTCATCATAAATGGAAAGGAAAAGGGAAATGTAAAACTTATTCCTATCAAAAGTCCCAACTTAGCAGCATGGGGACAAGCAACAAAAGAATGTGTCCTATCTGCAAAATAGGACATGAATTCTGTAATTGATTCTTGGTGAACATTACATAAATTAAAGGTTCATCAAGTTAATTATTGGACCCTTCAAAATTAATAATCTCACAAGGGACATTATAACTAAAATCAATGGAAAAAAAGGAACTCACGAAAAGAATGACCCCATCAGTAAGGAAATATTGCTGAGAAATCTGAAGAACATTTAGATATTGAAGACTATACTTTTACACTTCTCAATCAAGTGAACCCTCCACATCATCTAGTGATGTCTGGTATGTTGATTTGGGAGCCACTCAGACACATGACCAGCCACAGAGATTCTTGCTTTTTATTCAATGAGGGGCACGCTTCAAAAAACCATGTTTCTTTTAGGTGATGATTCTTCATGTACATAGTACAGGGGATTGGATAACATTTATCTACCCCTTGGTTCACACAACTGATGGATCTATTAGATGTTCTATATGTCCCTGGGTTGAAAATATTTTTCTTTCGGGAATCAACTCCTAGATCACAATTTGAAAATTGACTTTGATAATCAGTCCATGGAGGAAGATAAGAGTTTTTAAATCAAGAACAAATCTCAAGGCTCAAAAATAGGATGCAAAATAATCTAATGTGGGACATATGTTCTCAACTTGATTTTTTCACAAAATGATCAGGTTTACTTGTGGCTAAGAACTCAATACTTCTGTCACAGTTGTTGCATCAGAGACATTGGTCATAACCAGTTTCAAGCCTATCTCGAAGACACTTACCATTGTTGCACAATATGGTAAAAGATAATGTACCATCTCTTGAAGGATACAAATTAAGTGTCCTCGCTGCCTAGCAGGAAAACAAACAAAGTTCATTCTAAAAAGTACTTCTTGAACTCATGGTAAGCTTGACACTAGTTCATACTAAGAAATCTTTGTGGTCTGATGCAACTAAGTCATTCTAGATATTTTAGTACTTCATGCTTTGTGTTGATGACTATTTGAGAAAAATGTGGATTTTTTATCTTCACAAGAAAAGTGAAGCCTTTGAAATATTTCAACAAGTTCAAAGTGTGCTATTTAAATGAAACTGGTCATCACATCAGAACTCTCCACTTAGATCGAGGGGGGGAATCACACCAGTGATGAGTTCAAATACTACCTACAAAGCTCAGTGGTGGATTTGGTTTGACAAATGCCTCCTCCACACACACCACAACAAAATGGTGTTATAAGAGATAAGAAATCGTACTATCATGGAAATGGTGCAATGCATGATTGATGATTCTGAAATACCCACTAGCAAGATTGACATTTGGGAAGAAGAAACAAAGACAACAATGTATTTGTTGAATAGAGTGCCCACTGGTATCTTGATGGAGTAACGCCACAAGAAGCATGGTCAAATAGGAAACCTATCCTATTGCACACCTTAGAGTATTTTGGTGTAAAGCCAGTATTCATATACCCAAGCAGAACAGAAAGAAATTGGATCATGAAATCACAAAAACTAATCTTCAAGGTGGGTATAGTGAAGAAACTCTTGGGTATAGATCGATGGATCCTAAGAATAGGAAAGTCTACACAGCAGAGATGTTGAGTTTTTTTGCGAAGAAGGAAGTAGAGACTCCTCCTCTAGACTCACCTGATGTAGATTTTTCATCAGTTGTAAAAATAGAAGTTGATTTTCCCATAGATGATGAAAGTGATGATGGGGATGACGGTGATGATTAGATAGAACCACAACCCATAGGAATAGTCAATGTATTCCAAATGGTAGTACTAGCATGTTTTTCAAGATGGAAGTAATGGTTGCTCCACTAGATACATCCACCAATTCTAGACAGGAATCCATTACAGTAAAGCAAGAGAAGAAGTACAAATTTATGGTTGAATGAGTAGAGATTATTGAATCTGATGAGCCCTCTAGGTGTTCCAACAAGCCCTACAATGTAAATATTGGAAAGATGTCATGGATGTTGAGTATAATCAGTGATAAAAACAACACTTGGCTAGACTTGTTGATCTTCCACCAGGGAAGAAACCCATTGGATGCAGATAGATATTCAAAGAAAAGTACAAAGCATGTTATGGGACAATAGACAAGTAGTTCAAAGCGAGACTAGTAGCAAAGGGGTATGCACAACAAATAAGGATTGACTATGAGGAGAAATTTTCTGTCCACAACTAAGATCAAAATGTTCAGATGATCTTTTCTCTACCTAATAACACTAGTTTTAGTTGGAAATTCCATCAGATGGATGTAAAAAGTGCCTTTGCTTAAATGAGTAGTATTTACAAGAAGTCTATATAACTCATACCTGAAGGATATATTGTACCTGGTCAAGAAGCAAAGGTATGTAGACTTAGGAAATATGTGTATGGCCTTAAACAAGCACCCTGGGCTTGGTACATACAAATTGATGAGCATCTCATACAACATGGATTCCAGTCTTCAGAAATCCATACGATCCCAATCTCTACCTCAAAAATTAAAGGGGGGCGATTGTGATTGTGGTTATTCATGTCGATGATCTAGTCATCACTAGTGAGTTCAGTGAGCATGATCGATGCAACGAAGAAATATCTTAACCGATCATTCAACATGACAGATCTCAGGTTGATGCACTATTGTCTTGGATTGGAAGTATGGCGAAAAAGGAGAATCACATATTTACATTCTCTAGTTGAAATATACCAAGACAAAACTTGAGAAATTTAGGATGATGGATCGCACGCCTCCCATTGCTAGTACCTATGGAGAACATATTACATTTATCTCGTTCAGATCCATCTCCTGCCATAAATGCCACTCTCTATCGGTTCCCTTGATTGGGAGTCTCATTTACCTGACTTACACTAGACCAAATATTATCATTTGTAGTGAGCTATCTATCCAGGTTCATGAAAGAACCCAAAGTTTTTCATTGGAACAGCAGAATAGACTGCAGATCTTTGAGATATCTCAAGGGAATAGTGACATCTTGGTCTAGAATACTAAGAAGAACGACAACTTATTCTTGATTTGGATATTCAGATTCAGATCATGCAGGCAATATTGATTATAGGAAATCCACTTCAGGGTTTGTGTTCTTTATGGGATCTTAGACCAATATCAAGGGGAAGAAATGAAATAACACTTTAATTTCTCTCTCTTCCATCAGAATCCAAGTATTGATTCTGCAGGTGAAGCTATCTGTGAAGTGATATGGCTACGTCGCATACTTGAAGGACTTGGAATACCACAAGACAAAACAAACCACCATGTATGTTGAAAATGAAGGTGTTCTCAAACATGTTCGCAATCCATTTTTTCATGAAATGAACAAAGCACATTGAGGTACAGGTACATTTCATACGTGAGCATGTGTTGAAGCACAATATACATACTTCAATTTTGTTCCAACAGCTGAACAACGAGCAGATATTTTGGCAAAGTCACTTACACGTGACAAGTTCGAGTTCCT
This sequence comes from Taxus chinensis, assembly GCA_019776745.2. Classification (NCBI taxonomy): domain Eukaryota; kingdom Viridiplantae; phylum Streptophyta; class Pinopsida; order Cupressales; family Taxaceae; genus Taxus; species Taxus chinensis. The sequence continues at coordinate 595,321,071 of CM034154.1, read as the reverse complement.
TTAGATATTTCCTCTCCCTCATCCCTTGAGACAATGAAAAATTAAGGGGGGGGGAATGTTGGGTAAATATTAGTTTACCTAGGTTAATTATGCATTGTACCTTATTAATGGTAAGTTTTATTAATTTTATTTAAAAGAGAAGATATGAATATGGGCAATAGTATTCCCATAGATGGTCCTTTCTTATGGATGTAAATTGTTATTTGTGTTAAAAATATTTGTTTATGTATTTTTGTAACAACAAATTTATGATTGTTTCTTGGGAGGCTTAAAAATGTACCTATGCAACCTTTTGTGATGTACATGATTGTTGTCAATATCTATAAATATTTCAGTCAACAACTGTATTTGATTGGATTGATGATTAATATAATTACCAGGCTTCCATCCATGTTTTCATGGATTACATAAAAAGGGTCCATAATTTTATTTTTCACTTACCACATAAAATTTTGTCCTTGGTACAGAATGGTGTGCAAGTTAGAGTGTCATGTGGGTATGTCATAAGTCTTACATGTGCATTTAATTGCTTTGGGCTTGGTGTTTGACTTGTGTGTTGGAATGGAGGAATGATGAAATGGAATCATACATGGAGTTGCACCTATTATCCTCACATCCTATTTCTATTTATTGATTGAATTTGAAGGATTTTGGGTTACTTGTCTTATTTCTTCTCTTGCACTTTTGGAAATTTGATCTTGAGTTACATGCTTGGAGCCTTTTTGGAATTGTAATTTTGGATTGTGATTGGTTTGAAGGTATTGAAAGCATTTCTTGGAGTGAATGTTTTTGGAGGCTTAATGGAGAGGTAGGATGTCACCTTTGTTATTTCTTTATTTATGTATTGTAGATATGAAAATTTTGTTTGTATGATTGTTTGCATAGGTTTTGTGAATGTGATATATTGGGGTTAGATAGATTGCCTTAAGAAGGGAGTGGGATATGGAAGTATGTGACCAAATGGGGAGGGATAAGGGAGTTGTAAGGCATGCATTTTTGAGGGAGTGTGATTAGGAGTTCCACCTATGGGGAGTGAGAACGAAAACATATAAATATTTTTGCATATTTGTAACGGGAGATATAAGGATGTATTTGAATGTTTTGTAAATTGTGCACATGGAGGTTTTTGGGTGGAACTCCTACTTCACTTGGGAAGAGAAAGGATTGCTTTCATATTCCTGGATCCTTTTGGCTTATTCTGTCAAGCCTATGTGTTTTTGAGAAAGTTATAAATATTGTTGAGTATGTCCATTTGAATGTGTTGTATGTTTTCATGGATGGTTTGCTTTTTAGAAGCGTCTTGTCAAAAGTTGTCAAATGTTGCTTAAGACTCCTAATTATTCTTTGGTTGGGGCTCTGGGGGACAAAATTAGGAGGAATGGATTCTCCTACTTATTGAATTAAAGGTTGGGCGGGAGAGCATCGCATATCCCCCTTTCTTTGAATTAAACTGAAATCATACATTTTTTGAAGAGTTGATGGGTGCAAGTTTGAAAGCTAATGCTTCAGTTGGGAGAAGACATTGAAATGAAGGTTTGCGTTTGAACCATTGGAAGAATCTCTAAGTTAACCCCTCATACCCCTTTATCCATCTTGTTCCCACTTCTCAGAGTGGAATTTTGTAAATCTTGTATTATTCAAAATAAGGCTTTGTATATTTCATTTATTCAAAAAATGTAAAATCATATTGAAAGGAGAAAGCTTAAGTTGTATAGTTTGCTATGAAATGAAACTCTCCTAAATTTGTATGTTATTAGTAAAGTTACAATATATCTATATATATATATATTTATATTAGCTTTCTCTCTGGACAATATTCATGGAAAAGAAAGATGTTATTGAAAGGAAGTGTTGTTGAATTATTTATTGTTTTGTTGGAAAATTTCCCATAAGAACCCTATGTGAAAGAGAATGAATTGTAGTTGATGTTACTACTCAAATTTTACTTTTTATTGCAAAAGACATCCCCATCAAGGTTAGAAATGAGTTGATGTTTATGTAATTTTGAGTCCCCATGAACTAGATATATTTTTAATCTAGCTACCAATGAATGGAAGACACCTTCAATTAAAATTAATATTGCATTGAACACCAACCTACCCTTCCTAAAAAATGTTGGGAAAAGTATATATTTAAGGTTTTGATTTCAGGAAACATAACCGTTGCCCTGTAGTAGAGCGGTGATTTTAGAACAAAACTCGCCTACACATATTCAGTGGCGGTAGATGAACCGCCCCACCAAGCAGGGCGGCTAGTCACAGGACCGCTGATCATGCGTAGGGCGGCGGTTTCGTCACTTTTGATGGAAAAATAAAATTCCGAATGTGCAAAACTCAGGTTGAAATCTAATCTAGATCAAATCTTTAAACTGATCAAAATGGAACTTCCAAAAATTAGTAATTTCATTAAATTTAAATGTCTAATCCCTTCAATTTTTTATGGGCACCCAAATGTGTAAAATTCATTTCCCTGATTTTCCATAATTCAAAGGATGTTTACATTAATTAACAAAAACAGATCCATGTTGGGATCTCTACATTAAGAAAATGAGAGAATTTACAATAGTAAACCCTTGCCTAAGCTAAACTATGGAGAGAAAGATGTAGGAAGATTTCTCCATGGTTGCACAATTCTTGCTCTCATGGCTTCTCCTCTTTTTCCTAGGTTCAAAAACTTCTTCAAAACAAGAATAAGCAAGATGAGGTTGTTCGCATCTGGGGCTTCATAGAAATACAAGGAAATCCATAAGGATATTTAGGGAAACCCAAATCTAAGGGCTAATATAGATTCAATCCAATGGCCTAAATTAAACCCTACTTCACTTAAGTGGGAGGTATTTTGTGGGAATGAATTTTTTTTTTTTTTTAAATGGGTAATTGGGTGAATGGGGGGCCACTTAGTAAAAATAGGCAAAGTAATTAAAGGATTTCGTGAAGCATTAGAATAAAAAAATGAATCTAGTGCATGATAATTAATTAAACTTATGGAACTTGGTAAATGCCTTTTAAACTGCAAATATATTTTATGAAGTAAATTAATAATATTTAATTATTAATTTAATTCCAACTTTCACAAGCTTGTGTAGAAAGACTTGGAGCCAAGAAATTTAATAATTGTTCGATAATGTCTAACCTTGCAAACCTTTTCTTAAAACAAAAAAACATATTTACTGTAATTTTGACTATTAATTTATTAGTTCTATTTTGTTTGAGAGATAGAAATTCTGTGGGCATTACGCTATGCTAGTTATTATTTACTCATACAACTGTATCAACAATAATATTTCTTATTAAGTCAAAAATAAAACTAGTGAAAATAGTATTTCTCAAAAATATGTTCCACAATAAATATTTTATTCATTGACACTTTTGCAAACATTTACATTGGGCATGTGCATAGAGATGGGGGACAAAAAACAACCAAAAATCTACTTTTTGGCCATTTTTTCCATAACGCACTCACGATATGGCTTGGGTACATTTTAACGTGATAAGGAAAAATCAAGCTCGCGTTATAATGTTGATCGCATTATAGCTCAAATTCACCAAGCTAAATTATATTTAGCACTATAGTCCGCAAGTGCGGTATAACGCGCTTGCATTCATGATTGCAATGATCTATATGTGCATATAGGAGGGATTATATTCACCGTACAAAAATAAATTTTTAATTATAATAAATAATAAGGATGACTAATATAAGAAATTAGGAGTCACTCTGCACCTTATGGATACTAGTCTCATATCTCCATAAGTCACGATTTAGAAGATAGTAAATTTCATATTCTAATCTAGTTAGTACATATGTATTTTTAATGATTTCAGAATTCAACCTCTATCTTAATTTAGGTTAAAAATCTACAATTGATATTTGTTTTGTGAAATAATATAGTCAATTTTTTTTTTTGGGATCTTCTTGATTGGTTATTGATATTTGTAGGAGTTTTAGATGTGTCAAAACTATATTTTATAAACCACACAAATCCCAGTGGTAGCAATAATTTCTCAAATATATGGACTCATGAAATTCCTTATAACACATAACAAATCAAAACACATATGTAAGTTTTTATCAATTCAAATAATCAAGGGAATGGTCATCATGAGGTCTTTGAAGGATCTGAAACATCATGAGGACAATGGGTGTAATCAGGAAAATCATGAGGTATGTGAAGGATTTGAAACATCAAGAGCTTCATCAAGATTCAAATCATCAAGGGAATGATCATCAGGAGCATGATAAGGGAAGATCACCATGAGTGATGGTGGTAATCATCCTAGGCTCACAAACAATGCATATTTTATGAGAGTGTTTCTAAACACTTAATCAATTCTTGGTAATGAACTCACATCTTGCAAGTCAAGGAGGTGGAATTTATAGTGTTTTAATGTAGTGTGGAGGTCAAGAACATGGAATTCATTCTCATACATTCCTCCAAGTTTCATTCAGGGATAAATCCTTCTATCAAGAGGAGGAAACCTATCTCCATGAAGGATCAATTGAGAAAGAGGGTGTCTAGACATCATAAGCATGCTTCCACTTCAGGTGGCATCTTGGTCAGGGAGGTGAATTTTGAGATTAAGAAGATATCATCATGTTCAAAGGTGAAATGTGAGGCTCAAGGAGTGAATTCATGATCATCATATCCTAATCTATCCATTGTTTCCAAATCTCTTCGAGAAATCAAATGAAAATGAGCTAGTCAGGCTACCGAGGCATTTAGGACCATCATGTGTGAAGGATCAAGAAGTCACTTATTCTCATGAGAGGGATATGAGAAAGAAGTGTATGAACATCCTAAATCTGATTCCATTCAAGGAGGATTTTGAAGCCAAGAAGGGTAAGAGGGTAATCTTCATATGGATATGTTTTCATGTGAATTGACTAACCCAAAAATGCAAAACTTAAACCATGACAACCAAGCCACAATGTGAAATATTGCTCCCAAATCTTCCTGAATCCCTCTCCGAGACTAACTTGCCTCCTATGTTTCATGATCACCTTATTCCTGTGAAGGTAGTCTTAATTCATTGGGTGAACATGTATAGGATAATTTGAAAAGGTGTAACAAGGTCCATTATTCCATTCAGTGAAGTGCAGTAAAAGACTAACTCTCTAGTAAGCCTAGAAAGGCCAATTTTAGCCATTTCAGAGCCTGTGTACATCCTCTGGGAGGGTTATAAAAAGGTATTAAGTATAAAAAGGTGGTATTAGAGATCCTTGAAGGTGTTGGAAGTAGTTTATGAATGATTTAGGAAAGGTTTGATCATTTAGGGACAGTCTGTTCAACAATGGGTTTTCAGGTGCAAGGAATGAGAAGTCAAATTGTGAACCTTGACTTCTCCGACTGATTCTAGGAGCTTCGTAAGAAGTTAGGAGGAAAAAAAGTATGAACCATGGAAATATTGAATAATCCTTTACATTGTGGGAGAATCCATTTTGATCTAAGGCCACCGAAGGTGATGATACAATCATCTCATACTCTCAAGCAATGCATACCTCCCAAGAGTGTTTCTAAACACTTAATTAGTGTTTGGTAATGAGCTCAATACATTGTTGAGAGTTCGGGAACATGTGATTCACCTTTAAGTTCTAATTCCACAGTGGAGAAAATTTATCAAAAGGGTGTTCTCCGCAATGATATCATAGTCTTCTCTGCAATGGTGTGACTCAAGAAGACTCTTATGTTTTATAACCCAATTCTACGTAGATTTATCCTCAAAGACTCCTTATCAACTGTGATATTAATATTTTCTTGTTGAAACCCCAAAATAGGGTTTTAGATAACCTGATACGGAGAAAATTCATATTTCTTATCATACACACCCTTCTTGACTCATTTACCTATTGAATAAGCTTTAAGAGGATTAAATTCAAGTTTTTTCTTTTATAACCCAGATTTGTGGATTCCTAATATGCTCCCAACGTTAAGCTTTAGGAGAGAAAAACCATGATAATTAACAAAACACAATCAAGGTTGGAAGTAAATGCTAGATGTCATGAACTACCACTGTATATTTTAATGAAATTACTTGGATAAATCTGAATATCAACAGCAATACAACACCAAGAACACCAAAATGTAGATAAATGATCACAATATACAAGTATAATAGCTTAGCCACTTTGAGGGGGCAACCTCCAAACCATACAATAATACTCAAGTTCTCAATATGATGATTAACTAATCCTTACTACCACCTATATATATATCATTCCTATGTTATGGCCAACACCAAGGCCAACCTACTAAACATATGAAAGAATAAATGAATAACATATGACAAGAAGAGAGATTATGTAAGCCACAAGTTGGCACTACATATCAATACTCGGAAATGTGCTCACATCTTGTAATTCAGGGAGTGGATTTCACAGTGCTTCAATATAGTTGGGTTCAAGAAGATGGAGCTCACCCTCAAACATTCCTTCAAGTCTCATTCAAGGATCAATCCTTCCATCTAGAAGAGGAAACCTATTTCCATGAGGAGAAATCAAGTGAAGAGGTGTCCAGATACTATAAACATGTTTCCACTCATGTGACATCTTGGTCAGGGAAGTGAATTTGTGAAGTTAAAAAGGTTTCATCATGTTCAAAGGTGAAATGGGAAGCTCATGGAGTAAGTTGAGGATCATCATATCTTGACTCTGTCATCATGTTCAAACCTCTTCAAGGAACAAGCCAAGATGAGCTAGTCAAGCTACAAAGGCATTCAAGACCATCATGTGTGAAGGATCAAGACATCATCTATCTCCATGAGAGGTATATGAGTAAAGAGGTGTATGAGCATCCTGAAGTTGATTCCATTAGAGGAGAATTCTGGATACACGAGGGTAAGAGGATGATCTTCATATAGAGCATCATGTATGCAAGAATGATAAATTTTCTGAGTTTCACTTGATGTCACTCACTTGGTAGTGTTTTAAACACTCATTCAAACCTTATAGTGTGATCACACTTCAAAGGAGGAAGGATGTTGTAACCACCTCATTTCAGTGCAATAGGTGACCACATGACAAGAATTCCATTCAATGAGAAATCCTTCCAGGTACATGGTGAATGCCTATTTTCAGTAAGTGACAGATAATCAAAAAATGGTTTGAGCATCATGGAGTTGATTTGTGATCAAGTTAGGGTGAATTTTGGACGCCTATAAAAGTAAGAGATTAATCCTCGCTCTTTCCTTATAATTAGAAGGGAGAATCATATTCCCATCACAATGTAGATCTCATAACAATATTTATAAACAACTTAAGTCATCACTTAAGGTTTTAGAAACATTCTTTCAACTCATGGTAACTCATTTTTTGCCATTTTTTCATGTTAGAAGTTTTTTCACTCAAAAAACATAACCTGGGGTGTTATGAAGGTGCTTTTGATCTCACAAAATTTGGCCCCAGCCTCATGAGATCCTCACCCCTGGTAAACAATAGTATATTTATGGCATTACCCATTTTGAGAGGTACTTATCAAAATTTACAAACCTTCATCTATCACTATGTGGTGACCATTTCTCTAGAGCTTGTAAATTTATGGCTATTTTTGTCTGGAACTGAAATAGGCAGCTGCACTATTTTGAAATTATTCATGAAACTTTCTAGTTTTAGAGAAAAATGGATGTTACCAATATGTATAGGATTCACATATTTTTCAAATACCTATATGTTTTCCTCCTAACTCCTTATGAAGATCTTAACATCATCTGGAGAATTCAGATTTCACCATTATAGTGTTTGTTCCATGCACCTAGAAAACTTGTTATTGAGAAGATTGTCCTTGAATGAGAAAACCTTTCCTAAATCTTCTTAAATTACCTCCAACACTTCCAAGATTCCCTGAAATTTCACTTGTAGATGCTTAATATATTTCTTGAACTCTCCCAGAGGGTGGTTGATTAGCTCCAAAATGGCTGAAATTGGCCTTTTTAGGCCTCTGTAGGAAGTTATTTTCCATCAAGTCACATTGAACTCACCAATCATCGTATTCAATCATCCATAAAAATTGAAACAAAATTAAAAAACTTGTTAAGAATTTATTTTGAGCTATGTTGAGAGTGGGACTAAGGCAGGATGGACTAGAGGAAGGATGCATCAATGACTAGGAAGTGAAAGATTCAACTGTGGGCTTAGTTGTCATGCTCAAATTTTCAATTCTTCATGTCATACATTTTGCATGACAACACCCTCTTAACACTTTCACCAAATTCATTTTTTTGTAATGCACAAAATTATTTCATTGGTGTCTTGTCCATTTATGATTTTATTTCAATGGTGTCTTAGCAACAACACAAAATGATATCTGAAAATAACATTTCTCTTAATGTTGATGTAGATTAGATTACTTATGAAGTATGCAGAACTTGAATCAACCTTCTTACTCCTATACTAGGGAGAGAATGCAACTAATTTACTTAGCATAAATCTTGATTAAATTACTGAGTTTCTTTCTTCATTTTTGTCTAAAAATTAAGTATGTAGTTTGCCCACCTATGTGGGATCCAAACATAATGCCAAAAAACTAGGGTAATTTTTTTAAACTTTCATTTACTGAAACAACTTCAAGTGACGTCACGTAAGATCACAATTTCAGAGTATTTGGAGTCCACATCACATAAGAATACCAATCCCACATGAAGAATAGGAAAACTAAATTATGACACCTAATTACACAACAAAGCCAACATGGGAACCTAGCATCAGCGATAAGCATTCATAACCACTACCCAACCACAACAGTGGTCCATCATGAGTATGCATACCTTCCACATTATCACGTTTTCATAGAAACTCCACTTATTTATGTTCATATTTGAATTCTAGTTGCAATCATGAAATCAGGTTGTGTCATTTTTGGAAAAATATTTTAATTAGTTTATGAAGTAGTTGCACTTTTTTAGATTCACTTATACACTTTCGTAGCTTTCCTTTTTGCTAAAAGAAAAAGATAACACTTAGCTTGTGTTGGCTCCAACTAATTTAATATGTTTATCTAATTGCAAAAGGACCCTCATATAACTCAAAATGGTTACTTTGAAGTATATTTGACATTTACACATGAAAAAGGTTTATTAAGCCAACAATTAACTTCCATAGTACTTATAAATCATGTAGCTCGACACCCCAAGTGGTACTGTAACACCCACACTAGCAACCCAACCAAAACACAAATAATTTAATTCAATTTCCCCTTTTTGATTATTTGGTCATTTAACATGAAATTGTGTTTAAACCTTAATTATGATCATGAAACATGGCTCATTAATTGTGTAGAATATTTTTCACATTATCACCTACTTCTACCCTAACTTTTGTTGAGTGTTATAAATATATTGATGTGATGCACTCTTTTAGCTTCTAACTCAAGTCAAGGTACGTTTTATTCTTTTATTAAACAAATTAAGATATTATGAGGTCCTTAAATAGATCATCTTCTTTCCCACACCTTACTATTGTTAATCTACATTATAAGGATCAAAGGATTATATACATACCAACATGAGAACCAAGGTCACTTCCTTACATTTTTGATTGTGAGGATCGCTCAAGTGGTCATCTTAAAGATGCATGCCCTAAGATTGTAAAGTAGGTACTCATCTGTAATAATATTCTACCATATTCTAAGATGAAATTAGGGATTCAAATCCATTCTCATGAGAAAATTCATGTGTCCATATATTTGATCAATTGTCGCTACCTTTTGGGAGTTGTGAGGTTTGCAAATTATAATTTTGACACATCTAACACTCGTACAAATGTTAGTAAACAATCCAAAATGCCCCAAAACCTAAACAATGACTATATTCTTTCCCAAAATAGACCTAGATTGTAGAATTTAAACCCTAAAATATTTAGGTTGAATGCTGAAATCCTGAAAAATACCTATGTATTGACCATATTTTATTATAAAAACTTTCTCCTAAACTGTGACTTGTGGAGTTGTGAGACCAGTTCCATAAGGTGCAGAGTGCCCTAACATTTCTATATGTACTAAAATAAATTATAAAGTATAATTTTTCTAATAAAAAATTATTTTTATAAATATATACCTCCCAAATTCACATATAATACATTGCAACAAATAGGAACGAGCTCACGTTATAACGTGAACATATTATACTACGAGTGTGTTTCATCTTCTATGGATTTGAAATTCCCAATCCATAGGCATTGGATTTTCCTTGGATATCCAAACCTAAGGTTTGGACTACGTAATCCATGTGATAAATATGTGTTTTACAAAAAAAAAACATCAAAATTTCATGTGTGCACCCTGATATCTAGTCATGCGTTATAACATAATATTCTAAAAAAATTATACTATGATGTTAAGATTAGTTTTACCTTGGTGACGATTTACTTCTTTCTAAAATCTGATTAGCTTTAAGGCTTTCATCCTTAATTTCTTTTACTAGTGCCTTCTTTTCTTGTCAAAACGTATGCATACGTTTTTGTACACAATTTATGATTTTTTAATCTAAATTTTTAAAAAATAGGTTTTGTCTAAATTCTATTCTACACACACAAAACAATAAAAAAATTGACTATTTTTCTCAAATTTATGGGGGTGTACACACAAATATTTCATTTTTGGGATGTGTGCACTTTGAAAATTAGTAAAAACTTATATATTCATCCAAAACTAATGAAAAATTAGTGGGACCTCATTGGTCTTAGCTAACTTTCTACCGAAGGGATTTGAAAACTAATTTATATAACTCAAAAAATAGGGGGGTGCACATACAATAGGTTGTTATCTTTTTGACACAAAAATAGACATACTTTTTGTGCACACCACATTTTACCTTCTTAGTCTCCACCATTTTTTTTAAAAAGTAGTAGTTTAGAAAATAGATTTCGAGCACTATATTTCTTATTCTTATCACATTGTCAAATTGTGAGCATATGCATGCCAAATTATTTGATGAAGTTAAGGTTTTGCTAATTTTAGGAAAAATGTGTCCACTTTTGACCCCTTTTTGGTCCTCCATTTCCGTGCACTTACCCCATTACCTATTGTTTTCTCTTCAAACGATACTTATTTCACATGGCATTTAAGAGCAATCTTAATGCGCAATTTTAATGTTAAAATATATATAATAAACTTAAATTTTAATCGAAATAAAATTTAATCTTATTAAATATAAAAATTATTAAAAATATAGTAAATAAAAATAAAAATAAAATTAATTATAAATTTAGAAATTATAATAAAATTAAATTTAAACATAATAAATAAAATAAAAAGTATAATGTAATCTTAATGGTTACATGTAAAATAAAAATTTAATCCTGGTAAATATAAACTTTAATTTTAATCTTTTAACTTAAAATTTAATCCCAAATTAGTGAATATAAATGTAATATTTACAATAAATTTAAAATTTATGATAAAACTTAATATTTTAAGTTAATTTTTTAAAATTTAAAATTTAATCTTAATAAATTTGAGATTTCTAATTTTACACTTAAAATTAATCATCATAAAATTTTAATTATAATTAAATTTAAATGTTTAATCTTAATTAATTTAATTTAAAACAAAATTAAAATATATAAAAATTTAAATTTTAGAATTTAGATGGTATTTAATATAAATTTAAAAACTGAAAGTTATAATTATTAAAAAAAAAAACTAATTTTCACACAATAAAATAATTATTTTAATTATAATAAAAATAAACCATTCTAAATTGATATTTTTACATATGCATTATTGTTTTTGATGTTGTGATTAAGCCATAAATAACACAATCATAATACTAACCTTAAACAATAAACACAAGTCTTAAATGTTAGAATTAAATTCTAAACACTTATGTGACACCCTAAAAAATGAATGCTAAACCCTAAAGACAAACCTTAATATTGGATTAACATTTAGGGTTAAGGATTTGTATTAAGAGTGTAGGGTTTAGTATTTAGGGTTGATGTTTAGGATTTAAGGTTTATTCTTTTAAGTTTGGGAACTACTACATAGTGTGTACAAAACATTAGAATTTGTGTTGAATTTGCATGATTGTGTTTTATCTTTTTTTTTTTCATTTTTGACATCGTATCCAAAGTAAAAATAACACAAATATATTGGTGTAAATGTGTGTAAAGGTGATGTTGTTAGCGTCAATATTGCACCACATTTGCGTCATAATCTATAACTTAAAAAAATAAAAACAAGCAGAAAATATGTCAAGGTTTAAATGTAGAGGAGGGAAAATAGAAAAATGAGAAAAGAAAAGAGGAAAAAAAATGTTTTTGGAAGAAGAAGAATATGGAGGAAGAAGTGTATGGACAAAAAAACTATAAACATCATTTGAAGAGGAAGAAAAACATGACAGATAGAGGATAAAAGAACACATATATAATGAGGAGTTAGAAGAAGAGGAATACTCCACACACAAGAAGAGAGGTATGTCTATTATTTTTATTACATTTTTACATAGTTAAGAGATCAAAACAACAAAAATACAATAATCCTAGGTCAAAATACAACAAATCCTAACAAAAAATGTAGTAAAAAATATAGTAATGTTTAGTTAAAAAATCAACAAATGTAACCCACAAAACAACAAAGTCTAGCTCAAACAATAGCTAACCCTAACTAAACATACTATGAAAACAAACAACAAACCCTTTAAAAAAAGAAACACTACAATAATAACTCTTGAAAAAAACAAACCCTATTAATAAATACCAAATCTTAGTAAAATAATCTACACAAATAAACAAAACATAGTAAAAAAATAACAAATCTTTGTAAAAAACCAAAATAAATAACAAAACTTCAGAACAAACAACAAGCTAAAACATCTTTTACATAAATTTATTTAAGATAGGAATATTAATTTGGTATATAAAATCTAAATAATTGTAGAATTAAATGTAATAATATAATTTTATGTTAAATATTTAAAATAAAATAAAAATATTGTACTATATTTAATTTGAATGAGTTGATGGGCAAAGCTTCTAGATTCCATATTAAACAACTCTCAAATACTTTAATTTAAGTTGTGTGATAGTCTAACTATCGTTTACGGAGGAAGAAAGATAGCCAATGGGATTTTCAATTCGGTAGGTTACGTGATGCGCTTTTGTCAAAGGGTTTAATAGTCTCTCTCTTCGTAGATTTAATTGAGGGTGTCAAATCTTTGTGATAGAGATCATTCAATTGAAAGAAACTTACATTTATTATTAAGATATGATCTTTTTAAAACACAATTTTTTAATGAGCATTTCAAATTATATTTAATTGTCTTATACACCACATGTCCAACTATTTAATTATTGACATGATAGATTGTAAACTTCAGTTATTAATTTGTATGGTATAAATAAGAACATTAACATGAGTTTTGCATTTATCTACCAATATTTTATATTTTTGAAGGGTAATATATTATAGAGTTGTATGCTTTTTTCTTTGGTCATTCTTGCAACGGAATTATTCATATAATTCCCCACACTATACTTATCACTTGTATTGTCCTTCATTAAATGTCAAGAAAAAAATGCCAAAGGTTGGTCCTAGTGATCGTTTTTATTAGGCATGACTGTAGTTCACAAAAGCTTGTATGGAGTGTTATGCAATCCATATAAATTTGGAAGAATCTCTCCAACTCTTTGGGTACTGGTGTGCACTCCTGATAACAACTTTCTAAGTCCCTACACTAATTTAGGCTTGTCTTGTTTATTTGATATCATTTGAGAAAAAACATTTATTATTTTTTTTATATTTAATTGGTTTGTTACCATCTGCATGGCCTTTAACCCTCCACTCTCATTTGCGTCACCTAAATCTGAAACATGTTCTTTCATAGGGGTGTGGATACAAGCAATAATGAGATTTGAGGTTTGATGGGAAACCTTACTCATCAATGAAATTTTTTAAAGATGGGAACTTCCATTTTCAAATAAATTGAAGTATTGAGATCCTTTTAGTCTTTGGAAGTTAAGTTTTATATACACATATGGTCATTCAATAATTTGTTTGAAGATATCATGAGAGAGAAGATGTTAACAATAAACAATAAAATATTAAAATTAAATGATTATTTGTGAGTATATACCAGTTTATTATAAATTTGAGAATTTCAAAAAACAAATGCCAATTTTTAGTAACGTAAATTGTAAAATACATATAAAACGTCCAAAAATAGATAAGACAAACGTCCTACTTGGAATTTTAACTTAACAATTCAAAGTTTGTTGAGGGCTAGCTCTTTTTAAAGGTATTTATAAATTTCAATACTTACTTTTGTATCAAGTTTCATAATACCATATTTATTAAGTAAAGTTGTCTCACTTTATATTTCTAATAAATTCTAAGTCTTCATATTACCTAGAATTTAATATTTACCTAAACAACTATAAATGTTTGTATCTTAATATTATTGTATTTTTTGAAATTTATGTATATATTTACATAGAGAGGTGTTCTTAGAATGGCATTCAAGGATGTAATGACATATTTGGTTCAATTTTATTCTCAGGATTGAATTTGATGTCTGTTTGACTGTCACAATGACAAGTGACTTATATTTGATATTCAAAATATTAAAAAAAATTGATTTCCTACAAATAATTCATTAGCAAAATAGGCATCTTTGAAAAGAATGAAATAGGTTCAAAAAACTACTATAGAAATGACATCTATATATATATTGTATATGAATTTTGTAAGTACTTATTTTAAAAAGTGGGAATATGAAATTTGAGATTCATAGATAAACAATTGTTGTCAATGTAAAATACATTGGAAAATTCAAAAGTATATGCACATTTATTTTTTACTAGCTCTAAAACCATTTTTGTTGGTAGCATACTTTCTCAAATTAATTGATGTGTTGAATTAATTATTGTATACTTTACATATTAAGTGTCACCCATTAAACAACATTCAACTTGTCACATAAGTGTTTACAATTTTTAATGAGAGTTGAAGGTGTCACATTATCATGTTATGGTTTTTTATTGTATTATTTAGGGTGACCCTAAAACTTAAATATCATAATTAGGACATTAAACCCTACACATTAATCTCCAAACACTAATGTCAAGTTTATGTTTAGGGGTTAGAATTTATCTCAGGGTTTAGAGTTTAGTGTTTGGGGTTAGATTTTATGGTGTTTAGGGTTTATAGTTTAAGATGTTGTATAAGTTTTTATGTTATTCAAGGATACCCATTAGCGATTAGGGGGTCACATGAGTGTTTATGGTGTCAAATGGGCAACGAAGGATTTATGTTATTATTTACATGGTGTCACGATTATGTTATTTAGGGTGACCTTAAACTCTAAATATCATTATCACACCATAAAACCCTAAACACTAAATAAAAACCCCAAAATTCAAAACATAAACCCTAAACCCTACCACAAACCCTTGATAACATAATAAAGACATCGAACCCTAAAAACTAAACATAAACACTACACTATAAAAATGTAAACCCTAAACCCTTTTAGCCTTTACAGTTTATGATTTAAGATGTCCTATGAGTTTCTATGTTATTTAGGGTGATGAATTTTAGTGTTTAGCAAATCCATTATTAGTCATTGGACCAATTAACATATATTTAGGTTTTCACATGAGTGTTTAAACACTTTATGGTTTATGATGTCGTAAAATTGTTTGTGTTATTTAAGGTGACCCACTAGTGAACATTTAGGGTGTCGCATGAATGTTTAGGGTGTCTAATGGGAATTTAAACCTTAAACACTAAACCCTAAACCCAAAATACTACACCTTAAACATAAACCCTAATAAAAAACCCTAAACCCTTGAAAAAAATATGACACCCTATACACATTATATGTATTAATAATAGGTTTGATTTCAGGGTTTTTGTTTAAGATTTAGGGTTTAAAATTTCATGCTTATGGTTTTATATTTGGTGTTTAGGGTGTTGTGTAGGTTTTTGTGTTATTTCGGGTGACCACTTAGTGATTAGGGTTTCATATGATTATTTTGTGTTGAGGTTTTCAGGTGTATTTTTTAGGGTTTAGGGTTTTATGTTTAGTGCATAGGTATTTTTGTTGTTTAGAGTGACCCATTAATGTTTAGTGTAATGAAAATACTTAAATATATTTGGATATCAACAACAATATAACATCAAAGTATAGAGAAATTATCACAATAAGAAAATAGAATTTGTCAACAAATTTTAGGGGCAAGCTCCAAATGTATAATAAGACGCAAGTTCTCAATATGATGATCATATACTAGATGTTAACTCTTATATATACCTTTATGTGTTATACAAAACACTAATGTTGACTTGTTAATAATACGAAAGAATAAATAAATGTGGTATGTGATTTAATAAAATTTAAATATAAGACAAGGACATTGCTAATTAAATAGATATAATATTATTCAAATAAGATCATGCAAAGAAAATTCAAGCAAGAGATAGGGTATGGAGAGTTGCTTAGATACCAATGCAGGTCTAGAAAAATTATGGACTGGGGAATAAACTAGAAATGCATATGATGGAATGTATAATCTCTTATTCTAGAACTGGACAACAACAATGTCAGGGATAGGAGCACCTAGAATGGGATAGGGCCGCCTAGGCACTTATGTTTGTTCTAGGTTCTGGTGTCTGTGGAAGTGCTCAAAATTTAGTTCCTTCTATGTCATTTAGTGTCACTCCTTATTCACTGTGTCGCACATCATATTCAATGGGTTGCACCTGTAAAATGCAAAATAAACCCTAGATACTTGCACAATACTCAAAAAAACATTAGATGAATAAAATAATGTAAATGATCAAGATTCAGACTGGCCTCAATGGCCACCAAAATGTGATTATCACTAAGTGGTGCACTATATTTCAGACTCTATATAGTTCATGCGTGTGTGTGTGATTGGAATAGTATCTCTTAAGTGAGGATTCCCTAGTGTCAATCACACAAAGAGATAGTAGGCTACCACTAGTTTTTCCCAAATATAAATGTGTGGTATGAAATTCAAAATAAACCCTCCTATGTAGTGAAGTATGCACTCCAAAATGCAGTTCTTGATATACTCTAGATAGAAAATATTAGCTCCTTGTAGTAGTATGTGCCTCTTGAATGTTTTCCCCCTTAATGAGGTTAGATAAGACATGTATATATATATGATTCCCTTTCTTAAGTTTCATCATTGTAGACACTAAATCGCACACTTGGGTACATTTCTATGTCCTAAATACATACTAGCATTCATATGATTTATAAACAAGAAAACTAGTAATTGAAAACTTTCTTTAGCCTCTTTGTTTGATTTATTGTTTTTTATTTGGTCCTTCACACCCTATTGCCCAGTCGGTATTTTACTTATTTATCTTTTATGGCTCCAAACACTAGCTCCCTGGAACCCTTGTCTCCTCTAGGCACCCCTGACTCTTTTCCACCTTAATCACTTCTTTTTGGTCTCTTTTATCTTTTGGGCTCCTTTTTCACTTATGGGTTGGCCTTCCAATTGTTAATTATGAAATTTAAACAATAGAATCGTATAAATACATAGTTATGTGTTCAAAATAAGGGACCAAGAATTAAGCATCTTCTAACATCCCCTAAGCTTGCATGTAAATACATCTAAGAGCATTAAAGGCATCAATATAGCATCCATTTAAGGGACAATGGACTGCATCAAATCTGCATACACAAAATAGGAAGGGGAAGTTCATTTTTCCATTTACACATTCTATTACATTTCTACATCTAGCTACATCCCCTTATCAAGTGCACTTGCACAAGGGCATCATAGGGCATAATTCTTACACACACACACACACACACACACACACACACACACACACACACACACACACACACACACTAGAACTACATGGATTTTGAGATGTAGTGCAACGCTCGGTTGTAAGTTCACTCTCGGGGTGACCGCTGGGGTCAGTTTGACTCCCCATATTACATCTTTCTTTTTTAGATTTGATGTGGTATTGTGGGTTTTGCGGGTGAATATTTTTTTGCAAGTTACAGGTACGTCGGTGATCAAATAACAACACAAAGGTGATTCACAGGAATAATTTGCAATACTTTTGTGACACTGTGAAAATCAAATTCCAACCATTTGTGCAGTCACCAGCACCCATGAGAGGTCGTCAGCACCCAAACATCCCTGTCCTGTCCTGGGTGCCTGTGTTCAAGTTTATTCATGTAGTCCATAATTTATTATGAGCAATAACGAAACTTTGTACTTCATGTTCATCACTTCTTCCATTCTAGATCAGTCTTAGACAATGTGGAGATAAGCTAAGTTATTCTTCCTATACCTCTTGCTTAGGGTTTGTATTTTACTTGCTTATTGGTTGCATCATATTGCATCATAACCTTCATACTTCATTGTTTCTACCAATTCCCTATATTTAGGGTTTAATAAAATTCTATTTTTGTTAAATCTTTTAGTGAACTCATTTATTCAAACCCTATCTTTTGTAAAGGTATTAAAATCTATTTCCTTCTTTTGAATTTATGGATCAATATTCCTATCATTCTTTTACTCCATCTAGGGTTACTGACATGGTTACTACGGTTTCTGATTTTATGTGAGTTCATACTTAGCATCCTCCTCACTTTTTAACTCCAAGACCTGATCTGAAAATTGATGTGGTCACCACTCACAGCACTTGTCCTCCTATGGCTCCACCCACCTCTATTCCACCACCCATCACTTCTACAATTCCTCCTACTACCTCTAATGGTTATGACATCATTGAGAAAATTAAGAATAAACCAACAAAAATCACTCTTTATGATCTCTTGTGTAGTACACCTAATTATTGTGAAACATTAGATCCTACCCTGCATTCTATCCACATTGAAAGCAAAAATTTACCAGTTACCTTTACTCACCTCATTCAATATCTTAAGAATCTACCATGCGTTATATATTTTATTGATGAGGATACCCATCCCTCCGCTATGGATGATCCATTTACACCTTTTGTTATCACTGCTACTATTGGCATCATTTGTATCAAGTGTGTGCTCATTGATAATGGATCTGCTATAAATTTTTGTGCTTTATCACTCCTGTGAAAAATTGACATTAATGATGACTTAATTAATAAATCCTCTCAAGTTATTCACGACTATAATTCTACTACTCTCACATGCATGGGTAATATTAATATACATCTAAAAGTTGGGCCTAAAATTGTTCCTATTGTATTCTTTGTTATCGATGCCACATTTCAATTTAATTACTTACTTGACAGACCTTGGATTCACGCAATGCATGTTGTTCCATCTACGTTTCATCGTTGCGTCAAATTCTTACATGATGGTTATGAACATACTTTTGTAGTGGACCTCGAGCCATTCAAGTTTTGTCATATAGACCTAGTTACTTCCATGCCCATTCCTCCTTCACAACCTATTCCATACCGCAATATTGGTACATATGATGTTGGGTAATCTAGTGCCTCTGCTTCTTCGGTTACTTCTCCATGAAATCCATCCATTCCTACTCATGCTAAAGATATTCTATCACCCATCATGTCCACTCCTACAGATAATCCTTCACCTAGTATAGCTCCTCTTAATTCTACATTTGGTTCCATTCCTCCCAATATTCTTGATAATGTTATACAGTAAGAAAATGCTAGCACAGATGATTCTGATGATGAGGTTGATGTTGTAGAACTTAAAGTTGACACATTGTGCAATCTTAATTTTACTCCATTTGAGATAGAAAAATCTTATTTTCATGATACTTTCGTTACTATTGGCCCTAGTGAGTACCAATTCAATAAGCTTCCTACATCCAATAATGTCATGGTACCTTTTCAAGGGATTGTACATACATTACATGCTCTTACACTTGCTACATCTCCCAAAGTTTGGTGTGCTTCGCACTAAAAACCATTCACATGAAATCTCT
Organism: Taxus chinensis; assembly: GCA_019776745.2. Taxonomy (NCBI): domain Eukaryota; kingdom Viridiplantae; phylum Streptophyta; class Pinopsida; order Cupressales; family Taxaceae; genus Taxus; species Taxus chinensis. The sequence continues at coordinate 595,301,187 of CM034154.1, read as the reverse complement.
TCATTCATAATTCTTATTGGCCTCATGTTCCATTTAATCGTACTTTCTCTAATATTGTTTGCACACATGATGGCTTGGCTCAGTTAAGATTCAAAAATTGTTGATCTCCTTCCTCCACCTCATTCTGCTCATTTATATCATAGTTTTGTCTTCATTACTATTGTTTATGGCCTTTGGGTCTTCCATTTGACATTCTTTCTCGCACGCACTCCTCATTCTTCTCTACTCACACTTGGTCATTCTTGGCTTGATTACATTGGTGGCACCCTAGATCCCAATCATCCTGATATTACATTTCCCATGCCGTTCAGCCATGTCTCTATATGTAATGACTCCTTGGGCTATTGTTAAAATATCAATCATTGGTATGCACATGATTATCCGAAACCACCTTTCACTGATGAAGAGTATGCAATGGGCATGTACAATTTACGTTGCAAGGTCTCATTATATGATCAAGCTCACACTTCCGCTTACCAAGTTTATGATCCAACTCCAATCAGTTACGATCCTGACAATGAATTTTAATCATCCACACCGCACACATGGGGGCATCATATTTTCTTCCCCCCCTTCGATCATTATCATTTCTCTCTAATTTTTATGCATACACATCATGCTCATTGCTTTACATCTAGTCATTCTTACACAACTTCTATCTTAGCTACCCTATGACTTAATATAGTTCCATGTTTCATACTCAACTATTAAGGGTCTAACTCTGAAATGAACCTCACCACATTTAATATGCTTCATGTTCGATCTTTCTAGAACACATTTTCAAACCATTTCGAGATGACACACTCTTGTTCTATGGTTCATTCTTGATTGTTGATGGATCTTTTATAAATGAACCTCATCACATATTCATACACATTCACTAGGGGCATGTTGCTCATATCACATTCGCATTGCATTCTATACCATCACATTAAGACATTGCGTACTGCATATCTTGGTTACACTTATTCTTGTTTACTTATACTTACATGTACACTTTGTTTCCTATGTTAGAAGGATACGTAGTATGTCAATATATTTTCTATATACACATGCATGCTCACTTGGTATTTTGAAGTGAATGCAAATATTTTTGTCTTTACACACTGCAATGATGCTTGACACTATACCTCTTACCAGTCCCACCAAGGCTCCTGGGGGAATGTATTATCTCACACATTATGGGTACTATCATTTCATAATATAACATTTACTATTTTTACTAGCACACTACTTTACATTAATACATACATGCTTTGACATACTTTTTATCTTTATAACATGCTAACAGGTGCTTCATGTGTAGCATTTTCCTTATGGGACTATTTTCCATCATGGTTGTCTGATACATTTTTTCTTGTCATTACCTTCTAATTGTATGCTATTATTTATAGGCTATGCCCTATGTTTTGTTTGATCACTTCTTGTATGATTTTGGTTGTTGTGGCCCTGATTGTCTTTTGACATTGTGAGCGATGTACCATGTTTGAAACCCACTTTTTATGGTCTATCTTATATGCATATTTGTTTGTTACAGTATTTTTCTATGACATGCTTATTACTTTTTCTACTAACACATTTACATGTCCACTTTGTTTGCATGTTCCTTTGTTTTTACTAATCACATCCCCTCCCCCTGCAGGGATACAATTCATATCAACATCAGGTTATCTCTTTTGCGCCACACACTCCTACTGATGTCGCATGTACCCCAAACAAGGGGGCATACATTGGGTGAACAAATCACCCCATAAAACAAATCATAAATACAACACAGTACATTACAACACAGGAAAATAATAATAATACAGTCACAGAATGACCCAAAATCTAACTTAGGTCATCAGAACTACACAGACACCAACACCCAGGCTCATACATGAGCACTTGGCCACTTATATACTCCCTTGGGTGCTCATGTCCTAGGGGAACACATAATCAGTTTCTCATATCAGCACAATCCACATAAGCCTTCAGAATAGTTTTACAGTATCAGGGAGATTCCTCCAACAAACATAATAGAGTTTATTTCCTATTTTCAATTAAACCGATACAACTTGGAACAATACAGGACACACTATCTGTAATGGTGTTTATTGGGTAGGTCATGGAAGGAGAGTAACACTATACATCTCTCCCCAACACTTGCTCTTTGGTGTGAGATCGCCCAAAAAACTCGTTCTTGGCGTGAGATCACTCGAAAACCTCGCTCTTGGTGTGAGATCACCCAAAAAACTCATTCTTGGCGTGAGATCACCCAAAAAATTCATTATTGGCATGAGATAGCTGAAAAAAATCATTCTTCACAACATTTTCAAGACACTTTTCTATCCTTTTACACTCTTCTACATCAGGTGCACACTTTCCTTTTTACATACTTATGCAAATTTTCCATTTACAAGAATTTGACAACTTTCTTTCTCTTCTTTTTGCAGGTCCATCCTTACAATAAGAAAAAATCACAAACTATAGCAATAATAGGTACAATACCTCACAACACATACGCTTCACCCCCTAGGGTCACTTTCTCTTCCTAGTTTCCATGCTTCATTCTTGCATTCATTCCATGCTTCACTTGTCCACTTGACATGTTTTTCGCCACACACTCTACATGGTTACCAGGTACACATCTCTTATCTACTTTATGTTATCAAGTATTCACTCAACAACATAAAATGGGGGAAAATGTAGACACTAAATCATGCACTTGGGTACATTTATAGGTCCTAAGTACATACTAGCATTCATATGATTCATAAGTAAGAAATATAGTAATTGACGATTGTCTTTGGCCTCTTTATTTGCTTTAGTGTTTTCTATTTTGTCCTTAAAACCCTACATCCCAGATGGTATTTTATTTATTTTATATGTTATGGTTCCATACACTGTTACCCAGCCAGGACAGGAGCGCTGAGGCACCCATGACCCTTTTCCACCTTACTCGCTTCTTTTGGGTCTATTTTATCTTTTGGGCACCTTTTTCACTTATGGGTCAGCATTCTAGTTGCCAATTACAAAATTCAAACAAGGGAATCATATAAATACATATTTATGTGTTCAAAATAAGGGACCAAGCACTAAACATCTACTAACATCACCTAAGTTTACATCCAAAGATAGGTAAGAGTACTAAAGGTATCCATCTAGAATCCGTTCAAGGGACAAGGGACTAGATCAAATTTTCATACACAACATAGGAAGGGGAAGTTCATTTTTCCATCCACACATTTTGTTACATTGCTACATCTAGCTACAACATGTTATCAAGTGCACTTTCACAAGGGCATCCTAGGGCACAATTATTACACACACTCACCAGAACTACATGGAGTCTGAGATGTAGTGAAATGCTCAGTTGTTAGTTCACTCTGAGGGTGATCACCGAGGTCATTCTAAATCCCCATAATGTGCATCTTTCTTTTTTAGATTTGATGTGGTATTGTGGGTTTTACAGGTGAATCTTTATTTTGCAAGTTATATGTACCTCAGTGATCAAATAAAAATACACAAGTGATTAACAAGAAACATTTGTGACACTTGTGCGACACTGTGAAAATCATATTCCGACCATTTTCCCAATCAGGAGTGCGCAAGTGAGGTCGTCAGTGCCCAGGCACCCCTATCCTATCCTGGGCGCCTGTGTCTAGGATTATTCTTGCAATATAAAATTTATTGCGAGTAGTAATGACACGTTGTACTTCTTGTTCATCACTTCTTCCAGTCCAGATCAGTCCCAAACAATGCGGAAAACAACTAATTTATTCTTCATATACCTCTTTCTTAAGGTTTGTACTTTACTTTCTTATTGCTTACGTCATATTGCATCATAGCATCCATACTTCATTGTTTTTACCAGTTACTCTATAATCAAGGTTTAATAAAATTCTATTTTTGTTAAATCAGTCATTAACAAGTGAAAGGCCAAACATGAGTGATAAAAAAAGACAATAAAGAAGTAAGACCCGAAAAATTGGAAAAAGAGACAAAGAGGAAATGGGCACCCAAAGGGGATAGAATCACTCAAGCACTTGTGTCCCTAATGGGTGGTCTTATATAGGGTGCCCAAAAGGATAAACAATGAAATCAGAGCAAGCTTGGTTGTTGGCTAGTGTGAAAAATTGTAAGTTGTCGGTGGAAAACAACAAGTAATAAATATGAAAAGGATAAATGCAATGTCAAAGAAAAGTAATGGGGTGTTAACGACTAATTATCTTGCTTAGGAATCATGCATATAAATGAAGTATTTAGAGACTAGATGTACATAGTAATTGCATGATTTAGTGACTATATTTTCTCCCAATTTATGATGGTGAATAAGAATTTAGTAGCATAAAGCAGAACAGAAAAGCGTACCTTGGAAAGTCAAATGAAGATTATACCCAATAACGTGTTGAATGAGTGTTGTAGTGTGCCAAATGGGATAGTGCAAAATGTGTACTATGAAAATTCTAAGAAGAAGGATAAGGATCCTAGGGGCGACCTTTACGTGCGTGGAGTGGTGGTGATGTGTGTGTGTAGTTCCTTGGAGTATCGTATTTTCTAGAGCATGCTTGAGATTTACTTCATGGTTTCTTGTGTGCTTTGTCTTCATTGGGATAAGATCGGACTTGCAAAAGAAAAAAAGTGTATTCAATGCTTTAAGTAAATGCAATTGAACTTCAACTATAAAAATGGAAATGTGTATTAGAAAAGTTAAACCAAGGGGTTAGAGTACACCTTGAGTGTTGAAAGAGAAAGGGATAAAAAATTGTTCCAACTTGTAGACTCGATGCTTAGGAGCTCGTTGGAATAACACGAAGGATTTGGGAATCATTTTGTCAAACTAGGGATTTGAGTGTCCCGATGCTAAAATTCAAATTTAGGCATCCTGTCACAACTAAGGGAAAGTGTATTGGGAGAGCTGTACGTTTTTTCCTCCAACCGTTAATCCTTCTCTATGAATAGGTGCCACTATAGATGATCACAAACCCAATTTATAACTTGCCTTGGGTGACACAAAGGTACTAGGCATATCATTGTCTTACATATGCGATACATGTCATTCCCTTATTTAGTTCCTGCTTTGGTTCCTGGATTAATAGTTAGTTTCTATTAGTGACTGATTGCACTCTGAAACTGGTTGTGTAACTGCTGAAATTGGAGAAAATTGTGATTGTGCAACTGCCAAAAATGATGTGTAATGGATTTTTTCCTAGGAAAGGAGCGCCCATGTGGGACACTAGTGCCCATGCGTTCATGTTTATTTCCTCGTGTCTCTTGTTCGTGTATATGACTATCTTTTTAAAACAATCCCAATGATGTTGGTTGATTTATGGAGCATCTCCACCCTCTAGGTGATGTCTGCACCATCTTTGCACTTGACTACAAAATTTTAGTGGCCTGTTTCGGCTAGGGTGCACTCATATTTTTTATATTTTGGTCATTCAATTTTTCCACTTCAAACACCAATTAAGGTCCTAATTTGAATTTTAATTTCGATAAATGCACAAACACTGTAGTGTGTTTGCAAGGGAAGATCTATAGAATTTATTATTCAAATGACTATATTGTGAAATTTAAAGCATTTTAGAGAAGATGGTACATTCACTAGAGCATATATTCATGGTAGATAACCCATTGAAAAGGGAAGGATCATACATTGCCACTATATCACATAACACTTGTTTTTCTAGTTAAAGACATACTAAAATTATTGGTTTTTTTTTCTGGTATTATACATTGGGCACTAAAAATTATCAAGTTAGTTTTGTTATTCTACGTAAGCCCTAAAACAATTTTATTCCTTTTAATTTTCTAGATATTATTGCCCAATTATATTCTAATCAAAACAAGAAATAATTTTTTGTTTTACAAGTGATCAAAATGAATGAGATTGTTAGAGAACAAGACTAATCAAATACAATCTTCAAAAAAAAAAAAAAACTTTATCTACAAATCTATCCAGAATATTTAAACACTACTAAAAATATACAAAACACTTTGAACGAGATTCGTTATTACCTCTTTTTCATTATTTTTAAAATTAATAAATATAATTAAACATGTTGTAGATGTCCATTACAAAACTAATTAAAATAAAATAAAAATTTTTATTACAATTTAGGTGAAATTGTTTTTATTAAAAAAACCTCTTAATATAAGACTATTACAATTTAGTCGAGATACTATTAAAACCATGAACTCCTTACTTATGGGATGGTAATCGGTCCTCCTCATTACTATTTTTCCTTGCTCAAAATACTCCCATCATTATGACCCCCATTTAATATGGATTGTCAAATATTAATTTATATTTTATTCTTTTTAAATATGTGTCCTTTTATTCCAAGTTAAATAATATTTAGAAATTGTTTCGCGAAGTCTTAAAAATTCTCATACAACCTTAAAAACCATTATGATATTAATTTTATTTTATTTTAAAAAAATTAAATACTTAAAATTCTTATACAATTTGAAAAACCATTATAATATTATTATTTGGAAAAAAAAAATATAGTTAAATCAATTTCATTCACCTTCATTGATATTCATTTCCATATATTTTTGTTGAGGTGCATAGAATTCTTATGTTTAATTATTATAGATTAAAAAGTTTTCATTGTATCAAATTCACTTAAGTATGATCCTAATCTCATCCTTTATTTATTAATATGACGTAGAATTAAAATTTTAAATTAACTATCCCTATCAAACCAAAATTTGTTACCTTTAAAAAATTTTAATACTTTTTTCAGACTTAAATTTGAATTAGTACCTTATTCCAGGCTTGAAATTTGACTGGCGTCGATTTTTATAGATTTCTCTTCTAATTTCCAGGCCTGCTATGGAGCAAGTAATAAGCATAAGACCACTCCATTGATGAGCACCAAGTATTTCACCATAATCAGACACTTATAATGAATGTTTCGCCACATTGGATTTGGTCTTGATACATCTTATCATGTGTGCATGGTACAAATTGAATTTCTCATTGCATAATAATGGTGAATGATGATTTCCCACCAAATTTCCAATAGAATCATGATATTGTGTTGCAGTGAAATTAGATTCCTGACACCTTGAAACTCTCAAAAATCAGATGCATGATCAAATGTTTTGTTTATCATCTTTGTTTTTTACAGTATTGAGAATGAATTCATTTATCATCATGAATTTTGAGAAGGACAAGAACAATAACGTCAATTCTATCAAATGTGAAATGCCTCGACAGAATGTTCGTACCATATTTGACGGCCTGTGCCACCTTAAAAATCTCTGGTATTCTATGTATGTACCAAATTCATGCATCATTAGTAAGTTTTTTTTTAAAAGAAGAAGAAGATGATTAACCCTTGGTAATTAGAGACATTAATAATGTTGTTGGGAGATTTTTAATTGAATCAACATCTGTCTTAATAAAGGAGAAGTGTTAGTAGTTGTCACTCCTAAATTACGGAGGTGTCACGCAGGAATGTAAAAAGATGTCAATTGTTGATAAAATTTTAATTTTTTTTTAATCAATGTCAAAATTTCAAATCTTAATTGTGATAACATGTATTTATAAAGTACTGATTTTAAACTAATGTGATCTGTCTTGGTGATTGTTGAATGCATTTTTAATAATAATATATTAAAATCAACACACGGTCCCACAAAATGTCACAAGGGTACCATCAAAGTAGAGAACGTCACAAGGGTTACATTAACACGTTTATAGGACAATCAATAGTAAAAACCAATCACAATTTATAATATATTATGATAATATTTATATATTTTAAAAAATAATTTATTTTATTTATAATAATTAATCTTTAAACTTATTTTTCTTATTAATTATACATTAAAATAAAAATAATAAATTAACAATATAATGATTTTATTAATTTACATTTTCAATGCAATATTATACCATTAATACATTTTAATAAATAAAAAATTATATAATATATTTATTACACCTAAATTTAAAATGCACATTTATTGAGGAATTTCTATCATTGACCAAATATATTTACAAACAAATATAACACACTCGAAAAGGACTCAAAACCTCATATTTAAATAGGGAAAGCTATTTTATTATTTAAATAAAATTATATGATGCATACAACTCTTAGCTTCTTCAAGATTGAAATAATTTCTTTATCTTTTACTATTGGAAGTGCCCATTATATTAATAAATATAAGAGAGTTACATTAGCAGGAGTGATGAGAGAATCCACAGTCCTTCAAAAATGTCACGAAGGCCACAAAACACGCCCAAAGGGTAAATAGAAAGCATGAGAGCTACATAAGAAACACTAGGCACATGACACCACTTTGGGATGAGGAGGAGGATCATTCTGGGGATGATTATACACTCCACTAGTCGGCTCAACCAAAGGAGAGTCCACCTACCAACCATCATGGTTAGGCATCTGCATATGTAAGGGAACAATAATCCCCTAACCAGCGGGTGGATAACCAACAAGGGTCTGAACACCATACAGAGGAGAGGCCCACCATGGAGAGCTAGTTGCACCCTTCCCCCTCGGCGGAGGGCTCCATTTTGGACCAGAAGAGGACAAAGCTAAAGGGCGACCCTTGGGAGAGGTTGAAGGGAGACCCTGAGGAGAGGCGAAACAGTGGCTGCAAGAGTGGCTCATACGACACGGTCCTGATGGAGGCGGCCACTGAGGCATAGATGGTCGAGGTGGTGGTGGTAAAGGGTCCACAGGGACTTGACTCATAGTACATGGCATACTCCCCTAGTGTGCAATCAACTCATATAAATGAGCAAACTTTGGGGCAACTTTCTCTGCTTGAGCTTGTTGCCACATATTAACAAAAATGCTTTAATTATAAATGTAATATTAAATGTGTTGCTTTCCTTGTTACATAACATTCAAAAGAATACGAAATTGAAGTTCAAATAAAATTTTAATGGATGAAAGATATGAATATAATTTTGCTCATGATTCATAGACAAGGTATGTTTCTTGTGACTTTATACAAATTTCAATTTTTTAGGGAAAGTGAAGGATTAATTTTTACACAAATAATTCTTACATGTACCCATGGATTAAATGGAAAAAGAAATGAAAGTGAAAAATATATAAAACTAGTAATCACATGTAAATAGTGCAAATGGAGACGTCGAAGGGGATATGATGAAGAAATCCAACTTGAGGGAGGGAAACAATGTAGGAGAAAGAGGGATGATGAAGAAGAGGTTTGAGGGAGGAGAAGTGCATGGGTGGGAAAATGTTGGGGGAAATAATGCAAAATTCTTTTTTGTTACGACTAGGTACATATGAACGACAAGCCAATATTATTAACCACTTGAAAGGGAAAGGGGATTTAAGGTGGACATGACATTGAGGTAGCGTACTATAGACATATTTTATATTCAAGAAAAGTCGTGGTCAATCAATACTAACAATGAAAATAAAGGAAAACGCTAATAAGTCTTTAAATGACACCCATCAGTGGATTACATGGAGAGGTGGGCTAGCTAGTCACAACATAGAATCTCCTTCGTCATCGCCTATAGATAGGAAACTTGTATAGCTTCAAACTCCAAACTTTTCTTACGTTAGATACATAACTTTGTGTTTATGGTTCCTTATATCACAAATTTCATGAATGTTTGTGATCACAGTTTCTCTAAAACGATTAAGGTAGTGATTGTTAGGGTAAGCACAAGGTTATACCGATAATATATTAAATCTAAACATACATGCAATCAAATCGAATATTCTACTAGAAGAAATATACAAAACAAGAGATATAAATCAACACCAGATTTAATGTGCTTCACCCAGCGTGGGCAACATCCACTAAGAAATAAGCCAATATATTATCCAAAGCTTTCAGAAGATATACAATTGAAGATCTACAATCTTCCACACCTCTCAGATATATAGTAATTTCTTTCTCTCAAGCTTCTCCTTGTTCTCCAAGAATACTCTCTCTCACAACTATCTTCACAATAATCATCAATACTTTTAATCCTTACTTCTAAACCCTAGATTTCATACTTATATAGGCGTATACAAACTTAGGGAACTTAGCCATGCAATTACAATCAACATATTTGCTTTAATACTAAATTTAGATCTAATTCCTACGAGTTAAATAAAAACACCCACGCAAAGGTAACTGATGTCGGTTCTTACTTGCTTGACCGATGCCGGTCATAGGTGACCGATGTCAATTACTATGTTTTTCTGCAAGTTTAATATAACATGCTAAATTGAAGTAATTGAGCTCCACTACTCAATAATCTCCCACTTGGAGATAAATTACTGCACTATACCTGTACATCATCATTTTTGGATCCTTTCCTTAGCTTTGTTTCTTCCTCTTCAAGTCTAAAACTTGAAGACCAATAGAAGTGGAGTGTAGCTCCAACTTTTATGTTTTTAATGGCTTCGTTAGCATATTCGTAGGGTTTTCACTTGTATGAATCTTCTCCAGTTTTTGTCCATCCTCCAATATTTTCCATATGAAGTGATACCTCAACTGAATGTGTTTCATTCTAGAATGAAACACTAAGTTCTTTTCCAAATGAATTACACTCTGACTATCACTGAATAATTTGCAATCATCTTGCTCCTTTCCCAACTCTTCCATGAACCTTCTCATCCATATAATCTCTTTGCTAGCCTCTGTATCTGCATCTGTAGTAGACAAAGACACAACCTTATGTAATCTTGAAATCCAACTAACTTCCATCTCACCTAATATGAAAATATATCCAGTAGTGCTCCTACCATCCATATCTCCAACCATATCCGAATCAACATAGCCCACATAAAGAAATATCTAAACCTCCATAACATAACCACATGCTAGATGTCCCTCTCAAATACATGAGTATCCATTGGACTAATTTCCAATGCTCTTTACCTAGATTGGCCATAAAGATACACACAACTCCCACTACCTGTGTAATGTCTGGTCTGGTACAAACTATATCATACATGAGTCTCCCAATTGTTGAAGCATATGGTACTCATGTCATGTATTTGACATCCTCATGTGATGAAGGACACTGGTGTTTTCTCAATTTGAAGTGTACAACCATAGGTGTACTTACAGGTTTTGAATCCTGGATGTTAAACCTTTCTAACACCTTGTAGATATAATCCTCCTGAGATAAATACAATTTATTGTTCTTCCTGTCTCTGTGTATTTGTATGCAAATGATTATTTTTGCAGCTCCTAAATCCTTCATAGCAAATGTGTGAGCTAGCTTTCCTTTAAGCTCATCAATGTCCTACATACTAGATCCCACAATAAGCATATCATCCACATACAATACCAAAATAATATAGCTCTCATTTTAAAACTTCTTGAAATAAACACAATGATCAGATTCACATCTTAAATAACCATGCTCATACATGAAACTATCAAACCTAATGTACCATTGCCTTGGAGCTTGCTTGAGCCCATATAGGCTCTTTTTCAACATGCACACTAATTTCTCCTTACCCTTGACTTCATACACAAACAGTTGTTGCATATAAATCTCTTCATGCAAATCACCATGAAGGAAAGTCGTATTCACATCTAGTTTCTCTAAATGAAAATCATGTACTGTAACTAAACTTAATACAGTACGTATGGAAGTCATTTTAACAACATGAGAAAATATTTCACCAAATTCCATACCTTCTTTCTGTGTAAATACTTTTACTACAATCCTTTCCTTGTACCTTTTCCGTCCACCCTCTTCTTCCTTGATCTTGTAAACCCACTTGTTCTGCAATGTCCTCTTACCTGCTGGCAACTTAACCAAATCCCCAAGTTTAGTTTTGTTCCAAGGAGTCCATCTCATCATCCATGACATGCTCCCATTGAACGTGGGTCTCAATCTACATTACTTCTTAAAAAATTTCTGGTTCACCATCATCAGTCAATAATAAATAAGATAGAGAATGTGTAAATATTTCTAGAGCTTTACATACCCTTTGTGATCTTCTCACAGAAGTTTTGGGTACCAGAGGCTCATTCTGGACCTCTTGGACATTTATTTCCAATTTTGACGATGACCGACATCGGTCACCTGTAGTCGATGCTGATTCTGCTAACTGATGCCAATTTATCTCTCCTATAACTGATACTGGTTCAATTGACTGATGTCGGTTAGGGGTCAACTGACACCAGTTACTGTGTAAGCCTGCATGTATGAATTTTAAATCTTAGAGTTCATTTTCATTCACAAACTTCTCAACTAGTTCATCCTTGGGTACCAAAATTTTATCCCTATACATTCTCTTTTCATTACATTCTATGTTACGACTCCAAATAATTTTAAAATTCCCTAAATCCCAAAAACGGAATCCGAAATCACCAAATCCATAAGCAGTGAAAGTGCATCTCTTGTTTTTTTGTCCATTTTTTTTCTATTTTCCTTATCAATATGCATAAAAGCTTCTAAACCAAAATAATTAAGAAAATAAAGATCTACCTCTTTTCCGATCTAAGCTTGCTATGGTATTCCTTCATCTAGTGAACTTGAAAGCCCATGGTTAATCAAATAAATTGTTGTATCAACTACTTCTACCCAAAAATACAAGGAAAATCTAGTATTTATCATCATACTTCTAGCACGTTCCATGATTGTCCTGTTTATTCTTTCTGCAACACCATTCTCTTGTGGTGTTCTTGGAATTGTCATTTCCTTATGTATTCCATTCACTGAACAATAGTCATTGAAAGCCTTGCTACAATATTCACCACCATTGTTATATCTAAGGCACTTTAATTTTAAATTTGATTCATTCTCAATAAGGGCTTTCCATCTTTTAAAAGTCTCAAAAACATCAGATTTATGTTTAATACAATAAACCCATATCTTTCTTGTAGCATCATCAATGAAAGTAACATAATACTAGGATCCTCCATGAGAAGCTACTTGGGATGGTCCTCACACATCTGAGTATACAAGCTCCAGTTTCTACTCCTTCTTAGTTGCCCCAACTTTGAGAAATCTCAATCTTTTTACTTTGCAAAGATACAATGCTAACAAAAATCAAGATCTAAATCTTTCAAATCTGATAACTTACCCTAAGCCTTTAATATCTGCATTCCTTTTTGACTCATATGACCCAACCGATTATGACACATGCATGCATCTGAACCTGAAGTACAGATAACATAGAAAAAGAATCAATAACATAGGTAGATAAATATAATGTTCCTACCTTCTTGCCTCTTGCCACAACAAAAGCACCCTTGGTGACTTTCCAAGAGTCTGCTGTGAATGTAACCATGCAACCAACTTCACCTAGTTTCCCTACAGAAATAATATTCCTCTTAAGGCTTGACACATGTCTCACATCTGTCAATACCCATGTATTTCCATTCTGTAATTTTAGATGAACTTCCCCTTTACCAGTAATACTGCAAGATTCATCATCACCCAAATAAACATGCCTAAAATTTCCCTGGACATAATGTCTGAAATAACCCTTATTAGGGGTTGCATGGAAAGAAGTTGATGAATCTAAAACCCATGATTCTACTTTATTATCCAAAGAAATAATAAGAAAATATTGCATTGCCTTTGCTGAAATATTTGTCTTTTTACCTTTGTTTGGGTGTTGGTTCTCTTTATCATTTGACCAAAAATCTTTCTTTGCATGTCATTTCTTTCCACAATTCCAACAAGTAATTCCCTTACCTCTAGATTTAGATTTTCCATTCCTTGAATTTTATTTCCCATAATTCTTACTCTTGGATATCTCCTTCTTCCTGCCTTTTCTTTCTACATTCAAAGCATTCCCAGATGATGAGTCCTTTGTAATTTTCCTACAAATATTTTCATTCAAGATTATACTAACCACATCATCAAACTTCAAAATATTATTAGCAGATGTTATATTACTAACATCCATCACCAAGTTATCCCAACTATCAGGCAAAGAACATAAGAATAAGATTTCTTTCACTTCATCATCAAACAAAATATCAACCGATTTTAACTGATTTACAATAGATCATAAATCATTCAAATGACTAGATGTAGATCCACCTTGATGCATATTAGAACTAAATAGTTTCTTCATCAAATAAAATTTATTTTAAGCACTAGGTTTTTCATATAAATTAGCAAGAGATTTCATTAACTCTACCATAGATGTCACTTTTGTAATATTAGAAGCCAAAGATGCTGTCAGGCTCAATCTTATAGATTCCAAATCCTTTCTATCAAGAATCTTCTATTCTTCATCAGTCATCTTCGTAAGTCTAGAATTTTCATCCAATGGTAAGTACAAAACTCTTTGATACAGATAATTCTCAATCTTCATCTTCCATAATTGATAATTTCCGTTGTCAAACAAATTTACCTTGTATTTGTTTTCTTCTGCCATTGCTGCAGCTCCCACTCAATCAGAAAACCCGCTGTGAATAAATGTTTCAACACATAAAACCCTCAAACAAAACTCTGATACCAGTTGTTGGGGTTCGCACAAGGTTGTACATATAATATATCAAATCTAAGCATACATGCAATAAAACCGAATATTCTACCAGAAGAAATATACAAAACAAGATATATAAATTAACACTAGATTTAACACGGTTCACCTAGTGTGCGATTCATCCACTAAGAAACAAGCCAATATATTATCCAAAGCTTTCAGAAGATATATAATCTTCCACACCTCTCAGATGTACAATAATTTCTTTCTCTCAAGCTTGTCCTTCTCCAAGAATTCTCTCTCTCACAATTATTAGTAATACTTTCAATCCTTACTTCTAAACCCTAGCTTTCATGCTTATATAGGCATATACAAACCTAGGTCACTTAGCCATGCATTACAATCAATAGATTTACTTTAATACTAAATTTAGATCTAATTCCCGTGAGTTAAATAAAACACCCACGCACAGGTAACTGACATTGGTTAGCCCTAACTGATATCGGTTTCTACTTACTTAACTGATGCCAGTCATAGGTCACCATAACCGATGTCGGTCCCTTCATAACCGATGTCGATTACTTTTCTTTCCTACAAGTTTAATATAACATGTTAAAATGAAGTAATTGATCTCCAAAACTCAACAGTGATCAAGGTTTCCCTCATCAATAGTCTTGGTGTTATCATTCATCAATAACCATTGACACAAAACCTCGACCTTTCATTTTCCCAATGCATGTCAGGTGTAGCCACTAAGATTCCCATTTGGAAACACTTATCATTGCAGTTAATGTTTGAGGTATTGGCTAAAGAGACAAATTAATTTTTTCATCCGCTCTTAAGCCCTCCATCAATGCTTTAGCTCATCTAAGGTTATACATAGAGAACATTTAATCTTCAATATTATGATTCATTTAGTCACTTTAAAGATTATAATATAATTGATTGGTTTGAAGATTACAATACGTTAATGAGATAACAAATTTAAATGCATGGAATTTATTCAATGCATGGATGCCAATCAAGGATAGTTGGAAGAGATATAAAATATGTCAATGCATGGGGACACATAAGTATTTTCCTTTTAGAAATAGCTCCCCATGTTGATTTGGGCACAAGTGCACACCCCATAATGTTCAACCTGACGAAGGACATCAAGCAAAGCGTAAGCCAAAAATCATATTGAATCTTATGGTTAGATGTGTTACAATGAATATTATAAGATGACCAATTTATTCATCATGCCAAAGTTTTCCATGGGTAAGCATGACTTGTGAAGATTGATGGTAAGCATAATGTGGGTCATAAATTGTACAATCTAGCTTGATGATTAACTTTTCAGCAGGAACTATAATAGCATAGTGGTCATTATCTTATCTAATAACAATATTGGAGTCTTACCATATTATTTCTTGGGAGTATGACCAGTACCCATATAGATATATGAGAATATCGTTATCATCATCTGAGTCATCATGTAAAAGACCCATACTAATTGGTATAAGATGGTGGCCAGTGTTCTTCATCAGAGTTTTTGGTTTGCTAAATATTAAACTATCCATAGGATACACAATGATTATCTCAAAGATGAGGGATCATATAGTGATGGTTGGTGAAATTTTGTACATCAACAGGAACTGGGAGACTTCGCATGTGTATATTAAAGAACTTTCTTGTACTACGAGGACATGTATCCCCCATAGATGTCATACCTCCATTTCTCATGGAGATAATATGATCTCAAATGACAAGAGGATAATGATTGTGTATAGAATAGGGTTGTGAGTGTATATGTCCAGAGTATACTGCAAGTATACATTTAATGCAGTTTTGGGCTATTTGCACTCTACCATTGTAGTGATCTAGACTAAATGGTCTAATAAGTTTCATAAACTAGAGCATGTTGGAATGTAGAAACTTTTATTGAATGATTCCATTTGCCATCTTAACGTGGATTATTTTTTCTTTTCAATAATTTAGAGGATTATTTATTTCCCCAAAAAAGTGCATGAGCTAGAGATCAAAAATGATGAAATGTGGCATTACAAAGAGCCTTTATTTTTCATCATGATTTGAGGTCATCATGAATATAACTATTCATTCGATGTACAATTATCCTGATTTAGATAGTTACGTTTTAGCAAAGATAAATCATGCCTTTCATAACCAGGAGGAAGCTACAATTTTCTATCTCAGACATGAGAAATCACATAGTCATTTTGGTGCGGAGTTGTAGAATGATGATAGATTGGCAGATCCATGTGCACAATAGTTAAAACATTCCCTTCGTCAACTTTAGCTTTGTGTTTCCTGATACTATGGACTTTATCTTGGGACTTGTGGTGGAGTTTTGATTTAGTATGATTGATTAGAACTTATTTTTAGGCTATGATTTACCTTTTTCCTTAGTAGGTTCAATGTTTCTTTATGAGCTGTTAGGTTGTGAGGCTTGTGGGACATTAGTAATAACTTGGATACCAATTCCTCTAAATTTGATTTAGTAACCATACTTATGGTCAGAGATCACTAATAAAAATCTTTTTTTCATTTTCTCTCTAAATTTGCATCACATACTTAGTCAAAACTTGGATGTTTTTATATGCTACTTTCTTGCATTTTATTTAATTATGTTATTCCCTTGAGGTATGGGCTCAAGATAAAAAATGCAAGTATGGATGACCTAGTTTCACCCACCTCTTTATAGTGCACAGGAGATTGGATTTCATCATATTTGTGTTTCATTTGAGGATGTGTAGAAAGTAGAAGCCTACATAGATGCACATCATCCTCTGAGTGATGAAATCCTTCTATACTAATTCAAACTAGCCATGCTTGGACTAAGAGTAGTTAATATCATTTTTGCAACTTCTTGGCATGTCCACATATTATTATGTTTACTAAAGAGGTTTTCCAATTTGGAATCCAAATTGTATAAGCTAATGCATGCTCACCCTATTGTTGTTTTGAAACTATGAGTTTAGCATTGAAGCATTGCTATTGGAAGCTATAAGTAACCATGGAGAGCTACGAATTTAACTCACACTTATTCTGTTGTCATTTTCTTGGTGTGTTGAAAATTTCAATAGGTGTATATTATTCACTCATTGCAATATGGTATGTGTACAATGAAAAAACTACCACATGCAAAGTGTTAGGAGATAATAAATCAATGACAAACTCCAGTTTTAATGCTACGGATAAAATGAACTTATGGAGCCTTTGGTATCAAAATGTTATGAAGGGAGTCATGGTCTAGTTATTCTCCATGGAATAATAGAATAGCTTGCTATCTCTATTACTTGTGAATATGCACAATCATAATATGTAGGGAGAATAAGGAGGGATTTTTGAGTGGTTATGAGGACCTAACTGTATGGTCAGATCCCTAACCTTTATTGGTAAGGATTTGATAAAAGACTGGTGATAATGATAAGTGGTAAACTAACAATAGTCCCAATTGATAGAGCATCACATGGAAGCTTCTTGACATAGTGACCTAAGAAATTGATTTGGAAATCACACAAGAATTGCAAGCCTGATTCATGATTTGAAATATTAGAACCTATAAAGAAATTCTAAAAAACCATCATGTTCTGGGCTTGTGGTGTTCAACTATGATCCCCTTTATATTGAATTATGCATGACCTGACAAGGAAATTATGTCTAAGCAAGTGGATAATACAATTGTTTAGGCAGTCTCGAGTGTTCAAATCAGAAATAAAAATGGTCAAAACTTTAGGTTGGAGACTCGTACGTACCCAATGATTGTAAGGATGACTTCTACTTTCGGAACGGATGTAACAAGTGCCCTAATGGGTGGCGAGCATTGTCTTTCCTCGAAAGGTGTTCGGGATCCAGAAAGAGCTCTTCGGATATGCGTTAACATCCCGCATGCCCTGCTTAGCCCCCGCGTGCTTTGGAAAATCCCTTTCTTTCCAGTCTTTCTTGTGAGACATATCTTGGCCTTCAGTGACGAAACCTTTCGCCACTTCAGGGCGGATGGAATCCTGCAACCGCCGCCCTGCTCAAGAGCGGCGGTCCTGTAGTTGCGTTTTCCAGAACACTCTTTTGACATTCGACCCGCGTGAAGATATCACGACTCACCAGCTTTTCTTGCCGACTTGGAAAGCAATAGCATTAATGTTTTTTGCATCCCCTGGAATGAAGGATGTAAAGATGTATCTCCTTTGTGTATTGTTTAAGAATTGCAAGTTCAATCTCTGATTTTGCATTGTTGAGTGTTGAGAATGTCCTATCAAATTGTGATAGGAATCTCTGTGCACATTGCAAAGGAAAGCCACCATTTTTTCATTCCAACTTTCTTGCTTTGTTCAGTGTTGTGGTCTTATATTAGTTTGGAAATCAGGACCTGGTAGCATAGTTATGTTGCAATGATTTGTTTATAAACAGTTTTGTGCCTTGCAGCTGGATAAGCCACTATATACCACACTTGTGCAAGTGATAAACATTGACTAAATGGATCCTCTGAAATATTTGCTCATTGGCAAAGTGAAATTGAACTTTTGAATGTTCTTGATTACAGCAGATGTATAGTTTGGGCCTGCACATTATAACCATCTTAGAATTCTTAAAATTTCTCATTGAGTGCATATTGGTTAGTAAATCAAATTGACAAAGAACACTGGTAAGCCACATATCCAACTTGTGCATAGTGCAAATCGATTCCATTTGGGCCTTAAAGAGTCATTCTTCTGTCAATTGTCGGAAAAATACACCATTGAAATCAGTAGTTCAGTCTTCTAGTTTGCTTAAGTTTGATAGTTTAAATCCTTCATAGAGTAATCCTCCATGTCTGTTTGGCATGTTGAGTGAAGGAGGTGAACAAATTGAATCAAATTGATAAGTTAAAATTTACCAGTTGGATTTTTAAAAGCCTGTAGTTAATTTTTGAAAAATTTACCCCTTAAAATTTATCAAAATGTATAATATATTATTCCTATGCTATGAGGGCATCAAGAGATTTACAGAAAGTCCTTGTTTTCTCAAATTTGAGATTTCTAGAAAAAGTTATGACACTTTGAATTTTTCTGCCTTGGCGGGAAAAATTGGGAAAATCTTCCCTGGCGGGCCGGCGGCCCAAAATTTTCCCGTCAAAACACCCTTAGAATTTTTTTGAAAAATTGTTGGCAAATTTTTTTTAAATTTCCTTTACCAGCCTGCAGCCAATCAGAGGCTACCACATGTCCTCATGGGCCAACGACGGAGGTGCGACATCATTTTTTCACTTAGACCTTTTATAAATTTTTGAAAAAAATGTATCTTTCTCCTCGCCGGCCCGCAACCAATCACATGCTACCACGTGGCACCTTAGGGTGATAGCGGGAGGGGGATCCTTTTGTTTTTTTTTTAAATTTTTTTAGAAAATTTTATTAAATTTTCTCGTGGCCCTACGCTCCCGCCCTCGCCTTGGTGTATTTTCCCTCCACGGATGCACGGACCCGCGCACCTAATTTCTCCCTTCTCCCCTCCCTTGGAAAAATTCTCCAAATCTCTCTGCTACCCCGCCTTTCCCTCTTTTCTTCCGACGATGACTTAGAGGCTACCACGTGTCCCTGGAGGACCCGTGGAGGCACAGAAGAATTCTTGACCTTGCACCCACACAGGGAAAATTTTCCAACACTGCCCCGTGATCCGCTAACCCGACAAAATAGTTTTCTTCCCCTCTCGCCACGTGTCCCCTTAGGGGTAAAATTTATCCCTGAAGTCCGCCTATCCATATCTAGAGTTCTACAAGGAGTGAGGAGGAATTATTTATATCACCGGAAAGGTGAGAAAATTTTCTATTCAATGGGAATGATTTAGGGAAATTTTGGAAGATTTAAGTGTGAGAAAAATTAAGTTGAAACTCTGAGCCTGTTAGAGAGTGGGTATGGGGGTAAATTTCTCCCTGAACCTAACTGAAACTTCTAACCCTACAATTTGGACCATGTGACCTTGTTAATTGTTAATAGATTTAAATTTTGTTCTAGTAGATTTTTTTTGTTCCGGAATTTTTTAGTGGCAATTGTTGCCTTGCAACCTGGTTGTAGACACTCCTAATCGAGTTCTGGGAGTGGGTAAGTGAGACTTTACTTTGATGATGTGAAATATGTATTCCTTTCCCCACTGTAATTTAATCCTGCTCTTGTCTTAGATCTTGCAGAATTAAATACCTTGGGTATTTAATTGTTTTGGGTACCTTAGCCCTAAAATTTTATTCAGGGAATATTTAGCTAAAATTTCAATGTAATCAATGATTAATTTAATCCCTGAGGAGATTTGAGCTAGGTGTGGACCTATTACATTTATTGCTTTATAATGTGATATAAGTAATTATTATAATGGGATAAGTTATTAGTTGAATTTAACTGTCCTATGAGACTTTGGGTCATTAACTCCTTATCAAAAAAAAATTATTCCATAATTTTCTAACTAAACCTAAGTTGTTCATGGGTCTCAAGTGGGTTGCTTTAACTGGGCATCTACACTTGGTATTAGAGCAGTAGTTCAAAATCTTGGGCCATTGGGCGCACTAGAAAACTTGGAGACATGAAATATAAACCTGACACACTTTATGAAAAAACTAAGAAAACAAACTTGTTTGAAAATTGAAGAAAAAGAAATAAGTATGAAGAAATATTACATTACTCTGATCATTTGAACTACCAAAATTAAAATGATAAAAAAATAATAATAAGTTGTTTGAGATGTTGTGCTCGCTTGGTGACATTTTCTCTAAACCTGAGAGTAACTAATAATGTCAGATTAAATTGATTTTGTGAACTTCTAGTATAATAGAAACTCATGGTTCCTTTTTAAAAATGTGTTGTTTTACACAGCCCTAAAACTTTATTTAATTATATGATGCATTAAGCCTTTTGTTGAGACCATTCCTTATTGGAGTTTGTTGGAATGATGATTTGTAAGATGTGACCCTTGTGGGTTGGATAGTAGTGGTTGTGTTCCGGGTCGAGGAAGAGTTAATTAGAAGTTGTTTAGAGATTCCTTCCTTGAGTGGTTAAGAAAGAGGGTCTAGTTGTCAGTTTTTCATTTTGTTACCCGTATGAGAGGGTGGACACTAAGTTTGGGTGTCATTCTAGGACCCAATCTTGTGTATGTGTTCTTGGAACTAACCTCGAGGTAGAGTACCCTTATTGGTGGCCATGAAAGGCTTACAAAGTGAATGTAGTGTTAACTTTTGTGTTTTACTTTCGTAATCTTGTGTATTTTATCAAGGACCAACATCTTATTTTATGATTGGATTAAAGAAGCTTTGAGGATATTTTATTTATTTATAATATCTTGCAAGAATTTTTCAAAACTTTGTAATGCAAATACTTAACCACTTTTATTGATTGCCAATATTTCTTAGACTTATATTTGATTAGATGACTCAGAGCTCATGATGTTTTTGGCTACTTGGTCTAAATGTTACATGTTTTCCTAACTTGCATGTTGTTGAGTCTAGTTCTATGCTGTCATTGTATGGTGACATATTTTGTCATATGGGGGTACACCCTGGTGGGTGTCTTGAAGGTCCTTCCGAGGTGCATTAAAATCATGCCTTGGTGATGGATGCATGGAACCTTGAGTGTGTCTATGATCTTAGAGTGACCCTTTTTGTTGCTTGACCTTACTAGAAAGAAAGTTTGTTTTGTGTAGTGTGGCCTAGAGGGCAGTCTGACAGCAGTAATGGTGATTTTATTTCAATCTGGTAAGACCTTGACCCTCATCGGAGTAGAAGTGGTTATTTAGGGGTATTTTATATTTTATTAGGATTGGATTGCCTCTTTGGTTGACTATAAATGTTACTGAAAAAGTGTTGTTTGATAGTGAATTTTCATCAATGGCATGTTAAATTTTATCTTGGGTTCCTGGTTGTATTATAGAAAGTTTTGACTCATGGAATGTATGCATTTTGGTAATTATGGTTAGATTTAAGCCCTTTTCAGGTAGTGTGTTTATTTAAGTGTACTTGTTTTACTCTCTTGAACTGATAAATAATTTTACCCTTACCTTAAATTTCCTTTACTATGAATAACATTCTATGACCTATAAATCTTTGGGTACTTGGAAACACTTATGGATGCTTTGGGTCTTTTGGACCCTTTCTCTTAGATAAGTTGGGATGGGTAGATATTAATAGTTAATCTCAATGATGCTTATATTTTACTTCCTCTTTTAAAAAAACTGTAACTCTTGGTTGTTAAGTTCATGATTTGGTAAATTATTTGGTTGCCCCATTGCATCTAATGCTTTTTGGTGTGGATGTGGTTCCTTGGAGTAAATTTGCATTCTCATATAGTTGTTTGGCTAGTGGTATCTTGTGAGGACATGAGAATTTATTGTTAAACCCAAATAGATTTGTTAAAAGTAAGATTTTACCTCTTATAATGAGCTTTCCTTGAAAATTTCTTTGTGAGACTTGTGGAGACCACTAGAATGTTTATTGATGCTTTGAAATTATTTGGTGAATTTTTAAAATTTTGGTGTGATTCATGTCGATTCATTGTTTCCTAGTTCTTAGAGAAAATTAATAATGTGCTTTCTACGTTGAATGTCTCTTGATCCTTTAGAATTAAAAATGTGGTGTGTTGATTTGTATCTCGTTCCCATAAAAGTAATTTTGTGAGGTGTTTGAAACAACATTCTCATCAAAGGTAGATTGATAAGAAGACTCAACAAAATTCTGTATTTTGTGTTAAAATTTTGTAATTTTATTCATTCGTTAACCCTAATTACGTGGCACCTAAGTGGCACATTTTGGCATAAAATTATCCTCCAAATGGATTTGGCGCCAAAATGTGCCACATAGGTGCCACATAGGTGCCACATAGGGGGGTTCGCGCGAAGGGGGGTTCACGTGAAGGGGGTTCGCGTGAACCCCCCCTTCGCCCGAACCCCCCAAAACTTAAATCCGCTGCCCAAAACTATATAAATATCTATATATAACTCTTTGCCGCCAAAAATATTTGAATTCGCGGGGTTCGCGCGAAGGCGTGTTCGCGCGAACCCCTATTCGCGCGAACTACTTTCTACGTCCTACGTGGCAGTTCAAGCGAAGGGGGTTCACGTGAAAGGGATGTTCGCGCGAACACCCTCGATTTCCGATCCCGCCCAACTTCTTACTCGCGTTTTTGGGACATGAAGTGGGACACAACATTGTGCTTTGACCCACCTATTACTTCTTGTCCATGAATGTATGTGCCTTCTTGTGGGAGTTTTGGGTCGTCACACCCTTATCATCTTGTATCTTGATGGATGTGAGTTGTGGTCCTTTTTGGATTGAGACTTATTTTTTGTTTGAGAAACTATACCTCCTTGCATGTTAATTCCATGATCCTTGGTAGACATTATTCAGTTGCCCCATTGTAATTTTAAGGCTTTCATAGTGTTAAGGATATAGAATAACTTGGGAGTAAAGTTGCATTGTCATCTGATTACTTGGCATATTGTATCTTGTGGTCACCTGAGAATTGATTGGATGCCCTTACTTGGTTATTAGGATGGAAAGTGCAAGATGATATTATTCTAAACAACAAAAATTGTTAAACTTTGAATGGACCCCTTCGTAAAAGTAAGCTCTATACCTCACATAGTAAGCCTTGAGTGGTAAATTTGGTGTTAAACTTGTGGAGACTCTCTAAGAATGGTTATTCTGATGCTTGAGTAGGAAATTATTCAGAAAATCTTTAAAATCCCCATGTGTGATTTAATGTATGGTTCTTGAATTGATATGTCCTAGTTGCTAGGGGAGATATAAATATATATATATGTGTCTTTTGCTATATGGTTGACTGTCTCTAGATCCTTTAGAATGGTATAGATGTGTTCGATTCTTAAAACAAATCTCCTTCCCATAAAAGTAATTACGTGATATGTTTGAAACCTTCCTGGTCATTGAAAATTTGACTGATAAGACGACTCAACCAAAACGCCATAAAACTATAATTAAGGAGATTTGCCCTCTCGAACATAACAAATAGAAGTAGATTTCCTTGAATAAGGGAAGTGATCCTTGATGGTACTCTTGGTAGATTAATTAAAAAAAAACCATGTAGAAGAATAGAAAGGAAACCTTGTCCATCCACCTTCCCTATGAGTAAAATAAATGCTCTCTGCCTATACAAAATGGTGAGACATCATGCCCACCTTAGTGGTGCTCTTTACAACGTAAACTGGTGATGTCATAATAGAAGGAAGTTTATAACTAAGAAAACATGAAAGGAATGTTCTTAACAAGCAAAACTATAACTTTTGACCTAAAGAGTTGATTTATAAAATGGGTAAAATTTATGTGTATTGAGCACAATGTATAGTTGAACCTGTAGTTCTATCATCTACTTGAACTTGTGAAACACCTGGGGGATAGTAATGTGTTCTAGTTTCTTATTACTTCTTGTCCATAGATGTTTGTGCCTTCTTGTGGGATTTTTGGGTCATCATACCCTTATCATCCCGTAGCCTGACAAATGTGAGTTGTGTAACTTTTGGATTGAGACTTATCTGTTGTTTGAGAAGAAACCTCCTTGCGTGTTGTCTCGTCCTTGGAGACCTAAGATATTGTAATTTTAAGGCAACATATGTTAAGAATATAAAATAACTTCGAGAAGTCCTCTTTCTTCATATTTTTCTTGGGTCACCTTGTTGTTGTTTCCCCTTTTCCATTATGATGGAAAGTGCAAGATGATGTTATTCACCCTTGGATTGTGATTGGACCCCTTGTTACTTGTTCTTCTCCCTAGCGACCTTCAATGGTCCTTAGTGTTTCTTGTGCTCTCTTTATGGTTATTTCGAGCTTGAGTAGGAAATAAGATAAATAAATCCCATTGTACTTTAATGTATGGTGCTTGAATTGATATGTTAGTTGCTAAGGGATATATATATATATATATATATATATATATATATATATATATATATATATATAACGATTGACTTCTTTAGATTGGTTGTTTGGTGTGTTCGATTCTTAAAACAAAAGTGTAATAAAAAGTCACACTATAGGAAACCTTGTGGTCATGAATTTTCCTAGTATTACCATGAAAATTTGATTGTACCCTCTCGAGATTATAGAAGTTCTTTCCTTTATTAGTTTCATGATTTTAAATGTTTTTCTGATTTAGGTTTCCTCGTTGATTAACCTCCTCATGTGTGATACTCAAATTGTGGGACCTTGAGTAGACTTGTTCCTCGTGTAAAATTTTGGTCATAGTTGATTTTGCTAGCCTTGTCTAGACAACGAACCTTGAAATCATCGCTTAAACATGTAGAAACCTTAAATTTTATTAATGTGGTATGTTGTATCAATGGGAAACTGTGTAGTCATCTCAAGTTTATGGAAATTCTCCTTGTAATTCCCTTACTTGGTGGTTACTCTTAATAATATTTTGGAACTCTTCATGTTATATTGTTATGTTTTGTATCTTGTTTGATAGCATAAAGTTACTCCTTAGATTTAAATGTTCATAGCCTTGCATGCTGAAAGTTTATAACTCATCCCTTACAATCTTCCTTATTTTTGTTAAATTATATTGGACAAGACTTGAGTTCTGTAGACCCACACTTGTTGAAGTAAAAAAATTCCAAAAAGGGCATGATCCTTTCTCTATTGCATTGTTTCCACCTCTGTTCCAGTGACTTCCAGGAGGAAGGCGAGTCTAAGGGGAGGGGAATGTAGTTCCCACTTCCCTTCGACACTTTTATTACTGATCATGATACTATGGACTATATGATGGGCATTATTATAGTTTTGATTTAGTATGATGTTAGACCTTTGATCATGGATTATGGTTGTTGATCTTGATTTGGTTATGATGCATGATGGTTATTAGAGACATTCATATGTGGATGATGATATACTATTTGACATGAATATAGTTTAAATGTTGTTTGGGCATGTGAATTCTAGATATTGTGAGTAGACATAGAAATGGATATTATATGATGATGATATAGTTGTTACTTTGATGTTGTTGATATAAATTGTAAGTGATTTTGTTAGATTGCTTTGATGTTGTGATTCACATATTTAGATGATTTTGTGATTATATTTATATCATGTTGGATGTTTTGATATGGCCATGAGGATGAAGGAGGTATGGTGTTTTGTAGGTTTAAAATATCACAACAAACATCGGGGAATCGGAGACCAACCACAATGGAATTCTAGGTAAATTCGACAAGGTCACCATGGCAACATGTATTGAGTGTGTGTGTTGTATTTTGTTAGGGATTCCCATGGGGGGGGTTTCCTTTATATGTGACCATGGGTTTGTGTATTTTATTAGCAATGTGTTCCTTTCTTGTAATTAATTAAAATTGTGATAGATTAATGTGAGGAAACATATGGTTAAAATTTAAATAAGTCTAATTGGTATATGGGAAAGTAATTATGGAAGTTGTTGGCTCTTTGTATTTAATATGTAAGTGATGTGTAAGCTGTGTAAGAGTTGTGTAAGTCTAATTTTGGAGTATGAAATACTCCACCTCCTTGGAAATTCGAATTTTTCCTTGGGGGCTGTTTTTGGAAGCTTGCGGGACAAGTAAAACTTGTCCCATGCCTCTAAGTTTGATTTACCAACCATACTTATGGTTGGAGATGTGTTTTTTTAACTTTTATAATGCATTTTATTAATCATGTTGCATTGTTTTGATTGCACATTCTTGCATTTTATTTAATTTTGTTGTCCCTTGAGGTGTGGGATTTTTGGAGTGTGCAAGTATCTTGTCATACTTTCACCCACCTCTTTATTGTGCTTGGGAGAATGGATTTTGTATTTTGTGTTGGAGTTGAGGATGTGTGATGTGGTATCCTACATGGATCCACATCATCCTCTTCTCTTCCCCCTTCTATATAATTCAAATTGCTTTCTTGTTTTAGGTTGTTGAATCATTTTTGCAACTTCTTGGGGCACATTTTTCTTGTGTTGGGAGATCTTGCTTTTTGGAAGGAATTTGGAGAAGCTTTGCATGCTTGGGAGATTGTTGTTTTGGGACTTTGTTTTTGGCATTGAAGCTTGCTGTTGGATGCAAAAGTAACCATGGAGAGGTAGAAATTTAACTCTCCTTTTTACGATATCATTTTCTTGTTGTGTTGTGTGAATGGTGCATGCTTTGATTTATTTGTTGGTTGGTTGGGTAGACTGCCTTAGGGAAGGTGTAGGAGAAGGCTATGGGAAATCCATGTGGGGGGGAATAAGGAAATGCTTTTAGCATTAGAATTTTGTGGAGGGAGTTTGGGTTTGGGATCCACCATGGAAAATAAATAGCTTACATTTCTTACTTATGGGGGGGCATAAGAAAATTTTTGGGGCGCATAAGGAGGGATTTGTGGGGGGCATGAGGATGTGTATGGTAAAAAATTTTAGCGGTTTGTTATGGTGGATGTCTAATTCCCAATTGGGAGGCATAAGAAGCTTCCCCCATAGTCCTTGCTCCTTTGGCTTGCATGATCAAGCCCGAGTTTTGATTTGAAAGTTTTCCATTGCAATTGTAAACTGTTGTTTTGTGTTGAACTATGTTTTATATTGAATCATGCATGTTGAAAGAATGATGTGTGTTGTGGAAGCTAGTTGTTACCATGGGTTGAATCACACCCGTTATTGTATTTTGGTTGGGGCTTGGGGGCCAATGATGAAGGATGTCTTCTAATTTTATTGGATGTCTTGATTGGGTGGAGAGCATTGCCTTTCCCCCACTTTTGTTTTGATTAACTTGGAGAAAAAGAAAACTTGCATGTTGTTGTTCTGGAGCAAAGGAAAATGTAGTTTTGACAGTTCCTTGTGAGACATATTTCATTGTAACCTTTCCCACTTGAAGTGGATGAAATTTTAATATATATATTTGTGAAGAAAGGATGTTGTAGTTGGTTGTGAAAGTTGTACATTCGAATGTGGAAGATAATTATATTCTGTTCTGTTTATTGGAAAGCAATAGAATTTGTTAATTGCATTCAAGGAATGAAGGAATGTAAAGATGTATCTCCTTTTGAATTAATAAAGAATTGCAAGTTCATCTCTCATTTGAATTGTTACGTTGAGTTGGAATATCAAATTGTGATTGGAATCTCTGTTTAATTGCAAAGGAAAGAAAACACGTATGAAGGAAGTATGCTTTGTTTATTTTGGAAATATATTAGATTGGAAATCAGACCTTGCAATTTAGCTCGAAATGATTTTTTTATAAAAAAATAAATTCCTTGGACTAGATTAGAAACTAAATACCACACTTAAATGATAAAATTGATAAATAGATCCTTCAAAAATTTGATCACTGGCATTATGAAATTAAACTGGTAAATTTGTTTTGATTAAAATGTACAGTTCAGGCCTACACATTATAACTAGCTTGGAAACCTTAAAATTTAACATGATATATTAGCAAGGAACTCAAATTGACAAAGAAAACATAAGAAGACAAGTTAAAATATTGCAAATCGAATCCAATGGACCTTAAAGAGTCATTTTTCTGTCAATTGTTGGAAAAATTCAAATTAAAATCAATTGAACAAATTTACCTTGCTATGTACCTTGGGATATAATATTATAATGTATATGGGTTGATGGAGATGCCAACATGTGGCACACATCCCCTTAGTTATATGTATGGGTTCACATGGGATATAATGTTATGATGTATATGTATTGATGGAGATGCTGATATGTGGCACACATCCCCTTATCTTATTATATCATTCGTTTATGATTTATTATGCTTAGGAGGTCAGCTTCAGTATTGGCCATGGGTTAGAATGGTATATATAGGGGTTAGAAGGTTGTAGTTAAGGATCATACTGAGTATTGGAGTGTTATTGTATGGTTTGGAGGTTACCCCCTCGAAGTGGTATTGGAGGTTGCCCCCTCGAAGTGGAAAAGCTATTATATGAGAATATTGTCATCATTTATTTATATTTTGGTGTTCTCTCATGTTATTCTGTTGTATATGTTCTGATTTATACAAGTAATATCCTTACAAGTGATATCAGAGCAGCGATTTCGGCCAAAATTAGGGAAAAAACCCTATTTTTTTGTTTTGAATATATCTTGAAGAGGATATCGAATTTTTTCTTAATAATTTGGAAAAACTCTAAGTGAGAATATCTGAAAAATTCAGCTCCATTGGATCTATTTTGCGGATGTTATTGGTGTTTTAGGTTTTTTCATAAATTCACTTTTCAGGAAGCAAATTGTGGTATTTTTTTAGCAAAATTTATATTTTCGGAAATCTCTTGAAATTTAAGTTAGGGTTTGTTCTTTGTGTTTTTATCCATATGCCGAAATATTTTCATAATTTCTAAATCCTATACATGATCATGGGGATAACAAATTTTTATGGAAATGGTGAGATGGATGCTAAAGAATGGTGGATAAAATTTAAGAATATATATTTCTCATATTTCATGGCAAGGAATAGGTTTTCACATTATTTGGGTGATCCTGCATGGATTTGGTTTTCTGAGTTAAAAAATGACAGGAAGGATTGGTCTTGGGAGGAAATGGAACAAATTTTTATGGATAGATGGGACCACAAAGAGGAAGACGAGTCAAAGGAAGATGATGGTAAAGATTATATTGAAGAATCAAGAGAGAAAGAAGATGAAGAGGAAGGTGAAGAAGATTCAAGGGAAGATGATGGTGTAGCATATATTAAAGAATCAAACGCAGAAGAAGTTGAAGAAGACTATGAAGAAGAGGAAGAAAAACAAGATATTGATGCAGAAGAAGATATTATAGCTCCCAAGAAGGAAGATACCATATTTCAGTTTCATGAATGCATTCAAAGGAATAAGATAATTGTTTCCATAAACCCTAACAGTAAGTATAACTTCATCAACAAGGATATGGCTCAACATCTACATATTCAAGAAAGTAATATTAAAGAAGCTCAAGTGAATGGTAAGAAAATTCAAGTTTTTGGAG
Source organism: Taxus chinensis (assembly GCA_019776745.2). Classification (NCBI taxonomy): domain Eukaryota; kingdom Viridiplantae; phylum Streptophyta; class Pinopsida; order Cupressales; family Taxaceae; genus Taxus; species Taxus chinensis. The sequence goes on along the minus strand of CM034154.1, from coordinate 595,270,871 downwards.
ATTTAAAACTTACTATAGACAAATATACTTTACATTCAGATTTTTTTGCCTTATATATGGATGGTTTGGATATTGTTCTTGGGTATCCTTGGTTAGAGACATTGGGGACAATTAATATTAATATGAAAAATAAGTTTATGAAGATTTGGTATATACTATGACAATTAATGCTATGTACGTTGGGATATAATATTATAATGTATATGGGTTGATGGAGATGCCGACATGTGGCACACATCCCCTTAGTTATATGTATGGGTTCACATGGGATATAATGTTATGATGTATATGTATTGATGGAGATGTCGACATGTGGCACACATCCCCTTATCTTATTATATCATTCATTTATGATTTATTATGCGTAGGAGGTTGGCCTCAGTATCGGCCATATGTTAGAATGGTATATATAGGGGTTAGAAGGCTATAGTTAAGGATCATATTGAGTATTGGAGTGTTATTGTATGGTTTGGAGGTTACCCCCTCGAAGTGGCAAAGCTATTATATGAGCATATTGTCATCATTTATCTATATTTTGGTGTTCTCTCATGTTATTCTGTTGTATATGTTCTAATTTATACAAGTAATATTTTTACAAGTGGTATCAGAGCAGCGATTTTGGCCAAAATTAGGGCAAAAACCCTAATTTTTTGTTTCGAGTATATCTTGAAGAGGGTATTGAATTTTTCCCAATTTTTGCATCATAGTTTGGAAACACTCTAAGTGAGAATATTTGAAAAATTCAGCTCCATTGGATCTATTTTGCGGATGTTATTGGTGTTTTAGGTTTTTTCATAAATTCACTTTTCAGGAAGCAAATTGTGGTATTTTTTAGCAAAATTTATATTTTCGGAAAGCTCTTGAAATTTTAGTTAGGGTTTGTTCTTTGTTTTTTTATCCATCTACGGAAATATTTTCAGAATTCCTAAAACCCTAGTTTTGTGGATCATGAGGATGGTAGCTTTATTTGGAGATGGTAGGATTGATGCTAGAGAATGGTGGAAAAAATTTAGGGATAAATTCTCTAAACCATCAGATATTTGTTATTCAAGTTTTGGATTAGTGGCCCTGCACATATTTGATTTTCTAAGTTAGAAAAGGAAAAGTCTGATTGGTCTTTGCAGGAACTAGAACAAGTTTTCATGGACAAATGGGTGACAAAAGAAGAAGAAGACAAAGCAGAACAAGAAGAAGAAAAAGAAAAAGAAGAAGAAGTAGAAGAAGAAGAATTAGAAGCAGAAGCAACATCAGAAGAAAAAGAAGAAGAAGAAGAAGATGTTGATGATGAAGCTGCTACACATGATAGGATTTCATATGGGTGGTTGGATGATCGAGCTTGGCGACAAGTGTGCAATAATTTAAAGCAAACTCATTATATGTCTTCTTCTTATGTTTCGGGGATGAAACATGTCAAAGAGGGAGGAAATGCTATGTACCTTGGGATATAATATTATAATGTATATGGGTTGATGGAGATGCCGACATAAGGCACACATTCCCTTAGTTATATGTATGGGTTCACATGGGATATAATGTTATGATGTATATGTATTGATGGAGATGCCGACATGTGGCACACATCCCCTTATCTTATTATATCATTCATTTATGATTTATTATGCTTAGGAGGTCGGCCTCAGTATTGGCCATAGGTTAGAATGGTATATATAGGGGTTAGAAGGTTGTAGTCAAGGATCATATTGAGTATTGGAGTGTTATTGTATGGTTTGGAGGTTAACCCCTTGAAGTGGTATTGGAGGTTGCCCCCTCGAAGTGGAAAAGCTATTATATGAGCATATTGTCATCATTTATCTATATTTTGATTCTGTTGTATATGTTCTGATTTATACAAGTAATATCCTTACATACCTTCCTAAAAAAGTTTAAATCCTTCCTAGAGTAATCCTCCATGTCTGTTTGGCATGTTGAGTGAAGGAGGTGAACAAATTGAATCAAATTGATAAGTTAAAATTTACCAGTTGGCTTTTTAAAATCCTACAGTTACTTTTTGCAAAACTGACCCCTTAAACTTTATCCAAATGTAAAATTTATGATTTCTGTACAAAGAGGGCATCGAGATATTTCCAGAAAGTCCTCGTTTTCCCAAAACTAAGCTTTCTAGCAAAAGTTATGAAACTTTGAAGTTTCCTGCCTTGGCGGGAAAATTTGGGAAAATTTTCCCTGGTAGGCCCGCGGCCCGAAATTTTCCCGTCGAAATACCCTTAGAAATTTTTTGAAAAATTGTTGGGGAATTTTTTTGAAATTTCCTCCGTCGGCCTACAGCCAATCAGAGGCTACCATGTGTCCTCATGAGGCAACGTCAGAGGTGCGACATCATTTTTTCCCTTAGGCCTTTTTGTAAATTTTGGGAAAAATTTTATGTCTCCCCGTCGGCCCGCAGCCAATCATAGAATGCCACGCGGCACCTTGGGGGGTGATAGCGGGGGGGTGGGGGGGAATCCTTAAATTTCTTTAAATTTTCCCGCAGCCCCACACTTCCACTCTCACATTGGTGTATTTTCCCTCCGTGGACATGTGGACCCGCATGCCTAATTTCTCCATTCTCCTCTCCCTTGGAAAAATTCTCCAAATCTCTCCACTGCCCTGCCCTTCCCTCTTTTCTTCCAGCGATGACTCAGAGGCCACCATTTGTCCCTGGAGGACTCGCGGAGGTGCGGAAGAAATTTTGACCTTACACCTACATGGGAAAAATTTTCCAACACCATCCCACGATCCACCAACCCGACAAAAGGGTTTTCTTCCCCTCTCACCACGTGTCCCCTTGGGGGAAAATTTGATCCCTGAAGTCCGTCTATCCATATCTGGAGTTCTACAAGGAGTTAGGAGGACTTCTTTATATCACCAAAAAGGTGAGAAAATTTCCTATCCAATGGGAATGATTTAAGAAAATTTTCGAAGTTTTAAGTGTGAGAAAAATCAAGTTTAAACTCTGAGCCTATTAGAGAGTGGGTATGGGGGTAAATTTCTCCCTGAACCTAACTGAAACTTCTAACCCTACAATTTGGACCATGTGACCTTGTTAATTGTTACTAGATGTAAAGTTTGTTCTAGTGGATTTGTTTTGTTCCATAATCTGTTAGTGGAAGCTGTTGCCTTGCAACCTGGTTGTAGACACTTCTAATCGAGTTCTGAGAGTGGGTAAGTTAGACTTTACTCTGATGATTTGAAATATGTATTCCTTTCCCCACTGTAATTTAATCCTGCTCTTGTCTTAGATCTTGTGGAATTAAATACCTTGGGTATTTAATCGTTTTGGGTCCCTTAACCCTAAAATTTTATTCAGGGAATATTTAGCTAAAATGTCAATGTAATTAGTGATTAATTTAATCCCTGAGGAGATTTAAGCTGGGTGTGGACTTATTACACTTGTTTCTTTATAATGTGATATTATTAATTATTATAATGGGAAAATTTATCAGTTGAATTTAATTGTCCTTGAGACTTTGGTCATTAACCCCTAAAAAAAAATTACTCCATAATTTTGTAACTAAACCTAGGTTGTTCATGGTTCTCAAGTGGGTTATTTTAGTGGGCATTACATGCACGCTGAAGGGCATAACTATGAGGACCTTTCCCCTACCTCTTACCCCAAATTTTTCCATCATTGATCTCATGAAATTGGATGTGGTTAATGTGAATATAAATTCTAAGACATCATGGGGAGAGTTTTTCTTGGCTATGGGTGATACGTGCTATGTCATTGTAAACAAGAATGCATACCTCAATTTTCCTATTGGATTCTTCCTGACTATATCTATGGGAAGCCATTTGAGTGGAGGTGGATTTTTCTCTTCAAAAACTATGGCATGTCTATAGACAATGTTAAATTAGTGGTAGATATAAGTATTTCAAACTGTTGACTCTGTTGCAAGTCATGACTCATGTATACTTGTTGTAAATATCTCCCCCCGGGTAGATATAGACAAACAGAAGAATATGGAAATCAAAGAAACACAGTTTTCGATGTTTATTATGCCACCAGGTAAAGAGGTGTTGACATGAAAATGGATGCACCCATGGCACAGGTAAGAAGATGTCGACACACCCAAAATGTCATGCACCCGTGGCGTAGGTAAGAAGATGTCAACACGCCAAAAGTCACACCCATGGCGCAGGTTAAGGGCGCAGGTAAAGAGGTGTCGACATGAAAATGGATGCGCCCATGGTGCAGGTAAGAAGATGTCGACACGCCAAAAGTCACACCCATGGCACAGGTTAAGGGCACAAGTAAAGAGGTGTCAACATGAAAATGGATGCACCCATGGCGCAAGTAAGAAGATGTCGACACGCCAAAAGTCGCGCCCATGGCTCAGGTTAAGGGCACAGGTAAAGAGGTGTCGACATGAAAATGGATGCGTGCCCAGGTAAGAAGATGTCGAGGTCGTGCCCATGGCACAGGTTAAGGGCGCAGGTAAAGAGGTGTCAACATGAAAATGTATGCACCCATGGCGCAGGTAAGAAGATGTCAACACACCAAAAGTCGCGCCCATGGCGCAGGTTAAGGTCGCACAACAAAGAGTGTCGACACGAAGAAATTTGCACCTTGGCGCAGGTAAAGGGCACATGACACAGAGTGTCAACATGATAAAATTTGTGCCTTGGCTGCATGTAAGGGTATGTCGACATGAATATGGATGCGCCAGGGTGCATCTTCAGGAGGCGCAACATTCTGAGCGCTGACAGGAAGCAGACCCTGACCCAGATATTCAGATAGCCATAACTTTTTACAGGGAGCTCAGATTCACGCAAGGTTGGACTTTTTGGAAATCTTACGAGGTCCTCTATCCAACTACGACTGGATATCTTTAATTGGGTGGGAACAAGTTCTTAAAAATGCAAAATACAGTTCGCCACTTTTTAAGTTTGCTAGGGTTCTCACCTACCACCATAATGAGATAAATTAAATGTAACCTGGAGGTGGTTGGGGTAGATTTGGATTTCCTCTCTCTTCCCTCTCTCATTCTTCCTATAAATTGTAAGGAGGGGCTTCTTTCTAAAGGTTGGAAATTATTGTTTTTCCTCTCCCTTCTTCTCTTTGGCAGGTGAACTTGTGGAGTTCGAAACCTCCCATCTAAAACTGTAATGCAACTTTGCCTCTTGGCACTTTGTAGTGTATTGTGTCAATATTTGGAGCAAATAATGCATGTCTGTGGATGATTCTCAACCCTCTCTATGTTCATTTGCATCCTCTTGATCTTTCACTACAAATCTGGTTATCTGTGTATGATCTTGCATTGCATTTTAATGGTTTGTGTTTATTGGCAAGACAAGTGTTCTTCATTCCTCGGTGCATCACCTTTGTAGTTTAGGTTTTATTTTATGCATCTTCTTACCCTGTCTCCTTGGCAAGTTAGATTAGTTTTTTGAGTAAACCATATGCATTTTTATGTGTGCATCTGAACAGAGGAATAGGAACCGGCCTTCATTCGGAGAGCTTTTCCAATTTCGCAAGGTCCCACACTTAGGAAAAGCTCCATGTTATGCAATCACACTGAGAGTCTCAACCCATCGAGTTGCAGACACTCAGGCGTCCTGTGATTCACCATCAATAGTTTTTGGCATGCTTGGTGTGACCAAGAGGTCATTCCACAAGATTTGAATGAATTTTCAAGAAATTTGGACTAAAAAATTACAGGTTTTACAATTTCAGATTTTTCACCTTCCAGGCTGAACTTTGAAATTGATTTTCAAGGGCTTAACTTGCTCAAAACAAGTCAAAATTTCACCAGTTGATAGATCGGGGGATAATCTTCAAAAGGGTATTCTTAGATTTTTGGGATTTTGAATTTCAAATTTTCATGGTTTTTTGTATTTCGGGTTTTCCTAATTGCCTTGCATGACCTGAGTTTCATCCGTACCTTTTGGGGATTAGTAACTACACAACATGACCCAATAATCAAATTGAGGAACTATACTTTCAAGGTTTGAAAATTATATTTTTAATATTTGTCAGGTTTGGTGTGTAACCTGGCATAATCTAGCCTTTTGAGGCTCATTATCTAACACATCTGGCGACTCTGAAGGGGTAGAATTCAGCGGTGTAGCAGCAAAAGTTGCCCAAGCATATGAGAAGAATTTGAACCAGGTCTGATACTCGAGAAGAGGGGCTATTTGTCCACTTGCAACTATCACCAGGAGGAGGAAGTAGAGGAAGAAGACCACGAAGATTACCATCTCCACCTAACTGGACTTTGTCTACACCTCCACCTGGTAGACCTTTTCTCGCATCAACAAGGGTTCTCAGGCCAATCAGAATGGCGCAACCACCGAATCCCTTTTTCAATTTCACTAGCAGCAGCCCACTTTCCCTCAATGCACAGAATCCAGTTCTAATTGCAGCGTTGAAGAACATTCCATTTTTCACTAGAGAAAATCATACCACTCCTGGTGATCATGTCGAAGACATTGCTAACGTCTGTGTAATCCATGAGATAAATGAAATGGATGTGGCTGTCAAATTGCTGGCATCTTCATTCAAAGGGAAGGCATTGCAATGGTTTAGGAGCCTTGGAGCTGGTTCTATCCAAAATTGGAATCAGTTATGCATAGTTCTCCATGAGCAGTTTGGAGAGAAGGGAGACAATTTGTCTCTACTAGAACAATTGACAACTATCAAGAGAGCTCCCAATGAGTAGCTGACTGACTTCAACTTCAGATTTCAAAGGTCTTGGGATAGAATTCCAGTGGCCGTCAGGCCAACAGCTGAAGGTGCTTTTCTATATTATCTTAAGGCTTTAAATTCTAATATTTCTATGTTAATTCAATCTATGGGAGGCACAACCTTACCTGTTGCTTATAGCATTGCCATTAGGGCTGAAAATTGTCTTATTCAAGCTGGTAAGTTGGCTCCTAGGCCTCCCATGCCCTTGTATCCAAACTTAGAAAATCCAAGTACTAGTCAAACACCCACTTTGGCTCCTATTCCCACTCCTAGAAATCAAAGTTCAAATGAAACTTCTACTTCATCCTCTAGTGCTTCAAATGAACTCCAAGAGGTCATGAAACAATTGCAAAATTTGGCAAATGAGCTGGTTACACTCAAGAGGCAGCAGGCCCAAGGCTTTAGACCTTCTTATCAGCCTCAAGCACAGTACCATGCTAGGCCACCATACCAACCCAATAGGCCACCCAATCTAGCTGCAAATCAAAGCCAAGTAAGGCCTCCCGCTAATAGACCATTTCAGCCCTATGACCCCAATGTTGCATCTTCTTCTAAAGCATTAGTGCCAGTCCAAAACAACATAGCTCAAGAGTATGATTGGTGTTTCCCATGCAATGAACCTCACAACCAATCTATGTGCTTTAATGGTGCTTTGAACCAAGCCTTGATGGTGACAAATACTGGCATTGAGGATGAAGTGAGTCAAGAAACAAATCAGCAACAAGGGACATCTCAGCAAAACACAGCTACAAATGATACCGCACTTGTGAATTGGCAAGCTGAGGATTTTTGTGGCATGAATCAAAAAAATTCTCAGAGTGTAGCAACTAACACAAGATCAAAGAAGAGGAATATTGGTGAAGAGCAGTCATTGGCTCTAAGTGATCTACAACCTTCCATCACTCCACAAGTTGTCGGAAAGCAAAATGCAGCTCCAAACATGCAAGGACAGCCCAAACCACCTTCTAAACCAACTCAAATGCCAGCTGTTGCTGCCCATGCACAAGAAAGGAATGTGCAAAGCCTAAAGGATAGCAAAGAGATCTTTCATCCCCATTTAGCATCATTGATCAAATGAAGAAGACAAATGTGAATATATCAATGTGGGAATCTTTATCCATCCCAGGCCAAAGAGATCTTCTACAAGCTGCCATGAAGAATTGGTCAACTTCAAACCAACATGTCCATATGCAAGAGAAGGTCCTCACAAATGCTGCTCAGCCTGAAGGGAATCATGGAGGACAACAAGGTAAATTTTTTAAGCCCCCTCCATTCTATGTTTCATTAATTATTGGGGATAAACTAGTACACAATTGCATGATTGATTCTGGGGCAAGTAGTTATGTCATGCCCAAGAAAATAGCTGATCAGTTGGGTCTCCAGTATGAAGTCATATCAAAGGGGGTAGTGCAATTGGATGGGACAGTAGTGGCAATGGTGGGAGTGATTAAAGGTTTGAATCTTATGTTGCATGCATGCCCCAATGTTACCATTTTGCAAGATGTGTTAGTGATAGATTTTCCACCACTATTTGCCCTATGCTTATCAAGGGATTTCACAGCTAGAATTGGAGGCTACTTATCTGCTGATTGGTCACACATGTTGTTCAGAACAAGATATGGCACTAAGGTCACAATCAGATCCAAACCAATTGCAAACTTTCATATTCAGCCTCATACTCCAATCCAAATAAATGTCAATTGTTCAGCATTTGATCAAGAAGATTATCCAAGCATAGATGAAGCTGACACCAAAGTTGGAAGCATCCCAGATTTGACTCTTGATGAATGGGCAAGCAAGGTACATAATTTTGATCCCTACCAAGAAATAGAAGAATCTGAGCTAGGAGTCTATTGCATACATGAAGAAAACCAGCCTATTCCTAGCATCACCAAACCAGACCATAAGGATAACAATGAGGTATGGCAGTTATTTTTTGATGGATCAAGGAGTAGGCAAGGCGCAGGAGAAGGAGTTATGCTTGTTTCACCTCAAGGCATAAAATATTATTCAACTTTCCATTTCCAGTTTTCTTGTTCAAACAACACAGCTGAATATGAGGCCTTGATTTCATGGACTTCATTGGGCCAGGAAAAAGGGCATAAAGAACTTGCAGGTGTTCAGGGATAGCGAGTTGATCGTCAATCAAGTCAGGGGACAACATGCTATAAAGAATGACCTATTGAAGAACTACAAGAATAGGGTATGGGACCTCATTGAGGATTTTGAAGCTTTCAACATCGTGTCCATACCTAGGAAGAAAAATGAAGCCACGGATACGCTCGCAGCAGTTAGAGCAACGTTTGATGTGGTTGACAACATTAAAAGGAAAAAAATATAGCCACATATCCATGTGATTGTGAGGCCAGTAATTCTAGATAATAACACAAGTTGGTAGGTGTTTGAGAACGATCAACAGATCGTCAATTTCTTACAAGAAGAGGATGAATTCTCAGCTAGGAATCAAGACAGATTAGAACAGCAGTATGGGGATCAAGTAGTACAGCTACGGACAAACAAGCTTCCCAAGGGTTTAGTAACATTGGAGTCTATCTTCAACCCTAACGACCAGTTCCGTAAGGAGAAGGCTAACAAACAGGTCAAGAGAGAAGATTCAGAGCCAATTCTGGTTGGGGAAGGCCAAACACTTCAAATTGGTAAAGTGGCCACAGAGTAGGAGAGATCAGATTTCATACAGCTTTGCCAAGAATTTCCAGATGTCTTCGCTTGGAGCTATGAAGACTTGAGAGGTTTCAATCCGAAGTTAGCACAACATACCATAGAATTGGATCCAGATGCTAAACCCATCAGGCAGAAGCAGAGACCAGTCAACCCTCACATTGAGCCTCTAATGAGGAAAGAGCTAAACAAGTTAATAGAGGCAAGCATTATATTCCCGAGCAAGCACTCAAGTTGGGTTGCAAACTTGGTTCCGGTCAGGAAGAAGAGCAGAGAAATCAGGCTGTCTGTAGACTTCTGAGACCTCAACAGGACATCTCTTAAATACCATTACCCACTTCCTTCAATGGAACAAATATTGCAAGTGGTATCCAGTTCAAAGAGATTCTCTCTCTTAGATGGCTACTCAGGGTATAATCAGGTAATGGTGAAAGAAGATGACCAGTTCAAGATGGCTTTCACCACCAAATGGGGCACATATGCCTACAAGAATATGTCATTTGGCCTATCAAATGCTGGAGCCACTTTCCAAAGGGAAATGGATATGGCATTCAAGGGGTTGATCAATAAAATAGTTCTGATATATCTTGATGACATCACTATATTCTCCAAAAATGCAGTGGATCACCTCTTTCATCCGAGGCAGGGATTTCAGAGGTGTAGAAGATTTGGGGTATCATTGAATCCCAAAAAATGCATATTCCTGGCTCATGAAGGAAAACTCCTAGGCCATATTGTTTCAAAGGAGGGATTGATGATTGACCCAGAAAGAGTTGAAGTAATTCGAGCGTTGCCATTGCCAAGTCATAAGAAGGCTCTTCAAAGCTTTTTGGGAAGGATCAATTTTTTCCGCAGGTTTGTTCCAAACTTTGTAGCTCTCGTAAAGCCAATAACGCTGATGTTGAAGAAGAGCATGGCATTTAAGTGGACAGCTGAAGGCAAGGCAAGTTTTGAGGCAATAAAAGAGGCTATATCTCAAGCTCCGACTCTCGTCAATCCAGACTTCTCCAAGGATTTCATGTTATATGCCTTCGGTGGTGGAGACACAATTTCTGCAATCTTGTTTCAACAAAACAAAGAAGGATTAGAACAACCAGTTGCTTTCTTCAGTCAAGGCTTGGAGGAATACGAAACTAGGTACTCTTTCATTGAAAAGCATGTCCTTGCAGTGATCAGGAGCTTAAAGAAATTCAAGCACCTAGTCTCAAAAAATAAGATCCAATTATTGGTCTCTCATGCAGGGAGTCAAGGACTTCCTTCTAAACAAGGATCTGAATGAGAAACGTGCAGGATGGATAACTCGTGTCATGGAATATGACATCGAGATCAAGGTCACCAAACTAGTACGTGGAAAAGGACTATGTGAACAACTAGCTTTGAGTCAGAAAGTTGAAGCAGGTGATGAAAAAGAGACTGTCTTGGTACTACAGGATGGTCAAGAACAGAAAAATGACAATGTGCCCTCTCCTTGTTGGACTCAGAATATGATACACTTCCTACAAGCAGGCCTATGCCCTCCAGAATTGAGCAAAGCAAAAAGGAGATACTTCAGATTACAAGTCATTCCATATGTGCTTGTTGATGGTGTTTTGTTTAAAAAGGACATCAATGGAGTTCTATTGAGGTGCATTGGGACAGGTCAAATTGAGAGGGTGTTACGAGATTTTCACGATGGAGATTCTGGAGGAACATTTTTCCCCACGGGTAACAGCTCTCAAGATAATGAAGGCAAGGTATTATTGGCCCACAGTGTTCAATGACTGCTATACATGGATGAGAAAGTGCAGGAAATGTGCACTCTTCACGGGAAAAGAAAGACTAGCAGCGCTTCCATTGCACCCAATTTTGGTTGACCAACCATTTATGCAATGGGGATTGGACTTCATCGGGGTCATCAACCCAAACTCAAGCCAAGGCCACAAGTGGATTCTCACGGCAACAGACTATTTCACCAAGTGGACCGAAGCAGTAGCGCTCAAAGAAGCAAATGAGTCTAACATACTAGACTTTTATGAAGGAATAGTGACCAGGTTCGGTGTGCCAGCCACTATCATATCAGACAATGCATTGGCATTCATAGGTTCCAAGATTACAGAATGGGATGTCAAGAATGGAATCTATTTGAGCACCTCTTAAAATTATTACCCGCAGGGTAATGGACAGGCAGATTCCATGAACAAGAATTTGCTAAGAATCATCAGAAGAACACTGTATGAAAACCAAAGGACATGGCATACCAAACTAAAATCAGCATTATGGGCTGACAGGATAACGCCAAAGAGATCTATAGGTAATTCTCCCTACAAGTTGGTCTATGGGAAAGAGGCAGTATTGCCTATATCATTAGAATTGCCAGCATTGGAGCTCATGAAGCAGTTGGAGTTGTCTGAGTTCGAACCAATGGATGCCAGGTATGCAGAGTTGATGGAATTGGAAGAAATAAGAGAACATGCAGTTCTGATGATTGAAAAGGATCAGGCCTTAGTAAAAAGATGGTTTGATAAGAAGGCAAGAGCAAGGACCTTCCAAGAAGGGGACCTAGTTCTGAAATGGGATGCAGATCAGGAAAAACCAGGAAAGCATTCCAAGTTTGATGCCATTTGGAGTGGCCCCTATATGGTCACGAGAATGTAAAAGTAGTAATGCCTTCCAATTGTCTACATTGGATGGAGAAGAACTCCCGATTCCGGTTAACGGAATCTACCTTAAACATTGCTACTAAAAGGAAAAGGTTTACCCTTGTAAATATTAGCCTAGATTTCAAATTCCTCTAAGTGCGTATGCACATCATCTTGTTGTAGTTAGGTTTCAATTTCCCTAAGTGCTCTGGCACAGGTTTTTCTGCTCTCAGGTTGAATTTCTACAGTTCAGCATGCTCTCGGAGAAGGAGTTGCGGTATCAGGCTCGGGATCAGAGATCAAGTTGGTTTCAGGTTATTACTTATGACTCCATGCCCAATGGATTGCTAAAAGGCCACTGATCTTCTACCTAGCAGGCAGGTGATCCTGTTGAGTCACCAAATTGTTGTAAATATCTCCCCCTGGGTAGATATAGACAAACAGAAGAATATGGAAATCAAAGAAACACAGTTTTCGATGTTTATTATGCCACCAGGTAAAGAGGTGTTGAATGAAAATGGATGCGCCCATGGCATAGGTAAGAAGATGTCGACATGCCAAAAGTCACGCCCATGGCACAGGTTAAGGGTGCAGGTAAAGAGGTGTCGACATGAAAATGGACGCGCCCATGGCATCAGGTAATAATATGTCGACATGCCAAAAGTCACGCCCATGGCGTAGGTTAAGGGCGCAGGTAAAGAGGTGTCGACATGAAAATGGATGCATGGTGCAGGTAAGAATATGTCGACATGCCAAAATTCACGCCCATGGCATAGGTAAGAAGATGTCGACACGCCAAAAGTTGCGCACCCATGGCACAGGTTAAGGGCACAGGTAAAGAGGTGTCGACATGAAAATGGATGCGCTCATGGCGTAGGTAAGAAGATGTCGACACGCCAAAAGTCACGCCCATGGCGTAGGTAAAGGGCGCAAGTAAAGAGGTGTCGACATGAAAATGGATGCGCCCATGGCGCAAGTAAGAAGATGTCGACACACCAAAATTTGCGCCCATGGCATAGGTTAAGGGCGCAGGTAAAGAGGTGTCGACACCCATGAAAATGGATGCGCCCATGGCGCAGGTAAAGGGTGCACAACAAAGAGTGTCGACACGAAGAAATTTGTGCCTTGGCACAGGTAAATGGCGCATGACACAGAGTGTCAACATGAAAAAATTCATGCCTTGGTGCACGTAAGGGTATGTCGACATGAAGATGGAGGCGCCAGGGTGCATCTTCAGGAGGCGCAACATTCTGAGCGCTGACAGGAAGCAAACCCTGACCCAGATATTCAGACGGCCATAACTTTTTACAGGGAGCTCAGATTCACGCAAGGTTGGACTTTTTGGAAAGCTTACGAGGTCCTCTATCCAACTATGACTGGATATCTTTAATTGGGTGGGAAAAATTTCTTAAAAATGCAAAATACAGTTCGCCACTTTTTAAGTTTACTAGGGTTCTCACCTACCACCATAATGAGATAAATTAAATGCAACCTAGAGGTGGTTGGGGTAGATTTTGGATTTCCTCTCTCTTCCCTCTCTCATTCTTCCTATAAATTCTAAGGAGGGGCTTCTTTCTAAAGGTTGGACATTCTTGTTTTTCCCCTCCCTTCTTCTCTTTGGCAGGTGAACTTGTGGAGTTTGAACCTCCCATCTAAAACTGTAATGCAACTTTACCTCTTGGCACTTTGTAGTGTATTGTGTCAATATTTGGAGCAAATAATGCATGTCTGTGGATGATTCTCAACCCTCTCTATGTTCATTTGCATCCTCTTGATCTTTCACTGCAAATCTAGTTATCTATGTGTGATCTTGCATTGCATTTTAATGGTTTGTGTTTATTGGAAAGACAGGTGTTCTTCATTCCTCGGTGAATCACCTTTGTAGTTTAGGTTTTATTTTATGCATCTTCTTACCCTGTCTCCTTGGAAAGTTAGATTAGGTTTTTGAGTAAACCCTCTGCATTTTTATGTGTGCATATGAACAGAGGAATATGAACCGGCCTTCATCCAGAGAGCTTTTCTGATTTCGTAAGGTCCCACACTTAGGAAAAGCTCCATGTTATGCAATCACATTGAGAGTCTCAACCCATCGAGTTGCAGACACTCAAGGGTGCTATGATTCGCCATCAACAATACTATTTCCTCAATCTAGACCATCTTTGCAATCCATTGCCTTGTAAAGTCATATAACTCTAAGTAAATAATGATTTGAAAAGTATAGGGAAATGAAAGGTAGCCCAAATTTGTAAGGAATACAAAAAATGACAAGTGTAAATGTTACTTGTACAACATGATGATACAAGTTCGTGACATGCCATTCAAACCCCCCCTCTTGAATTTCATTATCGAGAACTCTAGGTCTTTGCTTTATATTTTTATTTTTTACTACATCATGGTTTTCAATTGGACAATATTTAATTTGTTAGATGAGATGAAGATATAAATGGAAAGTAGGAAATAAAAAGGTAGGAATTAAACACCTACATGTCCCACAGCTATTCCACAGCCCAAATTATTCCTACAAAAATAATATTTTCTATGTGTCCTTCACTTTATGATCTCGATCTCACTTTATTTATTCATGTGAGTTCAATTTGTTCTTAAAGTGGCCATAATAAAAAAATGCGGAAAAGGTCAATAGGTTTCAGGTTTGAAACCCAACTACAATGATTTCTTCTTATAGCACTCTGTATCCCCCTTTTTTGGTTTTAGGCTTAAGTAATTGTAAGAAAACATGTGATACATGAAAAATCATCACTAATTGAGCCCCTTAGTGTTTGGTAATATGAGCGATATGTAGATTTTATGTGCTGATCAAAAGTTTTAGACCGAGAATCCATTCAATTTATTATGTTTTTGAGTGTGAATTGCTCTCTAATTTACAAGGAGGGAATTTTATAAATTAAACCATTAAAGTGTATTTCTTAATGTCCATGTCTAAAATAAATTCTTTGTTTTCTTAATTTAATATTTGATTTACTTACTCACGTTGAGTTAGATAATTTCTTGCTAATTCTAACTATGGATTCTTGAAGAAAAGAAGCAACTATATATAGATTGATAAGTTTTAAACTTCAAGCATGTTGGATCTAAATGCAGCCCTAGATAAAGCTAACACATAGAAAAATGACACTCGGAAAAAAGATGACAATAATGGCTAGTAAAAAGAAGATAATGATGATACTAGAAAGGACAATGTGACAAACACTATTCACCACACTAAGTGGATGACCAAGGGAACACAATACATCAATGATCAAATTAATCAACAACCTTTGTTTCATAACACGTGTGAACCACAAAGACCTCCATTCCGATTTGAAAAATACCTTCAACATAATTAATGAGGAAATGATAAAAATAAATATTTTCCAATAAAATATTACAAAATAAGTCTCATATATCATTTATTGGTGTGACTTTTTCTGACCTTAAAACAATACTAAGTGGAACATATAAAAAGTGTGAACGTGTTGTTAATTTGATCAAAATATAAATTATTGGATTTGTCTATTAGTGAATACTATAAAGGGTAGAGTATATGTCATTAATTTGATCAATATATACAAATTTAATGGAAAAGTAAAAAATGCTTTTAAAAAGAAATTTCACTCAATAAACTAGTTTTTAGCTTTAAAAACTATTTTTATAAATATTTTTAGGTAAAAACTCGTGTTTTCCTGAAGAAAACTAGCATGAGCAAAGCACTCTCGCATTTTTAGGTCTTTTTATTTTATAAAATAATAAGTATTTTTATATATCGCAAGTTTTATTTTCCTTTTCCTTTTTAGGTTGAGGGAAGATTTATTATAATGATGTTTGATGTGTTATCACGATAGGTTATGAATAATGTTATAATAATAATTATTAATATTAATATTTAAATATTAATGTGAGATAGTCCAATGATTCTTGATAGGATCGATAATTGTGATAGTTAACAATTAGTTATATGTAATACTAAAATGATTTTCAAATTAATGTGACATCATTTTAGATTATATTCATTATATATTAATTTGGTAGGGCATATACTAAATGACTTGTAATAAAAAGGCTGGTTGAATTAGAATTTATGGCTATACAAATATGTATTTACCATCTTATTAAACATTTAACATATTTTATTTTTCACAGATATACAACCTTACTCATGGGGATAATACCAACAAGTGAAGACTTTTACATCAGTGAAAGTAAACTATGTATGAACTATGGCCCTAAGAATACCACACACCTTAGTATCTCTATCAAGATCATAATTAGGATTTACCCCTATTTGAATTGTCACATTTTCATCCTCCTAATAAAAGATCTTTTAATTCAATTATATTATTTCCTAGGCACTTATATTGATATAAACATAAATTACAATGTTACCTCACTTGTACAAACAAGTGATTGACACGAATCAAAATTACCGAAAGTCACATCCGGCAATGCCCAGAAAGCTAAAAGACTAGTTTAGCATAGTTAACAAGTCTTGTCACTTAAAATATGGAGATATTGATCAACAAGGCACTAAAGAACATAATGTAATGGGAGCCACAACATCAACATAGATTGAGGAGGAAGAGACTCATGCTAGGTTATAGTCATCTCCTAGTGCAACCTCCCCATCAACTATCTCACGCAGGTTAGTAGCATCCGGCTTGGTTCCACCCATCATCATTGTCTTTTTCTTTATCTTAGGATATCAAGAATTAACAACCTCATTGATTATCATTGTATGCCGATGGCGTTCCCCCTATGGGAAAGGGCTTTACGGGACATTCACAGGAACTATGTTAAATTTGACAGACCATAAATGATAGTCCTGACTATTGCTTAACAATTTTATTTAGATTAGTGGTTAACCCATCTTGCAGATTTGATATTTTTAACAATTTTATTTTTTTAGTGGTATATTTTTTCAGATGTCTGATATCCCCTTCTTGCCAACAATTTTGAGTTTTTATTAGTGGTTATTTTTTTAGATTTGACCACCACTTGTGGCAAACAATTTTTTATTAAGTATGATCGTGCTATTTTTGCATTATCCACTCTAAAACAAATAAGATATACCATTCGCTCGACACGTTATCTTCAATGTCTCCGTCCTAGTGTTCGTTGTTATTTTCCCCATTATTGCTGAGGTTTGGCTTTACGGATCATCCATCATCCTCAGTGCTCAATTACTGCAATACAATACTACTTATCATGTTTCATCTTACCAGGAGTAGTTTCTATTGAAGGCTTTCGAACCTAGCTGCTTAGGATTAATGGAAGCATCACAGGTGCCATTTGTTTTTTTTTCTTTGTCTCTCAACCCTTAACTTTGTTTTTTTCATGGGAATGGTTAAGTATTAGAATCTTGTCCATATCTTTTACAATCCTTAGATCCTCTTGTGAATATTGTTTGTTTTTGGAGTTCCATGATATTTACCATATGGAAATGGATATGTTCTTTGAACTTACAAGGAAAAATTAAAAACGTTGAATTTGTAAAAACCTAATGCTGCAGAATTCTTCAAACTTTAAATGATATCATTGAGAAATCCTCTGATTCAACAAATACGTTTTGCACTTAGAAATGTCTCTGCAATTATAGTAAATGGCAAATACCATTAAATCGATCGAACTCTATCCATAAATCGCCCAAAAAGTCACCAAAATGCAAATAATTACATATTTGATCATTACATCCTGTTTGTGGTTGGAATTATTGCTATGTTCTCTCCTTGAATTAAGCACTTGATAGCTAAGAACTATCTCCAAGAATTAACCAGACAATACATGCCCTCAATTAATTGCAATCCACAAACTTTATGAATACATTTATGACACCCTACTTGGGGAAAATTTGGCAGACTCGGTAGAGTCTCGTTTCTAGCTCTTGAATAAGGCCTGTTGTTTATCATTATTTTTTTATAGGTAAATCTAGCTTTAATAGTTAGATAAAGTTTTTATGAATGTATATAACTCCTTGGGTTGTGAGCTCAAAAAGTACTTGTTTTTTCGTTGTTCTTTCTTGAATTAAAATTCCACGAAGAAATAACCTCCAGGCATCTAGCAATACATGCCCTAAATTTCACTATCCACAAACATTATGAAACGATATGTGAAGCATGCCTTGGGGTAAATTTGGCAGACTCGACGAGTCATCGTGAATCAAACATAATCATTGGAGTCTCGCATCTGGCCTTGACAAGGCAACTGTAAAATTTAAGCATTAGTTCATTGTCGTAACATAAGTTTAAGGTCGAGAACAATTGTCATCAGACATTTTTTGAAGACTTCCAGAAAGGTCATTTCTGTTCAAGAAATAATCATCCCAAATCATATTCCATAGCATCAGTGCCCTCCTTGGATTTTAGCACGCTTCAATTTTCTATACAACGTCTTTTTGAGGCAACACAGTAATGATAACTTTTTGAACTCTCTTTTACATATCCACATGGCTACTCCATATAGACTTTGTCCAAGGTCAATTAGGATCATTAACCAGACCCATTCTCCCTGCTAAGTGATGCGCCAGAATTAGCAGGAACTTGACAAAGTCATAACTTGAGTTCCGGGTGTCCGTATTTGAGTTTGTTTTTTTTTAAAACCACGTGTTTCGATGAGACGAATGCACTAGGCATACCCAGTCCTACCGGTTGGGGCAAGTTTATCGCACATGTTTTCGGGCCCGAAATCCGCCATCTTGAGGCCGAAAATTAGGATTTAAGTTATAGTTCAGTTTTTTCCTATTTTTGAGCATTAGTTAATTTTAGTCTATTAATTGCATTATGAGTTAGAAAGTTGGCAATTCCTCTAATTTAGGGATGTAGAAGATGCATGGAAATTTCTATGCCCGTACGAATAAGTATGCGAACTTACTAAGAATAGCTAGGTTCTAGTAAACTATTAAAAATAGTAATTTCCGCCACTCTAGAGTAGATTTAGTCAGAGTTAGCTTAGAGTTTACTAGGCAACTCGAGTTGGGAGTTGTTTTCCTATTTAGGAAACATTGTAATTCATTATTGGATAACGAATAAGGATATCTATTTTCTTTTGGAGTTCATAATATTTGCAGCATATCTGAGTTTGTTCTTAAATTTGGCTACATTATCTGGTATCAGAGTTGGTTTGAAGTTTTTTTGTTTTTTTTTTTAAATGGCAGGAAGAGGAAGAGGAAGAGGAAGAGGAAGAGGAGGTGGTATTGCATAGATGAATAGAAATATGCAAGATCTACAAAGACAAGTTGCTGCGCTTGCTGCAATGATAACCCAGAGAGGAAATCAAGATGGAGATGAGACAGATGAAGAAGAAGTTTGTGTGAAGAGGAGGAAACGCAAGCACCACCATTAGCTTTTGAAGAAAGGATGCTTCGAGCATTAGAAGGAAAGAATGATGGGATAAGAGTTGATGTTTCAGAGTATGGTGGTAGTCTAAAACTAGAGGAGCTAATAGACTGGTTGACTAACATGGTGAATTTTTTTTGAGTGGAAGACTATGTCAGAAGAAAAGAAGGTAAAATTTGCATGCACAAAATTGAAAGTTCATGCTATGTTATCGTGAGATCACCTACAGAAAGAGCGGTCAAGAAAGGGGAAAGAAAGAATTAGGACATGGAGTAAGATGGAGAAGAAGCTGAAAGATAAATTTCTTCCTGTGGATTATGCACAAACCCTTTACAGGAGGTTTCAGAATCTCAGACAGAACTTACAAACAGTGCAAGAATACACAGATGAGTTCTATAAGTTGTCCATTCGTGTAGAGCATGAAGAAACTGAGGAAAAAATGGCTGCAAGGTATGTTAATGGATTAAAATTTTCCATTCAATATGAGATAAGTATGCACATAATTAAGAGCATGGAGGATGTTTATCAATTAGCCTTAAAGGCCAAGGAAAAAAAGTCCTTAAAGTTTAAGGAGATCACATGGAATGAATAGGGGGGCCTCATCTTCCTTTCGGGGATGAGCTGATTTCACCCAAGGTAGAAGAGAATCACCTTGTGGAGTGGAAAAGTAAGAAGATATGAGACAAGATTCCCAGAATCAACAAAGAGAAAGAGGATTTTCTAGGGGTAGAGGATATGCTGGTGATAGAGGATGGGAGGATCCATGAATACCATTTGTTTGCTATAAATGTGGTGAAGAGGGGCATCAGGATTTTGAATGACCACATTATTATACACATGAAGATAGGTAAGAAGATTCTCCAAGAGTAAATCTTGTTGAAGATGAACAAGTAGAAGATGAATAAGACTTAGAAATTCCACTAGATGTTGGAGAAAATATGATGATCAAGAGGACGATGACTACTCAAGGGGGATACAAGTCTATGTACAAACATATTCGGAACAAGATGTACTTCAGGAGGAAAAGTATGTAACTTTATTATTGATGGTGGTAGCTGTGAGGACATGTTTTCAAATAAGATGATGAAGAAATTTGGTCTGCATTGTGAGAAGGATCCTAACCCTTACCGTATTGCATGGTTTAAGAAGGGTAATGAAGTTACCATTGATAAGAGATGTTTAATAAGTTTTTCTATTGAAAACAATTACAAGGATGAGATTTGGTGTGATTTTATTCCTATGGATGTATGTATGTCATATGCTGTTAGGATGACCATGGAAATTTGATAGAAAATTTATTCATGACGAGGGAAAGAATAATTATACTTTCTGGAAGGATGGCACTAAAAAAGTTTTGCCACCTCTTAAGGAAGAGGGGGAGGTTGAAAATATACTTTCTGTAAAGGAATTCATGAAGGAGGCAAAGGCAACCTATTTTTGTTATGCACTGTTCACAAAAAAGGTTGAACCTACAAGTGCACAAACACCAGTAGAAACAACATAATTAATATTAGAATTTTTTGATGTTATTCTTGATGAGCTACCAGATGTATTACTACCCAAAAGAGATATTAGACACCATATTGATTTGATTCTGGGGTCTTCACTCCCAAATGAAGTGGCTTATAGGATGAGCTCAACATTACATGCAAAGTTGAATAGGTAAGTGTTAGATATCATGAGAAAGGGGTTCATAAGGGAGAGCATGATTCTTTGTGTAACCCCAAATTTATTAACACCAAATAAGGATGGAACATGGAAAATGTGCATGGATAACAGAAAAATCAATAAAATTACAATCAAGTATAGATTCCCAATACCTCGCTAGAGTGATACGATGGATGTGTTTACTAGATCTAGGTATTTCACCAAGATTTATCTTCGAAGTGGTTATCATCAGATTTGGATCAAAGAAGGAGATGAGTTGAAAACAACATTCAAGACATGAAATAGATTATATGAGTGGTTGGTGATGCCATTCAGGTTATCCAATGCACCTAGTAATTTTATGAGATTGATGAACACCGTGCTACGGGAGTATAATGGTAAATTTTTTGTGGTTTATTTTGATGATATCTTGATCTTTAGTAAAACTAAAGAAGAACATTTGAGGCATCTAAGGTTGGTATTTGAAGTGTTAAGGAAAGAGAAACTCTATGCAAATATGAAGAAGTGTACATTCATGCAAGAGAGTTTGGTATTCTTGGGCTTTATTATTTCAGCAGATGGGGTACAGATGGACTCAGAAAAGATAAAGGTAATTATTGAATGGCCTACTCCACGGAGTATAACAGAGGTAAGGAGCTTTCATGGTCTAGCAATATTTTACAGAAAATTTATTAAAAATTTCAGTAGTATTGTAGCTCCTATAACAGATTGCACAAAAGGAAGGGAGTTTTTGTGGACAAAGGCAGCTGAGGATAGTTTTCAATTCTTGAAGAAGAAGGTGACAGATGGCACCCATTTTGGCACTACCAGATTTTGATAAAGTGTTTGAGGTTGATTGTGAAGCCTCACATGTGGGTATTGGGGTTGTTCTAAGTCAAGGAGGAAAGATAGTAGCTTTCTTTAGTGAGAAACTAAATAAGGTAAGAAAGAAATACTCTACTTATGATGTGGAATTTTATGCAATTGTACAAGCATTAAGGCATTGGAGGCATTACTTAGTGCCTAAGGAGTATTGTGTTATTTACAGACCACATAGCCCTGAAGTATGTGAATACCCAAAATAAGTTGAATAGTAGGCATGCAAAAGTGGGTATCATTTTTGCAGGGATATACTTTTTCTCTAAAGCATAAATCTGGAAAACAGAATCAAGTTGCAAATGCATTGAGTAGGCGTGTGACTTTGTTTACCACTATGGAAAATGAGGTTGTGGGTTTTGAATCAATAAAGGGTTTGTATTCTTCTGATTCTGATTTCAAGGATATTGTTGAAAGACTAATGCAGTCCATTGTCAGACAATGCAGGAGATGTCCTGGAATGTGTACATTTTACAATATGGCTATCTATTCAAGGGACACAAACTATGTATTCCTGCTGGGTCTATGAGAGAGAATATAGTGAAAGAGTTACATAGTGGAGAATTGGCTAGGAATTTTGGTAAAGATGAGACGATAGCCATGGTAGCAGAGAAATACTATTGGCCAAAGTTGAAAAGAGATGTAGTAAGATATATGGAGAGGTGTCAAATTTTCCAAGTATTTAAAGGCCATGCACAAAATATAGGGTTGTATATGTCATTTCTGTTAGGAAATAAGAGATAAAATATGCAGAATAATCCCTTACAGAATCGCAACAGTAGAAACTAATATGCAGAAAATATTACATATCTCAAATAAAAGTGTAGAATAAATAAAACAACACAGAGAGACAAGATTTAACGTGGTTCACCACAATTTGGGCTACTTCCACCAAGAATCACTTGCTCAAATTTTATTACAAGCCTCCACTCTCTCAATACAATACCCAAATCCGTTTGGAGCTATGCTCAACAAACTCTATAGAATTCACACCTGAATTCAAAACACATCTGAAATACATTTGCTTGTCTATGTATCATATGCATAAGACCATATAAATAGACAATTGCTTAAGTAGTTTGATACAAAACCGTGGGTATCAAAACCATGGGCAAAAACTATGGGTATCAAAACCATGGGCAAAAAACCATGGGTATCAAAACAATGGGTACCGAAAAACCATGGGCCCAAAAACAGCCCATAACAATTACCCATTACCCATGGGTTAATAAACCACCCATGAAAATTTTCTTCGGGGGCTTCTCCCCCAAAACCCCGTAACCCACTCACCGGTAAGCGGGACTGCCGTAAAAATACCCAAGTGTAACACATAGAAGGTGTACCACACTCTAACATGAAAATAGGCTCCATAAACATAACAATCTCTCACTTGGAGACTGATTTCCATTAAGTAAGCTTCTCAACCCTTTACTGTCATCCGCAAAGGCCAACCAAAGCTAAACATAGATTTAGTTTATCCCTTGTGACCAGCTTGGTCATCATGTCTGCAGGATTCTGATTGGTATGAATCTTATCCAACTTCAACTTACCTTCCTCCAAAGCTATCCTGATGAAGTGATATCTCAACTGTATATGCTTCATCCTGGAGTGGAAAGAAGAGTTCTTAGCTAGGTGTATAACACTCTGACTATCACTATGCAGCTTACATTCCTCCTGCTTATGCCCCAACTCTTCAATCAATTGTTGTAACCAAATCATCTCTTTGCTTGCCTCTGTGGCAGTAACATACTCAGCCTCCGTGGTTGACAAGGCCACCAGCTTTTGTAGTCATGAAATCCAGTTCACTGCTGTCCCACCTATAGTGTAAATATAACCTGTCATGCTCCTCCTACTGTCTACATCTCTAGCCATGTATGAATCTACATAACCACATAAAGTGGTGTCTAATTCACTGTAGCACAAAACTATCCCCATGGTCCCTCTCAAATACCGAAGGACCCACTTTACTGCTTGCCAATGCTCTTTACCTGGATCACTCATAAATCTACTCAGCTCCCACTTCATGGGAAATATTAGGCCTAGTGCACACCATAGCATACATCAAACTGCCAACTGCTGATGAGTAAGGTACCTTGGACATCTGGTTTCTTTCTTGCTCTGTCTTGGGACACTGCTCCTTTGATAACTTAAAATGGCCTGCCAATGGAGTCCCAACCGGTTTAGCATCTTGCATGTTAAACCTATCCAATACCTTCTTAATATACTCTTGCTGAGATAAAGTCAGCTTCTGTTCCTTCCTATCCCGAGTTATCCTCATACCAAGGATTTGTCTGGCTGCCCCCAAATCCTTCATATCAAAGGATTCACTTAGCTGTTTCCTGAGTACTTTTATTTCCTGCATGTTTTTACCTATAACCAACATGTCATCAACATACAAACACATGATAATATAACTTCCATCCTCAAATTTCTTTGTATACACGCAATGGTTAGAATGACATATAATATAACCTTGCTTCATCATGAAGCTATCAAACTTCTTATACCATTGACGTGGAGCTTGTTTCAAGCCATACAATCTCTTCTTTAGTTTACACACCATCTCCTCTTTACCTTTGACCTCATAGCCCTCTGATTACTGCATATATAGTTCCTCCTCTAAATCACCATGGAGAAATGTAGTCTTTACATCTAACTGTTCTAAGTGCAAGTCTTTTGCTGCCACTATTCCAAGAACATTTCTAATAGAAGTCATTTTTACTATAGGAGAAAAGATCTCATCAAAATCTATACCTTGTTTCTGTGCAAACCCCTTGACCACCAACCGGGCCTTATATCTTTTCTTTCCTCCTTCTTTGTCTTTAACTCTTTACACCCACTTGTTCTGCAATGCTCTTTTCCCTTTCGGTAGCTTTACCAAATCCCAAGTCTGGTTCTCCATGAGAGACTTATGCTCCTCATCCATAGCTTTCTCCCACTTCTTACTAGCATCTACCTACATTGCTTCATCAAATATCTCTGCCTCTCCCCTATCAGTGAGTAATAAATAATGAAGAGAAGGAGAAAAATGTCTAGGTTCTTTTCTTACCCTAGAAGACCTCCTCACTGTAGGAGTTTGGGGTTCCTGTTGAGTTGGTTCCTGAACTGATTCATGGGTCACTGTCCCATCCGTAAGATCCTCTACCACTGCATATTCTTTCTTGGATTCTTCCTTGTTTTCATGTAACTGTTTCTTATACATGACTTTCTCATTAAATACCACATCCCTAGACCGAATGATTTTCTTGTCCTTAATAATTCAACATTTAAATCCAAAGTCTTCACCACCATAACCAATGGAACTACATTTTTCTGATTTAGCCTCTAGCTTGGTCCTATCATTCTTGTCTATATGAACAAACACCTCACATCCAAAGACTCTATAAAATGAATAATCAACTTTCTTACCATACCAAGCCTCCTCAGGTATTCCTCCATCCAAGGCACTTAAGGGTCCTCTGTTTATCAAGTACACAGCTGTGCTCACCGCTTCTGCCCAAAAAGAAAGGGGTAGTCTCGCATGTAACCTCATGCTCCTAACATGTTCCATTATTTTTCTTTTCATCCTTTCTAATACCCCATTCTGCTGCAGAGTTCCTGGAACCATCTTTTGCCTGCTGATTCCATTCTTAGAACAGTAATCATTAAATTCATTGCTGCAATACTCCCCTCCATTATCCGACCTGAGACATTTTAGCTTAAGACCTGTTTCATTCTCTACCAAGGCTTTCCATTTAACAAAAGTGTCAAATACATCAGATTTGTTTCTAATACAATAAACCCAAACTTTCCTTTTTGCATCATCAATAAAAGTAACATAATAATTTGAACCCCCAAGAGATGATACCTGAGTTGGCCCCCACACATCAAAATGCACCAACTCTAACTTACTCTCTTTCTTTGTAGGTCCAACCTTGAGAAACCTTACTCACTTCTATTTCCCATATATGTAGTCCTCACAGAACTCCAAACCTGTTTCTGTATATCCAGGAAAATTCTTCTTTATGATGTCCATGCCCTTATGGCTCATATGACCGAGCCTATAGTGCCATAATGTTGTATCTACATCTCAAACCACAATATTACAATCATTAGTACTGTCAGTGGATAAATACAAGGTTCCAACCTTCTTACCTCTTGCCACCATAAGAGCACCTTTTGTAACCTTCTAAGAGTTAGCTATAAATATCATAGTATAACCATCACTTCCCAATTGCCCCGCCGATATCAAACTTCTCCTTAATGTAGGCACATGTCTGAAATCCTTCAATAGCCATGTATTCTCATTATGCATCTTAACCTGAACAGAACCTTTTCCAACTATACTGCAAGGCTCATCATCACCAAGAAAAACATGCCCAAAATCCCCTTGAACATAATCAACAAAATAATGCCTATGTGGAGTAGCATGAAAAGAAGCCCCTGAATCTAAAACCCAAGATTCAGTAATATTATGTAAAGAAAGAATCAAAGCATCCTGGCATACATTACTCGATGCCACATTTACCTCCTTGTTTTCTTCCTGTTGTTTCTTCTTGTCCCAAAGCTCCCAATAGTCCTTATTTGCATGCGCAAACTTTCCATAGTTCTAACATACAATCTTGCTCTTGGATTTTGACCTTGCCTGATCTTTCAATTTTCCACGGTTTCCTTTATTCTTCTATCTCCCTCTAGTTTCCACTGTCAAAGCATTCCCTGAAGTAGAAGATTCCCCAGAGCTTTTTCTTCGCATTTCCTCACTTAGAATCACCCCTACAACATCCTCAAACTTCAACTTTGAGTTAGCTGGAACCAAGTTTCTTACCACCATTACCAAGCTATTCCATCTTTCAGGTAAAGAGCACATAATTAATAAATCCCTAATTTCTTCATCAAATTCTATTGTAACCGATGCTAGCATATTCACAACTGTATTGAAATCATTTAAATGATCTGCTACTAAACTATTCTCATACATCTTCATATTAAACAAATTTTTCATTAAAAATATCTTATTAGAAGTAGAGGGTTTTTCATACAACTTCCCTAATGCATCCATTAGTTATTTTGTATTCTTTTCCTTTGAAACATTAAATAATACCAAAGATGCAAGACACAGCTGGATCGTTCCAAGTGCCTTTTGATCCAACAAATCCCATTCCGCATCTGTCATACTCGAGGGTTTTTTCACCTTCTTAGACAACGGAGTATAAAGATCCTTTTGATAAAGGTAATCTTCCATCTACATCTTCCAAAGACTGAAATTCTTCCCGTTGAATTTATCAACCCTAGATCTTCCATCATCTGTCATAGCTCCCATTCAAGATAAAACTTTCCCTACAATTCAACACTTCAGCAAACCAAACCAGGTTCTGATACCAATTGTTAGGAAATAAGAGATAAAATATGTGGAATAATCCCTTATAAAATCGCAGCAATAGAAACTAATATGCAGAAAATATTACATATCTCAAATAAAAGTGAAGAATAAATAACACAACATAGAGAGACAATATTTAATGTGGTTCACCCAATTTTGGCTACGTCCACCAAGAATCACTTGCTCAGATTTTATTACAAGCCTCCACTCTCTCAATACAATACCCAGATCCATTTGGAGCTATGCTCAACAAACTCTATAGAATTCACACCCGAATTCAAAACACATCTACAATACATTTGCTTGTCTATGTATCATATGCATAAGACCATATAAATAGACAATTTCTTAAGCAGTTTGATACAAATCCGTGGGTATCAAAACCATGGGCAAAAACTGTGGGTATCAAAACCATGGGCAAAAAACCATGGGTATCAAAACAATGGGTACCGAAAAACCATGGGCCCAAAAACAACCCATAACGGTTACCCATTACCCATGGGTTAATAAACCACCCATGAAAATTTACTTTGGGGGCTTCGCCCCCGAACACCCTGACCTACTCACTGGCAAGTGGGACCACCGTAAAAATACCCGAGTGTAACACATAGAAGGTGTACCACACTCTAACAAATAGAATCCACAAACATAACAGTTTCCTATCCCTAAAGGGTTGTGGACAGATATGAGTATGGATTTTGTTTTGGGTTTACCAAAAACATAAGGTGATGACTCAATTTTTATGGTTTTTGATAGGTTTTCTAAGATGGTTCATTTTATTTCCTATAAGAAAAAAAGTGATGCGATAGGCGTAGCATATTTTTTTAGAGAAGTTGTTCATTTGTATGGTGTTCTAAAAACCATTAGTTCATATACGGTCATAAGGTTCTTAAGTCACTTCTGGAGGAATTTATGGAAGAAGTTGGGAACTAAACTACAGTTCAACAGTGCCTATCATTCTCAAACCGATGGGAAAACAAAGGTGGTAAATTGGAGTTTTAGAAACCTATTAAGGTGCATCATTGGGGAAACACTAAAACAATGGGACTTAACATTACCATAAGCTGAGTTTGCATATAACAGTTCCATAAATAGATCCACAGGAAAGTATCCATTTTTTATTGTGTATGGAAGTAATCCAAATGGGGCGTTAGATTTGATACAACTACCGGTTGATGGCAGAGTCAATGGTGATGTAGAAGCATTTGCTGAATATATACAACAATTGTAGAAATAAGTGCAGAAGAAGCTGCATAATAGTAATGATAAGTATAAGGAAATAACAAATGTGCACAGACGGAGAAAGGTATTTATAGTTGGTGAGTTGGTTATGGAATACCTACGGAAGGAAATGTTTCCAAAAGGAACCTATAATAAGTTAAAGTACAAGAAGATTGGTCCCTGCCAAATCGTGAAATAAATAAATGATAATGCTTATGAGGTAGAATTTATATGGTATTTTGATATTTCTCTAGTGTTTAATGTTTTAGATTTGTATTCTTTTCATGAGGATGGTGCAAAAGGGGATGTTATTGATGAAGTAGTAGATTGGAGGCAATAGATTCTGGTGAAGAAGAAAGTAGAAGTGGATCAAATTCTAGATATGAAAAGAATGGACACGCAACATGGGAAATACAACAAATATTTGGTACATTGGAAAGAACTGGAAAAGAGGACAATACTTGGGTCACATAGTGGGAGATTAAGAAGTTGGATGTAGATAAATGGAAGCTGTTTGAAGAAGACAACTTGCAGGAACTGAGTTTTTTTTAAGGAGCAAAGAATGATGCACCAAAATTAGTAGGAACTTGAAAAGGTCATAACTTGTGCTCTAGGTGTCTGTTCGAGTCTGTTTTGTTTAAAACCACATGTTTGGATGACATGAACACACTAGTATACCCACTATACCAGTTGGAGCAAATTTTGGCACATTTTTGGGCCCGAAATCTACCATCTTGAGTCCAAAAATTAAGATTTAAGTTATTGTTGGGTTTTTTCCTACTTTAGGGCATTAGTTAATTTTAGTCTATTAGTTGCATTATGAGTTGGAAAGTTAGAAATTCATCTAATTTAGGAATTTAGAAGATGCATGGAAATTTCTGTTCCCGTACAAATAATTCTGTGAACTTACTAAGAATAGCAGGTTTTAGTAAACTGCTAAAAATAGTAATTTTTGCCACTTCGAGTAAATTTATTCAAAGTTACTTAGAGTTTTCTTGGAAAATCGAGTTGCGAGTTGTTTTCCTATTTAGGAAACATTGTAATTAATGATTCAATAACGAATAAGGAGATCTATTTTCTTTTGGAGTTCATACTATTTTTAGTATATTGAGTTTGTTTAGAGTTTGTCTACATTATCTAGCATCAAAGATGGTTCGAGTCTTGAAAAACAGTGGCAAGAAGAGGAAGAGGAAGACGAGGCGGTATTGCCCAGATGAATAAAAATATGTAATATTTGTAGAGGCAAGTTGGTGCTCTTACTGCAATGATAACCCAGAGAGGAAATCAAGGTGGAGATGACACAAATGTAGAAGAAGTTTGTGAAGAGGAGGAAACGTAAGTGCCACCCTTAGCTTTTGAATAAATGATGCTTCGAGTATTAGAAGGAAATAATGATGAGATCAGAGTTGATGTTTCAAAGTATGGAGGTAGTCTAAAACCAAAGGAGCTGATAGATTGGTTGACTAGCCTGGGGAATTTTTTTGAGTGAAAGGCTATGTCAGAAGAAAAGAAGGTAAAAGTTTCAAGCACAAAATTGAAAGGTCTTTTTATGTTATGGTGGCATCACCTAAAGAAAGAGCGGTCAAGAAAGGGGAAAGGAATAATTACAACGTGGAGTAAGATGGAGAAGAATTTGAAAGATAAATTTCTCCCTGTGGATTATTAACAAACCTTTTACATGAGGTTTCAGAATCTTAGATAGAACTTTAAAAAAGTGCAAGAATACACAGATGAGCTCTACTAGTTGTCCATTCATGTAGAGCATGAAAAACTAAGGAAAAAATGGCTGCAAGGTATGTATATGGATTACAATTTTTATTCAAGATGAGATAAGTATGAACATGATTAAGAGCATGGAGGATGCCTATCAATTAGCCTTTAAGGTCGAGAAAAAACAAAGTCATTAAAGTGTTAGGTGATCACATGGAATGAATATGGGAGCCTCATCTTCCTTTTGGGGATGAGATGGTTTTAGCCAAGGTAGGATAGAATAACCTCTTGGAGTGGAAAAACAAGAAGATATGAGATAAGATTCCCATAATCAACAAAGAGGCAGGGGATTTTCTAGGGGCAAAGGATATGCTGGTGATAGAGGATGGGAGGCTCCACAAATACCGTTTGTTTATTACAGATGTGGTGAAGAGGGGCATCGAGATTTTGAATGTCCACATTCTTATACACATGAAATGAGGCAAGCAGATGCTCTAAGACTAAATCTTGTTGAAGCTAAACAATTAGAAGACAAATAAGACCTAGAAATTCCACCAGATTTTGGAGAAAATTTGATGATTAAGAGGACGATGATTGCTCCAAGAAAGGATATCAAGGGGGATGCATGAAAACGCACAAATATATTTAGAACAAGAGGCACTTCAGGAGGTAAGGTATGTAATGTTATTATTTATGGTAGTAGTTATGTAAACATGGTTTCAAATGAGATGGTCGAGAAATTGGGTTGCATTATGAGAAAAATCCTAACCCTTACTGTATTGCATGGTTTAAGAAGGGTAATGAAGTTATTGTTGATAAGAGATGTTTAATAAGTTTTTCTATTGGGAAAATTTACAAGGATGAGATTTGGTGTGATGTTATTCCTATAGATGCATGTCATATGCTGTTAGGAATACCATGACAATTTGATAGAAAATTTATTCATGATGAGGGAAAGAATACTTATACTTTCTGGAAGGATGGCACAAAAATATTTTTTCTACCTCTTAAGGAAGATGTGAAGGCTGAAAATATGATTTCTGAAAAGGAATTTGTGAAGGAGACAAAGGAAACCATTTTTTGTTATGCACTTTTCCCAAATAAGGATGAACCGTCAAGTGCACAAATACCAGTAGAAACAACAAATTTAATAAAGTAAATTTTTTGATGCTATTCCTGATGAGCTACTTGACAAATTACCACCCAAAAAATATATTCAACACCATATTGATTTGATTCCAGGGTCTTCACTCCCAAATCAAGCGACTTATATGATGATCCAGACATTGCATGTAGAGTTGAATAGGTAAGTGACAAAGCTCATGAGAAAGGGGGTCATAACAGAGAGAATGAGTCTATGTGCAACCACAAATTTATTAACAAAAAAGAAGGATGGAACATGGAGAATGTGCATGGATAGCAGAGCAATCAATAAAATTACAATCAATGATAGGTTCCCCATACCTCGCCTTGATGATATGATGGATGTGCTTGCCGGATCTAGGTATTTCACCAAGATTGATCTTTGAAGTGGTTACCATTTGATTCGGATTAGAGAAAGAGATGAGTGGAAAAAAAAATTCAAGACAAGAAATGGATTATATGAGTGGTTGGTGATTCCATTCGGGTTATCTAATGCACCTAGTAATTTTATGAGACTGACGAACATTGTGTTGCGGGAGTATAATGGTAAGTTTTTTGTGGTTTATTTTGATGATATCTCGATCTTTAGTAAAACTAAACAAGAAAAACTGAGGCATTTGAGGGTTATATTTGAAGGGTTAAGGAAAGATAAATTCTATGCAAATATGAAGTAGTGCACGTTTATGCAATAGATTTTGGTATTCCTATAATTTATTATTTCAGTAGATGGGGTAAAGATGGACTCAGAGAAGATAAAGGCATTTATTAAATGGCCTACTCCATGGAGTATAACAGAGGTAAGAAGCTTTCATGTTCCAACAACATTTTACAAAAAAATTATTAAAAATTTTGGTAGTATTATAGCACATATAACAAATTACACAAAAGGAAGGGAGTTATTATGGAAAAAATCAGCTGAGGATAGTTTTTAGTTCTTGAAGAAGAAGGTGACAAAGGCACCCATTTTGGAACCACCATATTTTGATGAAGTGTTTTAGGTTGATTATGACACCTCACATGTGGGTATTGGTGTTGTTCTAAGTCAAGGTGGAATTCCGGTAACTTTATTTAGTGAGAAAATGAATGAGGTAAGAAATAACTAATCTACTTATGATGTGGAATTTTATGCAATTATACAAGCATTGAGGAATTGGAAGCATTAATGAGTGCTTAAGGAGTTTGTGTTTTTTATAGAACACATAGCCCTGAAGTATGTGAATACACAATAGAAGTTGAATAGTAGGCATGCAAAGTGGGTATCATTTTTGCAGGGTTATCCTTTTTCTCTAAAACATAAATCAGCAAAACATAATTAAGTTGTAGATGCATTGAGTAGGCGTGTGACTTTGTTTACCACTACAAAAAATGAGGTGGTGGGTTTTGAAGCAATAAAGGGTTTTTATTCTTCCGATTCTGATTTCAACAATATTTTTGAAAGGTTAATTCGTCCATTGTCAGAAAATGCTGGAGATGTTCAGGATGAGTAAATTTTATAGGATGACTATCTATTCAAGGGATGCCAACTATGTATTCCAGTTGGGTCTATGAGAGAGAATATAGTGAAAGAGTTGCATAGTAGAGGATTGGATGGGAATTTTTTTAAAGATAATCTGATAGCCTTGGTAGCAGAGAAATACTATTGGCCAAAGCTGAAAAGAGATGTGGTAAGATATGTGGAGAGGTGTTGAATTTGCTAAGTCTTGAAAGGCCATGCACATAATCTAGGGTTATATAAGTCGTTGCCTGTTCCTAAAGGGTCATGGACAAATATGAGTATGGATTTTGTTTTCGGATTATAATAAACACAAGGAGGTAATGAATACATTTTTTTAGTTGTTTATAGGTTTTCTAAGATGGTTCATCTTATTTCTTGCAAGAAAATAAGTGATGCGACATGCGTAGAAGATTTTTTTTTCAGAGAATTTGTTCATTTGCATGGTTCTCCAAAAACCATTACTTCAGATAGGGACACAAGATTCTTAAGTCACTTTTAGAGGACTTTATGGAAGAAGTTGGTAGCTCAACTACAGTTCATCAGTTCCTATCATCCTCAGACCAATGGGCAAATAGAGGTGGTAAATCAAAGTTTGGGAAACCTGTTAAGGTGCATCGTTGGGGAAGAGATGAAATAATGGGACTAAGCATTACCACAAGTTGAGTTTACATATAACGGTTCCATAAATAGATCCACAGGAAAGTCTCCATTTTCGATTATGTATGTGAGTAATCCAAACGGGGTGTTAGATTTGGTACAACTTCCAGTTGATGGCAGAGTCATTGATGATGTAGAAGTAGTTGCCGAACATATACAAAAATTATAGGATGAAGTGCAGAAGAAGTTGTAGAATAGTAATGATAAGTATAAGGAAATAGAAAATGTGCATGGATAGAGAAAGGTATTTACAGTTGGTGAGTTGGTTATGGTATACCTGTGGAAGGAAAGGTTTCTAAAAGGAACCTATAACAAGATGAAGTATAAGAATATTGGTCCCTGTAAAATCATGAAATAAATAAATGATAATGCTTATGAGGTAGAATTGCCAGGAAAGTTTGATATTTCTCCAGTTTTTAATGTTTTAGATTTGTATTCTTTTCATGGGGATGGTGCAAAAGGGGATGTTATTGACGAAGTAGTAGATTGGAGGAAGTAGATTCCAGTGAAGAAGAAAGAAGAAGTGGATCAAATTCTAGATAAGAAAATAATTGACACACGACATGGGAATTACAACAAATATTTGGTACATTGGAAAGCACTCGAAAAAAAGGACAATACTTTGGTCACAGAGTGGGAGACTAAGAAGTTGGATGTAGATAAATGGAAGTAGTTTGAAGAAGACAACTTGGAGGAGCTAAGTTTTTTTTAAGGAGCAGAGAATGATGCGCCAAAATTAGTAGGAACTTGAAAAGGTTATAGCTTGTGCTCCGGGTGTTTGTTTGAGTCCATTTTGTTTGAAACCACATGTTTCGACGAGACGAATGCACTAGTCTACCCATTCTACCAGTTGGAGCAAGTTTTGGCACATTTTTAGGCCCAAAATCTACCATTTTGTGAAAAAGGTCATAACTTGTGCTCGAGGGCTCCGTTTGAGTCCATATTTTTTTTGAAACCACATGTTTTGATTAGAAGAATGCACTAGTATACCCACTCTACCATTTGGTCCAACTTTTGGCACATTTTGGGCACTAAATATGCCATCTTGAGGTCAAAAGTTAGGATTTAAGTTGTAGTTTGTTGTTTTCCTACTTTAGGGCATTAGTTAATTTTAGTCTATTAGTTGCATTATGAGTTGGAAAGCTAGAAATTCATATAATTTAGGCATGTAGAAGATGCCTGGCAATTTTTGTGCCCGTACGAATAAACATGTGAACTTACTAACAATAACAGGTTCTAGTAAATTGCGAAAAATAGTAATTTCCACCACCTAGAGTAGATTTAGTCAAAGTTAGTTAGAGTTTTCTTGGAAACTCAAGTTGGGAGTTTTTTTCTATTTAGGAAACATTGTAATTCATGATTTAAGAATGAATAAGGAGATCTATTTTCTTTTGGAGTTCATATTATTTGCAGTATATTGAGTTTTTTTAGAATTTGGCTACATTATCTAGTATCAGAGCTGGTTTGAGTCTTAAAAAAATTGGTAGGAAGAGGAAGAGGAGGCGGTATTTCCCAGATGAATATAAATATGGAAGATTTGTAGAGGCAAGTTGGTGTGCTTGCTGCAGTGATAACCCAGAGAGAAAATCAAGGTGGAGATGACACAATTGTAGAATAAGTTTGTGAAGAGGAGGAAATGTAAGCACCACCCTTAGCTTTTGAAGAAAGGATGCTTCGAGAATTAGAAGGAAATAATGATGGGATAAGAGTTGATGTTTCAGAGTATGGAGGTAGTCTAAAACCAAAGGAGTTGATAGACTAGTTGACTAGCATGGGGAAAAAAATTTAGTAGAAGGATATGTCAGAAGAAAAGAAGGTAAAATTTGTAAGCACAAAATTAAAAGTTCATGATATGTTATGGTGGAATCACCTACAAAAAGAGTGATCACGAAAGGGAAAAGAAAGAATTAAGATGTGGAGTAAGATGAAGAAGAAGCTAAAAGATAAATTTCTCCCTGTGGATTATGCAAAAACCCTTTACAGGAGGTTTCAGAATCTCAGACAACTTAAAAATAATGCAAGAATACACAGACGAGTTCTAAAAGTTGTCCATTCATGTAGAGCATGGAAAAGCTGAGGAAACAATGGCTGCAAGGTATGTAAATGGATTAAAATTTTCTATTTAAGATGAGATAAGAATGCAAATGATTAAGAGCATGGAGGATGCCTATCAATTAGCCTTAAAGGCCGAAGAAAAATAAAGTCGTCAAATTTTTAGGAGATCACTTGGAATGAATATGGGGGCCTCATCTTCCTTTTGGGGATGAGCTGGTTTTACCCAAGGTAGGAGAGAATCACCTCTTGGAGTGGAAAAGTAAGAAGATACGAGACAAGATTCCCAATATAAAAAAAGAGGCAGAGGATTTTCTAGGGGTAGAGGATATTTTGGTGATAGAGGATGGGAGGCTCCACAACGACCATTTTTTTGTTACAGATGTGGTGAAGAGGGGCATCGAGATTTTGAATTCCCACAATATTATACACATGAAAGAGGCAAGCAGATGCTCCAAGACTAAATCTTGTTGAAGCTGAAGAAGTAGAAGACAAACAAGACCTAGAAATTCCACCAGATGGATAAAATTTGATTATCAAGAGGACGATGATTTCTCCAAAAAAGGATATCAAGGGGGATGCATGGATGCATATAAATATTTTTAGATCAAGAGGCACTTAAGGAGGCAAGGTATATAATGTTATTATTGATGGTGGTAGTTGTGAGAACATGGTTTCAAATGAGATGGTTGAGAAATTGGGTCTACATTGTGAGAAGAATCCTAACCGTTACCGTATTGCATGGTTTAAGAAGGGTAATGATGTTACTGTTTATAATATATGTTTAATAAATTTTTCTTTTGCGAAAAATTACAAGGATGAGATTTGGTGTGATGTTATTCCTATGGATGCATGTCATATGCTACTAGGAATACTATAGCAATTTGATAGAAAATTTATTCATGACAGAGGAAAGAATACTTATACTTTCTGGAAGGATGACACAAAAGTAGTTTTTATACCTCTTAAGGAAGAGGGGAAGGATAAAAATATGCTTTCTACAAAGGAAATTGTGAAGGAGGAAAATGAAACCAATTTTTTCTATGCACTTTTCCCAAATAAGGATGACCCTGCAAGTGCACAAATACTAGAAGATATAACAGAATTAATAGAAGAATTTTCTAATGTTATTCTTGAATAACTACCAGACGGATTACCACCCAAAAGAGATATTCAACACCATATTGATTTGATTCCAGGGTCTTCACTCCTAAATCAAGCGGCTTATAGGATGAGCCAAACATTGCATGCAAAGTTGAATAGGCAAGTGGAAGAGCTCATGAGAATGGGGGTCGTAAGGGAGAGCATGAGTCTATGTGCAACCCCGGATTTATTAACACCAAAGAAGGATGGAACATAGACAATGTGCACAGATAGCAGAGAAATCAATAAAATTACAATCAAGTATAGGTTCCCAATACCACGCCTTGGTGATATGATGGATGTCCTTACTGGATCTAGGTATTTCACCAAGATTGATATTGGAAGTGGTTACCATCAGATTCAGATCAGAGAAGGAGACGAGTGGAAAACAATATTCAATACAGGAAATGCATTATATGAGTTGTTGGTGATACCATTCGGGTTATCCAATGCACCTAGTACTTTTATGAGACTGATGAAAACTGTGTTGCGGGAGTATAATGGTTAGTTTTTTGTGGTTTATTTTGATTATTTCTTGATCTTTAGTAAAACTAAAGAAGAACATCTGAGGCATCTGAGGGTGATATTTAAAGTGTTAAGGAAAGATATGTTAGAATTTTAGGATTCTAATAAATACGGATTTAATCAACTTACCTATTACATAATGTTACAATAAATATTTAAATAAAGATTACATCATAACATAAGTAAATAACGAAATACTTACATGAAATAAATAACACAGGTGACAGAATATTTATAGTGGAAAACCCCAATAGGGTAAAAACCACTTTTAAAATAACCTTTTATTTTAGAGAACTTATTTTATATCTAGTAAGAGCACCTCCTCCTTTGAAACCCTATTTACTAAGGGTAAAATTAAATCACTTGATTTACACACCTTTGATTCATTTCCCGAATATATCAAATAAGGACCTAAAGTCATTTTTATATAAGGTGATCGGGTATGTCTCTCAACCCACCTTTTCAACCAAAAATGGTTTACACATACACCTAGGTTTAAATAATATTTAATATTAGAAATATAATTATTTCATAATATTAAATATTTAACCTAAAATATATACCTAGGTTAGCATATTTAATAATAGAAATATAAATATTAACCTATATATTAGTGATTGACCCATATACATTAAGGGTTGGCTAGACCACTTAATCATTATGTTCCAACACTCCCACTTAATGTTAAGTGGGATAATATAACATATGTCAATGGATTATCTGCCTGTGGTACACTATAGGATTTACAATCCTTAAACCATAAAGGATTTAGGCTAGCATATCGGTTGAAGGAATTATAACACCTTTATCATACTTAATTTACCTTTTGATACAAAAGGATTTGGAATCCCAAAGATCATCCCATGATCAGTGGCTAAGTATGATTTGTGAGTTTTACATGTTCTCACAGGTTCTCATAAAAGGTTATTGAACCTAAGCATATAGGAGCCTTTTACAACCAAGGACCTCCTTAACAATATGCTTGTACGAGATGTTTACCAGTAAACTCAATAGTACTAAAGAGTTTACTGAAGACCATCTTTAAGATCTTTCTACACTTATTTCTAAAAAAAAATTCGAGGAGGTATACATGCCCGAAGGTCTTTTTACACTTTCCCAAATGTTTTTTTTACACTTTCTCGAAGGTCTTTAACAAATGCCTGAATGTATTTTTACAAAAACCAAGTTCCATTAGGAGGTGACATTATCATGCACACTCCCCCTCAATGGAAACTCCGACAATCCAAGATTTTCATGAAAGTGACAAAACTTTGCAGCACTCAGGGATTGTGTGAAGATGTCAACAACCTGCTCTTCAGTCAACATGAACTTGAGATTTATCTCATCACTTTGCACCTTCTCACGGGTTAAGCGTATATGTATCTCAATGTTCTTATTTCTCTGATGTTGAATTAGATTCTTAATCAAGAGTAATACAACTCTAAACACCACAGAAGATAAATACTTCCTTTAGCTTTCATGTGTATATCTACCAATAACCGTTACAGCCACATGACTTCTTTACTTCTTCTATTGTACTTCTCTGCCTCAGTAAAAGAAATGGATACTGTTGATTGTATTTTTTGTTCCAAGTAATGGTTGCTACACCAAAAAAATTGAACACATATTTCCTATATTTTATAACACAACATCAGTATGGTTAGAATCACAAAATCTATATAAGATAGCATTTTCATTCTTATTATAATGCAACCCATAATTGATTGTTCCTTTAAAATATATAAAAATTATTTTTGCAAGATTCCAATGATCTCTTAAAAAGGTTCATGCATAAACCTTGAAGTAATTCTACTGTATAGGAAATATCTGGATCTAGTTATAGTTAGATAAATCAAACTATCAACTAACAACATATATAAAATAGGATCAACCTTTTTTATATGCAGATTTAAGATCAATATTTATTCCAACTTCCATTGAAGCAGAAAATGGTTTACAATCAATCATAAGAAACTTTTTCAATACAATGGTTGCATATTGTATTTTGAAAAATAATAATAGAATGAAATACAATCATAAAAATAACATGATGTGAGAGACCTAACTCATTCATTTCAAAGTACTGCTTCAATTTCTCTTTAATCCTATGAATTAAATAAGAATTGTCACAAGACATAAGAAAATCATCAACATATATACATATAATGATAATATGTGAGTCTTATTGCTTAATGAATATATCATTGTTAGAAGAACAATTAACAAAACATAATAGTTTAAATAAGGAAACAATTTTTACATACCAAGCTCTAAGAGCTTGTTTTAAACCATACAAGGATTTCTCAACTTACAAACATAGTTTTATTTACCAGTTTCTTCAAATCCTTTAGGTTGAAACATGTAAAGTTCTTCTTTTAAATCATAATTCAAAAAAGTATTTTTCTTATCCATTTGGTGGATTTCCCACCCAAATTGAGAAGTAATTGCAAATAAGGCCCTAACAATACTCATTTTAGCTATAGGAAAATGTCTCAACATAATCAATACCAGGTTTCTGAGTGAAACCTCTAGCAACAAGTCTAGCTTTATGTTTGTTAATACTACTATTACAACATTATATTTTACTTTGTATATCCATACCCAGACCCTATAATACTTCACGGCTCAGGTTCATGCAAGGTAATTAATGCATGGTACATATGATGGCTTCTGGTCATTTTCCTAAGGTTAATAGGATTTGAAATTTCTAACATAGATTGAGCCCAATTTAATTTCTTATCTAGGAAGATAAGAGTTTCAGAAACATCTATAGCATCAAAACATCATCATGACCATTTACTAAATCAAAATCAAAACCATCATTTAGAAGCATTTAATGAAGTAACTTCAAGAGAAGAAGACAACACATGTAAACCTTTCACTAGATTATATCTATACATTTCATATAAGCTTCGATAATTAACATGTCCTAACCTTTCATGCCATAGTTTTGAATTATTCAAACTCTGAGATATAAAACAAGATGCAGAAGAGAAATCATCAAAAATATACAGACCATTTCTTTGAATTCCTTTAGCTATTATACTCTCATTACTATCCTTGATATACCAAGTATCCTTCATGCATGGATTCTAGTTGTGTCCATACCTCTTTCAGATGTTTGATATTACCAATGTGTAGAAGGTACTCATCGTTCACATTGAATAAAATCATAGAAAGAGCCTCATGTATTCGTTGCAAGAATATATTCATGTTATCTACAGTTGTTTGACAACCGGTGGGAGCAACCTTAGATCCAGAAACAATCGTCCAGAGTTTCCTCACCATAAATTTTATTTTGACCCAAATGTTGTAGTTGGTTTCATTCAAGATCTAGGTTTTGTCAAGACAGAAATAGCTAGATGCCATTGTTTTCCTAAACTTGTAAAACACACCCCATTATAATATACAATGTACCATAGAGTTAGATACATATTTATTGATAATAAAAACAACACTTTTAATAGAATCAGATCTAAATTTTATAGATCTAAAGAAACTATTTGATCATAACTAATTTTGTCATTACAATGCATACTAATTAACCTCCCATGATCAAAATAATAACCCGCAATATAAATGGCTCTACATTATACCCCAGATTTATATAAAAAATATTTTTGACCATATAGAAGTGAAGAAGATACCCCTAAGAATGCATAACAACTTCAAATTTCTGAAAAAAATGTAGACAAAAATCGGCCAACTTAAATTTGACGTCTAAATGACCGTCATAATGGATTATTTTTTGGGTCTATCATGATGGTCATTTGACCGTCAATTTTAACATAGTGAAAGTTTCCTTAGAACCTACGAGCTTAAATTTGACGTCTAAATGATCATCATATTGTCTTATGTTTGGTCTACCATGACGGTCATTTGACCGTCAAATTTAATGAAGCCAAAACTTGCTTTGTATTTCCAGAATGTGAAATTCTAGAATTTCTTCTTCTGTATAATATTAGGGAGGTTATATTTTAACTCATTATAATAACCTATTATAATTTATAATGTAAAAATATATACATTTTTTTTAAAAAAATGTATATAATTTATAGAATGTAAATAAAAAACAACATATAGTTCATAAAAATTATAAACTATAGTATATTGTTTTTATATAAAAAACACATAACCCTTATTAAAGGGGTTTAAAGGACATAGACCAGGTTAAAATAATTTTACTAGGTGCAAGTAGATTTATGAGAGTATAATTAACTATGGGGAGGGGACAAGTAATTTCACCCGACCAATGAAATAAATTGAAATCCCTATTTTCATGAACCTTGTCTCCTCCCTTCATTTACTATTAATTTTACCCCGCACACATTTAAAACTATGAAAATATTGTAAAATATTTTATATAATTCCTGCAAGCTAAAAACTTTAAAACTTTTATGTGATATAACTACCAATATTTTAATAAATATTTACCACACTTCACATGGGCCACCAATAAACAAGCCCTTATTTTTAATTCTCCATTTATACTTGAGAGTTCCACATTTATACCTGAGATATTATCTCATTTTATTCTCCATTCCCACTCTTATATAAAAGAAAACCTTTAAATAAGTTTATTTATATAGTTTTTATAAACTATAAGATATAAATGAATGGGGCCGCCCCTTACATGGATAATATAAATGGTTAGGGACACATGTTAGGTTTTATTTAATAAGTATTAAGATTTAAAAAGTAATCCCTTCATGGCCAAACAACAAACACGCCCCCTTACTAAAAAATTAAGCACTTACGTTTTTTTTTAAACATATATAAACCAAATCTAATAAAATTTATATTTTAAGCGGTTTAAACTAACCATATATATAAAATATGATTCAAACTTAGGTTTGTTTCTTTTTTTAAAAAACTATATATTCATAGATTTATAAGTTAAGTTTAAATATGATTTAAACTTAGGCTTAGAATATGGTTTAAGACTTTTAATATAATATATAGTTTTTTTTTAAAACTATATAAATTTTAATATGATGTTTATATAAATTATTATATAAGCTTTATTCTATATTATATATATTTTTTCATTTAAAAATAATAATATAGTTTTCAAATTATATAGGATATAATATAGATTAACTATAAACTATATTTTTAAAATCGAATCCTTTTAGAGGGGACCAAAGAGTATGAATTTACCTTCCGAAATATTTAACCTGTAAACATTTGAAATTATAGAAAGTATGAAAATTATTTCATATAGTAATAAATCCTTTCATTTTCTGTATGTGATTTTCATGCAGGTAAATATTTGAAGTCCCTTTCATGTGCACACATCAATCTCTAAACAAACATTAATTCCATATAATTTAACAAAATGTAAATGAAAGTAAGAATCATATCATATTACATCTCCCCCCCAAAAAATTAGGGATTTAAAAGTAAAAAATCCTAAAAAATTTACCAGAGTTTAATTGCACAAATGTAATGCCAAAATAAATTGGGGAAAAAAAGAGACTGAATACTTTTAAATACCCTTTCGGGTTGGTTGAAAAAACTCATACAAATTAAATAAATAAAATACAAAACATTTCATCTTAATTTATTTAATTTACCTCACTCTGATTACCATGTTAGAATTTGAGGATTCTAATAAATACGATTTAATCAACTTACATATTACATAATGTTACAATAAATATTTAAATAAAGATTACCTCATAACATAAATAAATAAAGAAATACTTAAGATGAAATAAATAATACAGTGACACAATATTTATAGTGGAAAAATCCAATAGGGTAAAAACCACTTTGAAAATAACCTTTTACTTTAAAGAACTTATTGTACATCCAGTAAGATCACCTCTTCCTTTGAAACCCTATTTACCAAGGGTAAAACCAAATCACTTGATTTACACACCTTTGATATATTTCCCAATATATCAAATGAGGACCTAAAGAATTTTTTATATAAGTGATCGGGTATGTCTCCCGACCCACTTTTTCAACCTAAAATGGTTGACACATACACC
The DNA here is from genome assembly GCA_019776745.2 of Taxus chinensis. Classification (NCBI taxonomy): domain Eukaryota; kingdom Viridiplantae; phylum Streptophyta; class Pinopsida; order Cupressales; family Taxaceae; genus Taxus; species Taxus chinensis. The sequence goes on along the minus strand of CM034154.1, from coordinate 595,227,743 downwards.
TAGGTTTATAATATTTAATATTAGAAATATAATCATTTCATGATATTAAATATTTAACTTAAAGTATATACCTAGGTTAGCATATTTAATAATAGAAATATAAATATTTCATATTATTAAATATTAACCTATATATTAGTGATGGACCCATATACATTAAAGGTTGGCCAGACCACTTAATCATTATATTCCAACGAGATAAACTCTATGCAAATATGAAGAAGTACACATTTATCCAAGAGAGTATGGTATTCTTAGGCTTTATTATTTCAGCAGATGGGATATAGATGGAATCAAAGAAGATAAATGAAACATTGAATGGACTACTTTGTCCACGATGGTATAACAGAGGTAAGAAGCTATTCCTGGTCTAGCAACATTTTACATGCAAAGCTTAAAATATTTCTTGCAGTATTGTAGCACATATTTCTTAATTGCATAAAAGCAAGGGAGTTTTTGTGGATGAAGGCAAAATGAGGATAGTTTTTAGTTCTTGAAGAATTTATCATTTGACTAAAGGCACGCATTTTGGCACTACCATATTTTGATAAACATGTTTGAGGTTTATTGTGATGCCTCACATGTGGGTTTGGGTGTTGTTCACCTATCTCTCAAGGTGGAATGTCAATAGCTTTATTGACAAGAGAAATTGAATGAGGTAAGAAATCTACTCTACTTATGATGTGGAATTTTATGTAATGATACCCCTAAATACATTGAGGCATTGGAGGCATTACTAAATTCCTAAGGTGTTTGTGTTATTTATAGACCACATAGCCCTGAAGTTATGTGAATACACAAAATAAGTTGAATAGTAGGCATGTAAAGTCGGTATCACTTTTGTAGGGTTATAATTATGCTTCTCTAAAACATGAAATAGGCAAAACATAATCAATTTGGAGATGAATTGATTAGGCGTGTGACTTTCTTTATCACTATGGAAAATGACCTGGTAAGGTTTTGAAGTGATAAAGGGTTTGTATTCTTTGTATTCTAATTTCAACAATATTGTTGAAAGGTTAATTTGTCTATTGTCAGAAAATGTAGGAGATGTCTAAGATGAGTACATTTTAGAGGATGGCTATCTATTCAAGGGACACCAACTATGTGTTCTAGTTAGGTCTATGAGAGAGAATATATTGAAAGAGTTGAATAGCAGAGGATTACATGGGCATTTTGGTAAAGATAAGATAATAGCCTTGTTAGCAGAGAAATACTATTGGCCAAAGCTGAAAAAGAGATGTGGTAAGATATGTGGAGAGGTGTCTTATACTTTCCAAATCTCGAAAACAAGCCATGGACATAATAATTCAAGGTTATATATAGTCGTTTCCTTCCTAAAGGGTTGTGGACAAACATCTGAGTATGGATTTTGATAATGTGGGATTACCAAAAACACAAGGAGGTAATGAATCAATTTTTCTAGTTGTTAATAGGTTTTCTAATATGGTTCATTTTATTACTTACAAGAAAACAAGTGATAACCTTACAGGTACTAGATGATTTCAAATTAGAATAAGTCATTCATTTGCTTGGTTCATCCATAAACCATTGACTTCATCCTTAGGGACACAAGGTTACTTAAGTCACTTCTAGAGGACTTTATGGAAGAAGTTCAGAGCTGAACTACAGTTCAACAGTGCCTATCATCCTCAGACTAGATGGGAACAATAAAGGTGGTAAATCAAAGTTTAGGAAACTTTCTTGCATTCATTAGGGAAAATCCGAAACAATAGGAATTAACATTACCACAAGATGAGTTTGCATATAACAGTTCCATAAATAGATCCACAAGAAAGTTTCCATTTAATTTATGAAGAGCTTGTATTCTTTGAGTAATTCAAACATGGTGTTAGATTTAGGCTATAACTACCAGTTGATGGCAGCGCAAGTGATGATGTAGAAGCATTTTCCTGAAACATATACAAAAAATTGCATGAAGAAGTGCGGAAGAAACTACATAATAGTAATGATAAGTATATGGATAAAACATAAGTGCATTGAAAGAGAAAGGTATTTACAGTTGGTGAGTTGGTTATGGTATACATGCAGAAGGAAAGGTTTCCAAAAGGAACCTATAACAAGGTGGAAGTACAAGAAGATTGGTCCCTGCAAAATCTTGAAATAAATAAATGATAATGCTTACTGAGGTAGAATTGCCAAGGAATTTTGATATTTCTCTAGTGTTTAATATTTTAGATTTCGTATTATTTTCATGGGGATGGTGTAGAAGGGGATGTTATTAACGAAGTATAATAGATTAGAGACAGCAGGTTCATAGTGAAGAAGAAAGAAGTGGATCAGATTCTAACTTAAGAAAAGAAAGGACACACGACATGGGAAATACAACAAATTCCTTTGGTACATTGGAAAGCACTGGAGAAAGAAGAAAACACTTGGGTCACAGGTGGGAGATTAAGAAGTTGGATGCAGATAAATGGAATTAGTTTGAAGAAGACAAATTGCATGAGCCGAGTGTTTTTTACACATGGGAGAATGATGCGCCAAAATTAGTAGGAACTTGACAAGGTCATAACTTGAGCTCGAGGTGCTCCGTTTGAGTCCATATTTTTTTTGAAACCACATGTTTTGATGAGACGAATGCACTAGTATACCCAATCTACCAGTTGGTGCAATTTTTGGCACATTTTGGGCACCTAAATATGCCATCTTGAGGCTAAAAATTAGGATTTAAGTTATAGTTTAGTTTTTTCCTATTTTTGGGCATTAGTTAATTTTAGTCTATTAGTTGCATTATGAGTTAGAAAGTTGAAAATTCCTCTAATTTAGGGATGTAGAAGATACGTGGCAATTTTTGTGCCCATACGAATAAACATGTGAACTTACTAAGAATAGCAGGTTCTAGTAAACTGCTAAAAATAGTAATTTCCGCCACCTAGAGTAGATTTAGTCAGAGTTAGTTAGAGTTTTATTGGAAACTCGAGTTGGGAGTTTTTTTCCTATTTAGGAAATATTGTAGTTCATGATTCTATAACAAAGAAGGAGATCTATTTTATTTTGGAGTTCATATTATTTGCAGTATATTGAGTTTGTTTAGAATTTGGCTACATTATATGGTATCAGAGCTGGTTTGAATATTAAAAAATGGAAAGAAGAGGAAGAGGAAGAGGAGGTGGTATTGCCCAGATGAATAGAAATATGCAAGATTTGTAGAATTAAGTTGTTGCACTTCCTACAATGATAACCTTAAGAGGAAATCAAGGTGGAGATGACACAAATGAAGAAGAAGTTTGTGAAGAGGAGGAAACACAAGTGCCACCCTTAGCTTTGGAATAAAGGATGCTTCACCAATTATAAGAAGAGAATGATGGGATAAGAGTTGATGTTTCAGGGTATGGAGGTAGTCTAAAACCAGAGGAGCTGATAGACTGGTTGACTAGCATGGGGAAATGTTTTGAGTGGAAGGCTCTGTCGGAAGAAAAGAAGGTAAAATTTGCATGCACGAAATTGAAAGGTCATGCTATGTTATAGTGGCATTACTTACAGAAAGAGCGGTCAAGAAAGGGGAAAGAAAGAATTAGGATGTGGAGTAAGATGGAGAAGAAGCTGAAAGATAGATTTTTCCCTATGGATTATGCACAAACCCTTTATAGGAGGTTTCATAATCTCAGACAGAACTTACAAACAGTGCAAGAATACACAAATGATTTTTTTAAGTTGTCATTTCATGTAGAGCATGAATAAAAAAGGGAACAAATGGTTGCAAGGTATGTAAATGGATTAAAATTTTCTATTTAAGATGAGATAAGTATGCACAAGATTAAGAGCATGGAGGATGTCTATCAATTAGCCTTAAAAGACGAGGAAAAATAATGTCCTCAAAGTGTTAGGAGATCACTTAGTATGAATATGAGGGCCTCATATTCTTTTCGGGGATGAGCTAATTTTAGCCAAGGTAGGAGAGAATCACCTCTTGGAGTGGAAAAGAAAGAAGATACGAGACAAGATTCCCATAATCAATAAAGAGGCAGAGGATTTTCTAGGGGCAGAGGATATGCTGGTGATAGAGGATGGGAGGCTCAACAAAGACAATTTTTTTGTTACAAATGTGGTGAAGTGGGGCATTAGGATTTTGAATGCCCACATTATTATACACATGAAAAGAGGAAAGTAGATGGTCCAAGATTAAATCTAGTTGAAGCTGAACAAGTAGAAGATGAACAAGACTTAGAAATTCCACCAGATGTTGGAGAAAATTCGATGATTGAGAGGATGATGATTTCTCAGAGAAATGATATCAAGGGGGATGCATGACAGCGTACAAATTTTTTTAGAATAAGAGGAACTTAAGGAGGTAAGGTATGTAATGTTATTATTGATGGTGGTAGTTGTGAGAACATGGTTTCAAATGAGATGGTCGAGAAATTAGGTTACATTGTGAGAAGAATCCTAACCCTTACCGTATTGCATGGTTTAAAAAGGGTAATGAAGTTACTGTTGATAAGAGATGTTTAATAAGTTTTTCTATTGGGAAAAGTTACAAGGATGAGAATTGGTGTGATGTTATTCCTATGGATGCATGCCATATGATGCTAGGAATACCATGGCAATTTGATAGAAAATTTATTCATGACGTGGGAAAGAATACTTATACTTTATGGAAGAATGGCACAAAAATAGTTTTTCGACCTCTTAAGAAAGAGGGGAAGGCTAAAAATATGCTTTCTACAAAGGAATTTGTGAAGGAGACAAAGGAAACTAATTTTTTAATGCACTTTTAATAAATAAGGATGAACCATCAAGTGCACAAATACCAGTAGAAACAACATAATTAATAAATAATTTTTTTTTATGCTATTCCTGATGAGCTACTTGATGAATTACAACCTAAAAGGGATATTCAACACCATATTGATTTTATTCCAGGGTCTTCACTCCCAAATCATGCGGCTTATAGGATGAGCCAGACATTGCATGTAAAGTTGAATAGGCAAGTGGCAGAGCTCACAAGAAAGAGGGTCATAACGGAGAGCATGAGTCTATGTGCAACCTTAGATTTATTAACACCAAAGAAGGATGGAACATGGAGAATGTGCATGGATAGTAGAGTAATCAATAAAATTAAAATCAAGTATAGGTTCCCAATACCTCACCTTAATGATATGATGGATGTGCTTGTTAGATCTAGGTATTTCACCAAGATTGATATTTGAAGTGGTTACCATCAGATTTAGATCAGAGAAGGAGATGAGTGGAAAACAGCATTCAATACAGGAAATGGATTATATGAGTGGTTGGTGATTCCATTCGGGTTATCCAATACACCTAGTACTTTTATGATACTGATGACCATTGTGTTGCGGGAGTATAATAGTAAGTTTGTTGTGGTTCATTTTGATGATATCTTGATCTTTAGTAAAACTAAAGAAGAACATCTGAGGCATCTGAGGGTGGTATTTTAAGTGTTAAGGAAAGATAAAATCTATCCAAATATGAAGAAGTGCACGTTTATGCAAGAGACTTTGGTATTCTCAGGCTTTATTATTTGACCAGATGGGGTACATATGGACTCTGAGAAGATAAAGGAAATTATTGAATGGCCTTCTCTGTGGATTATTACAGAGGTAAGAAGCTTTCATGGTATAGCAACATTTTACAAAAAGTTTATTAACAATTTCAGTAGTATTATAACACATATAATATATTGCACAAAAGGAATGGAGTTTTTGTGGAGAAAGCTAGCTGAGGATAGTTTTCAATTCTTAAAGAGGAAGGTGAAAAAGGCACCCATTTTGGCACTACTAGATTTTGATAAAGTGTTTGATGTTGATTGTGACACCTCACATGTGGGTATTGGTACTTGTTCTAAGTCAAGGTGGAATGCCAGTAGCTTTCTTTAGTGAGAAACTTAATGAGATAAGAAATAACTACTCTACTTATGATGTGGAGTTTTATGCAATTGTACAAGCATTGAGACATTGGAGGAATTATTGAGTGTGTAAGGATTTTGTGTTATCTATAGACCACATAGACCTGAAGTATGTGAATACACAAAATAAGTTGAATAGTAGGCATACAAGGTGGGTATAATTTTTGTAGGGTTATACTTTTTTGTTTAAAACATAAATCAACGAAACAGAATCAATTTTAAGATGCATTGAGTAGGCGTGTGACTTTATTTACCACTATGGAAAATGAGGTGGTCAGGTTTGAAGCGATAAAGGGTTTGTATTCTTATGATTATGATTTCAACAATATTTTTGAAAGGTTAATTCGTCCATTACCAGAAAATGCAGGAGATGTCTAGGATGAGTACATTTTACATGATGGTTATATATTAAATGGACGCCAACTATGTATTCCAGTTTGGTCTATGAGAGAGAATATAGTGAAAGAGTTGCATATCAGAGGACTGGATGGGAATTTTGGTAAAGATAAGACGATATCCTTGGTAACAGAGAAATACTATTGGCCAAAGCTGAAAAGAGATGTGGTAAGATATGTGGAGAGGTGTCAAATTTTCCAAGTCTCGAGAGGCCATGTATATAATACATGGTTATATATTTCGTTTCCTGTTTGTAAAGGGTTGTGGAGAGATTTGAGTATGGATTTTGTTTTGGGATTGCCAAAATTACAAGGAGGTAATGAATCAATTTTTCTAGTTGTTGATAGGTTTTCTAAGAAAGTTCATTTTATTTCCTGTAAGAAAACAAGTGATAAGATAGGCTTAGAAGATTTTTTTTCGAAGAAGTTGTTCATTTGCATGGTTCTCCAAAAAAAATTACTTCAGATAGGGACACAAGGTTCTAAAGTCACTTCTGGAAGAATTTATGGAAGAAGTCGGGAACTCAACTATTGTTTAGTAGTGCCTATCATCCTCAGACCAATGGGCAAAACAAAGGTGGTAAATCAGAGTTTGGGAAACCTGTTAAGTGCATCGTTGGGGAAAATCTGAAACAACGGGACTTAGCATTACCACAAGATGAGTTTGCATATAACAGTTCCATAAATAGATCCACAACAAAGTCTCCATTTTTTATTTTGTGTGGGAGTAATCCAAACATGGTGTTAGATTTGGTACAACTACCAGTTGATGGCAGCGTCAGTGATGATGTAGAAGCATTTTCTGAACATATACAAAAATCGCAGGAAGAAGTACGGAAGAAGCTACAAAATAGTAATGATAAGTATGTGGAAATAATAGATGTGCATAGAAAGAGACAGGTATTTATAGTTGGTGAGTTTTTTATGGTATATCTACAGAAGGAAATGTTTCCAAAAGTAACCTATACTAAGATGAAGTACAAGAAGATTGGTCCCTGCAAATTTGTTAAAAAATTTGATAATGCTTATGAGGTGGAGTTGCCAAGGAATTTTGATATTTCTCTAGTGTTTAATGTTTTATATTTGTATTCTTTTCATGGGGATGATGCAAAAGGGGATGTTATTTATGAAGTAGTAGATTAGAGGTAGAAGGTTTCAGTGAAGAAGAAAGAAGAAGTGGATCAGATTCTAGATAAGAAAAGAATGAACACACAACATGGGAAATACAAGAAATATTTGGTACATTGGAAAGTACTGGAAAAAGAGGACAATACTTGGGTCACATAGTGGGAGATTAAGAAGCTAGATACAGATAAATGGAAGTAGTTTGAAGAAGACAACTTGTAGGAGGTGATTTTTTTTAAGTAGGGGAGAATGATGTGCCAAAATTACTATGAACTTGAAAAGGTCATAACTTGTGCTCCAGGTGTCTGTTTGAGTCATTTATTTTAAAGCACATGTTTAAATGAGACATACACACTATTATACCCACTCTACTGGTTAGAGAAAGTTTTGGCACATTTTTAGGCCTGAAATCCGCCATTTTGAGGCCAAAAATTAGGATTTAAGTTGTAGTTCGGTTTTTTCCTACTTTAGGGCATTAGTTAATTTTAGTCTATTAAATGCATTATGAGTTGGAAAGTTGGAAATTCATCTAATTTAGGCATGTAGAAGATTCATGGAAATTTTTGTGCCCATACGAATAAGCATGTGAACTTACTAAGAATAGTAGGTTCTAGTAAACTGCTAAAAGTAGTAATTTCTGCCACCTAGAGTAGATTTAGTCAAAGTTAGTTAGAGTTTTCTTGGAAACTCAAGTTGGGAATTTTTTTCCTATTCAGGAAACATTTTAATTCATGATTCAATAATGAAGAAGGAGATCTAATTTCTTTTGGAGTTCATATTATTTGTAGTATATTGAGTTTGTTTAGAATTTGGCTACATTATCTAGTATTAGAACTGGTTCAAGTCTTAAAAAAATGGTAGGAAGAGGAAGAGGAGGAGGTATTTCCTAGATGAATAGATATATGTAATATATGTAGAGGAAAGTTGTTGTGCTTTCTGTAATGATAACGTAGAGAGGAAATCAAGGTGGAGATGACATAGATGAAGAATAAGTTTGTGAAGAGGAGGAAACGCAAGTGCCACTGTTAGATTTTGAATAAAGGATGCTTCAATCATTAAAAGGAAATAATGATGAGATAGGAGTTGACGTTTCAGAGTATGGAGGTAGTTTAAAACTAGAGGAGCTGATAGACTGGTTGACTAGCATAGGGAAAGTTTTTGAGTGGAAGGCTATGTCAGAAGAAAAAAAGGTAAACTTTGCATGCATGAAATTGAAATGTCATGCTATGTTATGGTGGGATAACCTATAGAAAGAGTGGTCAAGAAAGGGGAAAGAAAGAATTAGGACATGGAGCAAGATGGAGAAGAATATGAAAGATACATTTCTACCTGTGGATTATGTATAAACCCTTTACATGAGGTTTCAAAATCTCAGACAGAACTTACAAAAAGTGAAAGAATAGAAAGATGAGTTCTACAAATTGTCCATTCATGTATAACATGAAGAAACTGAGGATCAAATGGGTTTAAGGTATGTAAATGGATTAAAATTTTCTATTCAAGATGAGATAAGTATGCACATAATTAAGAGCATGGAGGATGCCTATCAATTAGCCTTAAAGGTCGAGGGAAAAAAATTCATCAAATTTTTAGGAGATCACCTAGAATGAATAGGGGGCTCATCTTTCTTTCTTGAATGAGCTAGTTTAAGCCAAGGTAGGGGAGAATCACCTCATGGAGTGTACAATAAAGAAGATACGAGACAAGATTCCCATAATCAACAAAGAGGCAAAGGATTTTTTAGGGGTAGAGGATATGTTGGCAATAGAGGATGGGAGGATCCATGAAGACCATTTGTTTATTACAGATGTGGTGAAGAGGGGCATCATGCTGTTGAATTCCCACATTCTTATACACATGAAAAGAGGCAGTGAATTCTCCAAGAGTAAATCTTTTTGAATCTGAACAAGTAGAAGACAAACATGACCTAGAAAATCTAACATATGTTGGAGAAAATTTGATGATCAAGAGGACGATGCTTGCTCCAAGAAAGGATATAAAGGGGAATGCATGGATGTGTAAAAATATTTTTAGAACAAGAGGCACTTCAGGAGGTAAGGTATGTAATGTTATTATTTAGGGTGGTAGTTGTGAGAACATGGTTTCAAAGGAGATGGTTGAGAAATTGGGTTTGCATTGTGAGAATAATCCTAACCCTAACCGTATTGCATGGTTTTAGAAGGGTAATGAAGTTACTATTGATAAGAGATGTTTAATAAATTTTTTTTATCAAGAACAGTTACAAGGATGAGATTTGGTGTGATGTTATTCCTGTGGATGCATGTCACATGCTACTAGGAAGACCATGGCAATTTGATAGAAAATCTATTCATGATGGGGGAAAGAATACTTATCATTTCTAGAGGGATGGATAAATAATAATTTTTCTACCTCTTAAGGAAGAGGGGAAGGCTGAAAATATGCTTTCTGCAAAGGAATTTTTGAAGGAGGAAAAGGCGACCAATTTTTGCTATGCACTTTTTACAAATAAGGATGAACTTTCAAGTGCACAAATACCAGTAGATATAACATAATTAATAGAAGAATTTTTTGATGTTATTCTTGATGAGTTACTAGATGGATTACCACCAAAAAGATATATTCAACACCGTATTGATTTGATTCCAAGGTATTCATTCCCAAATCAAGCGGCTTATAGGATGAGCTAGACATTGCATGCAGAGTTAAATAGGCATGTGGAAGAGCTCGTGAGAAAGCGGGTCATAAGGGAGAGCATGAATCCGTGTGTAACCCCAGATTTATTAACACCAAAGAAGGATGGAACATGGAGAATGTTGCATGAATAACAAAGCAATCATTAAAATTACAATCAAGTATAGGTTCCCCAATAACTCTCCTTGATGATATGATGGATGTGCTTGCTGGATCTAGGTATTTCACCAAGATCGATATTCGAATTGGCTACCATAAAATTCAAATCGGATAAGGAGACGAGTGGAAAACAACATTCAAGACAGGAAATGGATTATATGAGTGGTTGGCGATGCCATTCGGGTTATCCAATGCACCTAGTAGCTTTATGAGACTGATGAACATTGTGTTGTGGGAGTATAATGGTAAGTTTGTTGTGGTTTATTTTGATGATATCTTGATCTTTAGAAAAACTAAAGAAGAACATCTTAGGCATATAAGGGTGATATTTGAAGTGTTAAGGAAAGATAAACTCTATGCAAATATGAAAAAAATGCATTTTTATGCAAGAGATTTTGGTATTCTTGGGATTTATTATTTCAGTAAATGGGGTAGAAATGGACTCAGTGAAGATAAAAGTAATTATTGATTGGCCTACTCCATAGAGTATAATAGATGTAAGAAGATTTCTCTGGTCTAGCAACATTTCACAGAAATTTTATTAAAAAATTTTGCAGTATTGTAGCACCTATAACAAATTGCACAAAAGGAAGGGAGTTTTTGTGGGAAAAAGGCAGCTGATGATATTTTTCAGTTATTGAAGAAGAAGGTGACATAAGCACCCATTTTGTCACTACCAAATTTTGATAAATTGTTTGAGGTTAATTGTGACACCTCACATGTGGGTATTTTTTTTGTTCTAAGTCAAGGTGGAAAGATAGTAGATTTCTTTAGTGAGAAACTGAATGAGGTAAGAAAGAACTTCTCTACTTATGATGTCGAATTCTATGCAATAGTACAAGTGTTGGTGTTGAAATGCAGCACCCCTGGGACTCTGCAACACGATGGGTTGAAAGTCTCAGTGCGATTACACAACATGGAGCTTTTCCCAAGTGTGGGACCTTGTGAAATCGGAAAAGCTCTCTGGATGAAGGCCGGATCCTATTCCTCTGTTCAGATGCACGAATAAAACACAGAGGGTTTACCAAAAACCTAATCTAACTTGCCAAGGAGACAGGGTAGAGAATGCATAAAATAAAACCTAGATTACGGAGGTGATGCACCAAGGAATGTTGGTCACCCGTTTTGCAAAGTTAAACACAGACCACATAAATGCAATACAACACCATGCACAGGTAGCCAAAATTCAATGAGAGATCCAAAATGATAGCAATGAATATATGAGAGGGTTTAGAATCAATCACATACATACATATATTGCTCAAGGATCAATTCAATACATTGCAGTGGCCAAGAGGCAAAAAATAGTATTACAATCCATATGGGAGGTTTGAAGGCTCCACGAATTCTCTTGCAAGCAAAGGAAGAAGGGGGGATGCAAAACAAAAATGTCCAACATTTACAAAGAGCCTCTCTTTACCATTTATATGAGGAAAAATGAGGGAGAAGAGAATGATTCAAATTCTGACCCAACCACCTCCAAGACTACACCTAACTCATCTCATCATGGCGGTAGGTGAGATCCCCAACAACTCAAAATATGGCGAACTGTATTTTTGCATTTTTAAGAACTTGTTCCCACCCATTTAAAGATATCTAGTCGTAGTTGGGTAGAGGACACTGAGAGATTTCCGAAAATTCCAACCTTGTGTGAATCCAAGCTCCCTGTAAAAATTTATGGCGATCTGAATATTTCCCGCGTCAGGGGCTTCTTCCTGTCGGGTTCGGGGTTCTCGTTTGCATTTGCATTGGGCTTGGAGGATGGCTCGACATGCTTTCGATCCGTGTTTTCCCGACATTTTTTCCCGACTCTGAGACCTGATTTCCTTTGTATCAGGTTTTTCAACCCCTCTGACATGTTCTTTGATGTTGGGTTTTCCAACCCTTCCGACATGTTTCTGCGCCGTGTTTTCCCAACTCCGAGACCCAATTTCCTTTGTGTCAGGTTTTCCAACCCTTCCAACATGTTCTTTGCTGTCAGGTTTATCCACCTCTCCGACATGCTTCTGTGCCATGTTTCTCTGCCTCCGAAACCTGATTTCCTTTGTGTCGGGTTTTCCAACCCTTCCGACATGTTCTTTGCTGTCGGGTTTATCCGCCTCTCCGACATGCTTCTGCGCCATGTTTCTCCACCTCCGAAACCCTCTTTCCCTTGCGTTTATCTATATTTACCCGGGGGGGTAAATATATACAACAATTTGGTGACTCACGGGGTTACCTGCCTGCTAGGTAGAAGATCAATGGCCTTTTAGCGATCCATTGGGCATGGAGTCATAAGCAACCCTGAAACCAACCTGATACCGCAACTCCTTCTCCGAGAACACGCTGAAATGTAAAAAACCAACCCAGGAGCAACAAAACCTGTGCCAAAGCACTTAGGGAAACTGAAACCTAACTACAACAAGACAATGTGCATCCGCACTTAGAGGAATGAAATCTAGGCTAATATTTACAAGGGTAGAACTTTTCTCTTTTCAGTAGCAATGTTTAAGATAGATTCTGTTGACCGGAATCGGGAGTTCTTCTCCGTCCAATGTAGACAATTGGAAGGCATTGCTATTCTTACATTCCATGACCATGTAGGGGCCACTCCAAATGGCGTCAAACTTGGAATGCTTTCCTGGTTTTGCCCGATCTGCATCCCATTTCAGAACTAAGTCTCCTTCCGAGAAAGTCCTTGCTCTTGCTTTCTTATCAAACCATCTTTTCACTAAGGCCTGATCTTTCTCAATCGTTTGAACTGCATGTTCTCTAATTTCTTCCAATTCCATCAACTCTGCATACCTAGCCTCCATTGGTTTGAACTCAGCCAACTCCAACTGCTTCATGAACTCCAATGCAGGTAGTTCTAATGATATAGACAATACTGCCTCTTTTCCATAGACCAACTTGTAAGGGGAATTTCCTGTAGACCACTTTGGTGTTATTCTATCAGCCCATAATGCTGATTTTAGCTTGGTATGCCATGTTCTTTGATTTTCATCCAGAGTCCTCCTGATGATTCTTAGCAAATTTTTGTTTGTGGACTCTGCCTGTCCATTACCCTGCGGGTAATAATTTGAAGAGGTGCTCAAATAGATTCCATTCTTGATATCCCATTCTGTAATCCTGGAACCTATGAATTCCAATGCATTATCTGATATGATAGTGGCTAGCACACCAAACCTGGTCACTATTCTTCATAAAACTCTAGTATATTAGACTCGTTTGCCTCTTTGAGCGCTACTGCTTCAGTCCACTTGGTGAAATAGTCCGTTGCCGTGAGAATCCACTTATGGCCTTGGCTTGAGTTTGGGTTGATGACCCCGATGAAGTCCAATCCCCATTGCATAAATGGTTGGTCAACCAAAATTGGGTGCAATGGAAGTCCTACTAGTCTTTCTTTTCCTGTGAAGAGTGCACATTTCTTGCACTTTCTTATCCATGTATAGCAGTCATTAAACACCGTGGGCCAATAATACCCTTCCTTCATTATCTTGAGAGTTGTTACTCGTGGGGCAAAATGTCCACCAGAATCTTCATCGTGAAAATCTCGTAACACCCTCTCAATTTGACCAGTCCCAATGCACCTCAATAGAACTCCATTGATGTCTTTCTTGAACAAAACACCATCAACAAGCACATATGGAATAGCTTGTAATCTAAAGTATCTCCTCTTTGCTTTGCTCATTTCTGGGGGGCATAGGCCTGTCTGTAGGAAGTGTATCATATTCTAAGTCCAATAAGGAGTAGGCACATCATCATTTTCATGTTCTTGACCATCCTGTAGTACCAAGGTAGTCTCCTTTTCATCACCTACTTCAACTTGTTGACTCAAGGCTAGCTGCTCACATAGTCCCTTTCCACGTACTAGTTTTGTGACCTTGATCTCGATGTCATATTCCATGACACGAGTGATCCAGCCTGCATGCTTCTCATTTAGATCCTTGTTTAGAAGGAAGTCCTTGACTCCCGCATGGGAGACCATCAATTGGATATTGTTGTTTGAGACTAGGTGCTTGAATTTATTTAAACTCCTGATCACTGCAAGGACATGCTTTTCAATGAAAGAGTACCTTGTTTCATATTCCTTTAAGCCTTGATTGAAGAAAGCAACTGGTTGTTCTAATCCTTCTTTGTTCTGTTGTACTAGGATTGCAGAAATTGTGTCTCCACCACCGAAGGCATATATCATGAAATCCTTGGAGAAAACTGGATTGACAAGAGTCGGAGCTTGAGATATAGCTTCCTTTACTGCCTCGAAACTTGCCTTGCCTTCAGATGTCCACTTAAATGCCATGCTTTTTTTAACATCAGTGTTATTGGCTTTACGAGAGATGCAAAGTTTGGAACAAACCTGCGGATGAAATTGATCCTTCCTAAGAAGCTTTGAAGAGCCTTCTTATGACTTGGCAATGGAAATGCTTGAATTGCTTCGACTCTCTCTAGGTCAATCGTCAACCCCTCCTTTGAAACAATATGGCCTAGGAGTTTTCCCTCGTGAGCCAAAAATATGCATTTTTTGGGATTCAATGATACCCCAAATCTTCTACATCTCTGAAATACTTGCCTCAAATGAAAGAGGTGATCCGCTACATTTTTTGAGAATACAGTGATGTCGTCGAGATATATTAGAACCATTTTGTTGATCAACCCCTTAAATGCCATATCCATTGCCCTTTGGAAAGTGGCCCCAGCATTTGATAGCCCAAATGGCATCTTCTTGTAGGCATAGGTCCCCCATTTGGTGGTGAAAGCCATCCTGAATTGGTCATCTTCTTTCACCATCACCTGATTATACCCTGAGTAGCCATCTAGGAGAGAGAATCTCTCTGAACCGGATACTACTTGCAATATTTGTTCCATTGAAGGAAGTGGGTAATGATCCTTGAGAGATGCCCTGTTGAGGTCTCATAAGTCCACACATAACCTAATTTCTCCACTCTTCTTCCTGACCGGAACCAAGTTCGCCACCCAGCTTGAGTGCTTGATCGGGAATATAATGCTTGCCTCTATTAGCTTGTTAAGCTCTTTCTTCATTAGAGGCTCAATGTGAGGGTTGACTGGTCTCTGCTTCTACCTGATGGGCTTAGCATCTGGATCCAATTCTATTGTATGTTGTGCCAACTTCGGATTGAATCCTCTCAAGTCTTCATAGCTCCAAGCGAAGAGATCTGGAAATTCTTGGCAAAGCTGCGTGAAATCTGATTTATCTTGCTCAGTGGCCACTTTACCAATTTGAAGTGTTTTGCCTTCCCCAACTGGAATTGGCTCTGAATCTTCTCTCTTTACCTGTATGTTAGCCTTTTCCTTACGGAAATGGTCGTTAGGGTTGAAGATAGACTCCAACGTTACTAAACCCTTAGGAAGCTTGTTTGTCCGTAGCTGCACCACTTGATTCCCATATTGCTGCTCTAGCCTATCCTGATTTCTAGCTGAGAATTCAGCCTCTTCTTGTAAGAAATTGATGATCTCTTGATCATTCTCAAACACTTGCCATCTTGTGTTATTATCTGGAACTGCTGGCCTCACAATCACGTGGATATGTGGTTGTGTTTTTTCCCTTCTGATGTTGTCAACCACATCAAACGTTGCTCCAACTGCTGCAATCCTATCTACGACTTCATTTTTCTTCCTGGGTATGGACACAATGTTGAAAGCTTCAAAATCCTCAATGAGGTTCCATACCCTATTCTTGTAGCTCTTTAGCAGGTCATTCTTTGTAGCATGTTGTCCCCTGACTTGGTTGACGATTAGCTCACTATCTCCAAACACCTGCAAGTTCTTTATGCCCTTTTTCCTGGCCCAATGAAGTCCATGAATCAAGGCCTCATATTCAGCTGTGTTATTTGAACAAGAAAACTGGAAATGAAAAGCTGAATAATACTTGATGTCTTGTGGTGAAATCAACACTGCACTACCTCCAGCACCTTGTCTGCTTCTTGATCCTTCGAAAAATAATTTCCATACCTCATTGTTTTCGCCCTTTTGTTTAGGCTGAAGGATGTCAGGAATGGGTGGATTTTCTTCGTGTACACAATACACACCCAATTCAGATTCTTCAATTTCCTTGTATGGGTCAAATTCATGACACTTGTTTGCCCATTCATCCAAAGTTAAATCAGGAATTCCCTCAACCTTAGTACTTGTTTCTAGATCACTTGAACACTCCTCCTGATAAAAAACTGAGCAATTTGCATTGATAGGACTTGATACATAAGGCTCAATATGGAAATTGGCAATTGATTCTAATCTGATTGTTGCTTTAGCTCCATACCTTGTCCTGAAAATCATGTGCGACCAATCTGCAGATAAATATCCACCAATCTTTGCAGTGAAGTCCCTTGATAAACACAACGTGAAGAGTGGCGGGAGGTCAATTACAGACACATCTTGCAAGACTGTAAAATTAGGACATGAATGTAGTGTTAGGCTTAACCCTTTGATGACCCCAACTGTTCCCACTGCCGTTCCATCTAGTTGCACTACTCCTTTCAGCACTGGCTCGTACTTCAGACCCAGTTGATCCGCTATTTGCTTCGGCATCACTGAACTACTTGCTCTTGAATCTATCATGCAGTTGTGTACCAAGTGGTTTCCAACAATCAATGAAACATAGAATGGTGGAGGCTTCAAATTTTTCCTTGTTTGGCCCCCATCATGTTGCACTACATTAGTGAGAACTTTCTCATGTCCCTGGTTTGATACATTTGTGGCAGACCAATTAGCCATTGCAGCTTGCAATAAATCTCGTTGCCCTGGGATCGCCAGTGATTCCCACATGGAAATGTTCACATGTGTCTTCTTCATTTGATCGATGATGTTGAAGGGGGATGAATTGTCCTTTTGCTGTCCCTTACTCGGTGCAAGCTTTTCTGGAGCTTGAACGGGTGCATGTGTTGCTACAATAGGTACCTTAGGCTGATTTTGCACATTTGGAGCTATGTTTGGTCTACCGACTCCTTATTGTGTAAGAGTGGGTTGAGAAACAAATGGATTAGACGGTTTTCCCTCTACTATGCTTCTCTTCTTTGACCGTGTGTTGGCAGCCACGCCTTGAAAAGGCTGTTGGTTAACTCCACAGAAGTCTTCCGTTTGCCAATTGGCCAATGTGGTTTCTGTCGGAGGTCCTTCTTGTTGCGTTCCTTGCTGCTGATTCTCTTCCTGGCTTGGTTCTTGAGGAACACCAATGGTTTGCACCATCAAGGCCTGATTCAGTGCACCATTAAAACATGCTGACTGATTGTGAGGTAGATTGCAAGGGTAACACCAATCGTACTCCTGTGCCATGTTATTTTTGTGTCGGGACCAAGGCTCTTGAGGACGTCGCTGTATTTGGATCATACGGCCGAAATGGCCTGGCAGCTTGAGGCTGTCCTTGGTTTTGGTTTTGATTTGCAACCTGAGGTGTGGTGGTGGTCTATCTGTTGTTATGAGGCTAGCCTAGTAACTAGTACTGCGACTTGAGCTGATATGGTCCTAGCACTTTAATCTTGCTATCTTTTGATGTCACAATCATTTCCAAGGTTCTGCAGTTGTTTCATGACCTCCTGTAATTCCTTTGAAGTTATTGAAGATGTGGATGCCTCATTATTGCCTGTGATTTCTAGGAGTTGGAATGGGATTCAACTCTGGTGCTTGACTGGTTGTAGGAACTCCCATATCTGGATAGAGAGGCACATTGGCGGCCTTGGTGCAAGCTTAATACCAGCTTGGATCAAATAGTTCTCGTTTCTCTGATCACTGTGTCTCATAGGCCCCTGACAGCATTGTCCCTCCCCATTGATGGATCATCATGGGCTATGTTTGAATTTATAGCCTTTAAGAAATAAAGGAATGCTCCTTCGGCAGTTGGCCTAATAGCTATTAGAATCCTGTCCCATGTCCATTGGAATCTAAAGTTGAAATCTGTCATTGTTCGTTAGGAGCCATTTTGATTGTTGTTAGCTGTTCCAATAAAGATAAATTGTCTGCCCTCTCCCCGAATTGGTTACAAAGAGCTGAACAAAGTTGGTTCCAATTCGTAATAGACCCTGTTGTTAGGCTCCTAAAAACCATTTTAAGGCCTTTCCTTTGAAAGATGAAGGCCAACAACTTGACTGCAACATCCATTTCATTTATTTCGTGGATTGCGCATACATTAGCAATATATCTGGATGTGATCAATAGGAAGTAGTATGATTTTCTCCTGTAAAATAGGGTATATTCTTTAGCGCTCCCTTGCAACTGGAATTTTTGTTCTGAGCATTTAGGGCAAGTGGACTACTTCTCGTGAAATTGACAAAGGGATTCGGTGGTAGATGCACCATTATGATTGGCTAAGAAGAACCCTGGTTGATGCGAGAAAAGGCCTACCAGGTGGAGGTGTAGACAAAGTCCTGTTAGGCGGAGATGGTGATCTTTGTGGTCTTCTTCCTCTCCTTCCTTTGCCTAGGTGATAGTTGCAAGTGGAAAAATATCCCTCCTCTCGAGTATTAGACTTGGTTGGAATTCTTCTCATGTGCCTGGGGGCAACTTGTGCTGCTACACCACTGAACTCTATCCCTTCAGAGTCGCCAGATGTGTTCGAGAGAACAAGCCTCTAAAAAGGCTGGATTTTGCCAAGTTACACACCAAACTTGATAGTATTCAAATATAATTAAAAAAATTGAAGGACCAAGAGGAGACAATCTTCAATCCGGAATTCGGCCCTTACTGTGCAGCTGCGGATCCCCAAAAAGTACAGGCGGAATTCAGGTCATGCGATGCAACTCACAAACCCGAATTGCTATGTGTCGGAACTTGGAACATGTCCGACATCCTTCAAAAACCTGATTTTCTTTTGCTGTCGGGACTAGGACCATGCAATGCATCCCCCAAAACCCAAAATGACTGTTGGGTCTGCTTTGATGTTCTCGGATCCTGAAAACCCGAAATCACTAAATACCTAAATTTTTGAAAATAAAAATATCAAAAAAACTAAAGATACCCTTTTGAAGATTCCCGATTACCCTCAGATCTACCAATTGTTGAAATTTTGACCTATTTTGAGCAAGATAAAACCCTTGAAAAATGATTTCGAAGTTCAGGCTAGGAGGTGTAAAATCCGAAATTTGTAAAAAAACTGCAATTTTTAGTGCAAATTTCATGAAAAAATCCTTCAAATTTGATGGAATGACCTCTTGTCCCACTGGGCGTGCCAAAACTGTTGGTGTCGAAATGTGCAACACACCTTGGGACTCTGCAACACGATGGGTTGAAAGTCTCAGTGCAATTACACAACATGGAGCTTTTCCCAAAGTGTGGGACCTTGCGAAATCGGAAAATCTCTCAGGATGAAGGCCGACTCCTATTCTATGTTCAGATGCACGAATAAAATGCAGAGGGTTTACCAAAACCTAATCTAACTTGCCAAGGAGAGATAGGGTAGAGAATGCATAAAATAAAACCTAGATTACGGAGGTGATTGTACGCCGAAAAAGCGACAAGCGAGCATGAGAATCTACAAGTAACTCTTCCGCGTACCCGACCCTCTCGAGGGTCGTGCCGAGACAGCCGGTGGGGGGGGGGTTAGAATATGCAGACAAACTAGTTAGGCAGTCTAATGTCTTTGACACGTACTAGTGGAATTTTTCGAATCTAAGGTAAAGAAGGCCCTTCTAACTTGGACTGGTGTGATAGATCGATCAGCAAGGATGACTGCTCGAAGGATCCAATCAATATCGAGCTCTAGCGTGATTCGATCTATGGGTTGTGGAATACGTGGAAAAATGACCTGGGATTGTTTCATGTATATCTCCTGATAAGGTCATATGGTGGATGATGAATATAATTGACTCTACGGATGATTTTCTGGCCTAGTCCAGAATTCCTAGCTTCGTTAGCCGCTATATCTAGTAAGGACAGTTGTTTGATGATGATAGGTGGAAGTGGAGTGGACCTGAATACCAGGTGCGTAGGCTAGTGTCTATATCGGATTGACCTGTGGACTCGTTGGGCTATGGGATCTGTGGATCACAACCGTAGATTATTGGTTGTTGCGGTCCTGTTATGGTCATACGCGAGATCAAGTTCTAATCCCTAGTATCCAGTAATCGTACGCTTTTTCAGCTTCTATGTTTAGAACCAACAGTTGTGCGATCTTCTCAGAATACCTTACAGGCATTCTCGCAACCTGGATTCTTAAGCTGGTATCTATATCTACTAGGGTGTCTCCAGCGTTTGGCTGTGGGGAACTAAAGGATCACACCCGAATGTTTGTCTCTTTTGAGCCCTTCTACAGTCATGTGATGTTTTCTAGGGTAATCTCTAGTTTGGCTAACTTGACCAAAATGCATGTGCTTGGTCGTCTTCTATGTTTAATCCTCTTAACTGTGAACTGATCTGTTGTAAATCTGTGGTTGTTCAAAATACTTGTATCCTGAGATTTTGGTCTATGTCAACTATTGCTGTGACGAGGTTTGGTTGAGGCACGATTGGCTCAAATATATATTCCCTAGGCTCTGAGGTCCCGTGATTGTCATACGAAACAAAATGCAAAACTAACTGTAATGAAACAAATCCTAACTACGTGAAATAAATCTAACTGTATAACTTTTATTCTTCTAAGAAATCTCTTAACAATTTTAAGGAAAGAAAACTATTTTAAGCGTATCTAGAAATAATAACTAAACAATATTTAAAACAGACAAGATAACCGAGTGTAGTTATTTGCCTGTGCGATTTTTTAGGTTTATTCTAAATAAATAAATAGCTTGTCTAACCTACCTGCAAGATTCTCGATCCTACCTCAGAAGTGAGGAGAGTGAATCATAGTTTCTTAGAAACTATCAATCCCCACAGCTTCCCTGGTAATATCGAGAATAGAATTTACTGAAATAAAGTGATTAACTACTCTATTTGATATGATTCTGACTAGAACTTTGAAATTTAAAAACCTGGATTCCATAGAACAGTGGCGAATCCGATGGTGGATCCAGTGTGATCTCGTCCCCTCAGTATGGTCTCTCTCGTTCTTTCTCCTCGTTCTGTGTTCACGTGGATCCAGAAAAGCGTGTAATGCTAGCACCGATAGGATAGATTTTAGGACAAGGACAGCTCAGAATGCAGACCGAGAAATGCGAGTAGGAGAGGGATAGTGCAAGAGTACAGAGCTTGGCTTATGCGATTCCTAGCGGGGATTTTACTGCGAGTCATGCAACATGAAGCGACCAGAACCTGTAACTATCCTATACGAAGAGCAAAACCTGTAACTTTAATGGCTTCCTAAGCTATTCTATTCCAATGGATTGGATAAAAAATAAAGACAATGCTTGCACAAGTTGGATATGTGGCTTACCAACAGCTGAATAAAGCTAACCAGGCATATAATGAATTGAACTAAGAACTCTAAGACACAACGAAAGTAAATCTACAACAAAGAGAAATTCAGAGGCAAGCTTCTAACTGGATTGGATGAAATGACAGCACTGCCTGCACAAGATGGGTCTGTGGCTTACCAACAGCTGAGCAATTTAACACAAAGATGTAAGTGAATTCAAGGTATGGCTTCTAAACAAGCTAACTAACTAAAACATTAAAATGAGGGAATAAGAGTAAAGATCAAACTTCAAAAATCCAGCCAAGCTTCAGACCAAAAAACTCAGACCGTTGCATGTGCACAAACCATGCATTTATAGGAATCAAAACATCCAAAAACCAAAACCAAATTGAACTCCTAAACAATAAACAAAGGAAAAACACTATTCCAGGGGACCAAAAACATAAATGCATGCTCAAGTCGGCAAGGAAAGCTGGTGAAACATGATATTTCAGGCGAGTCGCGTCAAAAGAGCGTTCTGGAAAACGCACATAGGACCGCCGCTCTGAGCAGGGCGGCAGTTACAGGACAGCCGCCCTGATCAGGGCGGTGGTCACGAGACCGCCGCCCTGTCAGGGCGGCGGTTTCGTCACTGAAGGTCAAGAGGCCAAGGAAAGAGGGAAAAAGGGGAAAAAAAAGGGGAAACAAAGGGCACGGGGGCTAAGTGGGGCATGCGGGATGTTAACGCATACTCCGAGGGCTTTTCCGGATCCCGAACACCTTGCGAGGAGAACCTGTATCATCATCGGGGCACTTGTTACACCATTCCGGCAGTACAGTACCTTACAATTTTGGGTACGTACATATTGCCCCCTCGGAGAAGCGTTTTAGCCATGAAGAGGCATAAAAAAACGGGTGGGTCCGAGTATGGCAGTCCTGAAATGGGGAGTTAGAAGCTATACCTTACTCGTCCGTGTGTTGAGATGACGCCATCCGAAATTCCCGCTACCTGCAAAATGAAAAAGAGAACTCAAGTGCAGATAGATGCAATAACTTGGAAGATAAACACTAAAATAATAGGGAAGAGAACGTACCATTTGTGCGGGGATAGAAACTTACCTCCATCAGCGCTCCAAACCTGTGAAAAAGTCATTTTAAAAACGAAACAGAATGATATATATATATGAAAGTGGGCCCATTTTCCTATTCATTTGCGCGAGTTGATTTGATTGATTTTGAGCTCTGGGACCCACGGTGATGGTTTCTCACGCGAGTAGAGTCGAAACGTTCGCAGCGAAGATCGTGATCATGCCTCCACGTGCGGAACGCCGACCTCAGCGATCACAGGTTGGTTTTCTTCAATTTGCGTGTTTTTCCCCCTTTAAATTTGAAATGTTAAATTGTCGTAATGGGGGGGTTATTTTTGAAAATGTTAGGTTCAAAAGTCCACCTAGGGGGGGCGCCTACTGGTAGGCTCCATTTTTAGTTTAAATGGTCTTTTTTTGCTCATTTTGGGATTTTTGGGGTTAACAACCCGCGGGGTTTTCGGACCGCGACCGCCGCGACGCCGCCCTGGTTAGGGCGGCACGTTACATGACCGCCGCCCTGTTCAGGGCGGCGGTTACACGACCGCCGCCCTTAAGGCGGCGGTTACAAAACCGCCTCCCTGCTCAGGGCGGCGGTTCTGACCAGAATGCAAAAGAAATTAATTTTTGAGATTGCACTTGTATTTTTGCACTTCTATATGTTTTTATGACCTTCTTGGTATTGTTCAGATACTAACTTGCTATGTTTTGTGTTTTTTTGGTTGTATGCAGGTGAGAGAGAGCAGAGTATATCAGATGGAGCCGAGAGAGAGAGTGTGATTGGCTCTCCGGGGTATTGGATGCCCTTTCTCAGGATGAGGAGGATACATTACAGAGGGCCGGCATATTGCGTATATCGCGCGTGCCCCATGTCACGCCATCTAGTCACATCCTTTGTGACTTGTTCTCATATTGGATGCAGATCGGAACACTTCCAATTGCCAGGGGTCCGTGGTGAGTGGACCATTACACTTGGAGGATGTCTACCATATCCTAGGGGGTCCCGATCATCGGGAGGAGACTCACATTAGAGAGACGGCAGGGCTCACGAGCACAGATTGCACAGTGGGCAGGCAGGTACATGGGAGATGCAGCCATCTCCACGGGGTTTGAAGAAGGGAGTGAGAGTTTGATCCATTCCTTCTTTGCCCATCCCCGTATTTCGACAGGCTTATCATGGGGATCCTTGCCTCGAGGCTGATCGGGACAAGGGAGGGGATACTTTACTATACTGCTGGGCCCCCATCATTGCACAGATAGAGGGGCATGGCCGGATATATGCCTGGGTGCACAGATATTCTGGGGACCACCTACCATGACTTATACAGGGTGGTCCGTTTGCAGGGACAGTCATTGAGCCACCCGACTCTAGTCATGAGTTGGGGTACGAGAATTTTTTCCTTATGGCAGAGGCATAGAGGTGGCAGATCCAGGGGCTGTGAGGGTAGCTAGATGATGGTCAGATATGTCGGTGCTTAGAGCACCTCACCAGCCAGTTGCCTCCCTTACCACAGCAGATATGGAGGGTGACACCGTACCGGCTTATGGCCGGCATATGGGGCGAGGAGACCTTACATTGATCTCCTGCTCCACCACAGGGCAGCTTATCGACCGCGTGGGACGGGTGGAGGTACACACCTTTTGGCAGAGTTCCTCAGCAGTTAGGCCTTCCATATGCGGGCATGATTCCCCCAGTGGCACCAGTTTATAGATCAGTCCGCGAGGCCAGAGGGGGGCTAGAGGCCGTGGTTGGACAGTGATCACTCCTGGCACTCCTACTATTGCAGCCAGGAGGGTAGTTCGGGCTAGAGGGAGAGCCGGTGTGCCTCAGGGCACCTTTGCTTCAGATTTCCGCGGGTCCTGCTCATAGCAGCGATGACCCTTATAGATATCGACTCCGATTCTGAGCAGCTTACAGAGGGAGGGTCGAGGAGAGACTGATGATAGCGATCCTGAGTGGCATGACACTCAGGATATTTTTTTTACAGGTGGAGAGGGCCGAGCAGAGCGCAGAGAGAGAGACTCTAGTCTCAGAGGAGCCACTCTCTCAGGGCCATGACAGAGAGGACGAGTCAGTTGTGGGGGTGACATGTTGCCCCTGCTACAGGAGCAGCCCCTCAGTCGGTAGCGGCATCTCCGCAGCGGGTGCTGGCCCCAGCGATCCATCTTGGAGGCCCCGGTGATCCGAGTAAGTTATCCTCTCATCTTTTCAATGTTTGTTTAATTTAGGATTTGTTTTTATTGCTATCTCTCCTTTTGTTTTGTTCTTGTATCTTTTAGTCTCTTGCCTAGTTTCTAATTCATTTTTTCTTCTTTGTTTGCAGAGACTGTTGACGAGTGGTGGGATCTAATCCGCAGGGTATGCACTGATTCCCTGATGATCCCCATGGATAGGACCCATGTGCGGAGCTATCTGTAGATGCCGGGGAGCCCTCAGCAGCCGGTAGGCATACCGATGTCTTCGCTCCCGTTTGGCACGTGGCCAGGATGGTGTCGACTCTCCGTACAGAGTTGGCAGGGCTATAGGACAGCCGAGCATCTTATGAGGAGCCATTCTCGTGGTGAGACCGCGGCTGCTCCTCGGACCCTGAGCCCTCCATGCATTCAGAGCGCCGGCGTAGCCGGAGTCCTAGGTGAGGGCGCGCACCCTTCGGAGGGGTCGCGTAGGGGTTGAGAGGTGACTTGGCCCTATGTATTTTGTACTATAGATTCTTTTGTATATCACGGGCTCTTTGAGCGTTTTGACCATGCCTAGAGCATGATGGCATTGTATATAAACATTGATTATTTATATATATGCATTCGTTTTGGATCAAAACTTGTCACTCATGTTTTCCCTTTCTATTTCCAGCTTCCTTGTGTATACTACGATGTATGTTTTATATGTTTTCTAGAATGTATGCAATGGAAAACAGATGATGCAAATGTTTACTTTCTCTTTTTGTGTTTCATGATGCTGATACGTGATATTGTAGATATATTGTGATCTTAAATCTTAGCTTCTGTGAGCAATTTGGATACCTCATGTTTGTTTTTGGCAAAGTGATGAAAATAACCAGTATGATGAACAGATTAACTTGCCCCACTCCTAACTCCACGCAACTAGTAAGATGCGAGGGCTCATCACCAAGAGCCAAGAAGGGCGCAAGTTATGAAATATGGTGAAATGATAGTGATGAAAGACAGACGAAGCTTTGGTGGAACCAAATTGAAAACTACAAGCTTACTCTACCTGAATGACTTCATAGTTTTTGGATGCAACTTGCTTTGCGGTTTATCTAGACTTAGACCGTAGATGGCCACATAGTAGACAAAATCTGGTTTTTTAGGATTTTTAACTCTTTTGGGAATTTTGAATATCTGATTCATTCGTTTTTGACTCAAAGTTTGAATAGTTTGTGTTTATGACCTTTTAACGTTTGCTTTGTCAAGAGGACCCCCTACACTTTGCCCCATGCTACTAGTAAGAAGCGTGGGTTTATCACCGTGGGCAAATAGCATAGGCGAGTAAGGGCATTTCCATCCTTTCCCAACCCTACGTCACTAGTAAGAGACGCAAGCTCATCACCGAAGGTTGGTGGGGCAAGGAAATGTGTAAAAATAAAATTTTCTGTTTAATCACTTTTTGACTTGTTTTTGAGTAAAATGTCAGTATATGCTTATTCCCAAAGAGATGTGTATATGGGATAGATGTGACACCATGAAGCTTCTAGAACAGACCATAGGCAAGACACCTATCCTAAGAAGAAATCAAAGCGAGAACAAACTTTGCAGATCTTGGTATGGTTACCGTTAAGGACTTCGTCATGTCTGATTTTATTTGATAAAAGATTCCAAGAAGATTGATGATATCGAAGATGGAGAGGTATGATTAAAGAAAGTTATGCCAGAAAACATCGATTTTGTAATAAATTGCTTTGAGAATAGATTCCTTGATCACAATTTGTGTAAGAACAAGTGGAAAAAATGACCCTAATCTATATGAAAGTGCAATGTAGATAGCTATATAGGCAGCGCTAGTTGCTTATGCATAGAATCGCTTGAGGTGCAAGGAATTGACTGTTTCGCCAAACTCCTCACCTTCTAACATACATAAGAGATAAGCACCATTTCCATAGTCTTTCATGACTCGGTATGGGCCCAACCATTTGGGCCGGAATTTCCTTCCTTCACCGGTCTTCTTGTCGATCTGGCTGTCTAGTCTTAGAACTAGATCACCTTCGTATATATCGCGTTCATAAACCTTCTTGTTATACTACCGGCACATTCGGTCAGCATAAGCTCTATGCCGCTGCTCAGCATCTAACCTAGTTTCATCTAGGCTTTCTAGTTGGGAAAGACGTGCTTCTCTGTAAGCGTCTTCATCCAGAATCCCTTGTAGTGAAATGCGGAGACTGGGTATTTCGACCTCAAGCGGGAGGACTGCTTCTGCCCCAAATACTAGCGAGAAAGGAGTTGCTCCCGTTGGTGTTCTTATTGAGGTTCGGTGGGCCCACAAGGCCAGATATAACTTCAAATGCCAATCTCGCTTGTTTTCTTTCACTGTTTTAAGGAGAATGGCTTTCAATGTCTTGTTTGTCGCTTCAGCCTGTCTGTTGGCTTGGGGATAATACAAGGAAGCCGTATGATGGCTTATTTTAAATTTATTGCATAGTTCGTGAACTTCTTCATTTTTGAAAGAAGTTCCATTATCAGAGATAATGATTTGCGGGATACCGTACCTGCAAATGGTTTGATTCAGAATGAACTTAGCGATCACCGAACTAGGTACGGTAGTAAGAGGCATGGCCTCCACCCATTTGGTAAAATATTCAGTGGCCGTGATTATAAAATTATGGCCGTCTGTGGATGAGGGAGAGAATTTCCCTATTAAGTCTAGGCCCCATGTAGAAAAGGGCCATGGAGTAGCGATTGGTTGCAGAGCTTGTGCTGGCATGTGGATCTCATGAGAGAATTCTTGGCACTTATGACACCTGCGTGTGAACTCTATCACGTCATGTTCTAGAGTGGGCCAGAAATAGCCCATTCGATGTATTTTTCGAGCGGTGGCATGGCCACCGAAGTGGCCTCCACATATACCGCTGTGGGATTTGTGGAGAATCCTCTTGGACTCTTCTGTGTCAACACACCTTAGGAGCATTCCATTGAATGCTTTTCGATAGAGCACCTGCTCTATAATGACGTATTTAGCTACGATTATGCGTAACCGCCTTCTTTGTTGCGGTGTAACTACCTCTGGGTACGTATGGTCCATGATATAATTAATGATATCAGTGTACCAAGGACACTCAGAGATAGCGGGTCGAGTTTCGATGTAGTATACGCATTCATCTGGAAATTCTAAATCTACTAAATCACCTCCGTCTAATGGGTTGTCAGCGAACCAATCCGTGATGATTTGTCCTTTAACCGACTTCTGATTTACAAATGTTAATTCAAACTCTCCCATTAAGGTTATGAAACATCCAGCCTTTTTAGACAAGGACCCTTTTGTGAGAAAAGTCCGTAAGTGGTCCGTCTTTACCATGACCTTCGTTTCTTGATTCAGCATGTAATGTCTTAGACGTTTAGTAGCAAAGATTATGGCAAGGCATTCTCGTTCTACCTGTGTATAGTGTGTTTCATAGTCGAGCAGTGTTCGGCTAATGAAATAAATCGCACGTTCTTTCTTGTCATCGTCTTCTTGGGCCAACATACAGGCCAGCGAGACATTGGTAGCTCGCGAATATAGGATTAATGGGTGATCCAGCTTAGGTGGCATTAGCGTAGGTGGTGATAATAGAAAACGCTTAACTGCATCAAAAGCTTCATTGCAATCTTCAGTCCAATCAATGCTATAGTCCTTCTTGAGTAAATTGTTGATTGGATGAACGACGAAGCTTAGGTCTGGGATAAATCTCTGGATTGCACCCAACTTTCCGAGAAATGATCTGATTCCAGATTCACTCATAGGCGGGACCATTTCGAGGACAGCCCGAATTTTGGTTAGGTCAATATCAATCCCTCGTGACGATATGATGTAACCTAGGAGCTTTCCTCCTGTTACACCAAATACGCATTTCTCTGGATTTAGCGTGACTTTGTATTCTATTAGACGTGAAAGAATGACGCGGAGTACTTTGGGATGGTCACAACGTTTCTTAGCTTTAGCCAATAAGTCATCTACGTAGGATTCCATAATTTTATGAATTAGATCGTGAAATATGTATGTCATGGCCCGCTGGTACGTAGCACCGGCATTCTTGAGACCGAATGGCATAACAGTGTAGCAATAGGTTTCCTAAGGAGTTATAAACGTGGTTTTAGCTTGATCTTGCTCGGATATTCTGATTTGATTGTATCCCGAGAATCCATCCATGAGAGACAAGAGTTCAAAACCAGCTGTCGCATCAACAATAACATCTATGGATGGTAATGGGAAGTCGTCCTTAGGACACGCTTTGTTGATATCCCGAAAATCTATGCAGATGCGTATCTTTTCGTTTTTCTTGAGAACGGGAACGATGTTAGATACCCATTAGGAGTAGTCAACTAGCTTGATGAATCCTACCTGAAGGAGTTTTATTACCTCTTCTTTTACCATGAGAGCTACTTTGGGCTTCATGGGTCTTGATTTTTGTTTAATTGGCTTTGCGTCTGATTTAGTGACGAGGTTGTGCACCGCAATGTGGGGTACAACTCCTGTCATCTCTTTATAATTAAATGCAAATGCCTTCTGATGTTCTTTAAGAACCTGAGTATGTATTTCCACTTCTTCTGAGGTTAACGAAGAACCTAGTTTCAATATTCTTGGTTCATCTTCTGTCCCGATGTTGACATCGATTGTTTCTTTGATTAAGGAGGTGTTACCCTCTTCGAACTCAGGTGGTGCTAGAGGTAAATCTATATCATCCCCATTTTCTATTGCGTATATGCTAGATTCCCTTTGTGAGGGAAGATCCGTTACGGGATTTCCGAAGTAGGAAGATGAATGCGGAATCAGAGATAAATCTAGCATGTGATAGGAG
Source organism: Taxus chinensis (assembly GCA_019776745.2). Taxonomy (NCBI): domain Eukaryota; kingdom Viridiplantae; phylum Streptophyta; class Pinopsida; order Cupressales; family Taxaceae; genus Taxus; species Taxus chinensis. The sequence continues at coordinate 595,198,152 of CM034154.1, read as the reverse complement.
AGATGTAGTGCTACATAGGCATTTAAATAATCCAAAGTAGCCGCATCATTTCCAACATGGTCTAGGACGGTAGATTCACTTCCGCTTGAAAGAGGATTTGTCATTGTTTTTATTAATGGTTCATCACGAATGGATACTGTGAAGTGAGTATCTTCTAGCTCATTGCTTGGAGTAAAACGTGATGCTGAGGTTGCTATTGAATCGGCGAGAATATTTTTCTCTCGTGATATTGCTTCAATGGATATGAAGTTAAACGCCTTGCTTAAATCTAATACAGCGTTTTTGTAGAGTTGTAAATGTTCGGCTTTAGTTTCATATATTTCAGAAACTTGGTTTGTCACTAATTGCGAGTCTCCAAGGACTCTGATGTTATCAATACCAATTTTTTTGGCTAAGGTGAGGCCAAGGAGAAGGGCTTCGTACTCAGCGCCGTTGTTTATGCATTCAAAGTTTAACTTAAAAGTGAATGGGAGGACTTTCTCCTCGGGTGAAGTAAGAATTATACCTGCCCCTGCTCCATAGCGACATTTAGCTCCATCAAAATGGAGAGTCCAATACTTAGCCGGGAGTATAGATGCTGGGGCATCTGTTGCATTTGCGCACTCTACTTCTATCATACAGAGATCCTCTGCTGGCAAGGAACCAACACCTAGGGAAAATCCCATGCCTACTGAATCGAATGGTAAGAACATTGGTGAATCTTGTTCTATCAATTCAACGATTTTTGCAGTAGTCCCTAATGATACTGTTTCTTTAGTTTTACCTTTAGGGGTTGGAATTGTTTTCGCTATGCTGGTAGTTTCAAGATCCGTCGTAGGTATCAACTTTTCCTTTGGCTTTGGGTCAGAGGGTTTATTAAGTTGGTTTGTTGGAAGTTCAAATTCTGAGTGCGCCCCTGGTCTTTTCTTTAAATCAGCTAGGTGCAAATTGAAAGGTTTTGGATCGCCTTTGGCTACAAATACCTTTCCCAGATGCAAGAATCTTACTTCTTGAAATAACGTGGAAGGGATTGCCTTCATTCGATGTATCCAAGGTCGGCCGAGGATCATGTTATAGTTAGTTTCTCGATCTATAATATAAAACTCGGTCAAGATGGTTTTGGGCCCTAAGGTGACCGGCAGTATTATAGTTCCTATCGAAGTGGCTTTAAGGCTATCATAGCCTCTCAAGGTATTTCGTGTAGTGGAACAGTTTGTTTCTCCATATCCAAGTTTTTGGAGGAAAGAGAAAGGGACTATGTTAACTGTGGCTCCATCGTCAACCATTGCCCGTTTTACATAGTTATTATAAACCCACACTTGTAAGTGCAAGGCTGGGTCACCTCGGCATGCGATCTCAGCATCTGTGGGCATTTTACTTATTTCGAAAATGAATTCGACATCCTTGTCTGGCTGCCCCGGAGGGTGGATATCAAAATCTATGTGATTTACTTGTGTTTCAGGAGGTGGAGTGATGTTAATTAGATGGCCTAGACCTAATGCTTCTAAAAGAGAAGCTCTGTGAGGGGGAGGGTTCTTTAGTAAGTCCAAAAATGAAATGTGTGAAAAGGTCTTTGTTAGGTCACTAATTAAATCATAGGCACCGATGGGTTTTTCAACTATTTGCTGACTCTTATCTGTCTCTGGCAGATGACTCGGGCTCGGTTGGGAGAAATACTCTCGTGTTCTTGTTATAGCTTCGATAGGTAGTTCAGCGTCTAATTCTACCAAACTAACTATCTTAGGTCTTGGTTGAGCTCCCAACTGTGGCGCAACTGACAGATTTAATGAAGTCGAAGCTTCATGATCATTGTTTCCCGTCATTGCACCTTTGTTTGTTTCGGTTGGATTCAGCCTATTGCTGTCATGATTTGGAAGCAGATCATTAAAGATCTTGAGGGGAGCATTTTGAGGGGAAACTACCCCTGCGAGCGTATTTGGTTATGATGAGACGGGATCTGCCAAAAACAAGTCTGTGAAGAACTGTCTTTGTTCTTCTGGAAAGCATTGCATAAATTTATTGTAGTCGCGGCACATTCTAGTGTCGTGACCCCGAATTTTATGGAAACCAAAATAAGAATTGGGGTTTTAATTCCCGTTTTGTTGGTTTGGTGTGTATTGTGGCCTAAAATTTCGATCAAACTGTTGCCTATTTGGACTAAAGTTTTGGAATTGTTGTTTCTGGTTTTGACTTTGGTTTTGATAACCAAATGAGTTTTGGCTTGGCCCTTGCATGGGATTTCGCCATTGTTGTTGTTGTTGTTGTTGTTGTTTTGGATGGTTAAAATCCACTGTATTGACTGTCGGGGTAAAGTTGTTGTTTCGTTGGTTGTTTGTTTGTGAAGGAGTATTAACAACATTTACCCTCTTGGGCTGGTCGGTTACCCCATCCGTTGTTACCCCACGATTTTTGTTAAGGATTTTGGGTCCTTGATTGACATTTGTGGTAGTTGTAGCGTTTTGAGTGGAGGTGATTAACCTCCTGTTTGCTCCGTATGTCTTACAACCACTATCTATCGCTGCTTGATCAATTCGCAGGGCGCTCTCAAGTACTTCATCATAAGTCCTTAGTGGGAACTTCTGGACTTCTTCTTTCACTTCTCTACTGAGAGAATGAAGGAATAAATCACATAGTTCTATCTGATCCATGTTTGGAGCACTTGCTGACGAGTAAAGAACTGTACGCCACCTCTGGATGAAATGGGTGACAGATTCATTGTGTTCCTGTTTGATATGCAAGAATTCCCTGATTCCTGTTCTCAACAGTTTGTTCATGTCGAAGGCTTTGATGAACTCTGACACGAGTTGTTTAAATGAATGTATGGAAGCTTCAGGTATTCTATAATACCAATCAAGAGCGATGCCTTCCAAGGTTTTGGGAAATATTTTAGCAACAACCTGTTGGTTGGATATTTTGTCAAACCAAAATATGAGGTTCAACCACAGTGCATGGGATTGAATCCCTCCTCAAAGACAGGTGAGGCTGCCTGTTTTATTGCTAATCTAAAACACAGTAAATAATATATACAATATTCACACTAATCTAACCATTGGGGGTTGGGATGAAATCCCGAAATCCACATCCACACGATTCAAGGATATTGCTTTCGTACGTGAAATAGGTTAGAAACTATTACAGTGAAAGAAGCACGGTAGAAAAGAAATGGGAGAAACGTATTTTCTTTCGAGTAAACACAGAGCACGAAATAATCATACGAGTTTTAGATCACAAATATAGTGTCCGAGATAATTAGAAACACTGAGATTTTATGCAAAGAATAGCTCTAAGATCATGAACATAAGAACAATATCTTAAATAAGATATATTTCACAACACAAAGTCTGCAAAACAATATCAACTTCTATTCTTCAAAATGATTGAAAGAAAACACAAAGTTTTTCTCCTTTCCAATAGCCTCTTAATGCTCAAAAAACTCTCGACCTTTTAGAATGCACAAGCATCCCTTTTTTATAACGAAAGAAGCTAGAGTTTAAACAGAACAGATCCTGAAAAGTAGCATGCTAACTAGAGTTTCAGCTTTGCATGATTCTCACGCAGGAGATCAAGTCGAAGTCTGAATTAAAAATATGATAAAATGGAAATAAAATATGTGTCATTCTAAAAATAGAAATGACATGAGACGCTGGAGCTCAATCCGAGTCATTATCTTTTGATTCTTCTCCTTTCTCTTCCTCCAGCTGAGACTGTTTGTTCCGGAACTCCTGGAACTTCCGAATAATGCCTTGCATTTCGTTTTCCTCAGGTGCAGTGGAAAGATCATTCCACATTTCGCAGGTCTCATGGATATCACTGGCACCGTCGGGAAGCTTTTTTAACCTCTTGCTGAGCTTTCTTAAGGCCTCCAACGTATGCTCAATTCTCACAAACTGACCAATGACTTCAAGGTCGAATCCATCTACAGGTTCATGCTGAATAATCTCTTGAACTTGTTTGAAGAGATCATCTGCTGATAGGGCACTTGATTTCCCAACCGACATCTTTGGACAAATCTTTAGCAATTCTTCCTCCAGATCACTTTTCCCATCGATCAATTTATCCCTTGATTCTCTCAACTTGCTGCAGGCTTCGTTGAGAATCTTTACTCTGAACTTGATGCCCTTGATCAGCTAAAAGTGTTTATCTGTATGTGGAAGAACGCCTTCTTCTACCAAGAGATGTGCTGGTATTTGCTTCAGCACTTGGAGAGCCTCACAAGTCAAATCAAGCTGTCCAAGTTCTTCAGTGAATTCCTCATCCATCTTCTCTCCTTCCTTCTGAATCTCTGCCAAGGACTGATGAACTTTCACCACGTCTTGAATTACTTCCTTCCCTTGTTGGAGCAACTTTTGGATCCATTCATTAACCACTCTTCCTTTTCTGGTAATCTTCTCAATCGTAGGCACCGATGAGAAATCGAATCCGGCAGAAGCAGAAGCAGATGGTATGGATTCCAGGGGTGTTGAGAGTTTAATCAAAACCTCTGTCAACTGCTCCACTTTTTTCTTAAACTCATCTCTACTGATCTTTGTTTCTTTCAACTTTTGGCACAGCACGTCTATGGAAGCCCGTGCATCTTGTTGCGCTCCTTCTGTTGTTACTTTCCCTAGAGCCACCTTGGTGATCTGATAATCAGCAGCTGTTACATCATCCCTAGTTTTGTCAGCTGAGGGAATGGCGATCTCTGCGAACTTATCTCCTGAAGCATCTACCAAAACTCTTGAAACTGTTTTGGGTTTCTTGGCTGACTTCGCAGTAGAAGTCTTGAGTGAGCTAAAATCAAGGGGTGGTAGGGGTACAATCACCTTCCTCTTCCTGGGAGTTTGCTCAAGTAACCATTGTGGAGTATCAGAAGGAACTGCTGATGTTGTAGTAACTAGTAATCTACTCTCAAGAGGAGAAGATTCTACTATTGGAGGGGGAACAGTAGTCAACGTGGTAGTAGGTGCAACAAAGAGAGGCACAGGTTGTGGCGAGCTGGTAATTATTTGGGTTCCAGTAGAGAGGGGAGAGAGACCAGAGAAAATGCCTGCCATACTTGAAGAAGTGAATGGGGATTGAGGAGATTGGAGTGGTTGTTGAGGGGCAGGCACAGATTCAGACTCCAAACCCTGGGTTGCAAGAGACAAAGTTTCTTTGGTCTGACTATCAACAGATGATGGAATCAAGATTTGACTTCCTTCCTCTTCCACATTAATTTCTTCTTTTTCTGGTGACGTTGGTGATTCTGGCACAACCACCATTTCAGCTGGAGAAACAATTGAAGAGATTTGTCTTTCTTTCCTCCTCCTAGGAATCCTGATTTTTATAGGCCCCCCAGAAGATTCTTTGCCCTTTTCCTGTTGGGAGGGCCCCACCTCTAAAGCAGCCAATTTGGGAAACTTGTCATCATTGAAATTCATCCCCCAAGAAGAAAGCCATTTCTTCGTACGAGCCAAAATTAGGGCTGACCTATCGGTGATAGAGGCTTTCTCAGTAACTGACCAATCAATAGGTGGAAAAATGTATCGATCTTCGTTAAGCCCATCATAGGACATATCCAACACACTTTCATTATCTGCAGTGCCATCTGGCAAATCAGAAAGCCCCAGTGTCTGAATTTCATCAATAGTAAGCCTACTATTATCCTTTCTGCGTATCGCAACTTCGTCCCGCAGATCAATCCAGATGTCCTCAATATCAGGCCTGTGCAGATGTTGAGCTCCATAGGCCCGAAGCACTCCTCGGATGTCAAAACCATCCCGAGATTTCATATGCTTCTTTAATTTCTCCTGAAGTTCACATTCGACATTTTTGGCCTTAGCCGCTGTCGAGCAAGTATATCTCCCAATAGAAATTGGGAAGGATACTGCTGCCTTGTCCTTGCTCTGTTGGAACTTGTGGAAATCCAACAATTGTCTGACCAATTCCAACAAAATTAATCTATCCCCAGGATAGCGAGGCAGACGGAAAGGCTCTCCTGCATACATCACTGTTCGAATGTATGTAAACTTCCTAAACTGTAGGAAGATACATCCCCATTTAGATACCTCGGCCCAAGCCTCATCGGAGACTCTTGTTTTTCTCAATCCCGGGTTCAGTCTGCAGATGTTCTCATAGAAAAAGGCATCATTAACCCTTCTAAACTGATCCTTAGACCCCTTCTTCGTTATTTGCGGAAAATGCTTGTAGATTGGGTTTGTGATCCTGCTGCCTTTTGTATCGAGCCCGGGATAGTTCCTCATCCCGGCTGCCGCATAGGCCACATACGAGAACATGTAAAATTTTCCCGTCGACAAGACCGTCATCATTTGGGCATCAATCTCATCACTGATCAAGGTTCCCCAGTCAATCCCTTGCTTATTCTTCTTGATGGTGACCATGAACTGGTACATCCATCCGTGAAATAGATTTGACTCTGGTAAACCAAATGCCCGGCTAAGAAGTGTGATGATATCATTTATCTCTTGTATAAAGTCACACCTAGGAATAGTCCTAGGAAATCGGGATACCGCTGGCTTAGCTTTAGCCAGGAACTTCTTGTTAACATCTCTTATACAATTCTCCTGGTTAGTGTCCCAGGTTTTCTGGGCTGACTTCATATTCAAATTCCCATACTCCTCGAAATTGGGTAATTTCAGGAGGTCATCAAGATAAATCCCATCTAGCTTGATCACTACTTCTCCTGCTGGGTTCCTAACGGAATGAGAAGCAGAGTCGTAGTTAGAGGCACAGGCCAGAATGAACTCTGGACATTGGGCCGATAGAGGAAAGCCTGCTGCCAAAGGTAAGCCACTGTTTGCTAAAGAGGTCATCCATTCAGTTTGACTGGGACTTTTCACCCTGTTCCAGAAATCGTCCATGTCAACATTACCGAATTCGGTATCCCGAATATCGTAATTACAGTCAACATATGACGGGGATTCTGGTTTCTTAAACTTATATTTCATCCTGCTTGATTTCTCGATCTTCTCTTGTGATGGACCGGGGTCTGTCATGAAGAAAATCGGATGAAGAGATGCTCGGAAAACCCTTGTGATGCTATGCACGCTGAAATACCCGATTGAAGGTATGTGACGGAAGATAAAAAGAACCCGACAGGCTGAAGGTGTCGGAACTTTGGAGGAACCCGACACGCACTGCCTTTGACAGAACTTCGACGGAACCCGACACTTAGTGTTACTGACGGAACCTTTTGAGAACCCGGTACCCACTGTTGAGATCGGAATATTGAGGAACCCCGAACTTCGAGCTCTCTCTGTACTTTGGGCAGATTAAGGAAAGCCTGCAAAACAGCTTCCAATCGAGACAGGTGAAAATGAAAACAATCGATCCAGTATGATAACGCGAGCTTGCGGGTTTTGGGAGCAGGAGAACATGCGCAAAAAAATCCACGGTATAAAATTAAGAACGGTGAAAATGACGTGTAAAAACCGCATATTTATAAGAAAACCAATAATAAATACACATCAGCTCCGCACGTGCCAACGCACCGACCGCTTAGCATGTGCCACGTCAGCATGTTGGAGGAGTTCGGAAACCCGATGGGAAAAGATTTGGTGTATTTCGGGTTTTGAGCGTCGGAAAACATGGAACACAAAACATGTCTAGAAACACGAATGTTCCGATGTGTTAAACTTCCGAAAACCTGATTTACAAAGGATTTTCTTAATACTTGGCGGGTTTCGGGAATCGGAGAACATGCCATATAAAACATGTTTTGTAACACGAATGTTCCGATGCCTTAAGCTTCCGAAAACCCGATTTGAAAGGACTTGCTCAATATAAAGCGGGATTCGGGAATCGGAAATCAAGCAACACAAAGCATGTTTTAACTCATGAATATTCCGATGCATGAGATATCCGAAAACCCGATTTACTCATAAAGAGGTCATAACTCAAAAGTGTTAAGAAAATTTTGTAGGGGTTATCCAACCATTTCGTCGTTAACTCAAAATGGGGATAACACAACCCCATCCCAAGGGAGTAATTCTTGTATGGCTGTAGCGTAAGCTTTGATATGTTTGTTTGGATCTCCTTCACCCTTGAACTTGGGCAAATCAGGGAGAGGTCTTGGAAGCATGACGCTTCGTATGGTGAAATCTAAGGGTTCCTTTAGATATTCTGAATAAGTCCCTATCGCATAGCTTTCGACCATTGATGGTGGTTGTTGAGGGAGCGGTGGTGGGATAGGTTGTTGATATGGTGCAGCGTATGCGTTGGCAGAGGCATAGGGAGGTCCTTGCGTTTGAGAAAACATGCCAGGAGAGGAGAACATATCTCCTTGTGGGGATTTAGATTACATGTTTAAATAGGACGGCGTATTGTCGAGGAATGGATTGTTTGATACTAGACCGGGAGGAATAGTGTTAGAGATGGTGGGCCTTGTTGGCGTTTGTTGAGGAAATTGAGGAGGCATGCCTAACGTGCCTACTCCTGTGAGGATATCTACTTGGCCAGAGTGGTATGGAGGATTGGAACTTCCTGTTTGTATGAACGGAGAATTTTGATTTGCTTGAGCAAGTTCTAACCCTCTCACTCTTTCTACTAATGTTGAAATGACTTCATTTGGTGAAGTCACGGTACTTTTCCTGAGTGGCGTTTGTTATACACCTTGGTGTTGTATAGGCAGGTGATATCCTGTCATAAAATGATCGCTATCTTGCCAAGTTTCTCCAAGAATATTTCCTGTATGTAGTGGCATAGAGGTATTTTCTTGAAAAGAGATCTCGGGTTGTATTTGTAAACCTCCTACAAGTGGGTACATGCCCCGAGAGCGTTGTTCACTCCTAGGATAACGTGTTGACTATCCATCATCTAAGACCAGGTATGGATCCGATTGCCTACTAATTTTTGGTCTGAGTAGTATTTGAGGAGACGAACCGGATTCTCTGATAAACGTCATATTGTTTGAACCTGAAGGCTCTGTTTGTTGGGTTCGAGGGGGTTGATCTAACTCCTCAGTTTGAAGAGACGAACTATATCTGATTCTTGGGGTTTGTGTTGACAACTGATTAGTTGAATAGTTGTCGCCCCATACTGAGAGCGAGGGTGATGATTGCCTATTCTGTTGGGCATAGTATGCCTCAAGACCCGAGAGGGGTCTGCCGTATGTATCGAATCCCGACATATTCAGGGGGTATATGAATACCCGCAGAATAATGGGAAGGAGAAAAGGTGATTTGTGAAAGGAAACGTGATATTTATTACTTCGAACGAGAACATAGGAAGTTTTATGTCAGCTTCACTAATTTCGTTTGTTTCACGTCGGGTTCACCAATTTTGTACGCCGGAAAAGCGACAAGCGAGCGTGAGAATCTACAAGTAAATATTCCACGTACCCGACCTCTCGAGGTCGTGCCGAGACAGCCAGTGGGGGTAGAATATGCAGACAAACTAGTTAGGCAGTCTAATGTCTTCGACACGCACTAGTGGAATTTACGAATCTAAAGGAAAAGAAGGCCCTTATAACTTGGACTGGTGTGATAGATCGATCAGCAAGGATGACTGCTTGAAGGCTCCAATCAATATCGAGCTCTGGCGTGATTCGATCTATGGGTTGTGGAATACGTGGAAAATGACCTGGGATTGTTTCATGTATATCTCCTGATAAGGTCATATGGTGGATGATGAATATAATTGACTCTACGGATTGTTTTCTGGCCTAGTCCAGAATTCCCTAGCTTCGTTAGCCACTATATCTAGTAAGGACAGTTGTTCGATGATGATAGGTGGAAGTGGAGCGGACCTGAATACCAAGGTGCGTAGGCTAGCATCTATATCAGATTGACCTGTGGACTCGTTGGGCTGTGGGATCCGTGGATCACAACCATAGATTCTTGGTTGTTGTGGTCCTGTTATGGTCATACGTGAGATCAAGTTCTAATCCCTAGTATCCAGTAATCGTACGCTTTTTCAGCTTCTATGTTTAGAACCAACAGTTATGCGATCTTCTCAGAATACCTTACAGGTGTTCTCGCAACCTAGATTCTTAAGCTGGTATCTATATCTACGAGGGTGTCTCCAGCGTCTGGCTATGGAACTAAAGGATCACACCCGAATGTTTTCTCTCTTTCAAGCCCTTCTACAGTCATGTGGATGTTTTCTAGGGTAATCTGTAGTTTGGCTGAGTTGACCAAAACGCATGTGCTTGGTCGTTTTCTATGTTTAGTCCTCTTAACTGTGAACTGATCTGTTGTAAATCTGTGGTTGTTCGGAATACTTGTATCCTGAGATTTTGGTCTATCTCAACTATCGCTGTGACGAGGTTTGGTTGAGATGATGATTGGCTCAAATATATATTCCCTAGGCTCTTGAGGTCCTATGATTGTCATACGAAACAAAATGCAAAACTAACTATAATGAAAGAAATCCTAACTACGTGAAATAAATCTAACTGTATAACTTTTATTCTTCTAAGAAATCTCTTAACAATTTTAAGGAAAGAAAACTATTTTAAGCGTATCTAGAAATAATAACTAAACAATATTTAAAACAGACAAGATAACCGAGTGTAGTTATTTGCCTGTGCGATTTTTTAGGTTTATTCTAAATAAATAAGATAGCTTGTCTAACCTACCTGCAAGATTCTCGATCCTACCTCAGAAGTGAGGAGTGAATCATAGTTTCTTAGAAACTATCAATCCCCGCAGCTTCCCTGGTAATATCGAGAATAGAATTTACTGAAATAAAGTGATTAACTACTCTATTTGATATGATTCTGACTAGAACTTTGAAATTTAAAACCTGGATTCCGCATAACAGTGGCGAATCCGATGGTGCGTGTGATCTCTTCCCCTCAGTATGGTCTCTTCGTTCTTTCGTGTTCACGTGGATCCAGAAAAGCGTGTAATGCTAGCACGGATAGGAGTATATTTTAGGACAAGGACAACTCAGAATGCAGACCGAGAATGCGAGTAGGAGAGGGATAGCACAAGAGTACAGAGCTTGGCTTATGCGATTCCTAGCAGGATTTTACTGCGAGTCATGCAACATGAAGCGACCAGAACCTGTAACTATCCTATACAAAGAGCAAAACCTACAACTTTAATGGCTTCCTAAGCTATTATGTTCCAATGGATTGGATAAAATAAAGACACTGCTTGCACAAGTTGGATATGTGGCTTACCAACAGCTGAATAAAGCTAACCAGGCATATAATGAGTTGAACTAGGAACTCTAAGACACAATGAAAGTAAATCTACAGCAAAGAGAAATCAGAGGCAAGCTTCTAACTGGATTGGATGAAATGACAGCACTGCCTGCACAAGATGGGTCTGTGGCTTACCAACAGCTGAGCAATTTAACACAAAGATGTAAGTGAATTTAAGGTATGGCTTCTAAACAAGCTAACTAACTAAAACATTAAAATGAGGGAATGAGAGTAAAGATCAAACTTCAAAATCCAGCCAAGCTTCAGACCAAAAACTCTAGACCATTTGCATGTGCACAAACCATGCATTTATAGGAATTCAAACATCCAAAAACGAAAACCAAATTGAACTCCTAAACAATAAACAAAGGAAAAACACTATTCCAGGGGACCAAAAACATAAATGCATACTCAAGTCGGCAAGGAAAAGCTGGTGAAACGTGATATTTCACATGAGCCACATCAAAAGAGCGTTTTGGAAAATGCACACAGGACTGCCGCTTTGAGCAGGGAGGCGGTTACAGGACCGCCGCCCTGATCAGGGCGGCGGTCACAAGACCACCGCCCTACGGGGCGGTGGTTTCATCACTGAAGGTCAAGAGGCCAAGGAAAGAGGGAAAAGAGGGGAAAACAAAGGGCGCGGGGGCTAAGCGGGGCATGTGGGATGTTAACGCATACTCCGAGGGATTTTCTGGATCCTGAACACCTTGTGAGGAGACCTGTATCATCATCAGGGCACTTGTTACACCGTTCCGCAGTACAGTACCTTATAATTTTGGGTACGTACAGTGATGCACCGAGGAATGATGGTCACCCGTTTTGCAAAGTTAAACACAGACCACATAAATGCAATACAACACCATGCACAGGTAGCCAAAATTCAATGAGAGATCCAAAATGACAGCAATGAATATATGAGAGGGTTTAGAATCAATCAAAGACATACATATATTGCTCAAGGATCGATTCAATACATTACAGTGGCCAAGAGGCAAAAAATAGTATTACAATCCATATGGGAGGTTTGAAGGCTCCACGAATTCTCTTGCAAGCAAAGGAAGAAGGGGAGATTCAAAACAAAAATGTCTAACATTTACAAAGAGCATCTCTTTACCATTTATATGAGGAAAAATGAGGGAGAAGAGAATGATTCGAATTCTGCCCCAACCACCTCCAAGACTGCACCTAACTCATCTCATCATGGCGGTAGGTGAGATCCCCAACAACTCAAAATATGGCGAACTGTATTTTTGCATTTTTAAGAACTTGTTCCCACCCAATTAAAGATATCTAGTCGTAGTTGGGTAGAGGATGCCGAGAGATTTCCGAAAATTCCAACCTTGTGTGAATCCGAGCTCCCTGTAAAAAGTTATGGCGATCTGAATATTTCCCGCGTCAGGGGCTTCTGCCTGTCGGGTTCAGGGTTCTCCTCTACATTTGCATCGGGCTTGGAGGATGGCTCGACATGCTTTCGATCCATGTTTTCTTGACGTGTTTTCCCGACTCCGAGACCCGATTTCCTTTGTATCGTGTTTTTCAACCCCTCCGACATGTTCTTTGATGTCGGGTTTTCCAACCCTTCCGACATGTTTCTGTGCCGTGTTTTCCCGAATCCGAGACCCGATTTCCTTTGTGTCGGGTTTTCCAACCCTTCCGACATGTTCTTTACTGTCGGGTTTATCCACCTCTCCGACATGCTTCTGCGCCATGTTTCTCCACCTCCGAAACCTGATTTCCTTTGTGTTGGGTTTTCCAACCCTTCTGACATGTTCTTTGCTGTCGGGTTTATCCGCCTCTCCGACATGCTTCTGCGCCATGTTTCTCCGCCTCCAAAACCCGTTTTCCCTTGCGTTTATCTATATTTACCCGGGCGGGTAAATATATACAACAACAAGCATTGATGCATTGGAGGCATTAATTAGTTCCTAAGGAGTCTTTAATATATCTTGATTCCCTAATATTCCATGTAGTGGAAAGAAGAGGGGAAGTTGAATAGTACTTAGTGAAAAGTCATGGTATTAAATTTTACAGGGTCTAACCCATCCTCTTTTATCCCATCCACGAACCATTCAAACTTGAAGTCAAGTTACATTTGGTCCAAAGTTATTAGACATGTGAATCTCGTTTTTTGAAACTATGGAGAAAGAGGTCATTGGTATTCAAGTAATACACCATTTTCACTCCTCTGATCCTGATTTGCACATAATGATTATCCCAGAAAGATGAAATTCCTTGGATTATTTATATGTATAGAAACTCATACTGATGATATCATAGGATGAACATACCTTTTACAGCGATGTGAAATATGTTTTGATATTTATTGCCATCTACATTATTCTTACATTGAGTATATTCCTAGAGAGATAGGAAAGTGAAGAACCTTTCTTCATAGCGGATTCTTGAATTTGGTATGAACATGGGCATTTTTTTATCAATAAGTTCATAGCATTAGTACTAGATATTATTAATCACGTATCCATGGGTGAGCCTACGAGGGGGTAATAATCAAAGCCTCCAGACCCTGATCTAGTTTTCCAAGTCTGGTGAATTTGCCATGCACATGAATCCAAGGTTGTATATTCTCAATAAATTCCTATAGCCCAAAGGGATCGTCGATAGACTTCAATATGGAAATTTCATTTCAGTAATTACAAATAATTCAATGATGGTGAATGCATCATTCACCCTACAATAGTGAGTATTGTATCAGGTTTATCTAAGATAGTTCATTGTGGATACTCCTCGTACTAGAAGGTGAATTTTATTGTACATTAGGAGTAGTGGATAGAGACTCAAAATGGTCTTGTGAAAGAAAGGGATTCATTTGCATGGTGTCCACAAGGATGAATCAAGACATCCTATCTTCAGATAGGGACACTTGATATGTTAAGTAAATTCCCTCGATTAATTCTATCCATGAAACTGGGAACTAAACTATAGTTAAATAGGTCCCTATAATTCTCAGACTAATGGGATATGAGAGGTGTTCTGATAGGAGATTGAGAAACCATGTTAAGGTGCATAGTACTGGGGAAAATCTTGTAAACAATGGGACTTCATTCATGTGCCCACATTCCTGAGATTTCTTACTCCCCTGTTATGATGACCATAGTTGCTATATGAAAGTGGGAATTTTCTAGTGTGCACTGCGAGTATTCTCTTTCATGTGAGGATTAGGAGTATTCAGTTATAATCTATGAGTTAATGGAAGTAGTCTGTGTTCGGATGTAAAATCATTTGTACGAACATGCCAGGACAAGTTTTGTACTCTAAAAATATAGTGCGGTCATATCCCACCATGAACAGTAATGAGAAGTATCAGGAAATATCTTTTTTTCATACTTCGAAGAAAGGTATTTATAGTTGGTGAGTTGGTTATGGGTATACCCATGTGGAAGGAAAGGTTTTCCAAAAGGAACCTATAACAAGCTAAAGTACAAGAATATAGGTCCTACAAAATCGATGGAAACTTGAGCCCAATAAATGATAATTCTTATGAGGTAGGTAATTGCCAGGGAATTTTGACTATTTCTCTAGTAAGTTTTAATGTTTTAGACTTTTATGACAATTTTCATGAGGGATGGTGTAATAGGGATGTTATTTAAGAAGTAGTAGATTGGAGGCAATAGGTTCTGGTGAAAGAATAAATAAGAAGTGGATCAAGATTCTAGACATAAGAAAACTAATGCACACGCATGACATGGGAAATACAACAAATATTCAGGTACATTGGAAAGGGATTGGAACAATAGGAAAATACATTTGGTCACAGAGTGGGAGATTAAGAAGATGTTTATGCACCATAAATAGAAGTAGATATGAAGAAGACAACTTGTAGGAGCTGGATTTCTTTTTTAAGAAGGGGAGAATGATGCGCCAAAATTAGCAAGAACTTGAAAAGGTCATAACTTGTGCTCTGGGTGTCAGTTTGAGTCCATTTTCTTCTTGAAACCACATGTTTTCGATGAGAATGAATGCACTAAGTCAACTCTCACTATACCAGTTCGGATCAAAGTTTTAGCACATTTTTATGGCCCTAAATATCCACCATCTTGAGGGCCAAAAATTAGGATTTAAGTTGTAGTTCAGTTTTTTCCTATTTTAGGGCATTAGTTAATTTTAGTCTATTAGTTGCATTATGAGTTGGAAACTTTGGAAATTCCTGTAATTTAGGGCATGTAGAAGATTCGTGGAAATTTCGTGTGCCTGTATGAATAAGCATGTGAACTTACTAAGAATAAACAAGTTCTAGTAAACTGCTAAAAATAGTAATTTCTGCCACCTAGAGTAGATTTAGTCAAAGTTAGTTAGAGTTTGCTTGGAAACTTGAGTTGGGAGTTGTTTTCCTATTTAAGGAAACATTGTAATTCATGATTGAATAATGAAGAAGGAGATCTATTTTCTTTTCGAGTTCATATTATTTGTAGTATATTGAGTGTGTTGAGAATCTTGGCTACATTATTAAGTACTCATAGTAATTTCTCACATTGATGGCAAGGACAGTACATGACATGCCTATGAACTTCAATGATTTGTATAAAGGTGACTGATTAATTATTTACATTTTCCTTTGCATTACCTAAGGCCACATTAGAGAGGGATACCAAGCTTTAGGAAGAATGTGAGCTTATTATCACTTTGTGTTACTTAACATTTACATAATCAAACATTTTATCCTAATGATACCATGGAGAGGGTCTTGGTGCTTCCATTCCATTTTTACATTGTGGTGTTGAATTTACAAAATCTGATCCTAGTTCATGTATGGTATTAAAAATCATCAGTTTCTCATCTAGGTCGTCAAGATTGCAGAGATCACAATGTAACTATATGATTAAAAATGTAGATATTAAGATTATCGATCTATTCTGGATGTAGTAATTATAGGATTATAATGACCCTAATAGTATGATAACATTAGATTTTTGAGGCATTTATCTAACAAAATTATAGGTAAACCCAACTAGGATATCCTAATAACAAGTGTAACCAATGAAGATGGATAAACCATAGGGGCAATAGTGCAACTATTTAATGGAATATAACAATGAAAATCCATACATCTAATCTAGTCTATAGAAATAAATTTTGATAGAAATGACAACATACATGTGTATAATGATTTCAAGACTCCCACATAATAGTTATAATGATGTTTGAGAACCCCTAAGTGCATGAGCTTGCAACCATTGATGCATAATTCAAGATAGAGACAATACACACATGAAAACTGAGAACAATCTATGGGCTCAGAGACGTGGAAATACTAGATACAGGGATAATCTATGTTATCCCTAAATAGATCATGGTCTACTATAAATACACAGGGAAGGATCAAAGTTGATTTTATCCATCATTTTACCCTTGGGAGTGAAATTGGGAGACAATAAAACATGACCTTCCACCGAGAAAAAAATTGAGGGATGGTATATCTAGAAACCATTTTGAGTTCACATTTCGGGCTCAGATTCCTAGTGCAAAATCAATCCTAGCTTTTGATGAGAAATTTCATCAGGAATAGCTTCAAGAAATGAAGCCTAATAAGAGTCTGTAATTGCTAAAATTCAAACTTCAGAGGTGAGGGAATTTAGAGGTAGGTTGAAGGTGAATTCAAGGACTTGATCGGAAAGAACTTCATGGAAACTAGGAGAACTAAAAATGTCTAAAAACCAAAGTCCAAAATTTGGACTTTGGGATTTCAGGATTTCAGAGTTTTGCATGTATCCAAGTGGATAATCTTTGCAAGAGGCGACATCCATGAAACCTGAAAATCTCAAAAACCTGAAACCACACTGAATCCAAAAACCTGAACAAACTTAACACAATTTTGAACCCATGAAAACCCCAAGAACCTAAACCCTCAAAATTTCTCCAAAACTTTCTAAATAACTTGAGATAGGATAAAGAGTCTAAAACTCGAAGTCTACCGAATCTTCAGAATTCAGAGTTTCATAATTTCAAAAATCCATTACTCTGAGTGATGAATAGTCTTGCACACGACATGAGTTTCAGAGCCTCATAACTCCGAAGTCCGAATTTCAGAAATTGGAACTTTTCCATCTGACTATAGGCCAGCGATGAACATGTAACCCAAAACATTTGAACTCATAATGCCCAAAGTTCCTGAATGGCCAAAAGTATGAGAATTTCATATTTCAAAGGTCTGACGATACAGTTAGGAAATCCAAAAAGATAGATCCCCAACACTCACATTTATTGTAGAACCCTGGTCACTCTCATCTTCAGCTATGGCACATATTAATTATTAGAGTGGAAGCTTGTAAGAATATTTACAAGGCACCCAATAGTAACTTTTTTGAAATCTCTAAGTGTCCTCTACAGATACTTTGAAAAAATCTAAGAAATATAGTCCGTCATTTTAGAGGGTGTTTCCATGTCTCTCACCTACCAAAAATGATGAGGTAAGAGTCAATCTTTCAACATACTGCCAATAAGGTAAAGTACAAGGAGGTATGCTAGGTTTATACAAGTGGCACCCATCATAAATTAAAAAAAATCCAGGTTGAACCCATTTTCAGTGAAAAGATATAACAATAGGGGTGGAGGTAGAAGCAAGATTTTGAATTCCTCTCCTGTCCCCTTCTTTCCATTGAATCCTCATATACTTGTAGGTGAGGGGCTCATTTCAAAAGGTTTGGATAAAACATGTTTAACATTATGCCCTCATACTTCTTTAAAGTCTGATAAAGGAGACTTGTGGAGATTTAAAATGGCCATCCTTAAGAGTTGAACATTAAGTAATCCTAGTAAAATATGTAATCCTTTGGCACCTAAGCCTGTTTGGGTAGCATTGTATCAAGATTTGAGATAAATAAAATCATGTTTGTTGACTGCTTCAAACCATCTTCTATGTTACTAAATTATGTAACTTTCTGATCTTTCATATAGCATGCAAACATTATTCATTGATATTGTATGAATTTCTATAACAAGGTTAATGGTAGTTGTTAACACCCTTATTACTGTAGGTTATTCAACATCCTTTTTGGTGAATCACTATCGCTTAAAGTAGATTTTATTTTTTATGCATTTTCTGTATCTCTATGCTCCTTAGAAATATTAGATTACCGGTTCACATCTGTTATAGCTCTGATTCCACTTTGGAGTAGTCTGTGGCACTAGGATAGAACAGGAAGTCATCCATTCATCTGGAGAGCATCACATGATCGGACTAGTTTCCACACTTTCGGAAAAGCTCCATGTTATGAAATCACACTGACAGTTTCTAATCTTCTTGATGTTGCAAATAATCTTAGGGTGCTACGATTATCGCCCTTCAGTCAATAATTTCCAAGAATGTTAATGAAACAAGTAAAGTGAAGTAATAATATACAAAAATATGTGAGCTATCTATATCCTTTATGTATGAAAAATATATATATATCATATATATGATATCATATATATATATATGAATTTATGCAGTGTTTGGATATGTCATGTATGTATAAACTACAAATGTAAAGATACTCGGTATGTGTATATCATCACATGTCTTATCTTAATATCATTCACTGACCTTCAATAATTATCAATTTAGGCATGTTTCATACGAATTAGACATACCACTTATACCCATATCACAATGTTCGTTGAAAATAAGTTGTTTATCAATCTAGAAACGGTCCAGACCTGGATGTTTTCAAGTTGAGTCATTTAACTGTACAAAACATAGCCAACCCATATCACATTCATTTGATCTTATAGTCACGATACGCATGTATTTTTTAAATGCTATATTTATATGAATCAATAGATGGCATTAGGACAAGACCGACATGGCAACTTAAATAAAATGGTGAACCTGACCTCTTGCATGCAAACTATCAGATATGTCCTTCATGGCCCTTACCACTTTATCGACTTGTTTCATTTTCTTCATTTGACATGTTTCATGTAGAGATAATTAATTATTTTCTATTGTTTAATTAAGTCCATTTTCCTTTTTTTATGAAACTTTCCCATATTTTAGTATGTTTTATTTGAGTTGTATTTCAGCTTCTATTAAAAAGTTTTATACATCTCATAAGTGAGATCTTATGATTATATTCAGTGGATTTTATCTACCATGCCTAATTCACAGTTTAATATTTTAGTCATAAATTGAGATAAGTAAATCTCTAAAGGCCGTATACCTAGTTTTTAAAATGGTTACCCCCATGCTAGGTTGTTAAATATAAATCTTAAGCCTAGTAATGTAACAAAGGCCAAGAATCATTCAATCTGAATTTTTACCTGCTAGATGATTCTTTCACTACAAGTGTGGCTAAAATCCTCAAATGATGAAGACACCTCCTTTGTTAAAAGCTCATCAACATGTTAAGATAACATAATATCATAAGTGATTTTTTCAGTCACTGGTTAATCACTTTTCTCCCCAATCATTACTATCCTCAAAATTTTCCCCTTACCAAAGCTAAAGGCCTAACCATTATGCAATTACCATGGCATTAAGGGACATTGTGACAGATGACTGCTATGATTTAGAATGAAAAATCGTACATCTTGAGCATAAAGGATTTATTGCATTCTCTAAGCAAAATACTGCTACACATCCATCTCAAGTTTCCACATCTTAATGGATTCCTAAATCCAATTCATCTATGACTCATCAACATAATTCCATATCAAATTCCTCAAATTTTGGCTTACTAAAATCCTCATCACTTGTAACTAAGACATTTCCTACTACTACACTAGCAATATCAGTTGAGACACCACAAGTCCCATCTAAGGCAAATGAAACAAAATAATATACACATCATATTGAGATAGATTATATAAACACTAGTATCAATGACTTACCAAATTATTTCTAGATTTCCATGGGCATGGGAACCTATAGGTTATATCGTAAGTATAGTTTTAAACAATCATTCGAGAGAGACATTGATAACACTAATTCCGCCCTACTACTCAAATTTTATGATAATGATGATTCTTATCCTTATTACTATTGTGATGACTATAAGCACCTTGTTGAGAATTTGCCATATTTTTATCCTATTGATTAAAAATATGAGACTATTTTAGCTAAAACATTACAAACTTCTCACCATCTAGCTACAACGTATAAAGCAACAAAAAATACCAAATATAGCATCCCAGTTTCTCCACCCGCATCTTATTTAGCACCATGCAAGCCTCATGTTCATCTTTTTTAACAAATTGTTGGCCCTTTCCTAGTACTCTTATTGCATAGATAGTTTTTGACAATCACACTTGGGGGCGTCCTAATTCCCCCACACCATCTAATGATGCACTCTTTGTCCTAGTTTATACTTGACCATTGAGGGCATCCTTAGATGAACCTCACTTTGAAAGTGTGTGCACGCATGCGCACTCGCGCGCGCGCGCGCGCACACACACACACACACACACACACACACGAAGACATCCTTATTCCTCCCTTTTAGATGTTCTCTTTCACATATTTGCAATTCAAAAATCTAAAAACATGTTTTCTTAGATCTAGATTGGGTATACTCTTACTTCCTTATACTACTATATTGTTTTCTTTTGAATTGAGTAATAAAAAAAATGTAAATCTTATACCATGAAAACTAAGCAACAATGTGAAATTTGCTTCCAAACCTCCTCAAATCCCTCTCTTGATCAATTTTCCTCACGTGTCATGGTCACCTTGTCCATGAAATTATTCCTATTTCCTTTGGTGAACATGTATAATTTTTAATTTTTTTATAAAAAGGTCTATTTTTTCATTCGGTAAAGTGTAACAAAAGACTAGCTCTCTAAGGAACCTAAAAAGGCCAATTTTGGCCATTTCAGAGCCTATGTGCATAATCCAAGAGAGTTTTGAAAAGGTATTAAGAATCAGGAGGTGGAATTAGATAGACTTAAAGGTTTTAAATTTTTTCAAGGAAGATTTAGGAATTTTTCCATCATTCAGGGAAAGTTTGTTCAAAAGCGGGTTTTTAGGTGCAAAATTTGAACAGTCAAATTGTGAACTTTGAGTTATCTAGATGATTTTGGGAGCCCCATAAGGATTTAGAAGGAAATAAAATAGAAACTGGAAATATTGAATATTTCTCCTCATGGTGGTAGCATCAAGTTTTATCAAATGCTTGATGATTTTTTGAGACATTTCAACCATAACAGGAGCCCCTCGCTGATGTGATAAAAAGGGGGAATTTTTTGTAGTTTTAGGAAGATTAAAGGTCTAAAAAACTGTTCCATTAGTATTATAATGTATTTTTTATTCAAATTCATGTAATATTTTACCCCAAAATACCATCATGAGCCTCCGAGGTGAAACAATTATGTTTTCATACTATTTCGGGAAAGCTAGTGCAAAATGTTTCTTTCCGAAAATGTTAAGGCACAATTTTGGCCCCATCTTGCACCCATTTTCCCCTAGGGGTCATGAGGGACATGAGTTATACAAAATTATGTACTCATCCTCCTCCCATAGGTTCACTTTGGACAACCTGGTGTCCTTTGTATCTCGTTTGTCCCCTGAGACAAGAGGGACACAAAAATGCACCCTTAATCCCTCCCCATGGGAGAAATTTTATGTAACATATACACCCCATGTCACCAAGGGTGAGATAAGGGACAAGAAAGTGTGCCTCATTCCCATTCTTATCCATCAGACACTCACATGACCTCTGATAGGCTCTATAAGCTTGATTTTTAGCTCCCATGCTGAACTGCTCAACCCCCCTTGCTTCCACTTGCACTCAACACTATTAATGGGAAAAATTTTGTGTCCCAATTTTCCCCACTATCTAGGTGGATAGAGGGGACAATAAAGTGTTCATATGCCAAAGTCCCAACTCCTGATCACTCATGTGACCTCTCTTGGCTCTATAGGGTGTTTTCCTAGCTCCTCCATCTCACTAACCCTCACTCCCATGAACTTGGGCACTTGTAACCATATCAGCTTCAGAGGATGTACACTTACTTCAAGAAGGCTAAAAATATCCCTTCTTAACCTTCTTGAAAAGCCTACCTTGAAAAGTATCATCTTGGAGGAACCATGAATTAGACTTGTTTTCAACCTAACATTTCACCTATGGATAAGGTTGATCTATAATCACATAAGACCATCTTTAAAGAGTTTTATAACTCATTTTCAAAGCATTTATTCACCAGGGGACGATAACCCACCATTGGAGGGTTGTTAGAGAAGGTTTACAAAGAAAAAGTTGTGAAACTAGTGTAAAATAGTATACAGTTAAACTATTTTCAAGTTGAAATTTTCCCTTGCAAAAACATTGGAAAATAGGCACCTAATCAAGCATTTTTCTCCATATTGATTTCAACTAGGGTTTAGGTGGGTTTAAGTCAGTCCCAAAAAAATGAATAGAACTTTCTTATTTCTTATTCTTTTAAAAAACCTAACCCTAAAAAAATCTTTTTGGATTTCCAAGAGTTCCAACAGATGAAAAATAGTGAAAATGGGAGCATAAGATCCCTGTGTGAAGCCGAACACAGTAACAATGTTTTCATCACAATTTGACACTAGTAAGTTAAATTTATAATATAACACATGCTCTAAATTTTTTTATCCTAAAAATATAATTTTTCCCAAAATTGTAAACCATCAACATTCAGAACATCTAGAAACAATGAGAAACACTAAACTAGATTAATCGAGTAACTTTCTAAAAATAACATGTTAGAAAAAGTTAGATGTCCTAAAATATTAAGTATGTAAAAAATAGAAAATCATCATCAGTAGAAGTATACTAAGTGGATTAGGAGCTTCATGGAATGAGGATTATGCAAAATTTCAAAAATTCTAAAAATAATAGCTCCTAACCCCACCTGCTAATAATGGAAAGTTTCATATTTTGGTGTAAAAAGTTGTTGGTGGCTCTATTTTCACTAATCTTGTTTCTTCTTTACATCATCGCAAGGTCATGAAGTTACTTCATGGCCCAAAAAATAAAATAAACCCTCTGCAAATTTCAAAGGATCTTAAGGCATCATTCTGAATTCATAATAAGGACATCATATGGATCACATTTGTGTTAAGGAACATATCAAAGTGAATCAAGGTATATTAGATAAGTGAAAGGTTTTTAAAAGAGTCAAGATCTCCATTGAAATTCAAATTCATCAAGAGGGTGATTATCATAAGCATGACGAGATAAGTTCACTATGAGTCAGGATGGAATTCATCTCAAGTAATGCATACCTTGCAAAGTGTTTCTAAACATTGGATCCATGCTTGATAATGAGCACACATCTTGCAAGTCAGTGAATGTGGAATTTGTAGTGTCTCAATGAAATTTGGAATTCAAAACATGTAACTCATTCTCAAACTCCATTCATATGTCAATCCTTTCATATGGAGGAGGAAACCATTTCCACAAGGAGAAAATTAAGCAATGGTGTCAAGATGTTGTAGGCACGTTTCCCATTAGGTGAGACCTTGGTAAAGGGATTGAATTGTGAAGTGAAACGGTTTTCATCATTATGAAAAGAGAAACAAGAAGCTGATGGAGAAAATATAGGGTCACTGTATATGGAATCTTACATCATCTCTCTAAGAAGTAAGTTGAGGTGAACCAATCAAGCTATTAAGACACTCAAGACCACCATATGTGAAGAATCAAGAAATCATCGCATGGGAAGCATATGAGTAATAAGGTGGCCATGTGACAATAATTTCACTCATAGGTAATCCTTTCACCCACATGAATAAGAAGACCCATCTAATTAAGATAAGGAAAAACATACAAAGTTTGAGAATCATGGAGTTGTTTCTTGTGATCATTGGGGAAATTGTGAAAGCTTAAGGAGAAGGAAAGTTATCTTCATGTCCTAACTCCTACTAATGAAATAATCTTATTTCTACCATAATTCAAATGTCATAACAATGTTATTAAAAACTAATCCAATGTCTTGGACCGTTTCCACATCTCATCAGAGGAGTGATTTACAACCAAAATGTTCTTATTCCATAGATGGTCACTTAGGAAATAGATAAAGTCAAGAACATTATGATGCCTATGGGTGTTGTAACATCTGAATTTGGGTTAGTAAGGAAAGGGTTATAAGAAGAATGACATGATATAATCATCATGGGTAGTTTCAGTGGTCATACCAGGTTCACTTTGTAATACCTCTTAACAGTGTTTTTAAAAACTTATTCAACAATTTGTAGTGCTCTTGCATCTCGTAGAAGGAGGATGCATATGTAATCTCAATGTTTCAGTTCAAGTTGATTAGAGGCCAAGATTCTCATCCATGAAGCATTTAATTTAAGGACATGAGATCAACATGGGAACTCTCCCTCAAGTATCATGAAAAATTAGGGTTCCAACAACAAAGCTTCATCTTCATTAGATCAGTTTACCCCTTATCTTTCTCTCCTCCATCTCTCTCCATATTCTAATTTATAATAAAGAATGTACATTTTGCTATATTTTCCTATTCACTTAAGTGACCCTCGACATTAACATTGTAAGAGACCCTTTTCACTAACAAGAAAAATAGTCACTTCCTAAAAAAATGAAAGGTCACAAGTGATGGGGATAGGTGAAAATTCGTGTGGGGTAGATGAAGAGACATTTTGTAATTTTTTATAATTTGGAATGACTTCTCCATTTCAAAGGTTTGGCAATTTTTCATTGATTGTATGTTGTTGAGATTTATCACTACTACATCAAGCAATAAAAGTTGTAATTCTTATATTCCTTTACTTATGTTCCTTTACTCTCTCTCTCTCTCTCTCTCTCTCTCTCTCTCTCTCTCTCTCTCTGCTTTCTAACTTTATATACATGATGATATTGTAAAACAAAGGTGTTTTTTCCTTTGAGAAATGAATCAATGGAATTTTGTGTCTATGATTTGTTGGTATCATCATTATTAGCATTATTGTACTCTTCTAATTGAATGTGTACCTACTTTGGTTATTACATGTGAAATTTTTAGTCCTACTCACAATAGTAACCCTTTCTCTCCTTATTACCCCAACTCGCCATTACCTTTATTCATTGTAAATTACTCCCTTGTACTATGTACAAACACTTTGCCATAGATTTAGCGGAGTATTCTTGTGTGATCCCTAGCCTAATGGACACCCCAAAAATTTAGGTAGTTTACATTCAATAATGAGAGCCTCCCCATACACAAGGAGGGGCTTAGCCTTGTGACCATTAGTGGAAGACAATAATTTATAACACGGAAAATTATTTCACAAACATATATGTTATACCTTATCATGTTAATATAGTTCATAATATGATTTTTCATTTTTCATACAAACATGCGCATTCACAAGGTATCTTGAGGTGAAAACATGTCACTTACATGATGTATGATTTTTAGCCCTGTCTATTACCAACCCCATTGAGGATCTTAGGGCCATCTACTTTTTCCCACTTTTTATTAGGTTCTATCATGTTACAATCGTTCACATATTCCCTCCTATATTCAGATCTTACATTTTGGCATACTATTTATATTTACTAACATGCCAATGGGCTCTTCATTTGTAGAATTTTCCTTACATGACTCCTTCCAATCATGGTTGTATGATTTTATTATATCTTGTTTACTACTATCTGCGAGCTATGCCCTATGTTTGATTGTTTTATTATTTGCACAAGCTACGATGAATTCAATTTTCTTGTAACATCCTAAGAGGTGTCCCATGTATGTAACCAGCTCCTTGTTGTATCCTTATTTTTTGTTTTCCTATATGCTTTTAGTAGTTGTTATTATTAGAGTAGGTATTTACCTTATCTCATTTTCACCTAGGTACTTTATTTACGTTTACTGTATTTATCATCACCCACTTATGTCTGTGGATATTTATTTTTATTTATTTAGATATTAGGGGGATATTATCTAGTTTTTAGGTATAGTTATTTACTTGATCTATAGTATTGAATAGTTCTTTCCTTGATCTATGGTATTAACTACATCCTTGATGTCTAGTTCACTCCTAAATCTATGGTCTTGACTAGTTCTTTGATGACCAGTTCTTTCCTTAATTTATGGCTTGATCTATGACCTTAAATGGTTCTTAGATTGTTATTCCTTGGCTATATAAGCAAGGCCCATTCTCATTGTATTTCATTGATCTCCATAATAATATATGATATTGATACTCATTTGTTTGCAAAGGTTTATTTAAAGTTATTATGGTGATTTACTTTCATCTTATTGATCGTGGTGTTTGATTAACATTTGTGTTCTTGGATTGGTACAATATGGTTATCGTTCCTTGATCTCATTCCTTTTATGGTATCAAAGTATGATATTGCTATTGACATCCATATGTAAGTTTTATTTTGCAAATAAATTCTTTGTATATTCATATATTTGGGTTTTCTCGTATTCTATTGATACGTGTGTTTTAATGCAAAATATAGGCTTCCATTGGATCCGGAAGGCAGTAAAAACCTAAGCTAGACAATAAACTTGGCCATTTCTGGAGGTATTCATATGTTTTGTTGTTGTTTTTGTTGCATAGAAATGCACTGGTTTGCCTTGGGATCTGCGCCACCCAGGAAAGAAAACTAGAAATTATTTTTTTGGATTTTGTTGGGTTTGTCGAGATTAGAACTGGGTTTCAGTGAAATCCTTAGCTAATGGTCATATGGTATGGTCATATGAGGGCTTAAATCTTGTGATTCCTAATAGTATGTGCTTAACTCCAACCCCCTTTCATTTTATTTGTATTGTAAAGGCAAGAACATTTTATTCTGTTTAAGTGGAAACTTGAATAAATAATAGAGCATAATATTGAAAAGCTTGTAACTTTTGATCGGTAACTCGGTTGTGAATGTCATTTTTTGCAAAAGTGATTGTTTTTTTATTCTCTTTCCATTATAAATATTTATTTTGAGAATCAAAATATAATTATAAAGTGTCATATTGTAACACACACTCATTATAAAGTGCCAAAATCTGGGGGGGCTCTTGTTGCATTGTTTGGGGGTCTTTTGGCATTACTTGGTTCTTGCATTTATTTTGGTGATTTTTTTAGGATGGTGTATTTATCTACTTCTAAATTAGATCATGGTGATCAATTAACAACAACTAATTACCACACATAGAAACCAATAATGGAAACAATAATTAAGTGGAAAGGATTATGGACTTTAACTTCTTCAGAACAACCAGTGTTCACTTGAGAATATGAGAAATTTTAGTACCAGTGAAAATTTGGTGAGTGTATGGGTTTGATAGGAACTTATGTAAGTGAAAGTATTTTGTTTCATTTGGAAAGTGTGACTCTCCTTTCAAAATATGAGAGAAATTGGAGGATTTATTTAGTAATGGGTTATATGAGAGCCATGCAACTTGAAATTGAGATCACCTCTCTTAATCCTGAAGATTTTCCAATAATAATAGACTATCTTACCAAGTTCAAGAATTTGTTGACACAGTTGAAGAGGAGTGGAAGAGATAAGAAAAATGAAGAGTGTGTTTACTTGATTCTATTCAAGTTGAGAGGACCATTTCAAATATTCTCTTCTACCTTTTTCTCTAGCATGGATGTCTTCGGTGACACATTCAAAATGTCTGACTTAGAAACATATTGTGAAAGAATTACTAGGCAAGAATCCAAATTGTCTCACATTGAGTCTTCTACCTCTCAAAAGGAATTAGTGACATCTAATTCTAAGGGTAAGAGAAAACCAAAAAGTAAAACCAAATCCACCCCTTCTTCATCTCAAAGTGCTCCTAAACCCAAAGAAAACAACTCTAAACCCAAGGAGTCTTCTAAATCCAAGAATAAGTCTAGCCTTTTATGATTATTTTGTGGGGTTATTGGTCATGAAGAACATAGGTTTTATAAGCGAATGCAAGCCTTCAAGAAACAAAAAAACTCTATCTCCACTCCACCTCCTTCTAATCAGCATGACAAAGAACTTAATGTTATTAGAATATCTCAGTCACCACTTGTAGACAGTTGGGTTATAGATTTTTGTGCTTCTCATCACATGACTTCTTCCAAGGAATCTTTTGTTTCTCTAGGTTTGAGTTCTATTTCCAAAATTGAGGTTGGAGATTATTTCTTTCTTTCTGTTAAAGGAAAAGATGATATACAAATTGATGGTGGCAGTATCCAAGATGCGCTATATGTTCCTAACATCACTACAAATTTGCTTTTTGTATATCAAATTTGTCATTCTGGTCAAGGGAAAACAATGACTTTTACACCACATGGGGCAGAAGTATGAAATTTTTTGGAGCCTAATTCACTTGTTGCTCAGGGTATTGTTGATCATAGTTATAGACTATATCACTTTGAGGGTTTTGATTACACTTCCTCTATAGGGAAAATATTGGTTTCTCATCTAGATTCAGAGAGTCAGATTTGGCATGAAAGATTTGAATAACTTAATTACAGATATTTGAAGGAGTTGAGAACTCATGTTATGGTAGATGGTCTTTCTAGATTTTGTAGTATTGAGGGAGTTTGCTCTAGCTGTGCATTAGGGAAATAACACCAAGATCCATTTCCTAAGAATTTTTCCAAGAGAGTTTCTTCACCACTTGAGCTTGTGCATAGTGACTTGATGGTTTTTCCTTCCCCATCTTTTAATGGATCTAAATATGCACTTACATTTATTGATAATTTCTTGAGGCGTATTTGGGTTTATTTTCTCAAGTACAAAAGCGATGTTTTTTCACATTTCAAATTCTTCAAGGATTTTGTAGAGAAATAATCTTCTAGTTGCATAAATAACCTTCATACTAATAATGGGGGGGACTACTTCAGAAATGAGTTTTCTAAGTTTTTGGAAACTCAAGACATTATACACCAACATTTTGTTTCTCATACTCCACAACATAATGGCTTAGTAGAAAGGAAGAATAGAAATTTGAAGGAAATGGCTAACTATATGATGCATTCTAGAGATTTACCTCCTATCTATAGGGCAGAAGCAGTTAATTGTGCTAACTACATTCAGAATCACACACCACACAAAGCACTTGAGTATTTGACTCCAGAGGAAGCTTGGTCCAATACTAAGCCAAATGTCTCATTTTTTCATGTATTTAGGAGTCATGCTTGGGCCTTTGTGCCAAAGAAGAAAAGGAAATCTTTGGATAAGAAGAGAAAACCCTTGATCTTTGTAGGGTATTGTGAGGACATGAGAGCTTATCAAATTTTAGATCATGATATTCATGATGTTATTTTTCAAACCCATGTTCACTTTGATGAGAAATTCACTCCTCATGATTCTTCATCTTCTTCCATGCTTCCTTCTTCTTCTTCATCTCATCTTGAGGATATCCTTTCTTTGAGGAGCTTGATGAGGAGGTTATATATGTCATTGGGGATCGTATTCCTAATGACGTTGTCACTATGCCTAAGTGGGTTCGTATTATAGTTTTTGAGGAAACACCTTTCATACAGGATCTTCCACCCACTAGGCATCATCACACACATTCTACAAGTTCTAGAACTTTTTTATCAGGCAATTTTTGAGGATCTAAAATCCTTTTCAAAGGCTCAAGGGATACCTGAGTGGGATGATGTGATGATAGTTGAGTATTATTATTTGATGAAGAATCATACTTGGGATTTGGTATCTCTTCCTAAAGGAATAAATATGGTTAGGTGTAAGTGGGTATACCAAACCGAATACATGCAGCTGATGGGTCCATTGACAAGTATAAGGTTCATCTTGTTGCAAAGGAGTTTTTCATAATTTGAAGGTATTGATTACTCTGAGACTTTTGAACCCATTTCTAAGATGGATTCTGTATACCTTGTACTTTCTATTGTCTGCATCATAGGGGTGGCCTGCATACCAGATGGACATGTGAAGAGTGTCCTTCTTGCATGGATATTTACAGGAGGAAATATACATGGAATAACCATGCTAAATTTTTTTAGGATTCTTCTCTTATTTTTAGGCTCCAAAGGTCTCTCTACGGTCTCAAACAAGCCTCTTGAGATTGGTATGAGAAGATGGATTCTTTTCTTCTATCTACTAGTTTTGTTCATTGTCACTCTGATCATATAGTGTATCTCTAGCATGTTGGTGAGGATATTGTGATACTTGTCTTGTATGTTGATGATCTGTTACTTACTGGTAGCTCTTCTTCCCACATTCAGAGTATTCAGAGGGCTCTTTCTACATAGTTTGACATGACAGATCTTGGGTTATTGCATTATTTCCTTGGTTTGTACATTTCTCAGAAAGATTCAGGGATTCATTTGATTCAGTAAAAGTACACCCATGATCTTCTTTAGGCACTTTGATATGGCTGATTGTAAGCCAAGTCCATCTCCTTTTCAGTCTGGAGGTTACTCTTACTTCCACATGTACCACACCACTTTGTGATCCTACATTGTATAGGAAGTTGGTTTGGAGTCTCATGTACTTGACCCATACTCACCCTGATATTTCATTTGCAGTAGGGATTATATCTCGGTTTGCACATTCTCCTCATAGTAATCACTGGCAGGCTGCTAAAAGGATTTTGCGCTATTTGCATAGGCACTTCCCACTTTGGCCTACACTACACTAGGGGTTCTACTCAGTTGGTTGGGTATACAGATTCAGATTGGGTAGGTTCTATTGATGACAGCGTTCCACTTATGGCTATCATTTTTTTCTTGGTTCTTCTCTAGTTGCTTGGGCATGTAAAAAGCAACAGGCTATTGCACTTTCATCTTCAGAGGCAGAGTACAGGGCAGTAGTTACAGCGAGTCAGCATATTCTTTGGCTTCGACAGTTATTGAAAGAGTTTGGATTCCCACAAGATTCACCAACTGTACTTTGGTGTGACAACCAAAGTGCAATTCACATTTCTTCACAACCCAGTTGAGCACCAAGTAGACCAAGCATATTGAGATACACATCCACTTCATTCTTCAACACATTCAGGATGGAGTTCTTTGCTTGGAGTACATTTCAACTCAGCAGCAGGTTGCAAACATCTTTACGAAGCCTTTTGCATCACCTCGCTACCTTGAGTTGCGTGGAATGCTTGGGGTTTCAGAAGTTGTTCTTAGGGGGTGTTCGTGAGAACATATTCCTTCTTCTTCTTCTTTCTCTTTCCTTCTAGCAGGATTCTTTCCTTCTTTTGGTTCAAGATTTCTTCATGGATATATTGTACATGAGTACCTCATTAGGCCTAGTTGTCGGGACTCATACTGTAGACATGCCACTTCTATTTTGGCCCCTAGCTTCACTTGAGGGGGGGGGGGTGTTAGAGTAGGTATTTACCTTAGCTCATGTTCACCTAGGTACTTTATTTACCTTTATTGTATTTATCCTCACCCACTTATGTGTGTGGATATTTCTTTTTATTTATTTAGATATTAGGGGATATTATCTAGTTGTTAGGTATAGTTATTTCCTTGATCTATGATATTGACTAGATCCTTGATGTCTAGTTCTCTCTTAAATCTATGGTCTTGACTAGTTATTTGATGACTAGTTATTTCCATTGATTTATGGCTTGATCTACGACCTTGATTGGTTCTTAGATTGTTATTCCTTTCCTATATAAGCAAGGACCATTCTCATTGTATTTCATTGAGTTCCATAATAATATATGATATTGCTGCTCATTTGTTTATAAAGGTTTATGTAAAGTTATTCTAGAGAATTGATTTCATCTTATTGATCGTGGTGTTTGATTAGCATCTGTGTTCTTAGCTTGGTACGATCTGGTTATCGTTCCTTTTAGTTATTTCCATCAATGCATTTTTTAGCTTACTTCACTAATAGTTTTATGATTTAAAAATCACCACATTATATGATTAGTTAGCGCCATGATAACTAATATGCGTATATCCTTGTTCCAAATGTAGGACATGTACCACTATATAATGTATTGATATCAGTGGTAAAAAGTTCCTCAAAAGAAGGATAAAAATGTATAATTTGTTTTTCATCTCAGGCACTCTAAATAAGTGGTGCAAGACATGGGATGAACCTTGTTATCCTCCCAATAGTGATTTGGTAATAGTTATTTGATCCACACACGCCAGAGGAATATGATAGAGCTCAGTGAATAAATAAGGTTCAGCACATAAACTTATCCATAAAACTTAGCCTAGCGAGCCACCCATTGTAGATAGAAAATCAAGGCACTAATGTCCCTGTAGGGAACTCTTGTCATGGAAGGGGGCGAGATAATTACTGGGAAGTTTTTAGTACTTGCAAAGTAATAGTCTTACGACCACATGGAAGTAGTTGCACAATGAGTGTTCAAATTAAAATTATTTACTATTAGGAACTAAAGTCGGTGGCATGTCACAAATCACTAACTTAGGAACCTAAAAAGGAACCAATTATGGGAGTGAAACTTAAGGCATATGCAAGAAATTGATATGCATGGAACAATGTGTTACCCGATGGAAACTTAAAAATTGGGTTTGTGATCAAATACAATGGAACTTATCTATGTGGAAGCGTTAATGACCAGTCGGAAATGTAGACACCCAAATTTAGTATCAATAGGCTCAATTTCCCAAGTGTGTATCTTTCACCATGGTCATATCTAAACCCATTTTAATTTAAATAATTTATTTTGTCCCCATCTATTAGCCTAACACTTTTAATTTATAATTAATCTTCATTAATTACCTCAATTAGTCTCCACTAGCTAATTACCTTTTATTGGCTTTCTTTTTAGGATGCTTTTATCCCTAACCACCAAAATCCACATCCCTAGGCATTTTTTCTAGATTTTATCTAACACATATTTATATCCTATCTACTCCATGACACTTCCCTAGGACAATCCTTACCCGTACCTACTTTCTTTAAAGCACTTATCCCAGTCTCTAAATACCCTGATATCTCGAGTAAATTAGTTATTTTACACATCTAAGGTAATGGTTTCCTGCAGCCGGTGATGACCCAGCTGGGTCACTGTCGACCCTATAAAATTATATCCATCCCCTCTTCCCGAGGTAATACATGTGAATATCTGATATTTCTTACAACTTGCAAAATTTATCTCATCGTACCTAAGCATCCTTGTAATAGTTACATACCTCTTGGATCTCCTTTTAATGTGCTTGCATCACTCGTGAACATCCTTCATGAGATTACCATGGTTTTGTGTTGTTTTATTTAGTTATCAGTCATATTATCATTGTCTTGTTTGCATCTAACATTTTGCAAGACCAGATCATCTCCACAGACCTCGTTTTGGTCTGTCCTTTTCATCCCTCATACATGAAAGGTTGACTTTTTTTAGTCCATCCACTCTTGGCTTAACTCATTCTAGCTCAGGTCATCGTCAACCCTATGTCAGGTCACCGTCGATTGCTCTGGTAGCCATCTTCATTTATACCTTTATCTTCTACACTCCTCATAACCTTGTTATTTTGTTGCAATATTCGCACCTAGTTGTTAGAGTCTCCCTGTCATCACTTTGTTTCTCAGTATTCATCCTATCAGTCCCCTCAATCGATCATCTGCCCCTACCCAGTTTTCATCTGACCTAGCCTTTGTTTATGGTATCCATAACTTAGATCCATTGTTTACCTCACACCATTCTATTTCTATCAATCTCAGATCTTCTCTGACAGGTACCTTCCAGTAAGCACAGAGCCTTAGCATCCTCAGGTTATGCACTCAGAATATCCATATCTACATTTACAATTGTTGTTCCATCCATCTGTCATCCAGTATCGCTATCGAATGGACCTTTGTAGCAATCTTGGTCATGCCATCGACCCTTCCAAGTAAACTTTATTTTATGTCAATTTAGATCATATTTGTATGTTCCTTACATTTCTACATTTTTTAGTCTTTGTATGCCTCAGATTCTACATATTATCATGTTTTTTTATCATTGTCTTTTATCCTATTTTTATCAAACACAGAGGTTGACATTTGCCAAGGAAGTAAACGACTTCTTGGAGCCGACTTCATTAGGAACAACCCTTAACATATCATCTAAGTAATCCATTTTATCTCTTATTTAGTGTCTTATGATGTGCGGGTCATCAAGCTTTACAATAAGGATCCATTATCTACTTTGCGCTCAACCTATTTACATCTATCATACTTTGAGGTACCTTAAACCCTTGCATTTTGGAGTTATTTAATTTTATTTAGTACTAGCTCATTAACTTGGAACAAGAAAGAAAAAATTAGGATCAAAATTCTTGACACACCCGGTGGGATGACCCTTTTAGGTGATTCCTTGTGTTTTCTTGTTATTTTATGTATTTCTTCCATCTTTCTACTAACACTGTAGGGAAAAGCTTTGACTTTTTGCTTGTTTGTGTTGTGCTTGATTGCTCAGATCACTCTTCACTTGTGTCTTCTTAGAGATTAGATAAAAAGGAAAATATTTCTCTAGATATTCTTCTTTTTTATCTTATTTTCTCCTTTTTGCATCACATTTTTGCTTTCCTATGTGTTTGTCCACATAAAAATTTTGCATTTTGGATTTGGCATTAAAAAATAACCCTTTTGGCATCCTTTCTTGTTCAACATAGTTTAAGTACATGCTAATTGGTTACATCTCACATTCTATCACACACACAAAAATTCACACATAAATCTACACATCTGGACATCTTCCTACAAGGTGGAATTATTAGGATTTCATCACCCAACAAGAAGCCACCGTGGTGTTTTGACCGCGTTAGAAATCCTACATAGACTCGGGCTTCACGTACCTCTGGGTATATCGAGGACTCCCCAACCAAAACTACCTAAAACTAACCTTAGAATGTTGTATCCTAGGTACCCTTGTTATCCACCTTTTATTTTTCTCATATCTTCTAATTAATCATGTTAATAAAAATGTCACTGCTTGATTCGTTTGTTAATAAATTTCAAAAACAAATCTTTTCTTATTTCATGCCTATTACCACCTCTTCGAGACCATATAATGCAGAACTATAACATATCTAATGATACTTCCTCCTCCAATGATCTTGAGATTCCACATTGGATCTCTCAACCTTGTAAAGACCATGTCATTCAAATAGACCCCCCTTCAGAAAACAATTATCCTATCTCTCATCAGTCTATTTCCCCTCAACCAGTCACAGCACCATTTCCTACTCTTTTACAAACTCTCGGGCCTCCTTGGGCCACTTTTGATCCTCATAGTAATAAATCGTCATGGTTTGATCCTGATTTAATTTGCACTTATCATCGTACGCGATGGTCATGACACTAAGCATTGTAAGGCCCTCCAAAATATCATATGTGATCTTATTGAGGATGATGATTCCATCATACAAGGGGATCTTGCTTATCCATTCACCACAACCAATCCAATTCCTATTTCTACATCTTCATCCATCAAGTTTCCTCCTTCATCCACATCATCCCTTATCATCTCTCTCCCACAAAATCATTCCTCCCAAAGAGGGTCCTCCCTTTTTCATGGATATTTTTTTCCTTTCCAATCACCCATATGACCCCCAACCATCTATCCAATCCAAATCCAAGGTTATCATCGATATTCCTTCTAACGATCCCATCCAATCTCCTTCAACATCCACTAGCTCATCCATATTTAAGTGACCCAATGTGATATAGTCTCTTTCGCTGAGGAAGCATCTCCCCCTTATTATTGAACCTCTTGCATATTTTTCCTCATCCATACATATTATCCACATCAATTCATCCCCCTATCCATCCAACGAATCTCTTGATGCTAGGGAATTTCATTCTAGGATTGGTCTGCTTGCGGATTAATTCCTTTTCATCATTGACATTATCTTATTTACCTCATCCAATCCTATCAAATCCATCTCATCCGATCTCATCCAGTTTATTGTCTCATCTTAGCAAGCCAATATATCTATCATCTGACCTCATCCTCAGTCCACCTTTATGGCCATATTTGTGCCTCTTTTGCGGCACCATATATTCCATCCTAAGTCCACCTTTGTGGCCATGTTTATGCCTCTTTTAGGGCATTGTATTCTCATCCTAAGTCCACCTTTGTGGCCATATTTTTCTCCTTCTAGAAGGCAACATATCTTCATCCTAAGCTTAATTTTGTGGCCATTTTATCATTTCCTAATACACATATTTCTCACTTCCTCATTTCCTAGGTGTTACACATATTTTATGATTTTTTATCCAACTCATCACATCAAATATTATTTAAATAAATATCATCAAAAGTCCACCTTTGTGGCCATATTTGTGCCTCTTTTGGGACACCTTTTTTTCATCAAAGTCCACCTTTGTGTCATAATTTGTGCCTCTTTTGGGGCTGTATTTTTTCATCAAAGTCCACCTTTGTGGCCATATTTGTGCCTCTTTTAGGGAACCATATTTTCATCAATATCCACCTTTGTGGCCATATTTGTGCCTCGTTTGGGGTACCATATTTCCATCAAAGTCCATCTTTGTGGCCATATTTGTGCCTCTTTTGGGGGAACCATATTTTTCATCCTAAGTCCACCTTTTTGGCCATATTTTTCCCTTATTTAGGGCACCATATTTTATCATCCTAAGTACACTCTTGTGGCCATCTCTTTATCTCATTAGAGACACGTATCTCTATTGCTTCCTTGAAGGTATCGCATAGATTTTATCTTCGCACATCTATCCCATCACAAATTCAATGTCGACGACCTCGTCGTTTAGAATATTACTAATCTATAAAGGAACCAACGTGGAATTATTTCCCCCAAATAGATTGGTCCATACATTATCATACATAAGAATGGGTCAGGAGCCTATCGTTTGGACTCCCTTGATGGTAAACCAGAAGTGGAACCACTTAACGCATTGCATTTGCAACCATTCTATTGTTAGCATGTCTACTAGTGAGAACTTACTCATATCCTTAGATCCTTCCTCCATCATTAGTCTCTTCCATCTATCATTTTAATGATTTGGTAACTATGTGTTCTATCATTACTTTCCTCAGCATGACCTTAAATATGGGCACCATGGATCTGTCCATAGAATTTTCCTTATGGATAGGTTCTCCCTTCTTAGTGAGAACTCCACGGTCATTACATCCATCTCCCTCTTATATACCTATTGGAATCACACTAAAGGTGGAATGGTGTCTCTTCTAGGTTCATTATCCCCTCCTAAGTGGTCTATCTAACTATTACCAACTCTTCCCCATGTTAAAATAAAAATTCATGGATGCTCTTATCAAAAATCAAAGTTATTAAAAACAAATTGATCCCTCGAAGGAAATTTTTTCATGTCGAAAAAAATCAAAAGAAATCAAAATCAATATACCAATCCCTTAAAGGATGGATATCATGTATAAAGTATACCATACACTGGAAATATTTCTACTCTTTTGTATCATGGCATGGAAGGCTTCCTACATTGATCAACCTTAGATTCTATTAGCATCCATCGAAGGCTTCCCGCATTGATCGGTTTTCTCTCTTTCCCCTTCCCAGAGCTGGGAATTAGATTTTAGGAACACCACTTATAGAGAACCATCTTTCCACGTACAAGTTATATCACAAACCCCTTTATTGTGTTGACATTAGGTTTATGATTTCATTCCATACATGTTTCCTCATGATCTATGATATAGATAAATACCATTGGTTATGTGTTAACAACTATTTTGGTCACATGTGCCTTGTGTTACTTTGATCCCCTTGTTGTTTACCTCCAATGCGATTGGTGGCATTATTTACCCATGTGATCTTGTATATGATGTGGTATCATTCATACCATTTGGTCATGTGTAGTTTGATCAATATCTATTATCTCATCTCACATATTTTCTCATCTATCATCCAATTACACCTTATCTATCTCATCAAATCTTATCCAATGTACCACATCTTAAGTCGACTCTTATGGTCATCTTTGTGTTCCCATTCAGGGCATCATATCACGCATTTTTATTATCTTGAATTTTGTAAAATATTTGTTCTCTTTTTCTAGGGAAACATTTCATAATTTCATCTTATCTCAAGTCTACCTTTGTGGCCATATTTATTCCCCGTTAGGGCATTTTATATCAAAATTTCTTATTTTTTCTTTTTTGGGATTTTTTTGTGTCCTTTGTTGGGGGTACCATATTATCATACATATCTCATCTCAAGTCCACTTTTGTGGCCATATTTTTGTTCCATCTTGGGACACCATCATATTTATATAGTTTTCCTCCTTGGCCATTATTGTACCCTTTATTGGGGTTCCATTATTTCCTTCCTCATCCGTTTTGTGCTCTTTTGCTAGGGCACCATTTCATCATCTCATCTTATCTCAAGTCCACTTTTTTGGTCACATGTATCTCCCCTTGGAGAATTTATATCATAAATATTTCATATGTTTCCCTTTTGTCCATATTTATGTCCTTTGCTAGGGCACCATTATTTTCATCATCATCCCCGTCTTGTTTGAATGCATACCTTTTCACCCGATTCCTCATGTGTGAAGGATTTCACATTATTTCCACATTTGGTTGTGCATAGTTTGATGTTTTCCTATGACCCATTAGTACTTAAGCCTCACATCTATTTAATAGGTTTCCCATTGGATTGCATCCATTTTACAGTGATTTTTTTCCCACTCATTAGTCCATAAAGCATTTCCACCATCTCCATTGAGACCATGCTTTTTTCCCTACCGACGTGATATCAGAATCACTTCCATAGGTTCTATTGTTGTTTAAATCCTACTCGTTTGGGGGAATATTACCTCACATTATCATTTTACCCATCTTTCGTCTCCCACCCACCCTTCAACATATACCTCTTTCAACCTCATCATCAATTTCCCTTTGCATTATTGATCCCTCCTTTGAGGGGGAGCTCATCATCAACCTTCCGTTAGTATTGATCCTAATCTTTATCTATCATCATTTTTTTCTCATGGCTTGCCCAACAAAATCCATGTGAAAAAAGTGGAAAATGTAGACACCAAAAATTTGTATTGATACCCTTGATTGCCCACATGCACATCTTTCGCCATGGTCCTATCTATACCCATTTTAATTTAATTCATTTCTTTTATTCCCATCTATTAGCCTTACACTTTTAATTCGTAATTAATCTTCATTAAATACCTTAATTAATCTCCATTAGCTAATTATCTTTAATTATCTTTCTTTTTAGGATGCTTTTATCCTTAACCACCTAAATTCA
Organism: Taxus chinensis; assembly: GCA_019776745.2. Lineage (NCBI taxonomy): Eukaryota > Viridiplantae > Streptophyta > Pinopsida > Cupressales > Taxaceae > Taxus > Taxus chinensis. The sequence continues at coordinate 595,159,003 of CM034154.1, read as the reverse complement.
CATCCCTACGCTTTTTCTAGCTTTTATCTAACCCATCTTTATCTCCTACCTACTCATGACACTTACCTAGGAAACACTTATCCTAATCATTAAAATCTTGATATATCAAATAAATCAATCGTTCACCACTCTAAGGACTAGTTGCTGGTAGTCACTGACGACCCAGTCAGGTCACCATCAACCCTATAAAATTACATTCACCCCCTCTTCCTAACGCATGCATGCAAATATCTGAGCTTTCTTGCAACTTGTGAACTTTTTCTTGTGCCTGAGAATCCCTACAACATTTACAAACCTCTTGGATCTCCTTCTAACTTACTTTCATCACTCATGAACATCCTTCATGATATTACCATCATTTTTTGTTATTTTATTCAATTATTATCATATTATCATTGTCTTGTTTACATCTAACATTTTACAAGACTAGATCATCTCCATAGACCTAGTTTTGGTCATCCTTACCATCCCTCATACTTGCAGGTTTCTTTTTTAAGCCCATAAAATCTCAACTTAACTTAGTCTAGCTCATGTCATCATCGACCTTGTTAGGTTTCAGCCGCTTTGGCATTCATCTACCTTTGTGCCTCTATTTTCTAGATCCTCAAATCCACGTTACTTTGTTTCAATGTTCACCCAGTTATCAGATCTCCTTGTCATCACTTTGTTTCTTAGATTCATCATTTCATTCCCCCAATCACTTTCACCCCTACCCAGTTTCTGTTGACTAGACCTCTATTTGTGGTATCCACCACTTAGGTCCATGTTTCCTCAAACCATTCTATTTATGTTAATTTCAGATATTCTCTGTAGGTGCCTACCAATCAACACAGATCCCCAACATACTCAGGTTTCCACTCAGAATATCCAGATCTACAGTTACAGTTGTTGTTCCATCCATCTGCCTCCGGTCACCATCAACTGGACCTTTGTCGTTTGGGTCACCGTCGACCCTGCCAGGTAAACTTTATTTTATGATAATATTAATCAAATTTGTATGTGCCATACATTTCTAAATTTTCAATTTATGTGTGCCTCAGATTCTGCATATTATCCTATTTGTTATTATTGCTTTTATCATATCTTATCAAACATGGGGGTTAACATCTATAAGGAAATTAACACTTCTTATAATGGAATTCTTTGGGAATCCCCCACATAAACCATCTAATCCATTTTATCTCTTAGTTATCCTTGTTATGTAGGTTCATCAAATTTGTAGCGAGGATCCATCATCTACTTTGTGCTCATCCATCTGCATCCATCATACTTCAAGGTACCCTAAACCCTTGCATTTTAAAGTTATTTTATTTTCTTTAGTACTAGCTCATTAACTTGAATAGGAACAATAAATTTGGATCAACATGAAAATCCTATGAGCTATCCCAATACTCTTTCCCTTAATGATGATAGGATCCATAAGTATGAATTTTAGCATCGGGAATCTCAAATATTTAGTTTTGGCAACAAGACACCTAAATCCTTCGTATTATTTCAACAAAATCCTAAGAAACAAGTCTACAAGAAAGAACAAATTTCTATTTTTTTTTCTTTCATAATTTTAGGTGTACTCTAACCCCTTGGTTTATCTTTTTGTAATACATATTTCCAATTTTACATATTGTTCAAGTTAAAGTTTAATTGCATTTACCTAGCACATTGTCTACACTTGTTTATTTTACAGATTCTATCCTACTCCAACAAAGGCAAAAGAACACATGGAACATTGAAGAAAATACCAAGCACACTCCGACAAAGAAGATATTCCAAGGAACTACACGCACACATCATTATCAATCCTAACATGCAAAGGTCACCCCTAGGATCTGTATCCTTCCCTTTTGAATTCCACAATACATATTTTGCACTATTCCACTCAGCAAACTACAACACTCATTTGACATGTTACTAGGCACAATATTCTTTCAACTCCCCAAGGTATGATTTCTTTCTACTTTATGTTATTAAATCCTTATTCACTAGCATAAGTGTGGGAAAATATAGTCAATAAATCATGCACTTACTATGTACATCTAGCCTATAAATACTTCATTTATATTCATGTTTCCTAAGCAAGATAATTACTCGTTAACACCCCTTTACTTTTTTTGACATTACTTTTATCCTTTTCATCTTTATTGCTTATTTTTTCTAACTTGTAAATTAAAATTTTACATACAAAGTGACATCATTTTCAGTTATGATTCCACTATTTTGTCTTTTTGGCACCATGTATAGAACTACCCATTAGGGACAAGAACGCCCAAGTACTAGTATCCCCTCTAGCATCTTTTTCCCTCTCTTTTTTCTAATTTTGTGGATGTTACTTATTTCTTATCTTTTTTTATCACCCTTAGCCACCCTTTCACTTGTTAAATTAAGTGAAAGAATCATATATATGCATTTCATTTAACCTCATCTGGGGACAAGAATTTCAAGAGGAACATGCTATTATAAGGATCCAATATTTTCTATCTACTACATCAAGGACTACATTTTAGGAATGCATACTTCATTGCATATGAGGGTTTATTCTACATTCCATACCAAAAATTCTGCATTGGGCTATAAAGTATAGTTGTAGCCTATTATACTTTGTGCGACAGGTACTAGGGAATCCTAGCTCAAGGGAAACTATTCTAGTCACACACATAATAGAACTACTTTGATTTTGACTTGTAGTGTAACACTTTGTGACAGCCAAATGGAGGTGACTGTCGAGATTAGTCTAAATCAGGCATATGCATTTTTTTCATCTAATGTGCACTTGAGTATTGTGCAAGTACCTAGGGTTTGTTTTACAGGTACATGTGTTATAGAGCAGAAGTGCAAGAAACTAAATGTGACCAATAATGAATGATAAGTGACATAGAAAGAATCAGAATCAAAGCTATTCTGGAGACACTAGTGCCCAAAACAAACTCTAGCACCTAGATGGCCCTGTCCCATTCCAAACGCTCCTATCCATGAGATTGTCACATTCTAGAATTAGAGATAAATGATAAATCTTATATAATATAGAATCTACCTTTCCAGCCTATTCATCACTCCAGACCTACAGTTACAAGCTAAGTCATTCTATAAACCATATCTATCACTCTTGCTTTCATTTATTTAGTTATATATTTATTTAATATTATTATATTTATTTGATTAGTAGTGTCCTTATAGTAGATTTAAATTTCATTAAATCAAGAGTCGGAACTAGAGGGAAACCTTGAAAAATGTATTAAAAAACCCCAAAAGTCTTAAATCACACGTCATTGATGGAGATATAAATAAAGGTATTTGAATTAACAGAGAGACAATGCTTATAAAGGTAGGTACATAACCAAGTGCTTTGAGAATGGCCAAAATGAAGTGCCACATTATCATGTCATAAGTTTTCTCAAAATAAATTTTAACTAATAGGGGTTTTCAGTGACCATTCAACCTATTTCATTCCTTACCAAACTACAATAATACTATCCAAAATCTATCTTCTTCTTATAAACTATGTTTTCTATGAAATGCAAGTAAAAAGTTGTGAATGTATAAAACCATGGATTTGGAAATAATTTTATATGATACATTAATTAACATAATCAAATACCAATTATAAATGAGATCTGGATACCCTAAATTGTGAATGAATTTGATATTCCCTTGTTTGATGAACTGACCAAGTCAACTAAGGAATGAAAGGCTTCCAAATAGACCTGAAAAAGTTCATTGCGAACCAAATCACGAAGGTTTTCATAAAATTCGCAAGATAATCCATCGTTCCCTAGGGTATTGTCATTATCCATTTATTATACTATCTCATAAAGATTCATGACGGTTAACATTTTATCGAAAGGATTCCTTTGTGATTAAGATATCTTACAAGATAAAAAACTATGTAGTAACCAAGAACCACTTGTTTCTTAAGAGAAATATTTCAAGCTTTGAAAACTTGTTATTAATGGTGAAAAAAATCATGTACCATCTCTAACACTTGAAACAGACAAATTGAGTCTTCCCAAATGAATTTTATTTTTTAGTGTGCATGTTCAGAATTGAGAGAGTGAAATAATTCCTTAGAAACTTGATCATCCAACTTGAGCCAATGCAATCTAGCTTTGATATGAAATCCTATGGCATTGTAAGAATTAGCAATTTGGATGCGCTACATAAGATTCACCATCTATCATTGCCAAGGTTAGTTAAATGGATTTTATTCCAAAGTGTCTAAGGAGTGACTTAGCTTAATGGTGGTGGTAGATTATGAGTTGCATTGAATTTGGTCTAGTTACCATCTGAAGGTGTATAAAAAACATATCAACTACCAAATATCATATGACCACCATGTAATCCATCTTATTATTCCATTTGGTTGTGCCATTAGGCACCATACCCTCTTAATGTGGTGAAGGGGGGGCCCGTCATGTAAAAGAACATTATTGAGATAAAATCACACAATGTGAGCATGTGACTTCCAAATGTTCCATTCGAGCCTAAAGCAGATAGGAAAGTGGTCCAAAATGGCCATGTCTCTAAATACTTCCACTAATAACTGAAAGCCACCAATGAAGGGAAAAAAGGTTGCACTAATAAAATAAAATGATTAAGTCACATGAATACATGATAAAATCCTTCATAGAAATTAAACCAAGTTTTCCAAATGAAAAAATCTAAATGACGAGAAACATTGGGATCATAAAACCCAAATTTATTGTCCATATACATCCATACTTTTTTTTCACCTATAATCCATCACATGGGTATATTGTCAATATTATCAATAGCTATCTCAACCATATTAAATTTTCCACACAACTAATGAGAATTAGGGATCTCATCACTAATCCATTACCAGAGCGTCATCTATTCAACTATGTCATTGGATTCACAAAAATTAATTACTCCAAATAAGGGATTATTAATGTTGAATAACACCCACAGGACATGATTTTTTGAATCTCATCTATGAGTAATATAATGAGATCACCATTTAAGGGTGATAAATTTCATTCCTTTGTGATTAGAATCATGATTACTAGTCAAATCTAAACTATCTATCCAAATAGATTTTAAGATCACGGATAACAAACAATTTGCCACCTTAAATTCTTCCTAAAAAAGTGTGTCCATTTATACACACCTCTTCCTAAAGTCTCACATAGTGTACTTGCAAGTGGAGTCTGTTAAATTCCTAATATTCTAGGAGAAACAACTCTTTAAAAATGAGCATCTGGTGACATATCCTCTAAATTTAGGCCCAAAATGGCATCATAAATTTTCTATAAATATAATTGTTAGTTATAAGGAAAAAAATAAGTAGAATATGCTTTATTTATGGTATAAGGTAAAAAATTACATTTCTCAAGGTGATGAGGAGGGATCCAAGAGCATTTTTATCCTATTTTATGGGAAAAATTTGGAAGAAGAAACCTAGAAGGAAACTCACTCTTATTTTGTAAAATAGTTTGAAAACCTATAACTCTAGAAAAACCTTAGAAAGAGGAGAAGGCTGCAGTGTAATGGTGAGAATATTTGTCTGAGAATGTGTTGGTATTTTAGTATATTTTATAATTTTGTCTTATTGTGTGAAACAAATCAATAAAAATCATAAATTATAGGGTTTAATGATACTTACATAGATGATGATGAAAGGTAACAGATCCAAATGGGTGCAAGAAGTTCCTGTTCTAGAGAACTGAAAACTTGCACACACATAGACAAATTTGAAAAGAAAGATATTAGATAATAATGATGAAAGTTTCTTGGCAAAGGCTAATCCTAGGAACCAAAGGGTTTCCTTTAATAGGTGTCAACTTACTTTTAGAAAATTAAGATAATGATAAGGATAATATTACAAATAATATCAGATGATATAAATAATAAAATTTGAATGTGTAATGTTTGTATACTGAGATTCAATCAATGTCTTCGATGATAGGTTGGGGAGGGTTGAAAATGTTGTCCCAATAGAGATTGGATTAATCAATGTGTTCGAGGAGAATGTCCAACTGATCAGTGATGTCATTTGGGTTAAGTGTGAGGATGATGATGCATAATCTTAACTTGTAGTCAATATCAAATTATTTCCACACAAATGGTTGATGCACAATGGCAAGTTTGAAAATAGTGTTAGGCTCGTAAGTTTCTCCTGGAAGGGTCATATGATAGAAATAAAATCTTGCAAGCCAAGGAAATATTATCCATAATTATTAAATATTGAGAACATATATCAAAATATGTCAAATATACAAAATAGGATTCTCAAATAGGGATCAACATCGATCCTACAGATCATTGTAAATTGAGTAGATCGATACCGATTACTATGCGCATAATTGCATATTTCTAACAAGAATGATTTTCTAGAGAGAATGATAAAGTGAGAACATTCAAGACTTAGATAACAAGATAGGGGAATCAATATCAAGATCTGATATGAAAAAAAAAGGTTTTACAAATTTAAAATAGTACATTGGTCATGGAAATAGCTTAAATTATCGGTTGATGAAGATGATTACTCCAAAAGGAAAATACGACAACAAGATGTTATGACCACTGAAACGTGTGATGCACAAGTTTGAGAACTTGAGCTTGTTTCCTGTAAATTTTGTAGTTGGATGTCAAAATTGATTTTAGAATCCTTGGGTAGAGGCTTGAGTTTGATTTTTATAGGATCAATGTCATTTCAATGGATCTCCACCAAACTACACCAATCAATGCCGATTGCGGAGAGACTACACTAATTTATGTTTATTTCAAGTAGAATAGTTGAATTTGGTTTCAACAATTTCATTTTATGAGGTTTTTTGGATTCTATGATGGTCTAGGGTTGTTTTAATCTCGTGGGGAGTTTTTTGGGAGTTAGATTGTTTTAGGTTTATCTTGTTTTTATTTATTTATGTTTGTTTTGTGGTTACAGGTGGTTGTGAGTAGTAAAATAGTTCATGTAAGTCAGTAAAATAGGTAAAATGACAGTGTGGCATTATGAAGGGGTGTCCTAGGGTGTGTACACACGTGTAGGAATTATGGTGACCAAATTTTGGTGACTACTATTGGCATGTAAAATTTCCACTCATTTTACTTTACAATCACCCAAATTGTTTTGTCATCTTTTCAGTCAACTAAGTCAAAATCGCCAAATTTCCTATTTTCAAAGATCAACTTCTAGGAAAGGTTTCAAGATATTCATATCATTTCAGGATCCCAAATTGCATTAAATAGAAATTTTTCTAATTTTCCTCCTTGAAAATATGGTTTAGAAGATATTCTGTGATATTAGGAATAGTCTTGGGAAATATTTCTCTCCAGGAATCGTTTTGAGGAAAATGAGTTTGTGAACATTAAAGAAGGGTCAAATTTTGGGTAAGGATTTAGGAATTCCAAGTGGTGTTGGGAACTCAAATCATAGTCATCATAAATATTACATGGTATATTACACGATGCAATATGTAAGAAAATGATTTGGGAAAATAAAAAGAGGAAGCCTTGCTAACACTAAAGCACAATGGTCTTTCCAGACAAGGAAATTGCACTGAAGGTTTCAAGAAACTTAAGTGGAGTTAGGAGCATAAAAAATGGCTAAGTTGAATAAAATTTAACCCCTCTTGATGACCCAAGTGATATTTTGGTTCATGTTTGTCTTAAACTCGTGTAACAATGTAGCTCACTAGTGCACCTTTCTAGGAAAAAGTGGTAAGTTGACTAAAAATTCATGAATCAATAATTTTTGACATTTCTAAATGCTCTCATTGGATTATTTGTCATGTTTCTAGTGAAAATCATAAATTATTTATTGGAATTGTTACATTAGTACCCCGCGACAAAAAGTACACTCTACAATCTAATACTTTGTTGACATGATGATGTCATCAAGTGAGTTTGGCACATTTTGAGAGCTTGGAGACCTTTTGGAGGTAAAAAGAACTTTTGATTCTCCACTTTGAAATTATATCTTCAAAAGTGCACCTCAATCTCATTGGTTGATCAAAATAGGCAAAAAGTAATGAGAAAAAAGGAAAAATGGAGAGATTTATACCATATGGGTCCCACTACATCTACCCTAGGAAAACTTTGGATAAACTAGGTGAACTTTAGAGGTGAAATTAAGCCCAAAGCCTACACCCTATTCTAATGGATGTTAATTTTGAAGGTGGAGTTTGCAAATTTGGTGGAACTTTCACTTTGCATTTACAAAGTCAAATATCCACCTTCATGTGTATAACCCATTCAAATATTCCCTCCGAAATATAAAAACACATAAAATATCAAGTGTAGCATGTGAAACCACCTAAAATTTTACTTTTTTCAACTCTCATGCCCACCAAAACCACCTTTGTGCCCTATCTTGCCCAAAACTTGTTTTGATTGTATCTCTTGATTCCTTAGTCAAATCCAACCCAAATTTTAACCACTTAATCCTATCCAAATCACCTTTACATTGATACCAAGAAAATTGAATATTTTGGGGTATTTTTTGCATGATATCTTCAAGGTTTCCATTTTCTCAAGGTTTTTTAAGAAAACCACTCAAATTTGATTTAGTCACTGTGTAAAAACTACATGGAGGAAGCTTCTAAAACTTTACCAACAATATCCCATCACCCAAAAATCCGTTTTAAACTATCATTCACATGATATGATGAATAAATGCACGAGTTGTGAGTGAAACCACCTTTTACCTCCAAAACCATTAAGAAACCCCCTTCACACTAGAAATTGTTTCACCATTTTTTCCCAAACCATGTGAGAGATAGTAACCAAATTCGGAGCATTGTTTCCCCTCATCCATACCTCTCCAAAAATTATAAAACTAATCCATTTTGATGATAATTTATCATATTATGAAGGAATTAAATTGTTTTTAATACTCCATTATAACCAATTTTTAATCTTGTTTCCCAGTCAGAATTGTTGTCCCATTTATCGTTATTTTTGATGAGGGATTTTCACCATTTTTAGGGCATCTCTTCATATTAGAAATAAATTTGTATAGAATTAAGTCTCTCTTGATTTGGATTTATTTTCCCCTTGAAATGACCTAAACAATAATATAGCTATGATAACCATTAAAATCCATTCAAAATATTAAATTTTTGTAAACCATCTTGGAGTCCCATTTCATTTTCCACATTGAATTCCATCATCATTCTCAGTCCTATGGAACTAAAAATTCCACAATGAATTTCAATTACTCTCGATACAAGCCCATTTTAGTCTTGGTTTTCTAAATACCCAAACATTGGGATACAACACCATGGACTACATGGAACTTGATGATCTGATGTGGAGGATGGAATAAGGAACTAACTTTGTTCTAGATGACAAGATATTCCATAGTGGACTTTATCGATTCACTGGGTTCATCTTAAAAATTTAGGACACTAATTTCATCCTTGTCTATTCTAAGAACTATAAAGATGAAATATAGAATATTATTATGGACAATGACTACATCATTTCCATATTGTCTCTTGAAGGGATATCGATAAGTCTTTATATCCAAAGACCTAATAATGTAGTAATCCTAAGAAAATAGGATGCATTGAAAAATTGGGACAAGAAATAGGTATGACAACAAGGAATAACAATAGGAAACTAGATGACAATTCCTCACAAACTTTCTCATCTACCAAATCCTCTCTCTTACTTCAATTTCATTGAAGACATCTCTAATTGCATTGTTCTACTCATCTGAATCATGGGAGAAGTGTTGACTAAGTATTTTCATCCATGTATTTCCTAATTCATGTTGATATTCAACGAGTGAATCCAAATATATATTGGAATTAGATTATCAGTGATAATTTTGCATTCTTAGTTGATCTACCTTGAAAAGAAAAAGAAATCCACCATGACTTACTATTTAGTATATCTCATCACAACTTTGTAAAAGTAGTATGGGATAACTACAGAGAGAAATCTCTTGAAGGACACACCAGTATACCAAATCTACCCATAGTTCACATTAAAGGAGTAAAAGAGATATTACGCTAGAGTAAACAACATATTTTTAATGTATGTAATCTAGAAATTAGAGGGTGATATCAAATACATGTTTCCAGAAGAATTATACATCCTAATAAATAAGTATGTGATCTACATCTCACAGTTTAAGACATTCTCCCCCATTCATGTTGGGGGATTTGATGAAGCTCCACTAAGGATTTTGTAGTATCTGAGTAACAAATTAGTACTCATTGAGCAATGTAGACAATTGTCTAAAGTTTACATTAAATGACATGAAAAAAGAGAGGAAAGGAATGACATTCCCAATTCAACTGGGAATTTACTCTTGTAGAAACTCAGCATATGTGGGTAATATAGAAGATTATATGGTATCCTTCAAGTTGTAAGAATATTATGTTATGAGATCATTTGATAATAAGTAGTATGTGTAGGCTGATCACAAATATCTTGTCATGTACCATCAATCCAAATTGGAGGAATATTGGGAAGACTGTGAAGATGAGGTAAAGGTTTGACAAAGAGACTTCTCTAGGATGACAATGTAACAAATGAAGGATTTATGAATTGAATGGGTGACTAAATACATTGAAGATGATGGAAGTGAAATGTTTGAGTATGAATACTTGGAGACCATTTGATTAAATCCCATCCCTATTGTATATTGGTCAATAGTGGAGCCTATTAAAATTTTGACTTGCACAGTGGTCATTCTTCAGAGATCAAAGCAATGGTTTCTCAAAAGGGTGCATGAGCATAGCCACAATCCTTCACCTTCTTAAAATAAATTGAAGAAATTAAGAAATAAGGTGTATGTCACAAAATTGAGATTCCCAAGGAATGATAATTCCCCCCAAATGCATAAAATTCTTCCATAGACATCTCCAAAACCTTCACTCGAGTCCCCTCACAAGAAGTTATTAGTAATAAAAATTGAGTCATGTGCTCTCAACTAAGGAGAGTTCCTGTTTTATCCTAATAAAAATAAATCTAAGTATCCTAAGTTTCATATGTAGTCATATCAAAGGTCTCACGTTCCTCTGACACAATCTCACAAGGAAAATGATCACATGCCCTCTCCAACAAAAAATTAAGTAGTGGTATCATCTTCTCTTATAGGTATCCTAGTGGTGCATGATTCATCTTCATATTCTGTTCATGTGTTCTTAAGGGTTCAAGACATCATCAATAATTGTCAACACACTGTCACCAAGGTAAAGGCTCCAATAGTTGAGATATATCCTAGAATCTGGATGCTCACACCTACTCCTTGGAAGGCCAAGATGACTTCTTGGAACACAACCGATACTTTTAGGCAAAAATTCATTATGTTTACTCACCCAAGATTCGATAAAGATGAAGATGAGATGAGGATAATTGAATATATAATGATTTAGAACCCTCTTGGATAATCAGGTTATGAGGGATGTGTCAATAATTTTAAGCAAACTATCACCAAGCTAGTTACCCATAAAAGATAAAGTGAAGCAACCTAAGAGTAATTTTAGAGCCAAGTGCATATGTTTACTTCATATGTCTAAACCCCCTTGGAATATGATGTTTCTCCTCTTTCCCACTTAATTCAATTACTGTTCTGAGTAATATTGAACCACATGGAGTTCAAGAATTCAAACATCTTGGAAAAGTGGAAAAAATGATTGAATCTTATATTGATTCCATCATACACAAAGCATGTGAAATTATCCCATAGCTAATAAAGATATTAAAATTATCTTCCTTGTTAACTAATAAGCTTCAATATATTCTCTCCACATCTAGAAAATAACTTGACCATTACAATGAGATCCTACAAGTCATTTGTGAAATAAGCATTATCGATCCTAGGTCACTACTTGATAAGATGGTGTTCCCCAGCTTAGACAATAATTTTTATCATACATGGATGAGGAAAATTGAATGAAATATGAGATCCCTCACCGAGGGTTTTGAGGATTATCCACATCATCAAAACAGAGGTCAAGAAATCAAGGAGGAAATAAATTATCATTTAATTAAGATGAAGTATCCTTCATTACGATCCAAGTCTATGTCACTTGATGATATCCAAGAGAAATTAAAGAACATTATAATGGGTGGACTATATAATCCATGATTCTATGGAGATGATCTCATGGAAAATGTAGCTCAGATAAGATCGTCCATTTCTGATGCATATCAGAATATTATGAATTGGCTTAAGAATTGCAAGTTGTAACTAATCACTGGTTGGACATCTTCACTAATACAACCATCCCCATGGGAAGGAAGCTCCAGAATTGTTTTTCAGGTTTAATGCATTAATGGGAAGTAAAAATATTTCTCCAGTATGTCATATTAAAATATTATCTTCTTTGCATGCTCCTTCCATCGAATGATGTCTTATCCTTCTTCTATATTTCTCTCTCATTCTTGCATATAGAATTCAACTTTTCCCAAAGGAAAAATAAGTGTTTTCTAATTATTCTTTGGGAAAATAACGTTTTCTGAAAATTAAAATAGTCACTTCCTTTCCACTTTTGTATAATTACTTTTCTTAAAATAAGGAAAAGTTTCTTATTCTAGAAAGTAAAGTGAACATTCATGCAAGAATGTGAAGATTCACAGGTTTTAAGATATATATTGAGGCCTTATCTCCATTTAATTTTTTTTTTAATCCTTCTATAACATAGTATCATTCTTCTATTCCTATCTAGTGCTTTCCTCCATTTTATCACCTTGTACGCAACTAGATGCATGTAAATTTTGTAAGTAATGAAAGGATTTTAAATTTCTACCATGGAATGATAATTATTAATTAAATTGTGTTAATTTTTTTTTCATGATACTTGCATGGTTGTGTATGTTTACATGTTTCTTCTAGTTAAAATAGATATTGATTTGAGTTATTGGTTAATGGAATTTTTTGTGCTACCATCAACATAACTCCCTCTCTCCCCTTTTCACATTATTTCCTTGTATTTTATCCTCTCTGTATCATACATAATTCCCTCTTTAACCTATATTTTTAGTCACAACAAGTGTGTTTATACACTTTCTCTAGTCTCTGACCAACCCCAAAAGATAGAAATAGTGTATATAGTTTCCAAATTTCAATAAATGGGCGTTGCCCCATCTTGAAGTAGAGAGACTCATTCCTACAAGCATTGAAAAAATTCCTATTTTATCCTTGACCAAATATTTTTCCAACATGTTTTGGCACCCACCATGGGATATATTTTTCTCTCATGCACCCTATATGATAAAAAAATCCTAAAAAATCATATATCCGAAAATAATTAAAAATCATAAATATATAGACCCTAAAAGAGATTTGATGTTTATCCTCTCTTGCTGTCAATTACAATTTTTGGAAATGTTCCAACTCTAGCATAAACTTATTCTTTTCAAAGATAATTAAGAATATATCATTTCATATTTAACGAAGTACATTTGGAACCACCAAGTGAATAATGCTCACTACCACACCACTGAAAGAATCTTGGCCAAAGAAAGAGAACACGCTGAAGATTTAGAAAGATTGCACCAATTTGAAAAAATTCCAAATCAGCCAAAAAGAGTAAAAATGAGCATACAATTGAAATAAAATATGTCTAAGTTGAGAACTAATCCTAAAAACTAGTGGAAAGAATATACACCAGAGCTAATCAAGCAACTAGAAATGTGGACCCTATACTTGAAGAATAACAAGTAGATTTCAGCATACCTTTTATCTAAATAATAACACAAATTGGGAAAGAATTCTTCCTTCAATTTAAACCTTAATTTCCTCTTGAAGATACTCCTAAAATTCCAGTTGTACCAGTACTATATATTTTTCCTCCAAAATAATAAGAAGAATAAATGGAAGCACATGTACCATGGGGACAAAATACGGGCCTGCTGGTTATAACTCCTCCTATTCATGAACTACCTGGAGGGTAAAGAAATAACTTTAAAATTTTTAGAGGAGATGGGAAACAACACCCAGATGAGCATATTTTCTCCTTCATCACAACATGTGTTGTGTTGGGAATTTAACACGAAGATGTATTAGTAATATTATTTGTTGAATCTTTGCAAGCTTCTACTGTAAATTGGTTCTATCACCTACTAAGAAGGCCTATCTTTAACTGGAATCAAATGAAAATTAAGTTTTGGGCTAAGTTTAAACTAGCTAAAGATACCCACACGTACCTTACTCATTGGTCTCAATTGAAGAAAAATCCTCAGGAAGCCACAAGGTACTTTGTAGATAAATTCAACTAGTTGATTAATGAAATTGCTAAAAATGCTAGATCCACCAAAGATAATTAGTTTTGATTCTTCACTAACACCCAATTTTTTGAAGTTGGATTCATCCTAAGAAAATATCAACTAGCTACCTTAGATAAATCTCATAACCTCACCATGGATGTAGAAGATGATCTTATCATGTCTGGTAAAATAAGAATAGGATCAAATAAAGATAAAGTTCAAATTTCTAGCTCTGGAACTACTGACCTGCTACTGCAAAATTGGATAATAATTGGATTTATCTAAGGAAACATCTATCCCAAATCACACCCTATAAGGATGTGTATAGGAATAAATTTTAAAATAGGAAAAGTATTGTTGAAACTCCACACATACTTTCTTTAGAAGCTCCTCCTATGAACAAAGTCTGTGAGGCTTAAGGAGATGAAGAAGAAATTGAAGAACCAAAAGAAGAAAAACAAGGAAATGTCTTAAAACTTGAAGAGATTTAAGATGCTTACATTGATTACTATTAATATCCCTGATATGATGAATATGATGAATCCATGGAAAATATGAAAAACTACTTGTGTGTAGTAATTACTTCCTCAAAATCTAAAAAAAAAAGCCTCTTTTACTATTTTCCAAAATAAGAAGACTCTAGATTCTAAAACGGAGACTCTACAAAAGACCATAATCAATTGAGGATCTTCGTTTCCTCCTTCAATGGAATCTACAAAAAAGAATCTGAATTCCACCATAAGTAAGGCTGCATATTCTTCTCCTGGTAAGTTCTCCACACCTACCTCAATTAAAAATTCTTCTACTAAAGTTGTATCTTCTTATTCCAATCCCAAAGTGAAAACCACCTCTTCAAAAATGGCCCCAACCAATGAATGTTCCACTGCTACATAGTTTGATATCATTTACCATGTCAAGAAATCCAAATTTTAAATTTTAGAATCTAAATACTTGCAAACTCACCTAGAATAATTTGCTAAACTAGTTTGGTTCATTAATAATAACCATTCTATGCCTACAATAAACCCATTTACCTCTATAGGATTTCTACCTACTCCCCATTCACCTTCATCCCAAAACCTACTCGTTATAATTCCCTCCACATTAAGAAAAGGTATGACTTTTATACCTTTATTTTCTCATTGGAGGTTGTAAATTGGATACTTGCATTATTGATTCTAGTGCCTTAGATAATTTCATGCCTTCTAAGGTCACAAATTCTCTTGGTATTACCTTTACCTATAAATATGATCAATGCTACTCCATGGAAACAAAAGAGTCTCCCCTTGTTGGCTGGATCAAGGATTCCCAAGTTTCCTTTGCTATGTTTCCAAACAAGAGAGTGAAGATAACCATACTAGTTGTAGAAATTCCCACTTTCTATGGTATGTTGCTAAGTAGAATATTTTCTCAAGAAGTGGGTGATGAAATACAAATTGATAGGTCATATCCTACTATCCCTTTCAAAGGTAAAATGAACAAGCTTCTCCCTAAAAGGAATATGAAGTACATGGTTTAGAAGTTTGATGACCCATGATTTGATATCTTGTACAAAGATAGAGACATGGGAAACTACTTTCTCACCACATAGGAGGATGAAGAGTTTCTCGACGTATTAGAGGAAGAATAAAATGAACTATGGAATCTAGAGTTTTATGGAAGTTGCTCCACTTCCAGATCAGGTGTATGTGTATTAATCACTTCTCCTACAGGTAAAGTGATTCCTCTGTCATATAAACTATAATTTTCTAACATGAAAAGAACAACAAAATACAAATCCTTGTTTCTAGGGATGAAAACCACTAATGAAATGGGAATTGAGAATATACAATGCCAAGATGATGCTGAGATCATTATAAAACAAGTAAAAATCAGTTTCAAGTAAAGAACACAAGGCTTAAGAAATACAGAAATATGGTTTGGGATCATATGGAATCCTTTGAAGCCCTTACAATTCATGTAGTACCACCTGAACAAAAAAATAAAGAATAATCCTTAGTTATCTCTACATATTTTATTAAACCATGCCCATCTTTCGGAGAACAAAAATATTCAATTGAAATGATTTTTAGATGAAGTGTTCTAGATGATGTTGAAATATGGCAAGTCTTCAATGATGAAAAGAAAATTTGCCCTCTCTTGAAGAGAAAGATAATTTCAGAAACCTCTACTGTGAGGGAAATTATTCTTCACATATGGAATCTACTCCAAGAAATGGAAAACGTGAAATTAAAAGAGTAGTTAAAGATGGTTTCATCAAACTAGAATTTAACAAGATCCTTAAAGGCCTTGTATATATGGAATATATTTTCAACAAACATGATAAGTAAATGTGAAAGATAAAGCTAATAACTCTCCTTTGAGCTCCGCTGAGTATGAAAAGATCAATATTAAAAAAGTATAATTTTAGACATAAATATTACACATTAGACAATGTTTAGCCTGGTCTTATACTACTATTTAGAAGGTTCTCAAATGAACAAAATACTAATTAATCCCACCTTTTGGCCCACTTTTTATTATCTTTTATTTCATCTTTCCCTCATATTTCTTTATACCTATCAGCCCATTTCATGACCATTATGAGTTTCTAGCCCTAAATCAGGGGGCTCCAGGCTTTACTGGGGCACCCTGAGGTGCCATAGTCCCACCCAGGGCACCTCGGTTTATGCAAAACATCATTCACTCCTTTTTTGGTCACTTCTAGCTGTTGGTCATCCTTATCTTCTTCTTAGTTGGCCTTGTCAGGATTAATTATGAAATTAAACTTGTGAGCCCTATGAATAAAAATCTTATAAGACCATAATAAGGGTCATATGTCATTGCATCCTATCACTACTATCACTCTATCTATTGCATCACTTGCGTCCACATAACACCATAGCTAGTAATTCTACATCACACACATTATTAGAGAAGGACGGATTATATTCATTCTATTCTACTATCTACATCTTCTATAACTACCCTAGCTCATTATTTCACAAAGTGCAACTGACATAAGAGCATCTAGGGCACGACATACACACACTCACCAGAACTATATCAGGGTCCATAATGTAGTGTAGTGCTCAAGTAATAAGTCCACCAGTTTTGTGCAGCTAAGGTCAGTTCTGACCCCTTCTTCTTCTTCATGTACTTGTGTAGGGCATCATCCAGTTCATCCAGATGAATCTAGTGTAACAGACAAAGAGTATTCAGAGACACTTGGTGACCATTCCAAATTAAGTTTTTCAGAATTTATACTATTATGAGTGCGCATAATCATGACTACGACACCCTGGGGTGCCCTAGTACACTCCCATGTGAACATGTGTCATCTTCAAACAGTCCTAAATATTCCCTCTATGTAGAGTCCCCTGAGTGTTCATCTACACTTTTGATGTTCCAGTTCCAGATCTACGATAACCTGTGATAATCTCCTTTTATAAGCTATGAGTCTAATTTCCATACTGTTGCCTCTTTCATATCAGGGTTTTGATTTCACTTAGAATAGTTTTTTTACATTCATTTCATACTACTTTAGTTTATTTACAAGTGTTTTAATCCTCCTATTTAGATTAACATTAGATACTCGAAATACCCCATTTAGGTCCATAAAGGGTCTATTTTCATTAATCATTTTGGTAAACCCAACCTCTCTCTCTCTCCTTTCCCATTTTAGCCCCTTTCAAATTCACACTTTCCACTATGGGTAAACATTCTAGAAATTCCTCCACTCCTAAGCCTTCATTTACATTTGTAATTGATAGCCATGGCCGTGCTTTCAGACCAATACTCCCACTACTTCTTCTGATTTTAACCCTTGTCCTTCATTTATTGACACTTCCATCTTTTGGGAATGGATCCTTTTGCTCATTGCTGGATGCAATCAAATCTTAATTATGCACTATTAATCATGCTTCTAACCTTATGGTCTCTATACTTGTGGCCGAAGTTCAAACTTTTCCTCTTGTGACCTCTTGCTCTCTCCAACTCACCTTGGTGCATAACTCACTCTAACCCTACATGGCTCCTTCTCTGCCATACGATTGAGTCTCCTCCCTCATTAAACCATCCACCTACCTTAGTCCCCTGTTGTCCAATTGTATGATTGAGCTAGTCCACTTCCAGGACTTCTGTTATTACTTCGATTCTACTATCCTTACTAAATTCCACCCTTTGCACTATCTATGGTTTCTTTACATATTCCTCACGTAACCTCATCACTCCTTTCTTTATGAGATAGCCCATTTGAAAAGGTAATATGTCACATGCTTAGCAAGAGTATCTTCCCCCACCATTTGATCCTACCACAACTATTGACTACGCAAATTGAGGCCCTACTACCCTCTCTATATCTTATCTCCACCTAGTCCACATGACTATCAGATGCATTCCTCTTGTGACATACCAGTCCATTCGGTAAGCTCTTGTACCCACTTGGATAAAAAAATTCTTATTGGGAACACATACCACTTGAAAAATGGTTTGCACCACTATAGGTATGTTCACATGAGGGTATCCTTCGACTCGGTTAATGACTACGATGAATGCTTCCCCAATTCTGTCTTTATGATACAAAAATCCATTTCACCTATATGACTAATGGTTCTAGCCGATCTTTACTACTACATATGGCCTGTGTGTGTTCCATAGCCTCTATATTTCACCTCTACATGTACTCCATTACATTCCCCAATCACTCTTGAGATCATCTTATCTATCATTATGATCGGAGGGGCACTTGGTCATGATCTCAAGCTCTGTGATACTCAATTTGTCTCATGCCATTTTGTAATTTCCACATTTTAAGACATCTCCTTCACCCTCTACCCATAGCTCACCTAACTACACTATTTGGTATGCCTTAGGATGCCCATTTCCTCCCTTCACAAAAAAAACAATATGTTATGGTGATGCATATTTTGTGCATTCATGGTTATTTGAATGACAAATCACATACCCTTATTTATCAAGTCTCCCATGTTGTCTCAGACAATTTTGATACTGATGTTTCCAATTCTCAAGAAGATCTCCACTCACCTTTACCCTCTTGTAATAACACCCATTCACCTTATTCTATCACCCACTTTTCCTCTTATGAGACTATTACCAGTGTATGGAACATCCCACATATCATTGTTTCAAACTCTGACATCTCATTCAAGATCTACTTGACAATGGCCATACTGAGTTCCCAAGTACCCCACAACAGTTCCTGCTAACAATAACCATAAAATCCAAATTTTTAACAACTCGCTCCCCAAACATGATACCAAACCCATCGATTCCTCTTCTAAATACATCTCTCATACCATGCCTTCCTCCTCCAGACCTCTCAACTTTTTCATTTCTCACCTTGCTATTGTAACACCAATTATCTCTTTTTCTACTACTGAATACCATGCTACATTCACATACGACCATTTCTATATACATGCATCTATTGCCTCCACCCCTATAAAAATTACTATAGTTGATCCATCCTCCCCCATTAGCACTTGTTCTTTGTCCTTCTTACGCTCTATCAGTTACCCTCCTTCAAAAATTGATTATCCATTTAGTAGACCATTTGGTGTTGTTAAGTTACATATCATTGTTGGCCCTCTTACTCTTCTCATCCCTTACCTTGTTAGTCAAGCAGTACACGAATGTGATCTCCTTCTGGGACTCAATTAGATTCATAAATCCCAAGCTATCATCTTAATGACCCACCTACATCTCAACTTTATTTACAAAAATCAAGTTATCGCCATTAATATAGTCCCTCCTAGCCATCCACTCTTGTCACCTTCTCATTCTGCTACCTGTTCCTCTCCCTCTCTTACTCAAATAGCTCCTCCACTATCACCACTTGTGCGCTCTATTATTACTTCACCACCTCGATTCTCCCCCACGTGGCCACTCCATTCTCTTATTCCTACACATTGGTATAGGCCTATTCCTAAACCTATTACCATCTATCTTTGTAAGTCACCACCTCGTTTTATCCCCCATTGATAATACTCCTATTTACGTATGGCATTTGATAAATCTCCCTCACCTAAAAACTTTACTATGACCTATAAATCATCCTCCTCTTTAAGTTCGTATTATATACACCCCTCACGTGCATATCAGCTTCATTCTCATGCACATCACTTATCTCCTATACCTCCATTATTAGAGCATCCTTCGCCATTGTCCTCCTCTCATGTACGGGTTGATAGAAATTCGTCCCTCGACCTTATTGGTTTATTTCTCTTTCATACCTAGTTGTGGGGACCTAGCCATTAGACACTCCACCCCCTCATCTTACACTCTCACATTGCTATCTCTCGCATCCAAAAATTTTAATATCTTCACATATCATCATTCTCATCACATCAAGGTTAATTTTAAGAGACCTCCTAGAAATTAGAGGTGGAAAATACCTGACAAATATCCTCGGAACCGGTTTCGCGGGAAGGCAAATTTTTTGGGGGTCCGACAAAATTTTTTTTGCCTAATTTTTAGGTAGTGTGATAAAAGGCCGTAGACACGCGACATGATATTTGCTATCACGCATCAAAAAACTTGTTGAAGTGCATCAACAAGGTTTGATGACGTGTGACAATAACCTTATTAACACGTGACAACAAATCTTCTATCGTGCGTCTGCAGCCTCTGCCCTTTGGTCGTGTGACAACAAAATCTTTGTGTCACACGTCAAAAAACTCTCTGTCACGTGTCTACTTCCTCCACACTCTTGTTAGGCATCAACAAACTCTCCCTATCACACGTCAACAAAATCTCCTTGTCACGCGTCAAAAAACTCTTTTTCGTGCGTCTACAGTCTCCACCCTCCTATCGTGCATTTACTATAATTGATAATACATATTCCCCTAGGTGGTATGAGTGAGCTAGTAGTGTTCTACCTGGTGAATAATTTAGGATTATATAGGGGATAGTTTCAAGGGTAGGTGAAGCCAACTACTAAAAAAAATTAAACTGTAATTTTTAGGTGAACAAGTCACTGACCCGTGCCAGAAAATTCACCTTTTCAAATTTTTCAAAAATGAAATATTCATAACCAAAAGTATCCCTGCATCACATATTATCACTCCCTCATTACTAGATGATGCACTCTAGTGCTTTAGTTCACATTATACTATTGAGAGATTACCATTACACTAAACCCCACACACTGCACTACATGACCTATACATTTATATTCTATCATCCTACATTATATCTTCATGTTATACGCTAGTCATAATTATATATGATCCTAGTTTTGCATTCCATCCTCTCCTTCTACATTTACGCTAGGTCACGTTGTATATGATTTTAACTATTACCATCACATATTCTACATACACTTGTCATCGTATCTTACATATCACATAGTATACATCCTACACATCCTACGTGTCATTACCCACACCATGCATTTGAAAATCCTAATCATCACATGGTTGTCTAGTTTCATCATACATGCTACATTACATTCTACGTGCTGCAATCACCACCCCATGATGAACTCTAGTTCCTCGATCCACACTTGACTGCCAAGGGTTTACCAATCAAATGGACATTACCTACATGCAACCTATTCTCATACCACAATAATCAGACTAGTGACCATCAATCTCGGCTCTATTTTCACCCACAATCATCATCACACCTCATAGTTGTATACACCTTAGGTTAAATCACCAATATTTTCATTACTTCTACATCATCCTATTAGAATATACCATCTCCTATTATATCATCCTATTTCCTTTTGATTTTCTCCATTCCAAAATATTCCATTACATTATCATGTCTGTGATCATCATATAGTGGTATACACCTTAGGGTAAATAACAACTCCCTTCACCCATTCTACATTATCCTCTTACATCTGATCATTGTGTATTCTATTATCCTTCTATTACATCATCACTTCTCCTACTCATCCATTACTTGTATACACTTTAGGCTAAATCACTACCCTCTCCTTATTCATCACATAGTGGTCTACTCTTAGTGCTAAAATAACCACCTTCTGTTATGCACCACCTACTTATCTATGCTACAAACGATGTCATCACCCATCTCATAGTGCTATACACTATAGGCTAAATCATCATCTTATTTTACCATCATGTAGTGATATACACTTAGTGATAAATCATCACTCCTCTATTCAACCAAGTCATGGTTTATGCTTAGGCTATAGGGTCCACACACATCTTTCCATATGCTGCATTCCCATCCACTCATCTTATAGTGATATACACCTAGGGATAAATCATTACTCCTTTGATCAACAAAGTTGTGATATACACTTTGGCTATAGGGTTCATGCACATCCTCTCCCCATGTCACTTTTCATCACCATTACACATACATACTCATCGCAACATGCTAGACACAACCAACACTACTCGACCATTTCTTGATGACGTACTCTCATTTACAGTTCATTCTTGACTAATGAGGGGGTAAACAAAATGAACCTCATTGCATACACTTTCATACACTCGAGGGGCAAGATGCTCTTATAATTCCATATTTCATTCCATTTTGTCCATCCAGAACATACTACATTGTCTTGGTAGCATTTAATTTTTCTTACTAGTTTTTTGCACCCTCTTTCTATTACACATGCTAGCTTGCTTTCCTATATGTCATTATCATACACACATCTGCATTCACACCTTTATTTAGTGTGATCACATATACAAGAATTTACATGCGGCATGGATGTTCACCTTATACCCTTACTATACTGGTCGCTGGGGGCATCCAAACTCATCTCATATAAGTGTTATTGTTTCATCTTGTACTTAGCATATTATACTACTTACTTCTACACAATTTGACATATTGGTTTTCAATCTAACATGTTAATGGGTGTTCCATGTGCAACACTTGTTTTACAGGACTATATGTTTTCTTTTCCTTGTCTGCGTTGTTTGCAATTATTTGTGGGCTTTTCCCTTTACTTGTGTGCACAATTGACTGTTTTTTTTGGCCATGATGGCCTTGTATGTCTTGCGAAATTGTGAGTGATGTCCCATGTTTGAAACCTACTTTGTGTGGTCTGTTTTGTTTCTTACATGTTTACACTACTGTACTTGGTAGTTTTTATACATTGTTTGTGTCTTTTACACTTATTTTCATGCATGTGTTTGGAATAACACTTGTATTGGCTAGCCATCCCCTTTTGTGCACACCTTGGTATCTACCAAGAATTTTCCTTTTCCCCCTCTAGGGGAGAGTTCCATAGGTCAAAGTGCGGTTGGTCCTCTTTTGGGGCTATATTCTCCTTTCAGGGTCATCACATGCACCCCCAAAGAGGGGGGCATCATTGAGGGTTTATACTAACATAACATATCTACTCTGGTTCACACATAGCGAGTGAGTTCATACCAGTCTACAAACTTCGTACACATCGGCCTTAACAGGGCATGGTGTCCTTTGGTAATTCTATAGAGAAATCATAGGCTCAGGGGTTACATTGGGTGGCCTCTCTACATTTCTCCATCCAGTGGCATAGGATCAACCAAAAAACTAGAAAAATACAAAGATCTCTTCAACACATTTCAGCAGAAGTAGTTAGAGTTGGAGGATATTGAGCATTTCCTCCCTACACTTCTTCAGCCAGGGTGGTGTGAGATCGCCCAAAAAAATCACGACATTATATGGTATCATTCTAAACCCTTTTTCTTAACATGGATCAAGTGCACATGTTCCATGTCTCCATTTCTCCATTTACATTTTCTATTCTAGCATACTTTACATTTGCGTACTTTACACAATATTTTTTCATACATACATATTTGAATACTTGATAATTTTCTGCTTGTAGGTTTGTCGTATGAGAAACAAGCAGTCAAATTGGAGGCAAGAACAATAACAACAATGACAATGCCAATACACTATGATGGTACTTGCCATACTAATCATGCAAGTACACCACACACATGCAATAGCTACACACGCGTTCCTCCCTAGGTTCACTCTCACCAATTTTATTCACATTTTTCATCTTTAGAATCCACACTCCTCCACATCTTTCTTTTAGTAATTCCATGCTTGAGTCTAGTCCATCAGTATGTCTTCTTCTACACTCTACATGGTTATCAGGTATGCATATCTATATAATTTATGTTACTAAGCTTTTCGCTCACCAACATAGAGTGGGGGCAAGTGTAGACACAAATATTGCACATTAGACAATGTTTAGCCTAGTCTTATACTACTATTTAGAAGGTTTTAAAGTGTACAAAGTACTAATTAATCCCACCTTTTGGCCACCTTTTTCTTATCTTTTATTGTGTATTTACTTTTTATTTCCCAATACCTAACATCCCATTTTATGACTGTTCCGAGTTTCTATGCCTAAATTAGGGGGGGCCAAGTTATATTGCGGCACCTCGAGGCCTATATCCTTATCTTCTTCTCAATTGGCCTTGTTGGGATTAATTACAAAATTAAACTTGAGATCCCTATAAATATAAAGCTTATAAGACCATAATAAGGAGTCCTAGGTCATTGTATCTTATCACTATTATCACTCCATCTACGTCTACATCTATTGCATCACTTGCATCCACATAACACCATACATTCAAGATAGGAATTTTGCATCACACACATTCTTAGAGGATGGATTCTATTCATTCTAATCTACTATCTACATCTTTTATAGCTACCATAGTTCAATATTTCAAAAATTATAATTGGTACGAGTGTAGACACGAAAATTGGGTCACACTCCCCTTGGTCCCTCGTCAAATAACCAGCTCAAACATACTCACCTAACCATGGCCCCTTCCACCCCACATCACTATTAATTTAATTAATTTAATTTAATTAATATATATCCTTACAATATTTATTATCCAATAATCTTAATTTCTACCCCACCACCTCACCTAGCCACCTCACCCTAGACCTATTTTTGGCATGTTTCCATAATTAACTAAGACTTGATCTTACTTGGATTAATGAGATAAGATTTTGTCTAACCCTAAAAGAACATGCCTAATATTTCTCTAACCAAATTACTAATCATTAGAAGGGAAGCTTCTGTTATGATCCATGGGAATAAAACCAATCCAGCCCAAAAAAATCAAGGGGATTTGCCATTTTTAGTAAACCTAGGGAATCCCACCTTAACCGACGCCAGTCACCCCTAAACCAATGTCAGTCAACCCGGAACTATCTTCAGTTACCATTTATTCTCTTTCGTAACCTTGTTTCAAAGCTTATAACATTCTGAGATCAAGAAAGAGAAAGAGGAGCTACATGCAAGTGGAACAAGGGTCTTATCGTGCATCTAGGCATCCACAACCATCATCCAGAAAAATATAGAAGCATTGCACTCACGGTAGCATTCCAGGAAGCACTGTCATGGCACCAAACACCATTCCTTTGATCATCCATCACCTCCATCCAGCCATCGAACCTGCATCACAGTAAGTATCTTATTAACCAACATTCTTTTATTTTCATTCTAGTAAGCTCTGTTACCTCTGTTATTAGTTTCCACTCGCACTCTCACTCCACCATTTATCTCTATAAAATTATGATCATTCCTTCACCCACACCATAAAATCACCCATACCTGACTATTAGACGCCTCTAAGTATTTCCAACACCTCACCAGACCTACACCCACTCCTCACCATCTTCGATTCAGTCTCAGACAAATCTCTAAATCATGAACTATTGAGTTATTGAAAACCCACAGTAACTGTCGTTAGTTATTACTAAAACGTCATCAGTCATACATGACCAACACCGGTCTCTTTGTTTTATACTCTGCCAATAACAGAACTAACCTACCTTTTACCACATAACTTAAATAGACCAGAACCTGACCCTGACCAATCCCAACACCCTAAAAACTACCTACCTTCTAGATCTTACCATAGCCTAGCCTATTATGTTAAGATTTACTTATTGTACTTGAATGAGATACCTAAATCATATTAACTACAGTATGATTTCCTTTGCTTCTCACATTAAATTGTTTTTAAACAGTGGATTGAAAACCATCTAGGAAGTAACACACTTCCTAGAGCTAACACTTGCTAGGTAGTCCACTTTCATATATCATTTAACTATTATTTTATGGTCTTGTTTTTTATTTCAGGTAGCTCCTCCTAGCCAAAAAGAAGCTCTCATAATCGGCATTGGATCAAGAATTCGGAACGTGTGAAAAAACCATCAACCGATAAGAAATAATATGTATTCCTCATCAGCCCTTACCCTTATCTATTTCATCTCAATAAAGTAAAGAAAATGGTAAAACATTTTGGCACGCTTGGTGGGACCCATTAGGGGTTCTATTGTATTTTCTTCATTCCTAGGAGAAAGTTGTGTGTTTATTTCCCTTTAAAAGGCTTACACATGAATCTTTTTCTCTAGTAATCTTCTCTTCTTTCTAATTACTCTAAAAGAAACATTTCTCTTGGTGCAGTTAAAAGGAATCATTCTTCTTTCTTACTTTCTGCATTTAGTGAAAAAGAATACCCTCTCCTATTCATCATTTGCTCCATCAAACATAATATTTTCAATTTGGGCTTAAAATTGGTTGCATTATATTTTGATTTGCTAAATTTAGCTCACATTAAAATGAGGGAAACCTATATGCTGGAACTCATGCCCAACTGATGGTTGGCACAAAGGATCATAGAAATCACATTCTATCTCTCTCTCTCTTTGTGTCTTACCAAACTGCACAAAATTAAAATATACACATCTTTCTTAAACAATGTCTTACCTAGGAAAACATGTCAATTATCACATGATCCAATAGGTAAGTACTCCCTAGCTTGTTTCTTTTATCGATTCATTACCTCAGAAGATGGCCCAACCCCACCATAACATACTTGAAACCTCTCCTTTTAGATATCCTTCTTTGTAGGAAGCATTCCTCACAAAAAATCTATTCTAAACTCATGAGTCAGTATTCTAAATAGCATAAGATCAACACATTAAAAATCACTTATTAGGTACGTGTTTTTAGTGTTTGATTGAAGTGCATTTTGAGGTGTGAGGATACGCTTCTCCATTTTTTCCATTTTGTTGCCTTACACACTCCACAATCATAGTTGGAGTATTTTGACTTCTTCTGAGTGTGTGAGGACTTCATCTCATCATCTCTAGACCTCAGAGTTGATTATTTATCTTACTAAAATTCACAACATTCCATTTTTTTACATTTTCCAATTTCCATAGTAACCGGCATTGGTTACCCCTGACTGGCATCGGTTTTCTGTTCTTTTGTGTTAAATTTCCTAAATAACCCTTATTTCATTTTCTTTACTATCAGAGTTCCTGTGAGTCTCTGTACTCTTTCTACTTTGATAAACAGTCATCATACAACTTGTTCATCTTACCGTCACCCATCTTTTACCTCATTTGGTAAAATTATTCCTATCAGTTTGCTGCCCTTTTGTTTAACCTACCCAAGGGACACCTATTCTCATATTCTTCACCATTATTAAGTTTTTCTGAATCCCTGCACTCTCTATACAATTATAAACTGTAATCCCACAACTTAGATACTTGACATTTATCAGTTTTTTCCCACTTTGTTCAAAATTGTTCTGTTCTCACAGTAACCGACCTCAGCTACCCCTAAACTGACATCGGTCATCCTTAACCGATGTCAGTTACCCTGTACTAAATATCAACTGATATATTACCCAAATACACCTATAAACAATTGTTTTTTCATTCCTACCGCTCTTTGTGTCATCTGCAAGATACAACATCACCTCATATACATTCATTCACATGGTGTTGACTCGCAATCAAGCTAACACTTTTACATTTCACACAAGTCATCAACCAATCTCACCTACTCCTTCACCACCCTCTATCCTGTCACCCCTGGATCCAACCCTACCTACCACCATTGCCACAGGAAAAGAGGAATTCACATGACTCCTTGATCAAAATCCCACTGCCTTACAATTCTACCTTTCCCACTCTTCCACCGAAGACTCCTCAAGTCAATTGATATATGACATGCTTGTATCCGTATCTCCTACCCTTATTCTCATTTCTGCATCAGCCCCTAATAATTTGGTGTTACTTTCACCTGCTTCATCCTCTATGGTTTCATAGATAGAACCCATACCCGCTATGATTGTTTCATCTACAATATCATTCGCACCTGTAATGTCCCCTCATTGACCAACCAAACCATAACCTTGTCCACCCCCATTGTCTCATAAATACCCATTGCAACACAACTGCCCATGGTGTTAGCCATTCCAGAATATTATCCTCTCCATCCCACAAACACTACCCCCAATTACTACTAGAGTCATTACAACCGTCCCACCTATATACACATACTATCAACAACCACCTATCTCGCCTGTCACCCATTCTGGATACATTCCCTCTATGTCGGTCCCCTATTCTCAACCTCCCTATTCGGCATCACCATACAATGGAATGTCGCACACATCACAGTTTCAATGCCAGCCCCCTTATACCATAAGAGGTGCCCTTCCATAACAACCTACCAATGACCTCATGAAATTGATGGTGGAAAGGATGCAGACACTGGAAGCATCAGTTTTGGGCTCATAAAATTCTCTCAGCTATGATGAAATATGTAATGAGCCCATTCATCCATCCATCCCTATTTTCCCATACCATGTACATTGGGAAATGCCAAAAGTCACCCGTTTCAATAGTAAAGAAGACCCACAACAAAAATCGTGGTCTTTCAAACATGGGTGTTACCTGATCACCCATGATGGCACTTTACTCCTACAAACCTTCCCGATGTCCCTGAAAGGACTTGCATTAGACTAGTATAGTGGGATACCGAGAAACTCTATCTACTCATTTAATCAAGTCACCCAAGCCTTCTTAGATCACTTCTCTATCATCATTGTTAAGAAGGTTACCATGAATGATCTATATTCCACATGACAGTACAACAATGAGTCTATTGCTGAATTTTTCACTCGCTGGCATAACCTAATTAACCAGCTCACATTTCAATTACCTCAAACTAAAATCATAGAGTTGTTTACTTGGGCTTGCATAAGACACATCTCACCAATCCTGCAGATGCATAACTTTCACACTTTTGACAAGGCATTCACCATGGCACGAAAATTGGAAATTCGTGCTATTAAAGAGAAGAAAATTCAACTTCATAACAAGAAAATTACATTCAAATCAAATGATGCTTCTTCATCTTCAAAACCCCAAAACAATTATTATAAACCCAAAAGATCTTCCAACGTGATAGTTCTCAAGGATGGCCCCCCTCATCAATCAAACCTAGCCAAACCTCCCTCTAATCTCTCTCCCATTAAATATTTCCAGTTCAGGTGAGAACAACGAAAGTACACTTTGATAGGAGAATCTTATTCTTCTATTTTGGAAAATCTTATTAAGGCTGGTACCATTACTCTTCCACCTATAAAACCACATATTGGTTTTGACCCTGAGAGACACATGCCCACATGGTATAAGGAACATGAATTTTGTAACTATGATCGTGTCAAAGGTCATAGCGATAATAACAACATCGCCTTCAAGAATATCATCCAAGAAATGTTAGACAACAAAGATCTAGTCTTGGATAGCCCGAATGCACCTAAAAAACAAAACATACATATCTTCAAGAAGCCATTTCCTAATCATGCCCCTTCTTCCAACGAAGCCAGTGATACTTCAAACAATGATGGCAATGTCCGTGAGGTCCATGTTATTTTCGATGACATACCAGTTGCTTCCCAATTGCCTCATGTTCCTTCCATAGACAAAATCTTAGCCTGAGATCCCCTACCTGAACAAGAACCTATTTCATCTACTCCTCCACCCACAAAGGAACCCCCTTCATTTTATCCTTCACCCATGGAATATCCTATGATTAGCACACTTCCTTTGACCCCTCAATTCCAAGCAGTTTTTAGTGACACCTCTCCTACTTATAGGAGATGCGTGTTTACCACCCACACCATCACAAGGAGATTCCACCTCATTTGAGCCATCCTCTCCTCTACCCATTGAGGATCCTATAGAATTACCATTTCCTTTTGATGATAATTCACCATCGGACCTTCAAGATCCCGTTGATCTACTTTTGGATCTCTTACCCACAGAGTCCAAAGCTAGCATTTCCCTATATCTCAAACACATTTTACAGGGATTTCTACTCGATCCACATCAGCCTCACTTACAACCATACCATTTTCATGTTTTGCCAATCACATGGACTATGTTGATAGAGCCTTACTTTGGGGATGCCTTATACTTCCTGTTTCAACACAAATGCAGTTGTCACTCACCGACACCTCCACTATCTACCCAAAAGTATTTCAAACAGCCAAAAAAAACAAAACCATGACTATTGCAACACCTTCCACGTCACCACCCTTGACCCAACACACACCTCTACCCACAATCCAACATAAATTTACACCCAAACAACTACCCACACCTATATCATTTCCATTACCTAAACATATTACTACCTTAGGGGTCATAACGATAGCTAGCCTTACTCACCCACCCAACAAATTAGATTTAGCCACATCTTCCCAAACCAAAACTAAACTTATTTTGGCCCCTAAAAGAATACCCAACCTCCTAGGCCTCATACACCAACCTCACCCACCACACCATTATCACCTTCACCCCTTTCATCCATCTTAGGGCCTCACCCCTCGATCCTAGCCAAATAATCATCTTCCACCGGAAAACCAAGAGCACAACAGCCCATCTCTGCATCACGGACCACTAATATAACCAAGTGATCCAGAAAAATTCCACCCTCACTCGTAACCTTCTTACCACCCATACCTCCACTACCATCCATAAATTATTCACTACCCATGACACTTTCTTCTCTTTCACTCACACCTTCTACCCAACCTCTACCGACCACCTCTGTAGCATCTCAGTTACCCCCATGGGTCACCCATCCTCTTCCACCATCTTCTTTTCCTTCCACATCTTGTACACCCATGTCACCTTTTCCCAAAAAGGTGCAACCTAAAGCTAAGAATCTGCTACCCTTCAATAAGGTAGTTAAATTAACCAAACCTTCCATCGCCAACTCTTCTACCATGGCCCATACCTAAACAGATGCCTGCAAGACCTAAGGACCACTCCACACACCAAACTAGTAGACCAAACCATTCCCCCTCATGTAAAGCCTCTTCCTCCACAATCAACCATACCTGTACCCAAACCCACATTCACCTCCCATTGTGACACACTGGCAGGATCCTACGCCAAAATCTTAACCATTCTCCTCAAAACTTGTCATCACATTACACCACCCCTTAGACCTTACCAACCCACTCAAACCCAAACCAAAAGGGTTTAATGAGTCTAAAAATTTGTGCCTACCATCATTGTTCTGGGACACGATGTAGAGAATTGTAATGCTTTAAAAACCACTCTTGTCTAATTGTGTCCTCCTGAAGAAAAATTTGACAATGAAAATATTCTTGATGAGGACCCCATTTCACCCTTCACCAATTTCCTTCCCAGAGCCTCTTCCATTACCTACTCAGCGACCAAAATATCCACCCCATAAATCTTTAATCCATCCCTGAGTTTTGAGATTAAACATGGTCCGTATAAGAGAGTTGGCCAACCCACCACCCAAATACCAATGGGCCCTAATAATTTCACAAGGGTCAAATCCACCACTAGAGTTTTGTCCCTCATGCCGGTATAACCTTCCATGACACCACACCTTCTTCATCAACCTCCCCTCAAATTAATATGGTTCACATTTACAACCCGTGCCCAAAAAGACAAAGGCAAGGAAAAGGAAACTGGACCATCAACCAACCCTGTACCCAACATACCATCTACACCCATACCCCAAAATCACTATTCGAGGTCCTACATATCCTATTTTCGATGGGGTCACGAACCGTAAAATGCTAAAAAAACTACACCAATCCCCCTCAAAATGTATTTATATGACCTCATCCAAACCTCTGAGTCACATCGTCAAGCCCTCATGGAGGTCCCTCAATCTATTGAGGTTTCACCAAATGACCCCACGCCCGTAGCCTCCATCACTACCCCTCACCACGTAGCCTCTCTCACTAGGTCATTTCCTTCCTCTACACACCTTTACTCTACTCACCAAGTGGTCACCCCTCAGCTTTTCAGATGAAGAGATCACTCCCTTCTAGCCCGATGACCTCGACCCCCACTCTTTTCATCTCCGTCTTTATCGATAATATATGCATACAACGTGTTATGATTGATGGTAGCACTATTATTAACATAATATCCTACCATGTATATGACCAAATGCGAATACCTTCCAATTACATGCATGGTAACCCAGTTATGTTGCACTCTTTCAATGACGCCATGACATCTACCCTGGGTACCATCGTTCTCCATGTCTGCGTGGGTCCCCTCATTTGTCCCAAAAATTTTCTATGTCCTAGAAGGGGAGTTCCAGTATAAATTTTTTCTTGGCCAACCTTGGATCAATGCCATGAGTTGTGTCCATTCAAATTTACACCATTGCCTCAAATTTGAACATGAGAGACATAATTACACCATCCCTGCCAACCTATCACCTTTCAAGACTTGTAAAAATGCTATACCGGCCCAATTATGTGCTTGTACTAGTCAAGGAATATTCCACTATTCCTACTTCACCTTCACCTACAAGTCCATCCACAAAATCTACCACTACCCTCTCCTTCATCTAACCTTGCTATCCCCACTATAGGTGTAACCTCTACTGCTGACTCACCTGTTTCCCCATCATCTAGTGAGTCGTCCATCCCCGCTACCCACATACCGACTACTGATCCCTTAGAAGGTGTTTTTCAATGCCTCACTCCGGGGGAATACCACCTATACAATATCGACACCTTCCTCACCCCACAAGAGTATGGGAACCTATGCCAACACCCTAATCATGGCATCTGCATCGATGACGTTTTTCCTTATGGCCCTCCCCACCTTCGCACTAATCTAACATATGAGAGACTTGATATGGCAACCTATAATCCTGAAATCTCCATCCCAAACCCAACCATGTTTATCTAACCTACACTCTCTGACTAATCGCCACTTTGTTCACCACTTTACTCCACTTGTGTGCATGGAAAGTATTTGGCTTCAAATTTTATGAACAAGGCTTCCATACACGTCATTTCTTGTACCTCTCATAACTCACAATGACCGTAGTGGCATTGATTTTGATACACCACCTTCTAATAAGGTTCATGTCGACCTCATATAGGACAGAAAAACTTCTCCACCTCATTCCCCCCCAAATTACCATCTTCACCCACGGAGTCCATAGATTCTAAATCTATTCCTCCTAATTTCTTTTTTTTGTAAACACCATTTCCTTAGGACCACTGACTTATCACCACGATGAAAAAACTTCCTCTTCTCTCCCATTCCTATATCCTAACATGATCGATGAAGATACACCTTATATTAATTTCATTCAATGTTAAGATG
The DNA here is from genome assembly GCA_019776745.2 of Taxus chinensis. Classification (NCBI taxonomy): domain Eukaryota; kingdom Viridiplantae; phylum Streptophyta; class Pinopsida; order Cupressales; family Taxaceae; genus Taxus; species Taxus chinensis. Next base: position 595,125,388 of record CM034154.1, on the reverse strand, counting down.
ATGAATCCATCCTCACTTACCTTGGTGTAGAAGATTCTTATATTCATCCAGTCGTTACCTTTTGAGATGCAGACCATGTTGAATGGATCAACCATCGAAATCAACATTAACACTCGGAAAACCCACATATCCTAAAGATTGTCCAATCCTTAGATGATATTGAACAGGAAGCCTTCACCTCTTTTCTTCGGGACCATAACAACATGTTTTCTTGGTCCTATGACGATATTCCTGGTATTGATGCAAAAATCATGGTCCATAATATCGTAACCATTCCTGATGCCAAACCCATAAAACAAAATCTTCAAAAAATACATCCTCGCATTGGTCTTCTAGTCAAAGAAGATATTTAGCACCTTCTCTCAGTTTCCTTCATTCTACCCATTGATTATCCCCAATGGATCTCTAGCATCGTTCCTTTCACAAAGGCAACAGGGGGAATCTACATTTTCACAGACTTCCATGACCTCAACCTCACTTGTCCAAAAAATGATTTCCCCCTACCGGGCATCAACCAGATATTTGATCTCACCACTGGCCATGAAATTTTATCGCTCATGGATGATTTCTCAAGCTACAATCAAATATTACTAGATCTAGAAGATCAACACAAGACAAATTTCATCACCCCTTGGAGTACTTTCTGCTATCAAGTCATGCCTTTTGGCCTAAAAAATGTTGGTGCTACATATCAGCGAGCCATGATTTACATCTTCCATGACATCATGCATTGCATACTATAATATTATGTAGATGATCTTCTGGCCAAATCTAAACATCGAACCAAAAACTTGTTCGTCCTTAAAGTGATCTTTGACCGTCTCATCAAGTATTGTGTGTGTCTTCAACCAAAGAAGTGCATCTTTGCAGTAATTTCCAGAAAACTCATAGGTTTCATCATTTCTTTGCATGGCATAGAAGTTGATCTTGCTAAAGTCAAGGCTATTCTGGAAATTCCTCCACCCACTAATATCTATCAACTTCAAATCCTACAAGGAAAATTGCAATCAATTTGTCATTTTATCTCACAACTTTTTGACTGTTGTCAACCATTCCATCATCTACTGAAGAAAGACGTGTCCTTCAAATGGGATGATGAATGTCATAAAGCCTTCAAATCCTTAAAACAATACCTCCTTCAACTACTAGTGCTCATTCCTTTTAAGGATGATCTGCCCTTTTACCTATATATTTCTACCACTGATCATTCTCTAGGTGACATGCTTGCTCATCGTGAAGAGTAGCACCGAGAGCAAGTGGTTTATTACATCAGCCGTACCCTTATTGACTATGAAACTAGATATACCCACACCAAAAAACTCTTCTCAGCCTTAGTTTTCATTTCCACCAAACTCTACCATTAGCTACTCAATCACAAAACCTTCGTGATTACTAATACTGACCCATTACACTATATATATACCAAACCGTATCAACATCAACATGCCGAACATTGGCTTATGCTTCTTGTTGACCTCGACCTCGAATTCATTCATAAAAATTACATTAAGGTACAAGAAATTGTTGACCAAGTGGCCGATGAACCTATTTCTGGGGATCAACCATCTAAATTCGACTTCACAGACGAGTCTATAGATACCATTTCCCTTGACGAACCTGATTACCAAATGAGATGCTTCTTCAATGGTTCCAAGTGTTAGCGTGGGGGTGGGGCTGGTGTTATCCTCATTCCTCTTGATGGTGAACCTATGCCTTTGTCTTTCAAACTCAATTTTGATTGTACAAAAAATATTGCTGAATACGAGGCACTCTTATTGGGTCTCTAGGCTTCTTATACTTTAGATGTTACGATAATCAATATCTTTGGTGATTCTTAATTATTCATAAACCAAGTCAATGGTATATACCAGTTTCGTAATGAGATACTTCAAAAGCATAAGCATCACGTAGATATGATTTTGACCATCTTTGATCATTACACACTTTAAACCACCCCGCTTTCTACCAATAAATTTGCGGATACCATGGCCTACTTGGCTTCTCAGGTACCTGCCTCACCTGCTGACTCGAAAATATTTGTCACCATACAAAGGCTACAATCACCGTCTTATTTACCTTGTGAGGTATACTCCATCAGAACTATTTCCCCTGACCCACGTGACCTTTGGTATAAGCAATATGTAGACTATCTTTCACTTTCCATTTTACCCATTGATCTCACTTGTAATAGACAATGTGCCTTTTTTAAAAGTGTCTCCCATTATGTCATCATGGGTGGTCTTCTTCACAAGCATGGCTTCGACAAAATTCTCTTACGATTCCTTATAAGTTTTGAAATCCCCTACACTATTAAGGAAGTCCACGATGGAATTTGTGGAGGCCACTTTAGTGGTTTAGCTGTCGCAAATATGCATCCTTCGCCTAGGCTATTATTGGCAAAACCTAAACTGCAACTATTGTGATTATTTCAAACATTGTGTATAATACCAACAACATGCTAATCTCCACCGCACACCTAGTCATGCCTTACAGGTCGCACGATACCTTTGGCCTTTCTCCCAATAGGGTTTGGATCTTGTTAGGTGAGATCAATCCCCATTCTTCACAATGCTACCAATGGATCATAACCGCTACCGAATATTACACTAAATGGGTAGAGGTCATTCCCCTCATTTCTAAAAAAGATGAAAAAATATGTGAATTCATCAACCATCACATCATTTTCATTTTGATGTTCCTCACTGCCTCATCACTGATAATGGAAAATAATTCAAGAACAAAACCCTACGTAAACTATGTGATGCTTTTGGCATCCAACTTAGTTTCTCATTACCCTTATTACCCAAAAACCAATGGTCAAGCCGAATCAATGAATAAAACATTGAACAAAATTCTTATGAAGGTAGTTAATGATACTGGGAAAGATTGACATACGCACATTACTTTCACCTTGTGGGTTTATTGCACTAGTATTTTCACTTTGACTACTGCCACCCCCCCCCTTTTCTTTGGTCTTTTGGTACCAAGGTTATCTTACCTCTCGAATTCTAGATTCCATCTCTCTACATCTCAGTACAAGTCATGCTCAACGAAGATGACTTTTCACCAAGATTGTTTGGCGCAACTTGAGTTATTAGATGAATGTTGTCTCAATGCTCTTGATCATCTCCAAATCTACCAAAAACGTATCAAACGTGCCTATGGAAAACATGTTCATGAATGAAACTTTCAGGTCGGTGACCTCATCCTGAAGGAAAATCAACATGTAATAAAAGAGGAGAAAAGTAAATGGGGTAAATTTTCTCCTAATTGGCTTGGACCCTATATCATTACCCATGTCTATGGATCAAGTGCTTATCGTTTATCTTCTCTCGAAGGTAAACCCAAACCTGAGCCTCGTAATTCCTTGCATCTTTGACCATTTTATTGTTGACATCAATTTCTATATCACCTTTTGTTAGTTGATTGCTCATCCCTTGAGCGTTGTTCGCCTTCCATATTACCCATTTTGAGGATCCACAACTCAAAATGAATCATGTGATTCCCATCACCTTTCAGCCTTATCTTCAATATGAGTACCACGGATCTACTCATAACATGATTCTCATGGATACTTTTTGTCTTATTTAAGATGGAATCCCATGGTATTTCATCACTCGAAACCACCTCTTTCATACTTAATTTATGTGTGCTGCGGTCTTGAATTCTAAACAAGAGCCTACCCTTTCTCTATAGTCTTGTCCATGAATTAAACATCCAAAAAAAAAAATGGATGAAACTCCTTGAGTCAAAATTCCAACAAAAGATGACTCCCTCAAAAGGGACATCTCTTCACTCTAATTCCACCACTATAAATAGACTGCTCCCTTGAAGGACATTTATATCATAGTTATTTAAAAAATTCAATACATATATCCATGAGCTTCCCACATCAACCAGCTTCATGAAGACCTCAACGAGATAATATACTCATCCCATATAGACTTTCCCGCATCAATCAGTCTATTAAAAACAAAACAAATGAAGAAAAAGTTGAAATTTTCATCATGGACTTGCCTATTCTTGATCTTGGGTTTCTTGTTCCGAAAGACATGTTGTCATACACTAAGTTATGCTAAACCACCTCCCTATTCTTACCTCCTTTTCTTTTTAGCCTAATTCCCTCATTACTCAAGGGACTTTCCGCAAACATGACAGTTGGTGATTATGCAACTTTCTTCACCCTTAGAATGGTCCATTATGTAATGCCTTTAGGTTCTTACATTCATAAGCCCCTCTTAGGTATGCTTGACTCATTAGGGTTCTTATCATTTAATCGACTCTTTTACCACCTCTTAACATTCACCTTCCTCATTACTTATTGATTATTCTATACAGGACCCAGATCATCGACACTTTTTTTAAAAAACCACTCAACCATGCCTGTGACCTAAACTCAACCATGCTTATACCTACACTTAATCATTCCTATGACCTACATTCAACAATTCCTAACAATTACCAACCCATTCTTCTACTTCATCATAATCTTCCCTAGCTTATGGGATAACTACATCGGCCTGAGGTCCCTTTTCACCGTGACTATGTAGACAACACTTTGAGGGAATGGGGCCCTTGGAGGTTAGCCCAGCTACTCTATACCCTAACCAATTCCCCCTTTCCCTTTCCATTTACTATTCACATTCTACTCTAGTTAGTTTCCTTTCTATATCAATAACTAGAAATTAAACCAAACAAGCAACAATTGCTAAACATCTTTACCATCATAATTTACACATTCATTTCAACACATCTATCATTTCTTTACCATCATCATACATTTTCCTACTAATCATCTTAACACAATCCATGCCATCACTAATTGCACACATTAATGAATTAGAAATTAAATCAACCACCAAACCTGACTCAACCATGCCTAAATCAACCGGACTCAACTATGCCTACACCAACTTGAGTCAATCATACCTAAATCAACCTGACTCAACCATGCCTAAATCAACCTAAATCCACCATGCCTAAACCGACCTGACTCCATCATGCCTAAAACTGACCTGACTCCATCATGCCTAATCCACCTAGTTTCCATCACTTACAAACATAAATACAAAAGTGAAAATCTATAACCCCATTCATGTTATAAGTACCATAAACTATAAATCAGAAAGTCTGTGTATACACACATGTGTACATGGATATAAATAAATACCAGTCTCTCATAAAATATCATATACAACCTCACCATCTTTGACATACAAGATGGTATATGATCAAAAATAACAAAACTCTCATCTATATCCTCACTCTCTTCGGCACACAAGCTGGTATATATAAAAAATAAACAACTATATAAAATAGGAGGTACATACGGCTATCAAACATCACCCTGCTGGATATCCTCCATATCTGTCTCACCTATCTTCTCCTCCTCCTTTTCCCCTATACGGCATCCAACTAGCATCTCACCACCCACCATCAGTCCTGGCTGGATCTCTGTTAGTACCTCACCTACAGCTGGCCTCCATGAACTAGTGGCCTCACCCTAACCCTATCTCAGGATTGATGGCCCTCTATGCTCTCAGTTTGTAAGATCTTCACCCTGGTATTGTGCCATAGTTTATACATGTGTGTGTATTTAACTGTCACTACCTTTGACCCTAGCCCATTTCCCTATTTTCCCCAATTTGACATTTACCCCCTTATCACTTTTTACCTCTGACCTACCCTCCCCACACCTCTCTACCTAGCCATTGATTATGTGGATATTCCCATGTCCTCACTCATTTCATCTCGCAATGATGGTACCTATTTTTCTCAGCCTAATAGCCTTACCTTACCTATGGTTGTGACCCTTATCCAAACAAACCTTGACCTTTTGAACTTTTAGATGTACTAGAACCACACATACGTGTTCCTACATCTTACCTTGTTGAGTTCCCAGATCGCATCCTTTACCATGGATACTGAACCTCAAAAACCCTTATTTGGATGACCTTTATGACCATAGCTAACATACATTTGTTATGTTGCGCAACCTTGTGGTTTTTTATCTCATGGCATTTCCCAACATGTGCGTACCTCTGAATGCTCTACATAATCACCCACTCCACCTCTTACAATCACCATACCCTCAACCATCACCTTGTTTGTACCTAACCCTATTTTCTCAAACCACCCACCTCCTCCTTTTATCAAACCACTCACTGCTTCCTTCTCTCACTTCATCAATTCCTAGTTTGAGGGGGTTTACATTCACCCATACATGGGGCAACCACATCTTATTTTTTTCAGCGTCGCTTACCAATACAAGATATGAAATAAAAAGGGGCAAAATGTAGACACCAAAATTGGGTCACACTCCCCTTGGTAAAATAACCAGCTCAAACATACTCACCTAACCATGGCCCCTTCCACCCCACATCACTATTAATTAAATAAAATTAATATATATCCTTACAATATTAATTATCTAATTATCTTAATTTCTACCTCACCACCTCACCTAGACACCTCACCCTAGACCTATTTTTGGCATGTTTCCATAATTAACTAAGACCTGATCTTACTTGCCTTAATGAGCTAAGATTTGATCTAACCCTAAAATCACATGCCTAAGATTTATCTAACCACTTTCCCACTCATTATAATGGAAGCTTCCATTCTTATCTGCAGGAATAAAACCAATCCAACCCAAGAAATCAAGGGGATCTGCCATTTTAAGTAAACCTAGGGAATCCTGCCTTAACTGACACCGATCACCCCTAAATTGATGCTGGTAAACCTGAAACCATTTTCGGTTACCATTTATTCTCTTTAGTAACCTTGTTTCAAAGGATGGAACATCTTGAGATCAAGAAAGAGAAAGAGGAGCTACATGCAAGTGGAAAAAGGGTCTTTTCATGCATCTAGGCATCCACAACCATCATCCAGACAGATCTAGAAGTATTGCACTCACGGTAGCATTTTGGGAAGCACTACCAAGGCACAAAACACCATTCCTCCAATCAACTGTCACCTCCATCCAACCATTGAACCTGCATCATAGTAAGTATCTTGTTAACCAACATTCTTCTATTTTTGTTCTAGTAATCTCTGTTACCTTTGTTATTAGTTTCTACTCACACTCTCACTCCTCCATTTTTTTTAGGATAAGGGTAAAGTGAGGGTTTTAAAAGGACCCACAACCTTATACAGAGAATAAAGAGGGAGAGAAAAGGAGGAAGAGAATTCCCATACAACACTAGGGAGAAAACAAAAGAAATCACATCCAAAAGAGAGGAAGCTGCCAAAAATACAAAGTCAATAGCGAACAAGTCAGAGAAGAAAAGAAGGAAGAACAACTTCAGCAACCTCTAAAGATGGCAAGAAGGTTCCACAAAGATGAGAAGTGGATGTAAAACAAAAACAAAGCTTCCAGATGAAGAAGTGGAAGAGGGAACGAAGGATAAAGCATAAGAGCCTACCCTTCTTTCCCTTCTTCGAGTACACCAACTGCTAATTTTCCACTAAATGTTCCTTCAAGCCATGCACTCTGGAAATGACCAAAATCATATGGTTATCCATCTATTCCTTATTCAGGGATAAGGGGCCTTCTTTATCTGAATTAGAATGATCATATTCATGGGGTATTTTGATTCTCGGGTTGGATCTATCCCCTGATTGAGTAGACTCTACTTGCTAGCCCTACGTAACATGCTTATATGCTAATGTAGGTTGGGCCTCGACCCGTATGTTAGCAATCTTAGTTTCCTAAATCTCCACATATGAATATGAGTCCTCATCAAGGTTAGGGGGGCTCCAGTACTTAGAAGGATTTTTCTTGGCACGTTGAACTTTCTAATGAGGACAGGAAGAATGAAGATGACACGACGTCCTGTAGTTTCTATATCTCAAAGCCATATTTTCATAGTCAAGAGGCTGAACATGAGAGATATCACCCATCTTGAGGGTAATCTTGTCAGGAATTCCTTTGCTAAGATCAATCTCAACACATATTCTGACAAAAGTGAGTAACCCACTATGAAATCTCGTAACATCCTGTTTTATAAATTTTCCTAAACAATTTCCGATCTCCTTCACAACAAGGTAGAAATGCAGAGGAAGGTTGGGTATCCTCACCTAAACAGGAACTCACAAGATGGAATAAGAGAATGGGTCAAAGTGAGGGAACCAAGGGATGAAAAACAAACCAGCCAAACCCCAATACCATGGTCCCTCATTTAAGGCCCTCTGATAATCCTCCTGAGCAAAGAGAAAAATGACGAAGAAGCCTCTTGCATAAAAAAATGGTCATAATTTTTAGTCCAATTGGAGTGAACCCATTGGATAAGAGCATTAGTCAAAGGCCAAACTCCATTAAATCTATAGATGAGGGCCTTTTTTCCATATTATTTTTGAGTTTCAGGGAATCAAAACTTGTGATTTCCAGCAAAGGGGAGTCAACAACTTGCTCAACAAGATAGATTAAGGAGGAGGACTGGGGGAAACAAAGGTGGAAGGAGCATTATTGAACATAGCTTCTTTGAAGGTAGAAGTGTTACGAGCTCTAGCACCCCCCTTTAATAATCCCATTATAGAAATCATGGAATCCTGGGAAATCCCATAGGAGACAAGAGGGAATTCATCCAAAAGTATTTTTCCCGCAAAAGAGAGACCGAAGGAACCCATATGAAAACCTAGTTTATGAGAGATAATACACTACATGTCCAACCTAGAAGCAAAGCAATACGTTTGGAGGTGGAGGGTAATACCAGTGATAGTTTTTACCAGAACTTGAAATACCTCTAAGCACTCATCAAGCAGCTGAGCACCCGCATGGTCAGAGACATCACTGGGTGGGAATGGGCAACGGTCAATGGTGAGCTCCACATGCATAGTCTGAACATAAGCCATAAAGTTGGAGCCACATAGCCTTGTAACACCCTCAACTCTAGATAGGAAACCCATTTCATAAGGCACATGAACATATAGGTTCGAGAAAGTAGTAAATGGAACAGACCAGTTGGCTGCATCAGCTTTGCTAGGGTTAGAGAAGAGGGAATACACCATCTCTTATATTTCACTCCTCCACCATTTATCTCTATACAAGTTTGATCATTCCTTTACCCACACCATAAAATCACCCATATCTGACTATTAGACACCTATAAGTATTTCCAACACCTCCTCAGACCTACACCCACTCCTCTCCATCTCCAATTTAGTCTCAAAAAAATCCCTAAATCATGTACTATTGAGTTATTGAAAACCCACAGTAACCATCATCGGTTATTACTAAACCTTCTTCGGTCGTACAAGACCGAAGACGGTCTCTGTGTTTTATACTCTGCCAATAACAAAACCAACCTACCTTCTACCACATAACTTAAATAGCTCAGAACCTGACCCTGACCAGTCCCAGCACCCTGACAACTACCTATCTTCTAGATCTGACCATAGCCTAGCCTGTTATGTTAATATTTACTTATTAACTTGAATGAGATACCTAAATCATATCAACTATAGTAGGATTTCCTTTGCTTCTCACATTAATTTTATTTAAACTATGGATTGATAGCCATCTAGTAACACACTGCCCAAAGCTAGCACTTGCAAGGCAGTCCACTGTCATTTATCATTTAACTATTCTTTTGTGGTCTTGTTGTTTATTTCAAGTAGTTCTTCCTAGGAAAAAGTAAGCTCTCATAATCGGCATTGGATCAAGACGTCAGAATGCGCACAATAACCATCAACCAATCAGCAATAATAGGTATTCCTCCTCATCCATTACTCTTATCTGTTTCATCTCAATAAATTAAAGAAAATAGTGAAACAATGAGAGCACATAGGGAAGGACATACACACACTCACTAGAATTACATCAGGGTCCATAATGTAGTGCAACACTCAACGAGAAATAAGTCCACTGGTTTGGCGGATGAGGTCATTCCCACCCCTTATTCTTCTTATTGTGTAGGGTGGCATCCAGTTCATCTAGTGAATCCAGTGTGATAGAAAGAGAGTATTCAGAGACACTTACCAACTATGCCAAGTTAGGGTTTTGAGCATTTACACTATTTTGAGCACCTAGACTAAAAACCAAGGTGCCTTGGGGTGCCCCAATACACTCCCAAGAACCTGTGTTTTCTTAAACATCTTAGATCTACCCTTCACAGGGCCCATGAGTGTTCATCTGCACTGCCAAGTTCTAGTTCCAAAACTACGACAACCTACAACAGTCTCCTATTATCATTTGAGTCTTTTCCTTACTCTTCTCTTACATCCCAGGGTTTGATTTCACTTAGAATATTTTATTTACATTTATCTCATATTGCTTTATTTAATTTACAAGCATTTAGTCCTCTTATTTAGATTAACACTAGAACCCTAAATACACCATTTAGGACTTATTTTTGTTAATCAGGAATAACCAAGACAAGTAAATATCGGTAAGTGTTTCTCCCTATAAGAATGTAGGGAATTTGTTTCACTCTTGAATAAGTACTGAGATGGGTTATCCTATTCATATGAAGATCTGAAATCCTTCAGGCCAAAGGAAATACAACATTCCATTCCCTTTAAACAAAGAGTGAAACTTTATAGGAAAAAACAAAGGCAACATAATCACAATATAGCTAGGACTATCAAGGAAGAAGTACTCAAAATGTTAAATTAGCCTATCATGTTTCCTATTCAACACTCCACTTGGGTAGCAAACATTGTCCTAGTTTACAAAAAGAGTGGTGAAATAAGAATTTGTGTTTATTTCAAGAATTTAAACTAAGTTTTTCTCAAAGAAAAACCTCCTCTACTAATCGTGGACCAAATCCTATACATTTTCACTAGTTTAGAATTTTTTTCCGTACACGATGGATTTTCCAAGTATAATAAAATTGAGGTAGCGCTAAAGGATCAACACAATACTGTATTCACTACTCCATTCATAAACTTTGCATACAAGAATATGTCATTTGACCTCATCAATGTAGGAGATAATTTTCAAATAGATATGGATTTGGATTTCAAATATCTCAAAAGAAATGCAAAGAAATAAGTGAGGTGGCCATTTGCAACATCTTGAATCCCAAGAAGTGAAACCCAAGAAATACATGGGTTTTCCTTGAATTTAAATTAGTTTGACTTCAAAGGGATGGAAGGGAAACTCCTTTGGCACATTGTGAACAGTGAAGGAACCAAGATTGAACCTGAATTATTAGAAATAATTTAAAATCTCTCTTCACCTAAAAATAAGATAGGATTACATTCTTTCTTTGGTAAAGTATACTTCCTTCTTCATTTTGTTTCTAAATTTATAGAGATGGACAAACATATCACTGATATGATGAAGAATCAAAAGAATTTCAGATGGAAAAATTAAGGTGAGATTTATTTTGAAAACATCAAGAAGGTCATTACTTGTGCTCCCACACTGGCATGTCTAAATTCTGATAAAGATTACATCATCTATTATTATTCAGTAGAGCACACATTTTCAGCTATTTTAGTTCAAAAATGTGAAGGATTTAAAACTCCTATAGCCTTCACGAGTTGGCCATCGAATAGTTATGAATTGAAATAATTAAAAATAGAGAAACATGCATTTATGGTTGTCAAATCCATCAAAAATTTCAGGTTTTATATCTTGAACTCACATACAATAGTGTTTGTTCTCAATACTATAATAAAGTTAGTACTTATTGAACAAGAGTTCAGATCTACAAGAGGAAAATGGATCACCAAGGTTTAAGAGTATGATCTCAAAATTTACCTAACCAAGATTGTAACAGGGAAAGGATTATTCAAACTCATTGGTGAAGACACCATAAATTCAAATGAGAAGGTAAAAATAGAATTGTAGAATGAAAAATCAGATGATGTACCTATGATAATATTTGTAAGCACTACTTCTTAATGGTATGATGAAATTGCTTATTTCTTGACATATAGTGACTACCTGCCACATCTAAATGGGAAGAAATGGAGAATACTTAAGCTGAGAGAAATGAGGTTCATGGTCTAGAACCATGTATTATACAAGAAAGGATTGGATGGCTATTTCCTACGACGGGTTGATAAAGAGCAAGTAGATCAATTACTCGAGGTATATCATTAACAAGATTGTGGCAAAAACTTCTCAACCTTGGTCACAACTCACAAGATCCTAAGAGAAATATATTATTAGCTTACTCTTTTTTAGGATGCCCAAAAATGGGTATATAAATGTAAACCATGTCACCAATTTATTGGTAGACCTGAATTGGCCAATTTCCTCTCATCCTGTGGTTATTGAAAATATGTTCCAACAATGGGGTCTAAATTTTGTGGGTGCACTTAATCCACATTCTAGCACAATATATTTATGTGTGCTCACCACTACATATTAATTTGCCAAATGGGTTGAGACTATATCAATCAAGCACGTAAACACTTAAACAATATGTAACTTTCTCGAGGAGAACATCATAGTGTAATTTAGTGTTCCACAAAATATTTTTATTGACAATGCTACCTATTTATCTTCTATGGAGCTCACTGATTTATTTTATGGTCATGGTATCTATCTCTCTCCTTCGTCTAATTATAACCCCTAAAGAAATGGGTTAGAAAAATCCAGTAACAAGAACATTCTAATGATCATCTATAAACTAGTTGATCAAAATCAAAAAAATTGGAAGAAGAAAATTTATGATACATTATAGGCTGGTCGGATCATGCCTAATAAGGCAATAGGGATGTCAAAATTTCAGTTGTTATATAGGATATAAGTACAATTTATCATATCTTATGTTTAGTAAATCCATATGAATACGTTCAATCCCATGACTCGTTGGAAAAGAGGATCTTGTAACTTGAAAATATCAATGAATAAAGAGTTATGGTAGTGGGTATTATCAAATAACATCAGATGAAGGTAAAGAATATATTTTATCAGAAAACTCAGGAAACCACATTTCAATTATGAGATATTGTCCTACTCTGGGAAAAGAGATAAGAACCAAAATGAATCCATGGGAAGTTTGATTCTCTATATCTAAGACCATTCAAGATCATGTATTTTTCTAGTGATAACACATTATACTTGTCCTACCTATATATAACACCCTTATAATTTCTGTGCAATGGGAAATATTTGAAGTTGTATAAATAGTGAAAGTGCATTGTCCCCCGCATGTACCATAGGTGATTTGGGTTTATTTTTGTTGTGTTGTGTGTTTCCATTTATTTTCATGTGTTTTAATTTCATCATTGAGTGGTGTGTTTATTCCTCTTTTCATTCCATATTCCTTTTGAGACTTTATTTCCTAATGGATAAGGCGTTATTCTACTAAATTTTGTGACTTTCTGGTATTCCTTCTTGCCTCATTTTTATTTCATTAAAACCAATTTAGGTCCTTGATTATGATCGACCTTTTGAAATGTAAAATTTACACTCATTTTACTTAACAAACCCATGAAAAATTCTATCATTTTTCATTCAACTGGGTCAAAATTTCCAAATTTCTTATTTTGAAAGGTTAACTTATGGGAAAGGTTTTTGGATCCTCTGATTGGTTTAGGAGACCAAATTACATTAAAAATAAAGGTATTGGATTTTTATCCATGTTATTAATGTTTAAAATATATTCTATGATCTGTAGGATGGTTTTGAGAAATCTTTCTCTCCATGAACTTTTTGAGAAAAATGAGGGTGTGAACATTAAAAAAGGGTCAATTTCTAGGAAAGGTTTCAGGAACTTTGGGTGGTGTTTGGAGATAAAATCATATTCGTTATAAATATTATAGGGTATACTACATGATGGTATATGTACACAAAAATTTTGGTAACATTAAAAAAGAGGAAACCTTCCCAACAATAAAGCACATTGGTATTTCTAGACAATGAACTTCCACTAAATGTTTCGGTAACCTCAAGTGGAGTTCAGAGCCTGATAAATGTTCAAATTGAAGTAAATTGAACCCCCATTTATGACCCACGTTATATTTTGGTTCATACTTATATCAAACTCCTGCATAATTTAGTTCAACTCACTAGCACACTTTCCTAGGAAAGAGTGGTAAGTTGACTAAAAATTCATGAAGAACTCATTTTCAAAGTTTCTAAATTATATCATTCTATTTTTATCCCATTTCCAAAAAAAATCATATATTATACCCCATGGAAAAAGAGAACTTTGTGATATAATTATTTGTTGACATGATGATGTCATCAAGTGCATTTGGCACACTTTGAGATCTTGGAAGCCTTTTAGAGGTGCAATGTACATTTCATTCTCCACTTTGAAACTTCAGCTTCAAAAGTGCACCTCACTCTCATTTGTTGATCAAAAATTAGTAAAAAGTAATGAGAAATAAGGTAAAATGGGCATAGTTATAACATATGGGTCCCATCACTTCCACCCTGTGCACACTTTGTCCCCCAAATTGCACTAGCTGCACTTTAGAGGTGTAATTGTACCCCAAAAGTGTGTCATATTCTGGTGGAGGTGGAGTTTGCAAACACGGTACAAATTTCACTATGTATTTGCAAATTCAAATCTCCACATCCATGTGAACAACCCATTAAAATATCCACTTCCCTAAAAAACATTAAAGCACAAAAATATCAAGTACATCATGTGAAATAAGTAAAAAAAATTGTTTCACCTCTCGTGCCCACAAAAACCATCTTTGTGCCCTAGCTTTCTCAAAACTTGTTTTTCTTGTATCTCTTGATTCCTTAGTTGAATCCTGCTCAAATTTTACAAACACAATCCTCTCAAAATTCATTTATATTTATACCAACAAAATTTCATATGGAGGGGTATTTTATTTTCTATGAACTCTTGAAGGCTTCATTTGTTTTAAGCTTGTTTTATCATATTTATATTGATTATTGTGCAAAAACCACATAGAGGAAGATTCTAATTTTTTTCCAAAAATATCCCCTAACCAAAACCTAAATTTTAAGCTATCATTCACATAATATGATGAATAAATTCATGATTTATGAGTGAAACCACTTTTTACCTCCAAAACCACTCGAAAACTCCATTTGCACTAGAAATTGTTTCACCATTTTTTGCGAAACCCCACAAGAGATCTTTGCCAAATTTGGAACATTGGCTCCCCTCTTCCATACCTCTCCAAAAAATCAACAACTAATCCATTTTAATAATTATTTCTTGTAGGAAAAAATAATGGAACTTTTGTCACTACTTCATTAAACCCATTTTCAAGCTTCCTTCCCAGTTAGAGCTTGTTTTCCCATTTCTCATTTTTTTCGACAAGGAATCATCACCAAATTTAGAGTTCCTCTTATTATTTGAAATATATTTCTAATAAATTGAGTCTCATCTAATTTGGATTTTTTTACCTCAAAATGGCCTAAATGAGAATTTAGTTGTCAGAACCTTTAAAAAACCATTCAAAATCTCAATTTTTCGTAAACCATATTGAAATTCCATTTCACTTGGCCCTTTGAATTCCACCATCATTCTCATGTCTATGAAACCAAAAAAATTCACAATGAAGTTCCATTACTCTACATATGATACCATCTAAGTCTTGGTTTTTGGAGACCCGAACATTGGAGATAATAATTTGGAAGACGTGGACTTTGATGATCTGAAGTAGTTGATTGAGGAAGGAATTACCACTATTCTGGCTAAAAATATATTCCATAGTGGAATATATCAAGTTTTTGGGTTCCCCTTGGAAATTCAAGACACTGATTTTATCCTCACATGTGAAAAAAAACTATAAAGTTAAAAGACAAACTATTACTGCGAACGATGGATCCATCATTTCTATATTATATCCTGAAGGTATCTCAAGATGTCTCTCTATCCCAAGACCCAAGAATGAATTAATACTAAGAAAAGAGGATACATTAATAGTGGGAAAATAAATATTCATGTATGTAAGGATTGACAATAGAAAACTAGATGAAGAGACCTCACAAAATTTATCCTCTTCCAAAGTCTCTCTCACTTTTATTTCATTAAAGTGATATTTGATTACATTTTTCTACTCAAAATACTCATGGGAGAAGCATCAACCAATGAGTTTCATATGTGGATGTCCCAATTCACATTCATAGCCACTGAAGGAACTTAAAACATAGATTGGAGTTAGATTATTAGTGATAAAATGCATTCTTAGTTGGTCAACCTTGAAAAGATGAAGAAAGTTTCCATGGCTTCCTATTTGGTATAAGCCATCAAAACTCTACAAAAGTTGCCCAAGCTAACTCCAGAGATAAATATCCTGAAGGTAATACTGATATATAAAATATATCCACATTTCATGTTGAAGTAGTACAAAAGACATTACACTAGGGTCAATGATGTCTTTGTAATGCATGCAATCTATAAATTAAAAGGTGATATCAACTATAGGTTGTCATAAAAATCCTACATGCTAATCAGCAAGTATGGGAGCTAATTCTCATAGTTTAATACATTCTCCTACATTCGTGTCTAAGGATTTAATGAATCTCCACTAAGGCTTCTGTAGACACCTATTTTTGGTACCATTCATTTTTTATCCACACTCCTCACATTCACACTCAAAATATTAAATGTATCTTATTATTCTTAAATTCATGTACTCAACCCCATAATAACACTCAAGTATATTCACTAAAAACCTATTCTACCCATCCTAAGCTACCAAAACCACCTAGACCATCTATATGCATTATTCCCTAACCATATAACCTCCTAACATCCTCAACGTCTTCCTAGCCATTTTCATTCATCCCCATACCCAAATTAACCCTTTTGTAAGTTGTTGAAACCAATTACAAGAGGGTTTCCCCACTTTTTATGACTCACTAATGATTATAAATAATAGCCGATGATTATGTAAGAAACATCAAACCTCTATGGAAAGGATCCTCAAATATTTGCAGTGAGACTCTGGTTCTATAGAGACCTATACAACATCACTATAGAAACCATAACATCACCTACATCTCTATCATTTCCTTGGAAGCTTCAAAAATCTTGAAAGATTCCCACAACATTTTTCCTTATATTTCTTCATCCAAGTTAAGATCTTGTCGTCTATTTTTAGTATTCAGTTTTTTAATGCATCACCTTAAAGCTCAAATCAATTTATAAATCATATATTATGCACCTTATTTGAATCTTATTTAGAAATCAAATTTTTTCACAATATTCGCTAATGATTTATCTAAATCACCAGTGCTTACCTCCAATCACTAGCGATCCTTGTCTTTTTATCACTTTAATCACATTTCTCATATTTGTAATCAATATATCAATCTATTTTATGTCCAATCTACCTGTATTCAAGTTTCTTCTTTTTATAGATGATTTCACTGAAAAGTTAATATCATAATTGCATAAAGAAAATTCGAAATCTTACTCTTTATTCTTGCTCAATACATAGGAAGTATTACATCCATTTAAATAGGAGATGTTGTTCCTATATTTAAGGAGATATAATCTCCATAAATATCTCCACACATAACTCCTAAAACAACTCCATGCTATTATACGTGAGATTTTGTTTTCTCACAAAACTAATATTGTTAATGATTTGTTACTCAACAACTCATAACAATATTTACTCACCCACTCATAATTACATTTACAATAATGTAATTAATTATTACAACACATATTATATTATCCTAGATAATATAATCACTTACATAATATTCTATGTTCACACTACAACATAGATATTCCTAAAATTCGCCCCCTTAGTGTGAACATGGGGTAAGAGCTCCTGGAAACATCAACCTTGTCGGATTATTCATTGCTACTGGATCTTGCTATCTGGATCTTGCTGCTAATGATCATCCTTGTCGTATGAACATCTTCATCGACTGATCACCTTCCACCGAAGTACCTTCCACCGAAGTATGGCAGTCAGAGGACCGTACGACAGTCAGAGGACCGTACGTAGATGATTTTCCCCTGTAAGTTGAGTCATGCAGTTTGCTTCTTCCACACCAAATAGACACTCAGGAACTGTTGTTAGTCTATGTGAACACATTAAAATCAAAACATGAAACTAGTTTCACCCCCTTGTGTATAAACACACCACATAACTGAAATAAAATATCACCACATCTGTCTGCGACCCCATCGTTGGTGAATGACGAGAGGACGTTGATTTTCCTCCTTCCTCCATTGCCTCCTTCCTCCAACAAGAAAAGAGTCTACCATAGGAAATCCTCATCACTAGGACATGAAAGTTCTTCATCAGTTGAGTAGACTTCCCAATCAGTTTCTACTTCAGCTAGAAGGGCTTTCTGATCTATCTTGTCATCAAGAAGATCCTGAGCTCTCTTTTTACAGTTCAGTATTACATGCCCAATCTCATTACAATAAAAGCATTTTATTTTTCCATGTGAAGGAACCTTCTTTGGTTTATGTTTTTCCTTCTTAGATGAGGAGCTCGGTTTGTTTCCTACATATAGTACTTCTTCATGTTCTTCATGATTGCTTTGTTCTAACAATGTAGAAATCACTCCTTCTAGACTAATAGTAATTTTACTCAAAGTAAATACAATATTTGAGTAACTCTTAGGCATGCTATTAAGAAGAATAGCTTTAGCATCATCATCTTTTACATGTTCTTTAATTCCAGCTAGTTGATTTAGCAAAGAACGAAACTTACTTATATGATCTGCCATTTTTGAGTTCTCTTCCATTTTCAACCCGTACAAGCGTTGCTTCAATGTAGTCTTTGCCATTTCAGCTTCAGAACCAAACAATTTGTTAAGAGACTCCCAAATTTCTTTTGCAGATTTTGTGAAATCCACATGATGTAGATAGGCTTTTGATAAGCCCAGACCAATGGTACCCAATGCTCTCTGATATTTTGCATTCCATTTTTCCAATTCATTTCCTCCAGTGGGTGGAGTTGAATTAGACTTCACCACATCCCATAGATCCTTTTCTATTAAATGTAATTGCATCTGTAGTTGCCATGTATGGAAATCTTGTCCTTCAAACTTTTCAATCAGATTTAATTTCTCCATTATTTTGTACAATACTGATAAAAAAATACAAAATTGAATCAAGTACTTTAAAATTTTATATTGAATACCTTTTAACCTCCAAGCAAGTCAAGAACTTGTATTAACAATTCAACATTATTGAAAATTGGAGAAAACTTTCAGTAGAAGAATTGATGTGCTTAATTTGATAGCTGCATAGTAAAATCCGTATTTCTTCCAAACTACGTTCTGGGTTCTTCTGAAATTTCTTCTGTAGTTTCTTGACCAGCACATGATTCTGCACACAAAATTATAGAAAAACCCACATCTGGAAACGAAAAATATAATATATTCTTTGAGACGGATCTGATCATGAAAGCACTGAAATTTCTTGCATCAAACCTTCTCTGATACCAAATGAAAAGTTAATATCATAATTGCATAAAGAAAATTCGAAATCTTACTCTTTATTCTTGCTCAATACATAGGAAGTATTACATCCATTTAAATAGGAGATGTTGTTCCTATATTTAAGGAGATATAATCTCCATAAATATCTCCACACATAACTCCTAAAACAACTCCATGCTATTATACGTGAGATTTTGTTTTCTCACAAAACTAATATTGTTAATGATTTGTTTACTCAACAACTCATAACAATATTTACTCACCCACTCATAATTACATTTACAATAATGTAATTAATTATTACAACACATATTATATTATCCTAGATAATATAATCACTTACATAATATTCTATGTTCACACTACAACATAGATATTCCTAACATTCACTAGGTCAAACATATCTGATTATAATAATATACAACCTTCCTATTGTTTCACAACCACTAGTTTGGGAAAAATTCAACATTACACATGAACTTAGTCTCTATGCCATCTTCATGACATCAAACGTTGAAGACATCGAAGATCAACTTGAAGTCATACGTGAAGAAAATGACATTGTTAAACAATCTTGGTTTGATTACTTCTTGAATTTTGAGCTTATCGTAGCCCTTTTATAAGCCACCTATCACACATAATAGCATCTCTTTATCCCATTAGATTTCTAATCACCCTCTAATTATCAATTATTTTCCTATCATTATCACTTGATTCCTTAGTTAGAATCTGATCTCCTTTCACTATTTCTATCAAACACAATCCTCTCAAAATTTTAATTTATATTTATTATTCACAACTATTTCATAGGAGGGGTATTTTATTTTCTATGACCTCTTGAAGGCGTCATTGTTTAAGCTTGTTTATCATTATTTAGTATTGATGATTGTGGCAAAAACTGCACTGAGGATAGATTTAATTTTTTTCCAAAAATATCCCCTAACCAAAACATAAAATTCTAGTATCCACTTACACTATAATATTAGTGAATATAAACCCCATGGATTTATGAGTGAAACCACTTTTTGACCTCCAAAACCACTCCGAATTAACTCCATTTATGCACACGAAATTGTTTCCACCCTAATTTTGCCAAAAACCCCGCAAGAGTGATCTGATTTGACACCAATTTGGGAAACATTGGCCTCCCCTTTCCTACCACCTTTTAATGTAATCTCCAAAAAAATCAACAAACTAACTAATACATTTAATAATATTCTGTAGTGAAAAATAATGGAACTTTTGTTCACTCCATTTATTAAACCCATTGTCAAGCTCTTCCCAGTAGAGCTTGTTTCCCATTTCTCATTTTTTTCGACCAAGGCATCATGTCACCCATATAATTTAGAGTTACTATTATTATTGAAATATATTCTAATAAATTGAGTCTCACCTAATTTGGATTTTTTTTAACCGGCAAAATGGCCTAAATGAGAATTAGTTGTTCAGAACCTTGAAAAACCATTCAAAATCTCATTTTTTGTTTTAAACCATATTGGAAATTCATTTCCACTTGCCGTTTGAAGTCCACCATCAGGACTCTATGCCTATGAAACCAAAAAAATTCACAATGAAAAGTTCCATTACTCTACATATGATACACATCTAAGTCTGGTTTTTGGAGACCGAACATTGGAGACAATAATTGGAAGACATGTGGCACGTTGGATGATCTGAAGTCAGCAGGATTGAGGAAGGAATTACCACATATCTTTCTGGGCTAAAAATAATTTCCATAGTGGAATATATCAACCTGGTGTTTTGGTTACCACCTTGAAATTCAAGATTCACTGATTTATATTCCTCACATGTTGAAAAAAACTACAAAGTTAAAAGACTCAAAACTATTACTGCGAAACGATGATGTCACATCTCAATTTTAAATCATTCCTGAAGGTATCAAGATGTCTCTCTATCCCAAGAGACTTCAAAAGATTTATGAATTCAATTACTAGAGAAAAAGAGGCTCTACTACTTATAGTGGGAAAATAATATATTCATGTCGTAAGGTATTTGACAATATGCAAAACTTAGATGAAGAAGCCCTCACAAAAGTTGCACTCTTCCAAAGGTCATCTTCACTTTTATTTCATTAACAGTGATATTTGATTTCCCACCATTTCTTCTACGATTCAAAATGTAACTCTGGGGGAGAAGCGATCAAAGACAATGACTGTTTCCATTATGGTGGATGTTCCCAAATTTACACATTCAATAAGCCACCATGATAGGACAATTAAATCATAGATTTGTGAGTTAGATTTTTGTCTTTGGAGTAACTGCCCATTGCCATTCTTAGTTGCGTCAACCTTGAAAAGATGAAGAACTAGTTTCACATGGCTTCCTAGATTTGGTATACAGCCATCAAAACTCTACAAAGTTGCCTCCATCCAAGCTAATATCCAAAGACGATAAATATCCTAAATGGTATACTGATATATAAAATATTGGACGCGCCACATTTTCATGTTGTCCAGTTAGTACACAAAAACACTTACATCTAGGGTCAATGATTGTAGCTTTGGAATGCATTGTCAATCTAAAATTTAAAAGGTGATATCAATTACAATATAGGTGTCATAAAAATCCAATACATGCTAAACACCAAGGAATATGGGAGCTAATTATCGGTCAATAGTTTTAATACATTTCTCCTACATCGTTGTCTAAGGTGTTTGTAATGGATCTCCACATAAGGTTCTGTCAGACACCTAGTTTTGGTTACACACATTCCATGTTTTATCCCCACTCCCTCCATTCACACTCAAATATCTTTCTATAATGTATATGATTATTCTTAATTCTGTTACTCAACCCGCCACAGTAATAACACACTCAAGTAATTCACTAAAAAGGCCTACTTCTACCCATCTAAGCTACCACAACCGTAAACAAACACACCTGTAGACCATCTATATGCATATTCCCCTGTAACATCTAAAAACCTCACCTAAAAATCCGTCAACGATCTTCCTAGCCATTGTTTCATATCATCCCATTACGGCAAATTAACCCTTTTGTACCGTTGTTGAAAGCCAATTACAAGAGGATTCGCCCACGTTTTTATGAATCACTGAGTGATTATAAATAACCATTAGACGATGATTTATGTACAGGAAATCATCAAAACCTCTATGGAAAGGATCCTTGTTTAAAGTATTGCAGAGTGAGACTCTGGTTCTTTATTCGACTCCCTAGAGACCTACTACATTCAAAACATCACATTAGATAACCATAAACATCTTGTTTGCCTACATCTCGTATGTCATTCCTTGAGCAAGCTTCAAAAAATCTTGTAAAAGTTCCCAACAACATGGTTCTGATATTTCTTCATCCAAAGTTAGTTAAGATCTTGTCGTGTATTTTTAGTTTTATTCAGTTTTTTTAATGCATCACCTAAAGCTCAAATCAACTTTATAAATCATATATTTATGCACACCATTAGTATTTGAATCTATTTAGAAATCAATATTTTTTCACAATATCACTAATGATTTTTCTAACTATAACAGGGCTTACCTCCTAAGCTAGCGATTCTCCTTGTCTTTTATCACTTTAATCACATTTCTCTATTTGTTAATCAATTGGATATTCATTCCTCTCTTAAATCACTCTATTATGTCGCAAGTACTGTATTCAAGTTGCTTATTTTTATAATGATTTACACTGAAAATGTTTCAATATCATTAATTGCATAAAAGAAAGAAATTCGAACGTCTTATCTTTATTCTTGCACATACACATAACGGAGAGTATTATCCATTTAAATAGGAGATGTAGTTCCATTATAGCTTAACGGAGATATAACGACTCAATAAATATCTACACCATAACTCCTTAACAACAAATCACCATGCTATTGTAATCGTGATGATTTTGTTTTTTCACAAAAGCTAATATTTGTTACATTGATTTGTTACTCAACACAACTCATAACAATATTTACTCACCCCCATCTCATAATTACAGTTTTCACAATAAGGTAATTATTATTTACAAACAACATTATTATATTATCACTAGAGAATATAATCATATTACATTAAATATATTACTATGGGTTCACACTACAACATAGATATTCTACATCAAATTCGCCCACCTTAGTAGTAGAACATGGTGGGTATAAGAGCTCCTGGAATACACTCAAACTTGTCGGTTATTGCATTGCTACTGGATCTTGTATCTGGATCTGCTAGTCTACTGATCATTCACTTTGTCGCTCATAGACACATCGTTCATCGACTGAATTTCCTCTCCTCACCTCCCACCGAAAGTACCCACTCCACCGAATGTATGGACAGTCAGAGGACCGTACGACAGTCAGAGGACCGTACACGTAGATGATTTTCCCCACTGTATTATAGTTGAGTCATGCAGGTTTGGCTTCTTCACACCAAATAGACATCTCAGGACACTTGCTTGGTTGTCTCATTGTGATAACAATTGAAACTTTTCAAAACATGAAATCTGATTTCAACCCCCTTGTGTATAAACACGAACCGACATAACCGGAAATAAAATTATCACAACATATGCTGCGGACTCCACCATATGTGTGGTGAATGACGACCCCTCGCACCTAATGGCGCCGAGGATTCCGCTTGATTTTCACTACCTTCCTCCAATTGCGCTCTTCCGTGTGCCAACATACCAGAAATAAGAGTCTACCATAGGAAATCCTACATTTTTCGCTAGGACATTGAAGTTACTTCATCAGTGGCTGAGTAGCATCTCCCTAATCAGCTTTATCACTTCAGCTAGAAGGGGCTTTCTCTGATCTATCTCTGTCATCAGAGATCCTGAGCTCTCTTTTTACAGTTCTAGTATTTTACAGGCTCAATATCATTTAAAGAAAAAGACATTTTATTTGTCAATGTGAAAGTGAACCTTCTTTGGTTTATGTTTAGTCGGTTGTCTTAGATGAGGAGCTCGGTTTGTTTTCCCTATATTAGTATCTTCTTATGTCTTCCATAGATTGCTTCTGTATCTAACAATGAGCAATCCACTCTTCTTATGGGACTATAATAGTAATTTTAATCAAAGTAAATACCATATTTGAGTAACTCTAGGGCCATGCTATTTAGAAGACAGCGCTTTAAGCATCATAATCTTTTAACATGTTCATTACTTTCTATCATTAACCCGAATTTCCAGAATTAGTTGATTTAGGCAAAAGGAACGAATACTTACTTATTATGATCATGCCATTTTGAGTTCATCTTCATTGTTTCAACCCTGCTACAAAGCGTCCTGCTACAATGTTAGTCATTTTGCCATTTCAGCTTCAGAACCAAGACACAATTGTTAAGAGGCTCCCAAATTTCTTTGCGGATTTGTGAATCCACTATGATTTGTAGTAAGGATTTTCGAAAATAGACCCAGGACACCTAATGGTACACCAATTGCTATTGATAGTTTGCCATTCCATTTTTCAATTTCATTTCATACCAGTGGGGGAGTTGAACGTTGGAATTCGACTTCACCAGCAATTTCCACATAGATCCCCCTTTACATTAAACAGGTAATTGTCATCGTACATGTTGCACATGCTATTTGAAAAATGTCTTGGTCTTGCGCAAACTTTTCAAATCAGATTGAATTTTCTCCATTTATTTGTACATACTGCGATAAAAATAAATACAAAATTGAATCAAGTACTTTCAAAATTTATATATTGAATACTTTTAGTCCCGCACCATAGCAAGATCAAGAGATCACCAGCTCACTCTATGTCCGAATTAAACAAATTCAAACATTATCTGAAAAATGGAGAAAGAAACTTTCAGTAGAAGGAATCGAATGTGGCTTAATTTGATAGCCTGCATAGTAGAATTAAAATCCGTATTGCTTCCCAAAAAATGGACGTTCGGGTTCTTCTGAAACATTTTCTTACTAGTTTTTGACCAGCACAGATTTCTGCACACTAACAAACAAGTGGTACGCCAAAAATTATGAGAAAAAACCACTTCGGGATTAACGAAATTATACTAGTCTTTTTTTAGACGGATCGGATCATGTGAAAGCACTGATATGAAAATCTCTT
The DNA here is from genome assembly GCA_019776745.2 of Taxus chinensis. NCBI lineage: Eukaryota > Viridiplantae > Streptophyta > Pinopsida > Cupressales > Taxaceae > Taxus > Taxus chinensis. Next base: position 595,100,036 of record CM034154.1, on the reverse strand, counting down.
GCATACACGCCGCTCCGTTCCAGAAACTAGTCTTGGATACAAAATGAAAAGTTAACTAGTCATAATTGCATAAAGAAAATTACGAAAATCTTACTCTTATTTGCTCAATAGATAGGAGGATTACATCACATTAAATAGGAGAGTTGTTCCTATATTTAAGGAGATATAATCTCCATAAATATCTCACACATAACTCCAGTAACACAACTCATGCTGATCCTATACGGGCGATTTGTTTCTCACAACAAACATGAATATGTTAATGCATTTGTTACTTCAACAAAACTCACATAACAATATTTAACTCAACCCACGTCATGAATTACAGTTTACAAATAATGGTGATAATTATATTATGACAAACATATATTATGATTATCCTAGGAATAATATGAATCACTTACATATATCAGACATATGTATCACACTACCAACAACATACGATATTCCTAAATCACTAGGTCAAAGCATATCTGATGATAATAATGATTCAACCTTCCTATTGTTTTCACTAACCATCAGTTTGCGGATAAAATTTCACGATTTTACACAGACTCTAGTTCTGCATATGGTAGTGCCATCCTTCAACATGACCCATCAAATGACGTTGAAAGGCAGCTCACGATATGCCCTCCCGTTCGGAAGATCAAACTTGTAATGTCCATTACGTCGGAAGAAAAATGACCAGGTAAACCAATCTGGTGTTGATTACTGTCTTGAAATCTTGAGCTTATCGGAAGCCCTTTATAGCCACTAATCCAAAGCATAATAGAATCTCTTCTACTCCCATTAGATTTGTCTAAGTCACCCTACGTAAATACACAATATTTTCATATCATGTTATCAACTGGATCTGTCGTTAAAAAGAGTTGAACAGTATTGCCCTTTAGTACACTTCATTCGGACCTATAATATATATCTTCATTTTCTCTTCGGGCATAATATTGCATCTACTTGGTGTAAGCTATTTACGAACATACATCACTGGAACGTATACGCCAGTAGGAAGTAAGACACATTTAGATGTTATACATCCCTGACACATTTCATTATAGAACATAGGCGTTCACTAAACCATTGTTTCTTCAAATTGTTTTGGTGTTTTGTACCTATATATTAACAAATAAAATTCACCACAAAACATTATGGAATTGGCCTAGAGTGGTACCCGTAGTTAGTTTCCATTGATTACATTTTATCTATCTTACTTATTTTAATTGTTGTCACAAAATCTCCGAATTTTTCAACCTCTTAGAGTTGCTGTGTCTCTCACACTTCAAAGAAAGGTGCTATATAATAACTAAGTAATATAAAAATAAGAATAGAAAACAAGCGTCAGTTTATTTCGTTCATTCTCTTTTAAAAATCTATCATTATGTTTTTTATCTCAACTTCATCGCATACCCAAGTTTTCCTATTGGGCACTTTAAAATGAAACCTTCATTTTTCTAGCACACTCATTAAGTTCTAACTTTAGGCGGTTATTAAAATGAATTGCATTAAACACACTTACCGCTTACAACACAACTGAACCACATAAGAAATCAAACTTTTTGCTATCTAAAACAATCATATTTATAGGGCCCACCTACTTAAATTTCCATACTAAAATGGGAAGCGACTTGATGGTCTTGGACATATGTATAAAAAAATTAACATGGTGCGGCAGTAAATTGGCTAAGAAATTGATACACTGTATTCCAAGTTAGGACAGTTGAAGGGGGTAGTGTCTCCGAATACACCATCCTCATACCATATACCTAACAATATATTTAGGCGTTCACGTACCTTTCAGGAATTATCAAGGTAAGTATGGAGGCACTGTATCTTAGCCTAAAACCATCCTTAGCTCGCATTTTTCCTTAGTTCCTTTCAATCCATTGTTTTCATTCACACTTTATTAATTTAATTCATCCATAATATAAAAAGAAAATTAGTTATTGGATTGTGTTGGATTTTAGTTCTTTTTAACCCTATTATTTGTCTTTATTATATTTGTTCTAGCTTCATGGTTCTGACTAGAGTAATAGTCTGACTGTAACAATATCGAAAAAAACGTGATAAACTCACTTCAACAATATATAGAATACATACTAGGAGCTCGTATTCAAGAACATTCAGCAAACATATTACAAACCAAATTACAATACATGCCTTGCTTATAATAGACAAGAAACCTCCAGCTTAGTTTCATACCATACACACCGTTACCATAACTCAATCTCTGAGGTAACACATCAAGCTTTCATTGTCTTGCCCCCACTTGTCCTAGTTTCTTCTAGAGTGGGAACCGCATGTACTTTACAAAATCTCATTAGAATGCACTCATCACCCATTCCTTAGTATTTACATTTCTTCCAAAAGGATTTGGTACTCCGTTATCCCGACCCTATCAACAATATATATAAAATATTCTTCCATTGACAACTTGTGATAGTTCCAAAACTTTACAGACCTACACCTATCAACCACATTAGAGATATAATTATCACCGATTACCTACTGAGTGAATATAGGGATGTTGACCAACCCACTTCATCCACACTCTTGTCCTCAGTTTCATCATATAACTGATAATATCATCATAGAACGTGACTTGCCTCTTAAGCGTCTTGCTTCATGTCTTATCCCGATCCATCTATCCAAATGAGACAAACAAACTTACTTATCATATAATCCTCCCCTAACCAACACCCCTAACAATCACGTTAACCCTCCATTCTCTGTTCCTCATCTCCATAATGCTCATAATTGTCACCTATCGACTCTATCTAGATAATCTAGATCATATTCAGAATCATTCATCACACTTAAGCCTCTATCTTCTAATTCAAAATGCTACATCGTATCCATCTCTTAAATCTATACCCAGATTTAACACAAGTTCACATTGACTAGTGAGTTAGTATGATATCAACAACAAGATGCCACTACACAATGTCTCACAACATAGTGAATCTCTCTTGGCTCCTCAATTTTATCCCATATACGCATCAACAACCCACCACATTTTAAAACTTTATATTCCTCAGTTACACCATTATCAAGTACATTCTTATGAACAGAAACCCTTCAAGGGAGCCACCTTTAGAATCCTCTTCATGGGTCATTTTTCTGTTTCTAACTTACACTTGTATTAATTATTTCCAATCCAGTATCTGTCCGATACTTCTCAAAAAGTATTCCAATGACGCTATTCCCTGTAGATCAAACCGCAATAAACACTTTCGAAACACCTATAATTCAAGCCACCACCATCCTCTTCTATGATCCAACAATTTATAAAGAAATATATATGTCTTGAAGCTTCTCACTACGGGATCTAAGAATAAACCTTTCATGATGAGGAAACATCTACAACAAAATACTACATCACACCCATTTTTTTCCCCTGTTAAGGCCTGATCACCACACATTGGAACTATTCGCCCCACATTTATCAACTGTATACAACACAAATAGGCAGCCTTAAAGAGAACCATATATAAGCGGCCATTACAGTCATACATGTTATTCTAAGTTCCGGCTTCATGACGATAGGATCTCAGGTTGCGGACTATTCCACTGCTTGGACTAGCCCTGCCGCTTGGAACAGGGTCTACAACCAAATATCCCTTAACATTATCTTTCTTCATTTTCACATTCTAAATCGTTGTTTACGAGAAAACTCCCTTATCACCAATCAAATGGACTCATAGTCAATATATCCACTCAACGGGTCTTATCCATTATTATCCACTAATGAATAATTATGCATGACTGAGTTCACTGTTGCTTTTGATCCACTAGCATAGTCTAAGGATATTAACCAATTTTCCCTATCATCTCATTCCACAAACTTGAGGACCATTGACCTTGTTTGCATGACCACTAGCTCATAAAACAATGTAAATCAACCCTCATAAACTCAATCCGCTTTTCGAAAAAGGTATGGATGAGAGAAAATCTTAACCATGGTCATGGAACGATAAACTCCACACTCATGGAGGATGCTTAAAGTTTAGACCTTCTGATATAAGGAACCAAAACCCAAGTCCTGATTTTTTAACACATTCTATCTGACCCAGATAATAAAGAAATCTAAAGAGTTCCAGATAATACATGGTTGGTTTTGGAATTTTTGAAAATTATGTCCAGAGGTCATTCAAAACGTCTGAATGCACCTAGAATCAAATGTAAAATAAATTTACTCCACTTTCAGGGGAGGGATTTCCCAGTATATAGTGCTATATTTGACATATTTTACTTTTCACTGCGCTCTTGTAATGATTACACTACCCCACCCGATATGAGACTTATGGTCAATCATCCAAGATCTGGCTAGTAGGGATAATAACTACTCAATAAATACCATAAGCTATCCCAAGGACATGAAATATTAAAGGTTTCATTATATATTTTCAAAAACACCCTATCTCAAGACCTTATGGAATAAGGGGTGAATTACAAACTTGATTAACCCGAATTCACCTGCCCTACTGTAGAGGAGTTTGGACATGTGTTTGAAACAAATCGTCTATTCTGAACTAACGCACCTACCTCTAATTTTCCAAACGCCGCATTTCCCCATCACCAATAGGTCACTTAGTCAAATAATGTAGGTATCATCAATCATCAATTATGTCACGACTTGCAATCCAACCCATACCATACAAAAACCCAATTGTTTCCAGTCAACAATGCGACACACCTACTAATAAAACAAATACAAAATCACCTTAGGGTTTCCTCCATTGTTCAACCATTCAATGCCCATTTAACCACCATATATAACACTGTGTACGTGTTCTATGTACTACTCACCCTCACACAAACGTTCTTTATTATTCATCCCCTGCGGATTATCGTCAAGAAGACAGAAAATCTATGTCATTGATAATATTTGATTATCCTATGTGTCCAAGACCACGCCATACAAAACGAAATAGTATTAAAGTCTTAGTAAGTACACTCTATGTGCAAAAATCCTCACAAGTCCATTCTCCGGGTATCCTGATACGACCAATACAAAAAATTTACCAAAGTATTCATCCACATCGGACAAATCAGTTACCCTAGGAAAGTAGTAACAACCTTGTGAGCACCACTATTTGGCCCTACCATCCTTCATCTAAACTTGTAATCGACGTCACCGTAAAAATCTAAGGTTTATTTCTCGACCAAACCTAACACATGACAACAACGGCGCCCTAAACCATGCACTCATAGTACCTCTCGACCTTAATAAAGGAATCAATGATACCAAATTCCTTCTCCATTCATCAAGCCAATCTCAGTCAGCAACTAAATAGGCTATATATAGTACAAAGTACTTGTAGAAGGCTTATATGACATATGATACCTATAAACAATTTAATAAGCCTTCCCCCCACGCCCCACCGCCCCCCCCAGTACACCTGCCACCCCCACCCGACTCTCCCCCCCACCCCCTTACTACTTCTCCCAACCCTTACGTTGCCTGCCCACCCTCCCCCCTAATCAGCGCTTTTGACTTCCTTGAGGGTGGAAGCCCTCTTGGTATAATTATAAGGTGTTTTATGCTTATCATAGGATGTTAGGACACATCACCAAGGACTTTAAAGTCCTCCATGCCATATTCTATGTCTCTCTAACAAAGGAATTCTCTCCTAATATTAAAACTATCCAGTCTCTGATCTAGATATAATCAAATCCACAGATCAAATCATACCTACCCATAAAATCCATGAGCATAAAATTTCTAAACCATCACTTGACATCACATATAATAAAAATAAGGATTCCTCCAGTAAAGACCCACCCCACTAGATAGATGTCATCTGTATAACCACAAGAGCATGTACACAAGACCTAAAATCTCAAAATTCAAGTGGGCCCAAATTTTATATCACTCTTGCTCCCTCTAAATAAATTAACCCATTTTTTTCTAAATCCAAGGTTTCCATCCTTATGGAACCTCAAAACCATTTTGCGACATCCATACAAAAAATTGTCACCAAATAGTTACATCAAGCTCCTATTAAGATGTCTCTTTACAAGTTCATCCAAAATTATTTACAACATCGATAAGCCATGGTTGAAATTATTCAACCCATTTCATGACCATAAAACAAATCCCAACCATTTCCCAACCTTTTTGGAACCCTTAAAATGTCTTCCACTATTACATTTAAGGACTCTAAAATTCCCTCCTTACAGCCTAAAGACCACGATCTTACTCTCTCTTTTAAATCCCAAATAAATGAAACTCTTGTCAAAATAGTAATGATCAAAAATGGCACCAAAATTAACATAATATCATCCCACACCTTCAAAAACATTCAACTACCAGACACCATAATTTCCCAATCACCTTCCACGTTTTGTGCTTTCAACGACACTGCTACCCCTACATTGGGCATAATTATTTTACTTATCAAAATGGGCATTAAAATCCTTCATGAAATTTTATATCTTGTAAAAGGAGAGTTACAATATAAAATGAAACTAGGTCATCCTTAGATATGTGCTATACATTTTATGCCATCTAAACTACGTAGATGTCTAAAATGTGAACATGAGGGTAAAACCTTCATGGTACCCACTAAAACTAATCTCTTTAAGGTATGTAACATGATGTATAGAACTAATGATGCATTGCTTTTATTATAAGACTCTACGTCTTTAGATCAAGATTCAATAATATCTTCCATCCCCTTATCCAAACTACCAGACGATCAATCCTTCGAAGATGTCAAGTAACATATTTAGTTGGGGGAGTATCTCCTATTGAACCTTAATGTACTCCCCACGCCCAAAGTGTATGGGAGACTTGACAAATAACCACTCTACAAACCTAACATAGGAAATATTATTCCCTTTTCCCCCTTATCAAAACATAGTTAGTGTACAGAGACATCAACCGCCCTTCATCTCATCTTAATGATCAACCACATGTAAAACCATTTTCCTCAAATTTTTCAATCTTAGAAAAAAATCATTTTTTCAGGACTTACCTCCACCGTTGTGTGTAGAAGGGATTTGGTTTGGGCTAATATAAAAAAGGTCTTCATGACTTACACTTTTAGGTCCTAAGAAAACCTCACAACAAACATGGCCTCAACTTCAATGAACCTTCTTCTAATTTATCATCATCAATGTAAGAATAACAAGCATATCGATCATCATCATCAGACCCATCCTCTTACATTAATGATACCATCTCTATCCCATCTAAAAATTTTAAAATCAATGTTATCACACTTGGACCACTAACTTATCGAGCTAACAACAGAGTTGAAAATCTTCCCCTAATGTTACTGCATATGATAAAGGCATATTCCCCCACTATTGAAATTATTCATTGCCACCATGATGTTGTTATCCTAACTTACATGGGCATTGAGGAAATCCATATTCAAAAAACAAATCCTCTCGACACACCTACACTTCTCAATTAATTGACCACCGATGTTAATATAGATACAAAACAAGAACCACAAATTGTCAAGATTAGCCAAGCCTTAGACTCACGTGAACTCCAACAATTCACCTCTTTTTTTCCAAACATAGTCAAGCCTTCGCACAGTCCTATAGCAACATTCTTGGTATAGATCCTAACATCATTAACCACAACATTATTACCATCTTATATGTTAAACCCGTAAAGCAGAGACTTCAAAGGATGTATCGTCGCGTCATACTACTAGTCAAGGAAGAAATTTAGCATATTCTTTTAGCTAACTTCATACTATCCATTGATTATCCACAATGGGTTTACAACATCATACCATCATTAAAGCCACTAAAAAATTGTGCATTTCCGCGGATTTTTGAGACCTTAACCTTGCTCCTCTAAAAGATGATTTTCCCTTACCAAACATTGATCAACTCGTTGATCTAACAATAATCCACGAGAGGATGTTTCTTATGGATGGTTTCTCTGGTTACATTAAAATCCTTTTCACACCATAAGATCAACATAATACATCATTTATCACCCTATGAGGATCATTCTACTATAGAGTAATTCACTTTATCCTAAAAAGGAAGGATCTACTTATCAACATGTCATGACCTACATCTTTCATGACCTCATCCACAAAACCATAGAAGACTATGTCAATGATCTCTTAGGTAAATCCAAACACTAAAGATACCACCTAACTATTCTCAATGTGATCTTTACACATGTATTATAATTATTTCTCCATTTGATTTAATATAAATGGAATTAAATCTAATTATAGAGTAAATAATGTAATATATAATGTATAAATGCTAATATACATTGAAGAGACAAGGAAAAAATCATGTAAAAATTTGAAATCCTAAGAAAGAGGAAGAGATAGGGTGACTTAGCTGATTTTTCATAATCTGGAGATGATCTAGGAAGGTGAATAGCTGAAACAAGATGGTTTAAACACAAAATTACACTTTTGACAATAGTTTTTACATTTTTACAGTGTTTTTTTTGTCATTTCCTCCAACTTCTTTGCACATTATGTTGTTTGCTTTTCTATTTCATTTTTTTGGTGTGTTCTCTAAATAGATTTTATTTTTAGGACTCTTTTTCCCAATGGTTTGTATAAAGATACTGGCCTAAGGCTTAGAAGGAAAGCATTCCCTGAATGTCACCAAAAATGTTAACCTTTAAAATTACCTCTATACAAAGGTGCTTTCAAAAAATTGTCAAATTCCTTAAACCTGTAGTAGAGTTTTGTTTCTTGAAAGTGTTTTAAATTTTTTGAAGTTTTCTAAACTCTGAAGTCTAAATTTTTTTTGACTTCGGAGGACTTCTTATTTCAGAGTTGTTCTATCGATTGTAAAACAATTTTTTTTTTAGAGTTCTGAACTCTGAAACTTCGAAGTTATGAAATTTTGGAACTTCAGACTTTCAGGTTTCAGAGTTCTCCTATGCATTTTTCGTTATTTTTGCTGCCGGTCTCCGAACTTTGAAACTTCGAAGTTCTAAAATTTCAGAACTTCAAACTTTCAGGTTTCGAAGTCTCACATTACCTTCGTGGATATTTTCATTCCTGAGGTTCCAATTTCCAAAACCCTATGAAGTTTCTAAAATTTCAGAACTTTGGCCTTTTAGAGTTCTTGAAGGTTCAAGCCTTTCGGAGTTGTAATGGTCAGGTTGGAATTTTTGGAAGTTTTTGGAGTTTGTAATTTTAGAGCTTCCACAGAACATTTAATTTCCAAATACCATCACACATGTCAGATTTCGAGCATTAATTCTATGGGTTCCCTCATATAAACTTGAAATTTTTACCTGTCATTTTCACTTGGTTTTTACTCTGACACCCTGATTTTACTGCATCATTTTGTGCTTTCAAGGCATCACTTTTAAGGTAAATTTTTAGGGTTATTTCTTCTTTTTGGTTTTATGATTAATCAAGGATTTTTGTTTGTTTTTGTTTTATCTATTCCAATTCTTCTTTTCTTGCTTGGCATGAAAGATCCTATCATCCACCATTCATCTTCGACCATGTCCATCTGATTTTTTTCTAAAACACTACAAGCATCAATTAATGCAAGCATCTAGTCTCATCAAATTAAAGGATTGTGCAACAAGTTCCTTTTCAGATATCAATAATATTTAAATTTCACTCTCTTTGAAATTGTTCCTTTCAGTGATTTCGGAGTTTTGCATTACTTTCGGAGAGTTTCATAGGTTGGACCTTTTCGGGGTTTTTCAGAGGTTTGATTTTCAGTGGTTTTTGGAACTATGAGAGTTATTCAGAGTTTCAAAGGTTGAGAGTTTTGGAGGTTATCCTTTTCAGGGTTTTAGAAATGTGAGGTATTCAAAGTTTTAGAGGTTCAAAGTTTCAGAGGTTCACTTTTTGGGGTTTTAGAATTCATGAGGTATTCGGAGTTTCAGAGGTTCACTTTTTGGGGTTTTAGAATTATGAGGTATTCGGAGTTTCAAGGGTCAGAGTTAGCAGTGCTTTAAGAGTTTGTGCTTTTAGAGTTTCAAAGGCTTGTACTTTGGAGTTAAATCCTTTTTAGAGTTGTTATTTTTGAACTTCTGAACTTTGCTATTTTGGAACCTTTAAGGTTTCCTATTAAGTTTTCAAAGGTAAATCAGATTCTGAATTCCTAATTCATGTCCAATTCCTCATCAAAGGGAAAGGGGAAAATGAAGTACACATTTTTTAGGAGTTTCTTCTCACTCATGCCTATCTTCAGATTTGGGGAATATTAGAGATACCGATCTTGAAAAAGTGGATATGCGAGACTTTTGGGAAATATTAAAGGCCCCTAATAAGAAACCTTGGATATAGGCCATATTTCAACAGTGGACTTGCTCTCACTGTGTGCTTTCCTTTATCTATGCATTTCCCTGGGTTTGTCTTGGCTGCAACAACTCATTTTGATAAGGATTCTAAATCTGTAACAGGATGAAATAAGACAAGGTAATGATTATGTTGGATGTTAACTTCTTCGAAGATTTATTTAAACTTCTAGATTTTAAAGGATATGCAAAAATTTCACCAGAAGCCGCAAGTGAACATTGGTGATAAAGACACTGAACTGTGTACAAAGGTCATGATGATGAGTTACTTGGCCATGAAATTTCATCAAACTTCCTAAAACATTGTTCCACTTAGACTTCATCTAGGAATTAAATGATCTTATTGTACTGTTGAGTAGATTTTTGGGTTTCCACTTCTGATGATGGAGTTTAAGGAATGGATTTTCCCTTATATTTCTACCATCAAGAAGAATAAGGAGTTCATATGATGGGGGGGGAACATATCAGTAAGTTTAATTTTTTTTTTAGTTGAGAAATGTCTTGAATTCTATAAACTTCTTCATGACTTTCTTCCTCATTTATCGTTATAGCTAACATGGGAGAATTCAATGGTTTGAATATAAAAGGTTTTAGAATTATGTCATATATTTATCAATTTTATCCTCAAATTACAATGGAAGAAGGAAACAAACATTTATGTAGGGTCAATGATGACCTTTTTTCTTGTCCTCCTTTGTCATTTTAGATTAAAATTTTGTATAATCAAAGAATGTATGATGAATATTTTAAAGAGGTAAGAGAATGGGGATCCATATATCTTCAATTCCTGACATTCACATATATCAAGATTCCTAGGTTTTCTAGGTGCTCCTAGAAAATTTCCACGATGTCCTACCGATAAATAGGTCTAGCTCAGAATTGGTTGGACAATTGTTTGAATTACCATAAAATTCAAAATAAATGACATAAAAGGTGGGAGTCCAATTTCCTATTTCAATAGGAAGGTATACCTGGTGCCAATATTTAGAAGGAAAAGAATGTGGATAGAGAAATGTTTGAAGTAACCTTGTGAACTTTCAATCCTAGAACTAACTTTGATTATTACGGTAAGTTCAATGAAACATGATTGGCCTTTTCTCGTGCTCCTCATTTGGAGGATATTGAGATTCACTATCAAGATGAGATTATTATCAAAAAACAATAATATGAGAGGTTGACCTTGGATGAAGTTAAACAATTTGGTATTATAAATATTTCGGAAGGAATGGAGGATGATGATGAAGTATTAGATCCAATTTACTAGGAACAATAATGTTGTTAATCAACCTTTTTCATGGATTGATTGGTACCAAGAAGAATGTTACATTACTAAGGAAAGGGTGGGGCCCATTCTTACAAAGGACATATGATTGGTTTCCTACCTTTGAGAAATTTCACCCAAAGGGTTAGATCAATCTATAAGAGTAAAATCCCAACCAACACTGAGTCTCCCTACACCCACATAAAGGTAAGAGGTATACCCAAAAGGACAATATAAATCCAAGGAAGATCTCATTTGTTATTGGGAGTTACTCTCTTTGAAATTTTTCCATTAACAAGGTTATGTCCTCTATAACACAACTATCAGATTGTTGTTGAAGTTAGTGATTCTCTAGTTGTGTTATAAGATTTGCCACCCCCTCCTTCACTACCATTGTCACCATATTCAGTTCCAATTTCCCTAACATTATCCACCTACTCCTCCACTCATATCTTCTTTTCCATCGCCATACATGTCCCTAGTGTTTTCATCCCTTCCTTTTCTCTCAATAGGGGGTGAAATGATTGATTCTCCAGTTTCCACTCCATTCTCTCAACAGATTTCATTTCCTTCCATTTCCAATTCAAATCTTGTTGTATCCACTCTCGAGGTTATTCTCACTTCCACCCCATCTATCATAACCACCTCCATTTCAATGTCAACTCATATTACTAGTTCCATTGTTTTATCTAGTGCTCCAAGTGTTGAACCAACCATGCCACTTTCATCAGCATCTACTATACCTTAATGGCTTTATTGCCAAACCCCAAAGTAGAAGAAAAAGGTACTTCTTGTAGATGTGATAGATCTGAGCGTGATGGAACCTACTCTGAAGAGATAGGAAAAATGTCCAAGGATAGTCTCTAATTTATCAATAAACCTATTAGGAGAAAGTTTCATGGAGGTAGCTACTCCTATTGAAGGGAAAAGTAAAGAAACCATTATGGCAGAAAATTATCAAATCTCTAGGTTTTCACTAGGAATGATAACACATGAAGGCGCCAAATAAGATGTTCAAGTGGCCCTTGGAATTTTTTTGGAGAACTATGACAAAGATAAAGATTCCAAAGATGATTTGAAGTCAAATGTTGAACAACTTATTGCTCTTATAAGGAAAGTAACATAACCAACTCCAACTACTGATTCTTTAACTATAACTGCTATGACAGTTTCTTCCATTTTAAATGATATTTCATATACTGAAATTGAGAAGATAGGTCAAAAGGTAATATTAGTAGACAAACGGATAGAATACATGCTTTAGGAAGCTAATCATTTGATTAAAACAACTATTGAATTGTATAATGATTTACAAACTGAAAGAACTTATATTCACAGAACATATGAAGTCCTCTCTGAGGATAATAATAATTTGAATTTGAATTTGAATACGTGGGGAGAGATTACAGATGTGGACCCATATTTAATCCTCCAAGAAGGAGTAATTGAAGACACTTTTAAATTGTTTGAGTTTCAAAAAGCTATGGAATTTAGATCCCAGGTATTGCAATATTTGATCAAGAAATTGGATGATAAACACATGGAAATAATGGATGGTCTAAATGATATTTCAAAATAATTTGATAATATCGACTGTAATTTTTTGAATGATAATATTGATGCCCTTCCGCTTGACCAAATTAAATCAAATTTCAAATATTTGGTGAATAAGGATGATGAAGTGACTAAAAATTACAATATCAATTCATTTTAGAGGTTAGTCTTGTGCCAAAATTTTATTAGTCAACTGAAGAAAGTAGTGAATAAGTTGAAAATGTTTCCATCCAAATTTATGAGGGAGATTTATACAGTGGACATTGTAAATCATTATTTATGTGGACCAGAGGAGAAGGAGGTACAGGGAATCATCAAATTTTTCATTGATTACAAACACCAGATGGAAATATGGAAAGAGGATTAGGAGAGAAAACCAAACAAGAGAGAGATGTTGCAGGTCCAAGCTAAGCCATGCGGCCATGATTGGTATGGTTATAAGCTCTAAATTAGTTAAAGTTTTAGGGTTGACTTAGTCAAACCTTTGCAACAACTTTAATATTTTTATGGGAGCCTGTTCCCTTGAACTTATCATACTCTATTTTTAGTACCTTGTTAATTAAGGTTCAGATGTAATGGCTCTACCTCTAGAACTTATAAATAGTTAAATGCATTAAGTTTAGGTAGAACTTTTAGATCATTTGAAAAGTTACTCTTCAAGCTTAGAAGATTGCTTTATATACTGTGAGTCTTTCAGTTATATTCAGAACAATATTTTTTCGTGAAAAGTCTAGTTTATTGTGTTAATCATTGATCAATTTATAGCTTGTGAATGTTTAATTCCTTGATGTGATTGGTTAATCTTCCTTTATCTCAGTTATCTTATTTTAATCTATGTGAAAACTGATATAGTTACTTTGAATATCAGTTATGGAAAAGCTATTCCCTTTCTGTTACAAATTTGCATTATTATTTATAGGCATGGATGGAGGAAGATTTCAAGACACGTGCATATCATATATTGTTATGAGGAGTTGATTGTGCATTTAAGTGGGTGTATTTATTTAATATACTTAGTGCATCTCCTTATTTTCTTTTGTTTATCTCTTACTTTAAGCCCATAAGTTGAGTAGATTAGATTTATTTTCAAATGTCTTAGCCTTGTATATTAATCTTAAATCAAGTGTTCCAAGTCTTAAAGGAAGTCATACTTCTCTGGAGGTGTATCTGAAGGTGACAAGATCCCACTCATTGGGGATGTTACAATGTTGCACATGATCACTTAGAGATTCAACGGGTGCATGATCTACATGAAAATAGTTTTTGGCACGTCAGGTGGGAAAGAGTTTGTACTTATCTTCATACCTACATGAATCAAAGTACCTAGTGAATCCATATCTCTTGATTTCATATTTGATTGTGTTAACATATGTGAAGAATTCATACAAGAACTTGTGTGAGATGAGAAATAAATTATCAACCTATTGAGTTATCCTTGTCACCTCTAAGAAGAATATGCATTTCAACATCACCAGTTATAGCATCAACATGTAGAGGTCATTTAACTCCTTACAGAAGGTTCCCTCCACCTAGGAACAATCATCCTCTCGATATAATGGCAAAGAAATAAGTGTTTCCTACATTCAATGAGGGAAACCCTCTTTTATTATCCCAATGGGATCCTATACCTACTGTTGTACTCAAAAGTTTAATCTTTTACATAGGGGAAACTCATATTACTCTTGTGGGACATATTCTTGATGTGTCAAGCATTTACGTAGTACATAATGTTACAAAAGACAACTTTGTGTTTAGAATCCTAAATACCTCCTTCAAGGGAAAATAACTTCAGTGGTTTCGTGGGTTAAAGGATGGAACTATTACCACTTGGGATGATTTGGGGGAGAATATTTACAAACATTTCAAAGAAAAAAGTGACCACCTATCACTCTTGGAACAAATCACTACCATAAAGAGAGTTCCCTAAGAATACATGAGTGATTTCAACTTCTGATTCCAAATTACTTGGAATAGGATTCTAGCACTCATAAAGCCTTCTCCAAATAATACATTCTTGTACTATTTTTGAGCCTTGAATAATGATGTAGTAGTTATGATCTATTCCATGGGAGGGACCACACTATCTGATGCCTACGAAGTTTCCATAAGAGTGGAGAATTCCTTGATTTAGGCTAGAATGATAGCTCCATGAATGCTAATGTCGTTATTCCAGATCTTACAAATACTTAGCCAACCATTTCTCTTATTCTAGTAACTTCCAAGAAACTAGTTTAGTCTACCCCTACCCCTTTAAATGATCTATTTGAAGTTAAATAACTTCTGAAAACTTTTGGGAACAAGCTTTTTGCACTCAAGAGGTAAAAATTTCAATATAATCGTCATACCAACCATAAAATCAGGAGTATTAGGTTAACTATCCTCCTCTTCAAGGGAACAATCAACCTTGAAATCAAACTATAGGTCAAGATGTGGATGCCATACCTCTGAATTTTAGTAATCCACTTGCTACTAGTTCTTCTAAAGCTATTGTACCAGTCCAGAATAATCTAATTCAAGATTATGAATGGTATTATCCTTGTTCTCAACATCAAATTCAAAATATTTTCCCCAATGGATTTCTTAGCTAGGTCCTTATGGTTCAAAGCATATTTGCCCCTTTAAGGCCAACAAAAAATTCATCTACGTAGGAAATATCAGATCAACTATAGGCACCTGAAGAAACCACTTTGATAAATTGGAAAGTAGAAGATTTTTGTGGGTTGAATACAAATTCCTCATCAGTGGTGGAAAAAAAATCATTCCAAAAAGATATAAATGGAATCTCAACCTTACAAAACTGGTCAAGCATTCACTTCATAGCCTCAACCACAATTGGCAGTTGATAAAGGTACGGGAAAGAAACTACCAGAAACACATGCTGGCCACGATGCAAGGAAAGAAGGTTCTTCAGGAATCACGGTACCAAAAAAGAACTTTCCAAAAGAGGATTCTCCAAAGAAATGTCATAAAATAGGATAAATTCTCTTCATTTTTGTATAACAAATGAAGAAGACCAATCTGAATGTTACTATGTGGGATGTACTCTCAATTCCTTCTCAAAGAAACTTATTACGAGAGGCTCTGAACAATTTTTGTATAACCAACGGATCATCAGGTCATGGAGTAGAAACTGCTATGAGTTTGTTTCAACTGGAAGGGAAAATTATTCCTAAGGTGAACAAACCACCACCATTCTATATTTACTTGATCATTCGTAATCATTTGGTACATGATTGCATGATCGATTCTAGTGCCAATAGCTCAGTTATGACCAAGAAAATTATAGACGTGTTAGGAATATAATATACACCAGTCTCTAGAGGAGTTTTTTAGTTGGATGGTACAATAGTTTAGACCATCAGAGTCATCAAAGGACTCCAGCTTACTATCCATACATGTCCCAATTTTTCATTGACATAAGACATATCGGTCATTGATCTTCCTCCTCTCTTCACCATTTTCCTATCACGAGATTTCACTGCTAAGATGGGTGGTTATATGTCATCTGGTTAGTCACATATGATCCTTAAGACTCAATACAGAACACAAGTGAAGATAAGGGAGGAAATTTTTTTTCATAATCATGTGGACCCCTATACCGCTAGTCCTATAAATGGTAATAATACCGTCCATGATCGAGAGGAAGAAGTCAATGATCATAAACCAACCAATATTGTGGAGGAAATCCTTGATACTATGTTGGATGAGATAAGTGTAGATCATTAGTATGATCCCTATGTTGATTAATTAGTAGAAGAAGAAGCTAGTTTGTTGTTTTTAGAAGAGATGGGATTGGGTACATACTGCATTCATGAAGAAGGTACGATCATACGAAAAAATTTCAAAACACAAAACAATTCTAAAGGACTGTGGCAATTATTCTTCGGTGGCTCAAGGAGTAAGAATAGATCTAGTGATAGTGGCATACTAATTTCTCTAGAAGGAGATAATTAATTCTCATCCTTTCAGTTGCAATTCAGTTGCACTAACAATGTTGTTGAATATGAGGACCTTGTGTAATGATTTTAGCTAGCTAAAAAGAAGGGAATCAAATCCCTGAATATTTTTAGAGATAGTGAGTTAGTTTTTCATCAAGAGACGACACACAGTGCATCCAAAAATTATCTTTAAGATCATACAAGAACCAAGTATGCGATTTTATTGAATATTTCAAAGCTTTTGGGATCCACGTGGTTCCTAGAAATCAAAATAAAGATATTGATAGGCTTGCTATGATTGGATCACAATACGACATACCTATTGATATCGCGAAAGAAGATTAGAAATCTATCAAAATGGTGGTTCAACCTTTAGTCCCTGATAATGTGAGTAGCTGGAAAGTGTTCACTAGTGATAAAAAATTGTTTTATTTCCACAAGAGGACACATAGTTTTCTATGAAAGGTCAAGAGAAGTTACAAGAAGCATACTATGATAAAATCATACAATTTAAAAGTAACAAGCTACTAAAATGATTAGTTACTCTAAAATACATCTTTAATTCAGATGATCAAGCCAAAATACAAAGCTCTAACATGGTGGTCAAAGAAGAAATTTTTGAGGAAGTCAAGGTAGTAAATGATTTTTTTTTTAAGATCAGAAAAGTATGCACTCCCAAATAAAAAGAAGCTTTCATAAAAATTTTTCAAGAGTATCATGACATTTTTACGTGGAGCTACAAATACCTATGTGGTTTTGATCTAGGTGTAACACAACATATCATTAAACTGGATCCTAATGCTAAGCCAGTTTGTCAGAAACTGAGGCCAATTAATCCCAAAATTGAGCCACTAATGAGAAATTAGATAACCAAAATCATCGAGGCGTGCATATAATTTTTCTATCTATAATTCCTCTTGACTAGCCAATTTTGTCCTTATAAGGAAGAAGAATAGAGATATTCATCTATGCGTGGATTTTAGGGATTTGAACTATGCCTCGTTGAAAGATCATTATCCTCTTTTGTCAATGGATAAGATTGTCCAAACTGTAGCAGGAGTAAAAATATTTTCACTGTTTGATGGATATTTTGGATATAATCAGATCTTGGTTAAAGAATCTCATCAATTCAAGACATCATTCACTACTAAGTGGGGTTCGTACGCCTATAGTAAAATTCCATTTAGATTATCCAATGCTAGTGCTACTTTCCGAAGAGCCATGGAAATGGAATTTTAAGGGACTAATACATGATATCATATTATTTTACCTTGATGATATAAGTGTATACTCTAAGCATACAAAAAACCACATCACGCATTAGACCACATCATGTATCTAAGGAAGGTTTTTTTGAAGGTGTAGGGAATTTGGGGTTTCACTCAATCCTAAGAAATATATTTTTACAGTGCACGAGGGGAATTTGTTGAGGCATGTTGTTTCAGTTAAAGTACTATCAATTGATCTAGCCATAATAATCTCAATTTTATCCCTATCCCTCCCAAGCTATAAAAAGGGACTCCAAAGTTTTCTTGGCACAATAAATTTTGAATGAAGATTTATACCTCAATTTGCAACTTTGGATAAACCACTAATAGTCGTGGTGAAGAAAAATATTCCTTTCTCAAGGAAAAAGGAAGGTAAAGAGAGTTTTAAATACATTAAGAAAAAAATTTCTCAAGCACCTACATTGGTGAATCTAAAATTTGATAGGCATTTCATTATCTATTCCTTTTCTGGTAAGGAAAGTGTTTCTAGAATTCCCACTCAGCAAAATAACGAATCGATGGAACAACCAATTTCCTTCTTTAGCTAATCCCTAAAATATTATGAGATAAACTATTCATTTGTTGAGAAACAATCATTTTCTATTATTCGGGATTTGAAGAAGTTTAGACATATGTTGTCTAATAACAAAAATCATTTAATGGTGTCTCATCCCGGAGTTAAAGAATTTTTTTATAAATAAAGACATGAATGAGAAATGTGCATGATGGGTTACTAAAGTTATGGAATACGATGTACACATTATGGTCACTAAGCTTGTTATAGGTAAAGGCCTATGTCAAAAGTTGGATATATATTTGGAGACAAAGTCTGAAAAAGATATAGTGCTCCTGAATGAACCTTAGGAAAATGACCAGGTTGATTGGTTTTCAAAGATGAATTTTTTTCTCCTTTTAGGAGTATACCCTGCTGACATGGATAAAATTCAAAGACAAAGCTTCTGTATTTAATCCATTCCTTATGTTTTTGTGGATAATGTTCTCTTTTGTAGATATTTAAATGGTGTTCTACTTTGATGTATAGGACTAGGGCATATGGATAGGATTCTGTAATAATTTCAAAATGGTTTATCTAGAGGGCATTACTTTCCAAGGACTACTGCAGTAAAGATCATGAGGGCCTGGTTACTATTGGCCAAATTTATTCAAGGATACTCATTTTTGGGTAAAGATATGCAAGGAATGTGATTTTTTCATAGGAAAATAGAGATTGGAAACCCTTCCTCTTCACTCAATTTAGGTTGACCAAAATTTTGTCTAGTGGGCATTATATTTAATTAGAATGCTGAATACTCCATGTAGTGATGGGCATAAATGGGTTCTCACTGGAACAAACTATTTCACTCACTGGACAAAAGTCATGACACTGAAAGAAGGAAATGAAAAGGCCATTCTTGATTTTCTGGAAGGAATAATGACACATTTTGGCATTCCATTTACATTAATTTCAGACAATACAATGGCATTTCTTGGTATGAAATTAACTAAATGTGTTGTCAAGAATGGGGTTTTATCTCAAAACTTCATGAAATTACTACCCATAGGGAAATGGATTAGCTGATTCCAGTAACAAAAATCTCATACGGATCATCAAGTGTACAATGGAAACTAGTAGAAGAACTTGGCACACTCAGCTTAAAATTTCCCTGTGGGAAGACCAGATCACACCCATAAGAGATATTGGGAATTCAGATTTTATGATAGTATATGGAAGGGAAGAAAAGTTCCAACTATCTCTAGAAATTCCTTCTTTAGAATTAGCACATCAACTGGAGCTCATGGAAAATGATTCAATAATAGTTAAGTAATCCAAACTAATGGAGCTAGAAGAAACAAGGAACAAAGCAATGAATACCCTATAACAACATCAATCTCAAGTTAAAATATCTTTAAAAAAAAAAGCATCCAACAAGGAGTTCTATAAAGGATATTTAGTTCTCAAATGGGATGCTGACAGAGCCAATCCATGTATGCACGCTACATTTGATTCCCTTTGGAGCGGACCATATATCATCACAAGTTGAAAAGAAGCAAATTAATTTTGCTTATCAAGACTCAATGGAGAAGAATTTCCCATCCATGTCAATGGGATTCATCTCAAATATTTTTTTACAGTAGTTTTTACATTTGTATAGTGTTTTTTTGGTCATTTCCTCTAAGTGCTTTATATATTGTGTTCTTTGCATTTTTGTTTCTTTTCGTTGGTGTGTGCTCTGAATATATTTTCTTTTTAGGAATATTTTTACCAATGGTTTGTATAAGGCTACTGGCCTAAGGATTAGTAGGAAAGAATTCCCTAGATGTCGCAAAAAATTTTAGCCTTTAAAAATTATGTCTACAGGAAGGTGCTTTCAAAAATTTGTCTAATTCCTTTAACCTACAGTAGAGTTTTCTTTCTTGAAGGTGTTTTCAAAATTTCAAAAACTTGGACTTCGAAGGTCTTCTTATTTTGGAGTTTTTTGTCAATTACAAAATGAAGATTTTTTAGAGTTCCAAACTTCGAAACTGCAAAGTTCCAAAATTTTGGAACTTTAGGCATTCGGGTTTCAATGTTCTCATTGGCATTTTTAGTTATTTTTTGTTTCGAGTCTCCAAACTCCAAAGTTCCAGAACTTTGGACTTTCAGGTTTTGAAGTCTCATGTTACCTTTGTGGATATTTTTTTCCTGAAGTTCCAAAATTTCAGATCTTTGGCCTTTCGGAGTTTCAAACTTTGGTTTTTCATTGTAATGATCGATTTGACCTTTCAGAGTTTCGGAGGTTATGATTTCAGAGCTTGCACAAAACATTTAATTTCCAGGTACCCCCACACGTGTTGGCTTCTGATAATTAATTCCAAGGTTCCCTATATAAACTGGAAATTTTATGTCATTTTAACTTGGTTTTTTTGCTCTAACACCCTAATTTTACCGCACCATTTTATACTTTCAAGGAATTGCTTTCAAGGTAATTTTTTAGGTTATTTATTATTTTTGGTTTATGATTAATCATGGATTTTTTTTTGTTTGTTTTTTTATCTGTTCTTCTTTTCTTTTCTTTCTTGGCATGAAATATCCTATCATCTACTCTTCATATTTAGCCATGTCGTCCAATTCTTTTCTCAACACTACAAGCTTCAATTCATATAGACATCTAGTCTCATCAAATCCAAGGATTGTGCAATAAGTTCCTTTCAAATCTCCAAAATATTTAACTTTCTCTCGCTCGAAACTATGCCTTTCAGTGATTTTGAAGTTCATAGTTTCGGAGGTTAGAGTTTCAGGGGTCAAAGTTAGCAGTGCTTTTTGGAGGTTTTGGAACTGTAAGAGTTTCAGAGTTCTGGATTTCAGAGTTTCGGTGGTCAAAGTTAGTAGTGCTTTCAGAGTTTCGGAGGTCCACTTTTTAGAGGTTCATAGTTCTTTCAAAGTTTCAGAGGTCAGATTTTTGTGAGGTTTGCTTTTTGGGGTTTTAGAACTGCCAAGTTTTCATTGTTTCGGAGGTTTGTACTTTGGAGTTTAATTTTTTCGGAGTTTAAAACTTCAGTATTTTAGAATAAGGTTTCTTATGATTTTTTCAAATAAAAATTAGATTCTGAATTCCAATTGATATCGACTTCCTCATCAAAGAGAAATGGAAAAATGAATTACACATTCTTAGGAGTTACTCCTCACTCATGCCTATCTTCAGATTTAGGAAATATTAGAGATACTGATCTTGGACAAGTGGATATGCCATACTTCTGGGAAAGATTAAAGGCCCCTAATAAGAAACCTTGGATGCAAGCCATATTCGACAGAGGACTTTATCTCACTACGGGGTTTCCTTCATCCATGCATTTCCCTAAGTTTGTCTTGGCTATAGAAACTCATTTTGATAAGGATTATGAATCGGTAAAGGAAGACGACAACAAGGTTGTGATCAAGATGGACACTGATTTCTTTGAAGATTTATTTAAACTTCCAAATGTTGAAGGATATGCAAAAATTTCACTAGAAGCCACAATTAAACATTGGGATAAAGATACTAAACTATGTACAACTAGGTCATGATTAAGAGTTACTTGGCTAAAAATGTCATTAAGATTCCTAAAATATTATTCCTCTCAGACTTCATCCATGAAGTAAATGATCATTTTGTATTATTGAGTAGATTTTCGGGTCTCACTTCAGTGAGGGAATTTCAGGAATGGATGTTCCTTTCTATTTTTACTATCAAGAAGAATAAGGAATTCATACGATGGGGGGAACATATAAGCAGTTCAATTTGTTTTCAGTTGAGTAATGTCTTGACTTCTAAACACTTCTTCATGAATTCCTTCCTCATTTATGTTGTATCTTCCATGGGAGAATTCAATGGTTTGAATACAAAAAGTGTTAGAAGTGCGTCACATATTTATCCATTTTATCCTCAAATTACAACGGAAGAAGGAAACAGACATTTTTGTAGGGTCAATGATGCCTTTTTTGCCGTCCTCCTTTATCATTTAGATAAAAAAAAATTATCATCGAAGAATTTATGATGAATATTTTAAAGAGGTAAGGGAATGGGAAGCCCTATATCTTCAATTCCTGACATTCACATACATCAAGATTCCAAGTTTTCTAGGTGCCTTTAGAAAATTACCAAGATGTCCTACTGATAAATGGGTCTTACTGGAATTGGTTTGAAAATTATTGGATTACCAGAAAGTTCAAAATAAATGACATAAGGTGGGAGTATAGTTTCCTATTTCAATTGAAAGATATACCTGTGCCTGTATTTACAAGGAAATGAATTTGGATGGAGAAATGTTTGAAGTTGCCTTGCCAACTTTCCATCCCAGAATTAACTTTGATTACTTGGGTAAGTTCAGTGAAACATGATTGGCTAGTTCTCACATTCCTCAGTTGGAGGATATTTGGATTCACTTTCAGGATGATATTATTATCATTCAACAATAATATGAGAGGTTAGCCTTGGATGAAGTTAAACAATTCGATATTGTAGATATTCTAGAAGGAATGGAGGATGATGATGAAGTATTGGATTCAATTTAATGGAACAATAATGTTGTTAATAAAAAATTGTCCTAGATTGATTGGTACCAAGAAGAATGTTTCAATACTAAGGAAAGTGTGGGCCCCATTCTACAAAGGACATATGATTGGTTGGCTAGCCTGGGAATTTCACCTAAAGGATTAGATCAATCTATAAGAATAGAAGCCCAACCAACACCGAGTATCCCTATACCCATGAAACATAAAAGGTCTACCCAAAAGGAAAATATAAATCCAAGGAAGATCTCATTTGTTGTTTGGAGTTCCTCTCTTTCAAAAGCTCCCATTTCCAAGGTTGTGTCCTCTACAACACAAATATCATAAGTTGTTGAAGTTAGTGATTCTCTAGTTGTATCACAATATTTACCACCCCCTCCTTCACTACCATTGTCAACATCTTTAGCTCCACTTTCACCATCACTATCCACTGCTCCTCTACTCATCTCTACTTTTCCATCCCCATCCATGGCCCAAGTATTTTCATCACTTCTTGTTCTCTCAGTAGGGGAACTGATTGGGTCTCTAGTTTCCACTCCATTTTCTCAACATTTTTTATTTCCTTCCATTTCTACTTCCAGTCCTGTTGCATCCACTCCCAAGGCTATTCTTACTTCCAACCCATCTATCATAACCACTTCCATTTCATTGTAAATTGATATTACCAGTGCCATTTTTCATCCAGTGCACCAAGTACCGAACAAACCATGCCACTTTCATCTACATCTACTATACCTGAATGGATATATCACTAAACCCCAAAGAAAAAGAAAAGGGTGCCCCTTGTAGCTGTGATAGATATGAGTGTGTTGTAACCTAATGTGAAGAGATAGTCCAAATGACCAAGGATCATCTCTAATTTATTAATAAACCAGTCAGGAGAAAGGTTCATGGAGGTAGCTACTCCTGTTAAAGGGAAAGATAAAGACACCATTACAGAAAAAGAATATCATACCTCTAGGTATTCTATAGGAAAGGAAACACATGAAAGCACCAAACAAGATGTTCAAGTGGCCCTTGGAATTTTTTTGGATAAGTATGAAAAAGATAAATCTTCCAAAGATGAATTGAATTCAAAGGTTAAACATCTTACAACTCTTGTAAGTAAAGTAACACAACCCACTCCAACTACTGATCCTTTAACTATAATGGCTTTGAAAGTTTCTTCTGTTTTGGATGATATTTCATATCATGAAATTGATAAGATAGGTCAACAGGGAATATTAGTAGATGGATGGATAGAATTCATTCTTCAGGAAGCTAATCCTTTTATCAAAACAACTGTTGAATTTTAGATTTATTTACAAACTGAAATAACTTCTATTCGCAGGGTAGATGAAGTCCTCTCTGAGGAAAATAAAAATTTGAATCTAAATTTGACTACATGGGGAGAGATTAGAGATGTGGACCCATATTTAATCCTCCAAGAAGGAGTAATTGATGATAATTTTAAATTTTTTAAGTTTAAAAAAGATATGGAATTTAGATCCCAAGTATTGCAAGATTTGATCAAGAAATTGGAGGATAAATGTGTTGAAATAATGGATGGTCTAAATGATATTTCAGAAGAATTAGATAATATCGACTACAAGTTTTTCAATAAGAATATGTATTCTCTTCTGGTTGACCAAATTAAATCAAATTTCAAAGATTTGGTGAAGAAGGATGATGAAGTGACTAAAAATTTCAATATCAATTCAATTTACAGGTTAGTCTCGTGCCATAATTTCATAAGTCAGTTGAATAAAGTAGTGAATAAGTTGAAAAGGTTTACATCCAAATTTGTGAGGGAGATTGATACAACAGACGTGGTAAATAATTATGCATACAGACCAGAGGAGAAGGAGGTACAGGGAATCATGAAATGTTTCATTGATTACAAACACCAGATGGCTGTGGGAAGAAGATCAGGGGAGAACAAAATAAGAGAGAGATGTTGTAGATCCAAGCTAAGCTAGGTGGCCATGATTGGGATGGTTCCAAGCTCTGAATCAGTTAAAGTTGTAGGGTTGACTTACTTACACATTTGCAACAACTTTACTATTTTTATGTTAGAGTAGGTATTTATCTTAGCTCATGTTCACCTAGGTACTTTATTTACCTTTATTGTATTTATCCTCACCCACTTATGTGTATGGATATTTCTTTTTATTTATTTAGATATTAGGGGGATATTATCTAGTTGTTAGGCATAGTTATTTCCTTGATCTATGGTATTGAATAGATCCTTGACGTATCTAGTTCTCTCTTAAATCTATGGACTTGACTAGTTCTTTGATGACTACTTCTTTGCTTGATTTATGGCTTGATCTACGACCTTGACTTGTTCTTAGATTATCCATTTCTTTCCTATATAAGCAAGGCCCATTCTCATTGTATTTTATTTAATTCCATAATAATACATGATATTGCTTCTCATTTGTTTGCAAAGGTTTTATGTAAAGTTATTCTGGTGAATTGCTTTCATCTTATTGATCGTGGTGTTTGATTAGCATCTAATGTTCTTAGATTGGTAAGATCTAGTTATCATTCCTTTTATGGTATCAGAGTAAGAGATTACTATTGACATATGTCTAAAGTTTTATTTTGTAAATAAGTTCTTTTTAAATTCATATATTTGGGATTTGTCTCGTATTTAAGTTGTTGCATGCATTTTTATGCAAAACAAATCCTTTCATTGGATTCATAAGGTGGCAAAAACCCTAAGATTGACTGTAAACTTGACCATTTCTGGAGGTAGTTTTCAAGTTTTTTTGTTATTGTAGAGGTACGAACAACGTTGCTTTGGAATCCATGCCCATGAGAAATGAAACCGAAAAATTATTTTTCTAGGTTTTGTTTGGTTTCTCAATATCTACACAGGACGACCATGCACAAATTCTTCCATTTTGGGAAATTCAGTATCTTTCTATTTTCAGCAATGCAGGTCACTATTCACACAGTCCTGAAATAATTTTTTTTACTAGAAGAAGTAGTTGATGTGACTTCTTTGAAAATAAGCGGCACGCCCCATAATAGTAAGTTGCTCACACATCATTGAAATCCTTAGCCCCTAGTCATATGATATGGCCATATGAGGGCTTAAAGCTTGTGATTCCTACTAGTAGGTGCTTAACTCCTAGCCCCCTTTCATTTTATTTGTGTGGTGAAGGCAAGAGCATTTTATTCTGTTTTAGTGGCAGCGAAAATAAATAGTAGAGTATAATATTAAAAAGCTTGTATCTTTTGATTGGTAACTCAGATTTGAGTGTCTGTTTTTTGTAAAAGTGCTTGTTTTTTATTCTCTTTCCATTGGAAATATTTATTTTGATGATTAGCACTATAATTATAAAGTGTCATATTGTAACATGCACTCATTATAAATTACCAAATCTGGGGGGAATCTTCTTGCATTACTTGGGGGTCTTGTTGCATTGTTTGGTTCTTGCATTTATTTTGGTGATTTTTTTGAGGATGACATCTTTATCTACTTTTGCATTAGATCATGTTGAGCCATTAACAACACATAATTATCACACATGGAAACCAAGAATGGAAACAATAATTAAGCAGAAAGGATTATGGGCTTTAACTTCTTCAGAACAACTAGTGTTCACTAGAGAATATGAGAAATTTCATTGCAAATACAAATTTGATGAGTGTGTGGGTTTGATGGGAACTTATGTAAGTGAAGTTATTTTGTTACATTTGGAAAAATTTGACTTTCCTTTCAAAATATGGGAGAAATTGGAGGATTTATTTAGTAAGGTGGATCATATGAGAACCGTGCAACTTGAAATTGAGATCGCCTCTCTTAATATTGAAAATTTTCCAAAAATTATAGACTATCTTACCAAGTTCAAGCATTCGTTGACATAGTTGAAGGGGGGTTGAAAGAGATAAGAAATATGAAGAGTGTGTTTACTTGATTCTATCCAAGTTGAGAGTACCATTTCAAATATTTTCTTCTACCTTTTTATCTAGTATGGATGCCTTAGGTGACACATTCAAAATTCCTAACTTAGAAACATTTTGTGAAAGACATACTAGGAAAGAATCCAAATTGTCTCACCTTGAGTCTTCCACCTCTCAAAAGGCATTAGTTTCATCTAATCCTAAGGGCAAGGGAAAAGCAAGAAGTTAAACCAAATCCAGCCCTTCTCCATCTCAAAATGCTCCTAAACTCAAAGAAAACAAATCTAAATCCAAGGAGTCTTATAAATCCAAGAATAATTCTAGCATTCATGCTCTTTTTATGGGGGTAGTGGTCATGAAGAACATAGGTGTTATAAGTGAATGCAAGCCTTAGAGGATGCAGTCAAGTAACACAAAATTTCTATCTCCACTGCCACCTCCTTCTAATCAGCATGGAAAAGACACTTAATGTTGTTGGGAGATCTCAGATACCACTTGCATACATAGTTGGGTTATAGATTCTGGTGCTTCTCATCACAAGAATTCTGATAAGGCCATAAATTCACCATAAATTACCACTATTTTTTCTTAAGATCGAATATAGGATATATGATCTTCTTCATTCTTTAGAAATTTTTTGTTAGGCTATTTGGTTGATTATTCCTATTCTTTTTGTTGAGGGAAAAGATGCAAAGTCTTATATATGCAAGCCTTGATGGAAAGATAATGCTAGTATTGAAGAAAGTGGAATTAATCATGTATGTTCCTAACTATTACTCAAATATGATTTCATATTCTGATCCCTATTGAAATTTGTCATTCTAGTTCAAGGAAAAATATTGACTTTTACATTCGACACCACTATGGGGCAAAAGCTATGAAATTGTTTTGGAGCCTCAATCTGGAACTTGTAGGCTTAGTTTCGGAATTAGCAGGCTAAAGTTCTGGAACTTACAGGCTTAGTTCCGGAAGGTCCCACAGACCTTAGTTACAAAAACTCCCAGGCTTAGTTCCGGAACTCGCAAGATTAGTTCTGAAACTGAAGTAGATTTTGACAGTTTTTGAGGAATACCCAAAGATCAGAGAATCCAATGGAAAATATGACAGAGGTTTTTGTTCATAGAAATGTGATTAACAAAAAACTCATTCATATTTTCAAAAAGTACAAACCAATCATAAGAGATTTTTCAACTCTTAGTGAGCAGTATTCTTAAGCACAGTGTATCAGATGAGCACTAAAAGTTCCATAAACAAAAACATAATCAGCCAAATGGAAATCAATTCAGCACAGGTCGTTGTTAATAGTAATTCCTTATTATCAAAAACCTCATTTAGATCTTCCACAAGCCTATTAGGAATAAAGATGAAGGCTAACTCTTAGTGAGCTGCATTCTGAGCAAAATTGTATCAGAGGAGCACTAAAAGTTCCATAAACTGAAACTAAAAAGTCAAATGGTAGATTACCATCTAATAGAAATTTCAACATTGTTCCTTCGAAATGTGTTCCCTGTATGTGCATCTTCCACTCTTATTTTGATACAGGTTTTTATCATATCATAGAAATGCATAACTTTCATTAAGATGCCATTCTGAGGTAACAGTCGTCAGTCATACGTTGGACTAAAATTTCCATACACATCAATAGAGAAGCTCCTCTTCTATATCCAATATGACCGAAATCGGTTTTTAGTCATGGTAATGTGTAGTAGCTAAAACCTCAGTCAGATTTGCATCAGAAGTTTTACTAATGAAGATCTAAGTTGGAGACTTTTAGTGAACTGTAATACGAAGAAAGAGCGTACCAGACAAGCGTCAAGGAAGTTCCATAGACAAAAACTGACCAGTCAGAATGGGGAATCTGAGAAAGGTGACCTTAGGGGAAACAACATATTTTAAAATAAGATCCAACAATGGTAACCTAATGAATCAGGAATCAAAGAATTATGACTTCTTGTTACCGAAGATGCATGGTTGGAGGATTTGGGAGGGAATCTGGGGGAAGGAAGAGGAGATAAGACTTGGGGGTCCAATGGTGATATCTCTCTCCAGTATTTAATGTGGAATTTCCTAACATAAGGATCTGCATAGGAGGCATCAAATTATAAAGAGAAAATTCCACACTGAGATATGCATTGACTGTTCTCCCAAGAAATAGGGCCTTGTTCTTTCCTCTGGAATATTATATAGATTGAAGATGTTCCAGAAGTACTGATTTAAACCATCTTCCAAGGAAAATGAGGTTGGCCACTTTTCTAAGGAATATCGATCTAGGTGTGAAAGTTTATGAAAAAGCATTTGCCCATAATTCATTCTAGTTGTATTTTTGTTACCCGTTGTATAGTGAAAATGTAGTCTGTTGTGAACCTGCAGGTGTTTTGTTCAATTATGGTCATTTCTAATTCCAAGGATTTCATTTAGGGAAGTGTCCCTTTCACATTCATCCAAAGAGATGCCTTTCAATTTCCACAAGTTTTCACCCTTATTTTATGCAAGTTTGGTAGTTTCACCTTCAACGAGTTGCTTTCCAAGATTTTACTGCCCATGAATGCCGACAAACTTCAGTCACCAACCCGGCAATGACATTGGTCAAAATGGTAAAGAAAGTGATTGCCAAACCTCATGAACTTCTCCCAAGGAGTCTTTGTTTCTCTAGGTTTGCAAGGACTACTTTCATAATTGAGATAGTGGCCGAATAACCTAAAATTATTTCTGTTAGAAGGTAAAGGTGATATACAACGTTGATCTTTTAAATATCCCAGATGCACTATCATCATCCTAACATCACTACAAATTTTCTTTATGCATGTCAAATTTATCATTCTAGTTCAATGCAAAATAGTGAACTTTTACCACCACATGGAGAAGAAGTACAAAATTTTCCAGTGAGCCTCACTCACTTGTTGCTCAAGGGTATTGTTGATCATAATTCTAGACTATATCACTTTAAGGGTTTTGATGACACTTCCTTCTATAGGGACAGGATTGGTTTCTCATGCAGATTCAGAGAGTAAGCTTTAGCATGAAATATTTGTACATCTCAATCACAGATATTTGAAGGAGTTGAGCACTCATGGTATGGTAGATGGTCTTCCTAGAGTTTCTTGTCTTGAGGAAATTTTCTCATGGTTGTGCATTAAGGAAACAGCACCAAGATCCATTTCCTAAGAATTTGTCCAAGAGAGTTTCTTCACCACTTGAGCTTGTGCATAGTGACTTGATGGTTTTTCCTACCCCCTCTTTCAATGGAGCTAAGTATGTACTTACCTTTATTGATAATTTCTCAAGGAGTACTTGGGTTTATTTTCTCAAGTACAAAAGTGATGTTTTTTCTCACTTCAAAGTATTCAAGGCTTTGATTGAGAAACAATCTTCTAGTTAGCATAAAGAACCTTCACACTAATAATGGGGGGGAGTACTTCAGCAATGAGTTTTCTCAATGTTTTTGGATAACTCAAGGCATTATTCACCAATATTATATTCCTTATACTCCAAACCAAAATGGCTTAGCATAATGAAAGAATATAAATTTGAAGGAAATGGCTAACTATATGATGCATTCTAGAGATTTACCTCATGTCTACTAGGAAGAAGTAGTTAATTGTGCTAACTACATTCAGAATTACACACCACATAGATCACTTGAGCATTTGACTCCAGAGGAAGCTTGGTCCAACACTAAGCTCAAATGTCTCATTTTTTAATGTCTTTGGGAGCCATGCTTGGGAATTTATGCCAAAAAAGAACAAGGAAATATTTGGATAAGAAGAAGTAAACCCTTTATCTTTGTAGGGTATTGTGAGGACATGAGAGCTTATCGTCTTTTAGATCCTGATACACATGATGTTCTTTTTCGAACACATGTTTAGTTTGATGAGCACTTCACTCCTCATGATTCTTCATCTTCTTCTGTGCCTCCTTATTTATATCATCTTGAGGATATTTTCTTTGAGGAAATTGATGAGGAGGTTATATATGCCATTGAGGATCATATTCCCACTGATGTTGTCACTATTCCTAAGTGGGATTATACTAAAATTTCTAAGGTAACACCATTCATAGAGGATATTCCACCCACTAGGCATCATCATGCACATTCTACAGGTTCTAGAATTTTGTGTCAGGCAGTTTCTGAGTATCCACAATATTTTTCAAAGGCTCATGGGATACAGGAGTGGGATGATGTGATGGAAGTTGAGTATTATTATTTGATGAAGAATCATACTTTGGGACTTGGTATCTCTTCCTAAAGGAAGAAACATGGTTAGGTGTAAGTGGGTATACTTAACCAAATATGCAGTTGATGGATCCATTGACAAGTATAAGGCTCATCTTTTTGTAAAGGTTTTTTCACAAGTTGAAGGTATTGATTACTTTGAGACTTTTGCACCCATTGCCAAGATGGATTATGTATGCCTTATATTTTCTCTTACTTGCATCATAGGGGTAGCTCGTATACCAGATGGATGTGAAGAGTTCCTTATTACATGGATATCTATAAGAGGAAATATACATGGAGCAACCAACTAGATTTTTTCAGGATTCTTCTCTTGTTTGTAGGCTCCGAAGGTTTCTCTATGGTATCAAACAATCC
The DNA here is from genome assembly GCA_019776745.2 of Taxus chinensis. NCBI lineage: Eukaryota > Viridiplantae > Streptophyta > Pinopsida > Cupressales > Taxaceae > Taxus > Taxus chinensis. The sequence continues at coordinate 595,068,243 of CM034154.1, read as the reverse complement.
CCTCAGGCTTGGTATGATAAGATGGATTCTTTTCTTCTATCTACTGGTTTTGTTCTTTTCCACTCCGATCATACAGTGTATCTCTAGCATGTTGGTGAGGATATTGTGATACTTGTCTTGTATGTTGATGATTTGTTACTTACTGACAACTCCTCTTCCCATGTTTAGAGTATTTAGAGGGCTCTTTCTAGACATTTTGACATGACAGATCTTGGGCTATTGGATTATTTCCTTGGTTTTTTATTTCTCAGATAGATTCAAGGATTCATTTGAGTCAACAAAAGTACACCCATGATATTTTTCGGTGCTTTGATATGGATGATTGCAAGCCAAGTCCATCTCCTTTTCAGTCTAGAGTTACTCTTACTTCCACATGTACCACACCACTTTGTGTTCCTACATTGTATCGGTAGTTGGTTTGGATTCTCATGTACTTGACCCATACTCACCCTGATATTTCATTTGCATTAGGGTTTGTATCTCGGTTTGTACATTCTCCTCATAGTAGTCACTGACATGATGTTAAAAGGATTTTGCGCTATTTTCTCAGCACTTCCCACTTTGGCCTACACTACACTAGGGGTTCTATTCAGTTGCTTGGATATATAAATTTAGATTGGGTAGGTTCTATTGATGACAAGATGTTCCACTTCTGGCTATCTCTTCTATCTTGGTTCTTCTCTAATTGCTTGGGCATGTAAAAAGCAACAAGCTATTACACTTTCATCTTCAGAGGTAGAGTACAAGGCAACAATTACAACGAGTCAGCAGATTCTTTAGCTTTGACAGTTATTGTCAGAGTTTGGATTCCCATAGGATTCACTGACTCTACTTTGGTGTGACAACCAAAATGCAATTCACATTTCTCATAACCCAGTTGAGCACCAGCAGACCAAGCATATTGAGATACACATTCACTTCATTTGTCAGCCCATTCAAGATGGATTTATTTGTTTGGAGTACCTTTCAACTCAGCAGTAGGTTGCATACATCTTTATGAAGCCTTTTACATCACCTCGCTACCTTGAGTTGTGTGGAATGCTTGGGGTTTCAGAAGTTGTTCTTTGGGGGTGTTCGTGAGAACATCTTCCTTCTTCTTCTTCTTTCTCTTTCCTTCTAGCAGGATTATTTCCTTCTTTTGGTTCGATATTTCTTCATGGATATATTGTACATGAGTACCTCATCAGGCCTAGTTACCAGGACTCATAATGTGGACATGCCACTTCTATTTTTCCCCTAGCTTCACTTGAGGGGGGGTTGTTGGAGTATGTATTTACCTTAGCTCATATTCACCTAGGTACTTTATTTACCTTTATTGTATCTATCCTCTCCCACTTATGTGTGTGGATATTTATTTTTATTTATTTAGATATTATAGGGATATTATCTAGTTGTTAGGTATAGTTATTTCCTTTATCTATGGTATTAACTAGATCCTTGATGTCTAGTTCTCTTCTAAATCTATGGACTTAACTAGTTCTTTGATAACTAGTTCTTTCCATGATTTATGCCTTGATCTACGACCTTGATTGGTTCTTAGATTATTATTCCTTGCCTTTATAAGCAAGACACATTTTCATTGTATTTCATTGAGTTCCATAATAATATATGATATTGTTGCTCATTTGTTTGCAAAGGTTTTATGTAAAGTTATTATGGTGAATTACTTTCATTTTATTGATCATGGTGTTTGATTAGCATCTATATTCTTAGCTTCGTATGATCTGGTTATAGTTCCTTTTATTTTATGGGAGCCTGTTCCTTTGAACTTATTATACTCTATTATTAGTAACTTGTTAATTAAGGTTTAGTTGTAATTTCTCAACCTCTGGAAATTATAAATAGTTAAATGCATTAAGTTTATGTAGACATTTTAGATCATTTGAAAATTTATTATTCAAGATTGGAAGAGTTCTTCATACACTTTGAGACTTTCAGTTATATTCAGAACAATATTTTACAATGAAAATTTTGGTTTATTGTGTTAATCATTGATCAATTTATAGATTGTGAATAATTAATTCTTTGATGTGATTTTTTAATCTACCTTTATCCCAGTTATCTTATTTCACTCTACATGAAAAGTGATATAGTTACTTTGAATATCAGTTGTGGAAAGCTATTTCCTTTCTGTTACAAAGGCTCATTATTAATTTTTTTCATGGATGGAGGAAGATTGCAAGACATGTACATATCATATTGTGTTGTGTGGAGTTGATTGTGCATTTAAGTGGTTCTATTTGTTCAATATACTCAGTGAATCACCTTATTTTTATTTTTTTTATCTCTAACTTTAAGCCCATAAGTTGAGTAGATTAGAGTTATTTTCAAATGTTTTAGCCTTACATATTGATCTTAAATCAAGTGCTCCAAGTCTCAAAGGAAGTCGACTTTCTCCGGAGGTTCATCGCAAGGTGAAAAGGTCCCAAACCTTGGGGATGTTCCAACATTGGACAAGATCACTTAGAGATTCAATGGGTGCACAATCATGATGACAACAACGCCCTCGTCCCCTTTTGGTGCTCTTGACCTCTTTGTATATTACTACCCTCTCTTTGGGCATGTTTTTTTCTTATGGGTCAACCTTTTAGTTATGAATTACAAAATTCAAATAAGGGAATCATATAAATACAAAGCTATTTGACCAAAATAAATGACCAAGCTCTAAGCATCTATTATCACCAGCTAAGGTTACATCCAAACACATTTTAAAAGAATCAAAAACATCAATCTAGAACTCACTCAAGGGACAAGGTTATAAATTTTTTGAATACAAGAATAGGAGGGGAAGTTCATTTTTCCATCCACACATCTATTTATATTGGTACATCTAGTTATTTCCCTATATCATGTGCACTTTCACATGGGCTTCTGAGGGAACGATTTCTACACACACACACAAGAACTACATGGATTATGAGATATAGTACAATGCTTGGTCATAAGTTCACTCTATAAATTGACCGTTGGGGTCAATATGACTCCCCATTTACATATTTATTTTTAGAATTTGATGTAGTTTGGGGTTTTATAGGATATCCTTTGTTTTATAGGTTATAGGTGAATTTGACAAACATCTAGAAACATACAGGAGACCAAAGGATAAGATGAGTAACCACCTTGCGACACAAAAAAATAATTTTTGAGCTCTTGCGTGGTCACAAGCAGCTAGCAAAGGTCCCTTGTGCCTAGGCACCCCAATCCTACTCCAAGAACCCTAGTCCAGGATCATCTAGAAGTTAGAGTATTTTTTGAGTTTGATTATGACATTCCAGTCCATAATAACTCGGATCAAGTGTGAAATAAGCTAAGTATTATTCCCTCTCTCTTACACTTAGGGTTTTATTTATCCATCTTGTTTCTTATGTCAAATCTATACTTTAGAATTTATTTATCATACATGAATCTGTAATTAGAATTTCAAAAAACTCCATATTTTTAAAATCATTTGGTGAACCCATCTTTTGATCACTCTTGGATATTTCTTCCTTCTTTTTTCTTCAATAATATACACTTCTTCCATCATGAATATTTCCGTCCATGACTTTTTGTAAGCTAATCCTAAATTTAAGGCTAAAATCAACTCCCTTCTGGCTAATACTTAGATTCCTTCTACTCCTCTGGATCATGTATATCAATTATTCATTGATTCATTTTCTCAGCACCTTAATTTCCCATCTGATTTAGCTTCCACTCTTTCTGTTTATGACAATGATCCTCCTCTTTATATTAACACTTGCATCTTTAACATCAACATTAAGTAGGTACTAGTTGATAATGGATCTAAGCTCAATATTTGTAATATGAAATTTCTTCCCAATCTTGGCATTTCCTCATCTAATCTCATTCTAACATCTATTTCTATTCATAGCTATGATTCTTCTTCACAAACATGCATGGGAGATATCACCTTAACTATCACAGATGGTCTAAAAACCAACCCTATGGTATTATTTGTTATCGATGCCAAGCTCCAATATAATTTCTTACTTGGAAGACCATGGATTCATGTTATGCATGAAGTACCTTTTACAGTTCATTGATGTGTTAAGTTCATACATGATGGTCATGTGTATACTATTTTTGCTAACTACAACCCATTCAAATATTGCACTATAGACCCACCCAGTGCTCTCCCCACTCCATTTATCTATCACAATGTCGGTCATCCCCATAACCCTCCTAAATATGTCACTGATGATTATCATCTCACATAATCTCCTACCCCTACCACTAACATGATTCATCTAAATGGATTCATTTATTGATTAGACACTATGTCATCTACTTCATTTCCCCAAGAACACTCTAAGTCGGAATCCCCTCCTACAAATACTACGATACTTTTTGGGGGGTCTTTCCATATAGTGGATGTCATACCACCTTCCTCATATGCCCATGAGTATCAATGATTCCCCCTTTCACATGTGCTATTTTCATCAATAATTATTATTGGCCACATAATCCCTTCGATCCTACTTGATCTGCTACTATTTACACACATGATGGTTTTTCTCGGCTAGGATTCAAAATTGATGATCTCCTCCCTCCACCTCATTCTCCTCACCTCTATCATGGATATGTTCACATCACTGCTTCCTACGTCCTTTGTGTATTTCATCTATCATTATTTGTTACATGAAGTTCTTAGATTACTCTTGGGAAGTCTTGGATTGACTACATTGGGGGAACTTTGGATCCTAATCATATTGACATCACATTTCCCATGCCTTTCGGTTGTGTTTCTATTTTAAATTATTCCTTTCTTGGCTATACAAAAAAATCTTACTCATTGGTATGCACATGGTTGTTCACTACCACCTTTCACTGATGAGGAATACATAATGGTCATGTACAATTTATGTCATTATGGATCCTTATTTGATCAACCATGTACTATTTCTTACCACGTCTCTGACGCATCTCTATTTGGCTCCAAGCATGATAATGATGATCTCTTATATGATGTTTCTCGGTTCTTATCCACATCATATAGTTTGAGGAGGCGTCATGCTTACTTCCCCCCTCTTAAAACTATGTGGTATCTTTCATTTCTACTATTACACTTTGTGATTCACATCTAGTCTTTTTCATTCATATTACCAACTTGATACACACAACTTGTATCATCACTACCCTATAATGCAATCTTGTACTAAGGTTCACACTTCATTGTTGAGGGCATACTTCATTCATGAGCCTCACACACTAAATATTTCATTATTTTTTCTTCATGATATATATTTCTATCACTCCATTCTTACACATCATACTATCTTATTGTACAATCTACACTCTACACTTCATGTTACATCTTTCTAGCACACATTATCAAACCATTTCCTGATGACACACTCTTATTCTATGGTTCACTCTTGACTGTTGAGGGGTCTTTTATAAATGAACCTCATCTCATACACATCCATACTCATCCACTTAGGGGGCATGCTTTTCCTATCACATTCACATTGCATATCATTCCATCTCACTCATTCACAACATGTTGCATATATTGGTTGCACTTACTCTTGTTTTCTTATACTCACATGCTACACTTTTCTTACTATGTTAGATGGATATCTTATGTCATTATATTTATCATATACACATATGTGTTCACTTGTTCGTTAGTTGTGAATGAAAAATTTATACATATATTTACATGTAAAATTGATTTTTGGCACTGCACCTCTTACCAGTTCCACCGAGGCTCCTAAGGGCATCTCCTTTCTTACACATTACATAATTTTATTTGTATGAACTATTTTCCACCATGGTTGTCTGATAATTTTCTTCATACTATTTTCCATTGTATGCCACTATTTGCGGGCTTTGCCCTATGTATTTCCCATTCATTGTTTGTATGCTTTTGGCCGCTTTGGCCCTAATTGTCTTATGAAATTATGAGTGATGTCCCATGTTTTAAACCCTCTTTTCACTGTCTATTTTGTCTATAATATTACTTGTTTACACTATCTTCTATAGTACGTTTGTCTATTTTTCTACTAACACATATATCTATACATTTTTTTTGCATGTGCCTTGGTTTCTACCATGCACATTCCCCCTACAATGTATCAATTTAATAACATATTCTAGTCCTCTCCATTGGGGAGCATTCTCCTAGTGATGTCGCATGCACCAAAAACAAGGGGGGAAGACATTGGGTGAATCAGTCACCCCATAAAACAACTCATATCTTCAGTATAGGCTTGCATAGTATAGGAATAAAATAGTTTTTAGTTACAGTAATGGCCAAAAATCTGATTTGGTTCCTTACTTCAATAAATATGCCAATTCCCAGATATAGACATTAACAATTGGGTGTTCTTAACCTTTCCTGAGTGTCTATGACTAGGGGTAGTTACAGTTACTTTATCAAATCAACACAATTTTTAGTATTTTTCATAGTACATGCACATTCCTCCATAAATAAGAATGCATTCTATCTTCTATTTCTTCTTGGATCAAACTAGAACAACATGGGACAAAAAATGATCATACCATCTACAATGGTGTATAAATTCGAGAAGCAGTCATAGAAGGAGAATAACACTATGCATTTCTACCCAACACTCTTATGTTGTGGCATGAGATCACCCAAAAAATTAGACTTGGCATGAGATCTCCCAAAAAATTCATAATTTATTCCCTTATTTGAATTTCATAATTGAAAAATGAAAGGCCAACACAAAATTATAAAAGATTTCAAAGATGTAAAAGAGACCCAAAAAGTGAGAAAAGGGGAGAAAGGGTCAAGAGTTCCCAAAAGGGACAGGAGAACCTGAGTGCTAGTGTCAAGGGATATAAAAGATAAATCATTCAAATACCAGTAATGATGTAGGGTGTGCAACGGTACAACTCAAAATGTATGTTACCTCTCTCAAGGTGCTTAAAAAGGATGTTGAATTCTTACTCAATGAAGGTTGTAAAAAAGACACTGAACATGCTTCCTACATTGAACTGGTGGAAAACGTGGAGGATCTTTCCAAGAATCATATGGGTCAATGTGGAAGATAAAATATAATATATAGGTTAACAATAAAATTGACCAGTAACTCCATGCATAAGGCCTTGCTAAGCTTCATCTAGTTGCAGGTTAAGAAAATATGTGATATTAGTCACATCAGCGAAGACATTTGGAAGGGAGGAAAGGCTAAGAATAAATATTTAGTTTCAAGAAGTCAGGACCCTTCACAAAATACAACCATCAATCTCTTCAAGGCCTTCAGAAGAAGTCTCATAAGGTCTTCAAAAAAATTCCTTCAGTAGATGTATTGAGGCCCTTGTTTTTTCTGTGATATGTCTCAATGTTGTTTTGATGTGACAATGTTGTTGTTGTACTTGTTGTTCTAAGGTTGTTTTTTGTATGTCTTTTAGTTTCTTGTGGGAATTTTGTCCCTACCCTATTCTTTAATGTTTTATCTAGCTTTCTTAGGACTTTTGTTGGGGTATGGTCCCCATCTGTTAAAAACCATGGATCTTTCTTTGTCTTATCTAGATTTTAGGCCCTTTATGTACTTCTGGGTACGGTCCCCATCAAAACCATTTACCATTAATATAAAAAAAGTCTAAAAAAAAAAAGAAAAAGGCCCGAAAGATAATGTCAAATTGTATTGGTTTTCTTTCTTAGTGATCATGTATATACTAGCATGCTCAAAGTACCTCAAATATGTACCTGAGTGTAATATATTTTGTGTCTACCTTTCACCCCCACTTTTTGTTGTTGAGTGAATAATAGATAACTATAAATTAGATAGAAGATGTTTACCTTATAACCTTATTAGATAAGTGTGTAGCCGATAGTGTGCCGAGTGGATAAGTGAAGTGTGAAGTGATCATAAAGTGAAGCATGGAGACTAAGAAATGGACAGTGGACCCTAAGGGGTGAAATTTGTGCATAGTAGTGTGTTTTTTTTTTTTTATGTGAGTTTCTCATTATTACGTATTAAGGAAGGACATGCAAAAGAAGAGTGCCAAAGTAGTCAAAATTCTATTTATTAGAAATCAGAATAACATGTGTTATAAGTAAAGTAGCAGTGTGAAATTATGTAAAAAGGAAAGTGTGCACACTAATGTATAAGAGTGTAAGAGATAGAAAATATGTACTAATTTTCTTGTAGATGTTGGATTTTTTGCCAAATGGTGAATGTTTTGGGCAATCTCATGCCAAGTGAGAGTTTTTTTTAGTGATCACATGCTAATATAAGAGATTTAGGGAGAGATATATAAATTTATCTTCTTCCATAACACTTCCCGAATAAGCACCACTATAGATGGTACGTCTCAATTTTTTTTATTGTAACTGAAATGTACTAATAAACTAAATTTTGTAGCTAGTGGCAAGTGCCTACTAATATAGAAATATTCAAAAACCTATTGTAGATTGTGATAATTAGATACATTAATTTTGTTTTCCCCCAAGACAAAAGCACCCATGGTGACACAAACACCCGTCACTAATTTTTAGGTTTGGGAGATAGTGTTATCTCTATGTTTTAGAACCAAGTCAAATTATGGGCCATTCTATGACTATGTTCCCGGTGCTGATTTTGTGTTATGCTAATCTAAACTATAGCTATAAGCTATTATAGGGGTTATTTATTCATGCAATAGATTCCCCCCTCATTTTGGTTGAATGTAATGATTGGAGGAGAATATAATGCAAAGGAGAAGACTTTGATCTGATATTAATATCTAAAATGGAGATACCTACATGGGTAGGGGATGTGCATGGTAGAAACCTAGACACATGAAAAAAGAGAGGCTAGTAACATATGTTAGTATTAAAAATAGCTAACATGCAATATAATACAATGTGACACGAAAGTGTGAAGGAAACATGGACCGTGAAAAGTGGGGTTCATACATGGGACATCATTCACAATATCACAATACAATCAGATCTAAAGCAGTGAAAAGCATACAATGATCAAACAAGACATAGGGCATAGCCCATAAACAATAACATATAATAACAAACAATAACAATCATAATGTGTCAGATAACCATGTTTTTATCTATTCCTACAAGGAAAATTCTACACATGAAGCACCCATTAACATGTTAAAAAAAAAACATGTTAAAAATATAAATAGTTTGTCATAGTGTGTATATATCAACAAAAAGAAAGTGATAGTAAGGAGGAGAAGTAAATGATGAAACAATATACCTTGTAGTGTGTGAGATTAGTAAGGTAGATGCCCCCTAGGAGCCTCAAAAGGATTGAAAAGGGATTCAATGTTGATCATGATGCATTGTGTAAGGAGTTGTATGAGATCTACATTCACTTCCAGAGACCAAGTGAACATGCATGTGTATATGATAAAGATAATGACATATTAAATATCTTTCTAGGATAGTAAGCAAATTGCAAGATGTAAGTAGTATAAGCTAACAATAATAAATGCAACCAAGTTATGAAAAAATTGTGTGAGTGTGATAGACTGAGATGCAAGGTGTGATAATGATAGTAAAAACATTTCCCCCCATTGGATGCGTATGAGATGAGGCTCATTTATAAAACCTCCCTCAATAGTCAAAAATGAACCTTAGAACAAGAGTGTGTCATCAGAAAATTAGTGTAGCACGTGAGAGTAGATGCTAGAAAGATATATCATGAAGCATAAAGTGTGAAGTGTGTATTATCTTAGGTTCATTGATGAAGTGTGCCATAAATATTCAAGTGTGAACCATAGCACTATAGTGCATCATTGGGTAATGATGGTATAATGTGTGTTTCAAAGATGTAGGAGTGCTGAGAAAGATTAGACATGAAGCATAAAGCGTGAAGTTAGTAGACACTAGAGACATCTAATAGTGATAGAAGGGGGAGAAAGTGTAATGCCCCCCAAGTGTGTGAGTGATGGAGGTCTATGGTGGAGTTTGAAATGTATCATAAAAAAATATATGGTTGCCACAATGGTAGGTAAGAGCAAGGGTATGAGCAGTATTAAATTTTGGGTATAACAAAGAAAATTTAAGTAGGTGACATCTTGTTTTGAGTGAATTGGTTTCTTTTATTTGGATGTTGGTTATAGATTTGGAATTAGTAGTGTTGTAATGGAATTGATAGGAGAAGGTGATGGGGTACATATTTTTAAAGGTGGTTTCCTAGTTAGAATTGGTAACATTGTAGAAGACTTTACAGGAGGAGGTGATGGGGTATGGATATTTAAAGGTGGTATGAAATTGGGTTGGATAGGCAGATTTTGAATGAATAGAGAAGGAACATTAGTAATTATGGAATGATTCTCACTAGACATAGAGGGATTTTATTTGGGAGCCCAATGGGATTTAACAACTATAGATGAGAATGTAGTAGAATGTTGTGTAGTAAATGAAATAAAATCCTGATGCTCAAGGTGCATAATTCTTCATTTTAAAGTATGACAATCATTTTCATGATGTCCATTAAGTTTATGATAATTTCAAAATGGGAGACCCATGTATTTGGAAAGCCAATAAGGAGGGTAACAATGAGTAGTTGGAAATTTGGTCAATTGGTGATTGAGGAATTTTAGTCACAAAATAACACACTTTAGACATTATTTAGTCCCAGTCTCATACTACTATTCTGATGGTTTTTGACTGATGACAATACTCATTAACCCTCATCTTTTGGCCGTATTACTTTGATTTCTATTGTCACTGTCAACCTCCCATACACACTTTCCCAATTTATTTTTATTTTTTCCCATAATTTTATCCTTGACTGGGGCACCCATGCTTATAGTGAGGTGCCCACAGGTGTCCTAGTCCCAGTCAAGACACCTTGATCCTTTTCCCACTTTCTCGACACTTTTTGGGCACTTTCTAGTCATTTGAGCATTTCATATATCTTGTGGTTGGCCTTTTCAAGTTTAATTACAGATTTAGAAGAAGATAACCATATAAATATTAAGTTTTGTTACCATAATGAGGGACCAAGGACTAGTCACTACTATCATCACCTAAGGATACATCCATCAAAGTCTCCATTTGCATCCATCTAGCTCAATCAAAAGGCACAAGGTTGGTTCATTTGCATCACACAAGCATAGCAAGGAAGTTTATTCTATTCCATTCACCATTTTAGTAAATTTTATACATATAGTTATTACTCACTACTTTCACAAAGTGCAACTGGCACAAGAGAACCTAGGGCATGATTGCACACATTAGCACATATAACTGCATTAGGTTTGAGATGTAGTACAAAACTCAATTGGTAAGTCCACCATTGTGGCAGTTGAGGTCAGTTTGACCCCTTCATAAGTATATTTATTTTTTTAGGGTTTCATGTTTGTCCTGGGGTTTTATAGGTCTTTTCTTCATCACTAATTATCTGTAACATACAACATAGTATAAGGAAGTTAGTGAAATAGTAAGTGAAGGAAGAAAACCATCAAGATACACCTCGAAGGAAGGTCACAAATATTTTTCATAGACCAAATCACCCGTGTTACAAACTAGGGTGCCCACAGGTGCCCTTGTACCCATTCAGGTGCCCCAGTCTATTAGATTTCCCAAATCTGCAAGTTTCTAGACATCGACATAGTCATTTCCCCCTCATGTTTCTCTAGTCAGCTTTGCGAAAAATTCCAGCAAGTTCACCAAATCATCTAAGCTCCTTCCAACCCTTATTTACACATCAGGGTTTCTATTTTCATTAACCTAGTTACTTGGGTCACTATCTATATTTATTTACCACTTTTATTTATTGTTATTTATAGATGTTCCTATTTAGATTAAATTAATAAAATTTCAAAATTTAGTTAATTAGGATCTTAGGAAGAATATCATGTTTCTTAACATTTAGATCAAACTTGATAGGTACTGGTGGCGGTAAGACTTAGGGTTCACTTATATGAGGACATGTAGAAGACATATGATTAGGATGAGGTGTAGAATAATAACTAACAAGAGCCTGAGAAGCATTCTTAATATGTTGGATTTTAGTCGTGAGAAATGTAATTTTAGTTTTCATAGCTCTAATTGTATGTTGAAATAAAAAATGTAAAACTTTAATTCATTGGTTATGGTATAATTCCAATAGGGTCATCAGAGATATGATCAAAGATGGCATTTACTTGTGTAGGTGGCATATTAAGAGGGAGATACAATGTCTTGGGATTTTTGGAGAACATATTTGCAAGGTGGGTGCATTTGAAGTAATTGATGCAAGGAGACTTTAGGAGCCATGAAATAAGATTAGATAGAATAGGAAAAATAAGGATCCAACTATTTTATCATGAGTTGGGTTCACCAAATGATTTAATATAAATGGAATTAAATCTAATTATATAGTAACTACTGTAATAAATGATGTATAAATGTTAATATATAGTTTGTTGACCATTGTGTGTTAGTATTGTCATAGATGTCAAATCCATTGATGGAAACAAATGTCATGAGGTCATGTGATTATCCATGAGGTGTAAATAAATTTCAAACATGAAGGTTGATTAGTAATGACAAGATTTGATGAGTTGTCATGTTGTCTTGACATGGTTTTAGCTTGCATAGTCATGTTTTAAGCTCTATAGAGTTTGTTGAAGGTTGGCATAATGTCTAGCATGGTCCATATGATGTTTCAAGAGTATCTAAGAGTTTGCATGAGGTATAAGTTGTCATTTCATGGTTGAGTGAGATCATTCTAGGCTTATTCCTAGTCCTCGAGCATGTGATTTGGTATGGTGACTTGAGAAGTGGAGAAAGAAAGTCGTGTCCAAGCATGGTAGCATTATGGTAACACTGTATATGAAGTGTACAAGGCTTAACAGGTCAGTTCACAGTGATTTAATAAAATCTATGATATTTTATTAAAATTAGAAATGTATAGCTAAGGTAAATACACATAAATTAAATATAAATGTTAAGTAATTTAAATGAAATCAAATAAAGGGGAAGATACTTACCTGAATTGAACTTGTAATTCCTCTATAATGGCTGATATCTATGATGACTTTTGAACTCGAAGTTGCAAACATTGATATGTGATTCTTTTTTGAAGATGGTGTCCACTCTTATGAACAAAGTAATCATGTTTGTTGTAGATAATATGTTATCTTCAGGAAATAGATAAAATCCTGCCATGTCTATTCTGGAATTAGAATGAAGTATTTCATTTCTTCTTATGTTGAATGTTCACTACATGTGGATAGAAGAAATTGATTCTGCTTAAAATCATTCATAGTCTTTATTGCATCTAAACTTGTGCTTCTATCTTTATGGTTTCTGATTAGGATAGCTATACCTTGGATCAATTTCATTGATCCAAGGCATGCTTTTGATTTCATGACGTCAAGGTCATCTTGACCGAGCTTGGAAGAATATTGGATTTCTAGAACCCAGGATGTCATGGGATCACTGGTAACCTTTGTTGCTCACATCCTTCTTATGTGATCTATGAACACCATTTTGATTATTCTTTTGGTAATATTTAATTGACAATTTTAATAATTGTTAAGGCAACCTAATTAAATCTAAGTTCCTAAGTTGTAAGATTATCCTAAGTTAAACTGGATGATATTATTATTTTGGTTTTTTATTAGAAAGGGAAACCTAGACTAAACTAATAAACTAACCTAAGGACCTAAGTTTGTTTCTAATCTAATGTTTGAAACCTAACCTAATACTTGGACTAACCTAAAGGGATGGATTGGACAACATACTAAAGGGATGTGAGTGGCACCAATCTCTAAGTATTTAAGAGGATTAAATGAGGCATTAAACTCTTTGTTACCACCAATTTTGGCGAGTGCATGAAAGGTTAGTGGAGGCTGAGTTGGCACCTCTCCTAAAGTATTAGTTGCATGGAATTTTAAACTTGGTAATAGCCAAACATGATTTCACAGAGGCAGGAGATAAGGAAGGACTCTATCAGTCCTTTTTACATTAATTGATCTTGGCAATTGTAAAAAATAACCTAGGAAATAGGGGAAGTTGGAAGAAAAGATGGTTTTCAGTTTTTCATTGTTCATTTGGTTTTTTGTGAGCTTTATAGCTCTGCATGTGGATTTCATTTTTTAACCTCTAGTTTGAATCTGTGCATGCTTATTTTTCCTTGCATGGTGGTGATGGTAACGAGAATTAAGCAAGGAAGTTATAAGAAGAAGGAAAATAAAGTTTCAGAGCTTGGTCTTTGGCATTTTCATGAAAATTTTCTATCAAGGATCTGCTTGAATATTTGCAATAAGGAATAGAAGACATGAGCTCTATCAGGCATGATAGGCCCTATCTCTTTAAGTCTTCTACTTTTATTTAAATGTCTTCATTAAAAGAACTCTTCTCTTTTTGAAACTTTCTGGTTCTAGTTTTGTGTTTCTTCTCCTTTCTTCCATGGCATTTCAACTTGGTTTCATGGATGATTTATGATGTTGAGTGTGTTGTATTATTGTGAATCTAGGTTGTTTTGTTTGAACATGAAAAATGTGTTAACTTATTGCACATGAAATTTCTTTGGCATTGAAATGAATATGTGTTTGTTTCTCTGTTTAATGGATACCTTGACTGGGTATTGTGTATGCATTAATAGTAGCCTATTTTTTGTTGAAATTATGTAGATTTTAGCTTGAAAATATCTCCATATTAGTAATGGTTGGAGACTAACCTTATAGGTGGAATTCGTCATGAAAGTTTGAGAAATACACCTGTGACTTAAGGAAATCCTTATGTTCTTCGTTTTGGTCTATTTTCTTGCTGATGGTAGTGGGAGCCAACTATTTTTGTTCAACTTGTTTCATGACTGTATTATTGTTGCTTGTAAGGAATATCTAGCTTGTTTAGATCTAGGATACGCTTATTTTGGGTTCTTCCCCAAATGGGAACTATATCAAATCATTGTTTCTTTTGTAGAACCTTATCTGGGTGATTGTATCTCTCGAATGGAAGTCGAACAGGAAAGTATGCCTGTGGAATGTTTTGGTTCTATTCTTTTTTATTTAAATCATATTTTTTAAACCCATTATGGGCTTGTGTTTTCCTTAGTAGATCTTTTTGATCTTGGAAAGTTAACAAGGATTTTTGATCCTGGGTAAGAGTTTTATTTAATGGAGATTGTTCTTATTCTCTCTCTATGCCCTTCTTTGTTCAAGTAGTTTCAACCTTATCGGGTGAACCAACATAGTAGCTAAGAACTGGTATTTTTCTCCTTCTTTTCTTTGTTTTTGAGTTACTTGGAACTTGAACCCATGTTAGGTCTGCCTGTGATAAGGAGGAACTATTAGGTTTGGCTTGTTCAAATATAGGTGATAAATCTTAATGGTTTCATATTCTTATGGTCTGGTTAAACTCTTGTTTTCCTTTCTTGAAGGGAAGTATTCTTCAATCTAATGGACACTCATTTAAGAATTATTTCCAAATATTGGGTTTATGGAACTTGATATTATGTAGGTGTGTATCGGCTTTTTCTTTCTCGTTCACATTTCTTACTATCTTCGAAACTTGTGTTATCATGTCGTATTCATGACCATGATACTGTTGGATATTGTGTATGACTTCCCTATGGATGGTTGGAATCTTGTGATGTTCTGTAATGTTTTGTTTCATTCATTATTTAGATCATTTCATTAAGATGAATTCAATCCTTTGGATAGGACTGTGAACCTTGTGTAAATTTTGGAATTGACTTCTATTTCTCTAATACTGTAGCTTTTGGAAACATTAAGAGTTATGCTGATTATTGATATATAATAGACTACATGGTGTTATCTAGGATTGTAGTTTTGGGTTCTTAACTTAGAATTTATTGCATACCTTTAGGGAACCTATTAAAGATATGGTTGTTTTTGGGAATCCTAAATGTTAGTTATGTATTGATCGTTTAAGATCCTAACTCTGAAATGAATTCAGGTTTGTCAGGGAACTTATACAATGAGTTATGTTGGTCTTTTTTAAGATTTTTGATTGGATAAACTCTTTCTCACCTGTAATGTTGAGATTTGTACTTGATAACTACTTATTCGTAAACTTTGAATTGAGCTAAGCTAGGACAAAATTACTTAATGAAATGATAGTTGTTTATAACATTGTTTGATCTTTCAATAAGAAATATAGATTTTAAACATTGTGAATTTATAAGTTGGAAGCAAAATTGATTAGTAAAAAGGAAGTTAGAAATATCCTTGTACTTCTTCTTGATTAAATACTAGTTTATTGAGTTGTTTTACTTAAGTTGGAATTTTGTTTGAGATAGAAGTTAAGATTAAGTTTGAAATATGAATTTCTTCTTTATTAAACATGTTGTTTTTAGATGATCTTTCTCTCTCCTGTAATGAGTTCATATATTTTGGTTGAGTCTAGAATTAATCTTATTTTTGATTTAATTAGTTCTTACTTAAACAATTCCTTTTTGAAACATTCTATAAAAGATATTTCTATTCTCCTTAGCTTGGTTATCATGCTAAGTTAATATGGGAACTTCTTCTGCTAATTTTGCAGATGGATTTCATAAAAGATGAAAGGAGAAAGACATATAGAAAGTTACATCTATTTTACTAAAGAAATTGTTTCTTTATTATGATGACTATGTAGCGACATTACTTGAAATGTAATTTTGTCAGGAAAAGAAGATGTATTAAAACTAGTTTTATATTGATGCAATGACATTTTTGTAATCTTTGAATTATTCCTAAGTTTAATGAGTGAATCACTCCTTTTTGATAAATGAATGGCTTTCATGATTGTTGATTAATGATTTACTTGTGATACTTTCATTGGCATAAATTGTGAAATATTACTAAGTAATATCATATATGATGGGGGAAATTTGGATATGCATGTGATATAGGATATAGATATTATTTATATAAGCCTCTTGGATTAAGGATCTATAATACTAGTTTATTTATTTCCAAGTGAAAGAGTCACAACTAAGTTTATACTCTTGGGTAGATCCTTAAATAGTAAAAAAAAGGGATATAATTTAATTATATAAAGGTGATTATGAATTATTTGTTATGTTTAAGGCATATGTGATATGTTTTCATAATTAGGACATTAGTCCTTGTTAAAGGAAAAATAATAATTTTCCTTGTAATTAAACAAAGAGATTTAATTAGAGAACTTGTTAGGTGTTATGATTGAAATTATGAGGATGGTTGGCTATGTTTCCCTTAAGAGATTTCTGCAATTGAAATAGGAATGCTTAAAAAGGATAATAAAAGGATTTAGACTTCAAATTTATGAAGTCTAAAGTAAAAGTTTCAATAAGCTTTTTACAAGATAAAACTGAAGTAAAAATATCTATTGATCACACTTTCATAACACTAAGTTCAGTCATAACGACATATGAAATTGAAAAATAAGATAAAGATAAACATAAGCATGAATTTAGAGTGGTTAGGAAATCATATTTTATCTACATACCTACCTCTTGTGTAATTTACACCTTGTAACCTTATTAGGTTAAATGATGCTTAGTTGACCCTTAAAAGCATTGTTATCATTAATCTACAAGATAATAATTAATTGGGTTGGATGAATTTATAATCTTAAGTATGTTTTTCTAGTTGAGGAAACTCAGTTGGATGTTGGAATATAGAAACTACGGCATCGTACCTTCATAATGACAGGGTTCATTACGAGGATACTATGATGCAACTTGTTATGCCTCAACACCCCACTTAGTTCTATTAAATCGATTGACATAAGTGGAAGACTGGTGCATGGTCCCACCCTAAACAGAGATAGAAACATGATCTAGTGTTGAGGTTAACTCATGTTGACTTAGGGCGACTAGACACACCCAATCGATGTAAGTCGATTGAGTATGTCTATGTATCCTTAGTCACCATGAGTAGTCTTCCACACTAGTGCATGTTTCTGCCCTTGTCTAGTGTGAAACCTTGAATCAGATTGGGTAGACAGAATTCAAGAAAGACCATTCTAGATAAAAGAAACAAGTGTGGTGAAGGACATATTCCTTTCGATGAGTATGCCCAGGCTAGGAATGTAAACATGGTAAACATGTTTAAAATTTTTGGCCAAAGTATCACAAGATGATGGTTGCGTTGTCCTATGTCACCTAGTCTAAGATGTAATATTTCAGATGAATATCGGTAACAAATATTTAGATAGGATTCTTAGACAGAACACTTGGGTACCCCTAAAAGGGTAAAGGAACCAAGTATACATAGTATACACATTATTAAGTTAACATGAGAGATCAGTTTAATACCGAGTCATGAAATGAGAGATCAGTGTTCACCAAGTCATTACAACTGCATATGGTTTTCTGTTATGAGATGGATTGGAAATGGAATGTGTGTTCTAAATTATATTAATTTAGAACAGAGAACATTATGTATAAAAAAAATTCCCTTGTTTCTAAAGTCTTAAAATGAGGATGTTACATCTTGGTATCAGAGCTGAAGGTTGCAGCTCTTGGACCTATTGAGTCCATATCTGATAAAAAGGTAATTTTCTTGTTAATCAAAAATGGTTAGAACAAGGGGAGGTGCTGAAAATAACCCACCTCCAGGTGGAGAGGTAGCTACTGACAAAAAAAACTTGATGAGATTCTTGTTTCCCTGTTGGACACAAGAGATCGTCTGGCTGTACTTGAACAACAAGTTATGGGTAATGAGGAGGAAGAAGATGCTGGTAATAAAAATCAGACACCTCCTGGGGACAATGCCAATTTTGGAAATTTGGGTGTTGATAATAATAATATAATAACAATAATGTCAATACTAATGCGAATGCAAATGCAAATGTACCCAATCAACCTGAAAAACAAAAAAGAAAGATTAGTAGCTGAACTCACTAATGACATAAAGAGGATAATTCCACCAAATTTCAATGGCACTACATTGGGGGATGGAGCTGAGAATTGGCTCAAGGAAAATGGAGAAGTACTTTGCAATAAGGAACTTCTCAGAGGAAACAAAAGTAGTATGGGGAGCTTATCAACTTTCCCATGAGGCATCCTCCTGGTGGGACAACTGTAAAGCTGAATTAAACATTCATGATGAATCAAGAATCACTTGGGATTAGTTTAAGAGCTACTTTAGGAAAAAATGGCTACCAAAACTCTATTATGATCAAAAGATGAAAAAATTTTAGAATTTAATTCAAGGAAAATTAACTGTAATTGAGTACTGGGAAAGGTTTACTAAACTCCTTAAGTACATGTCCTTAGTATCAAACTGATGAGAAGTTCAGGATACATAAGTTTATTATGGGATTGAATCCTATCATTGGAGGTGAAGTAGATGTTCACATCCCAACCACCATGGAAGGGGTTGTTGAAAAATACATTCGGTAGGAACATAAATTAAAAGTAATTTCTTCCCATAAGGAAGAGAATCGTAAGAAAATTCCTAATTCTTCTTCATCTCTTGCACCCAAAAAGGGGGCATGGAAAAAGTTTGGAGCCAAAAATAAGTTTGTAACTAATAATAATAAGAAAACAACAACAAATAAACCTGTTGCAAATGTTCGAAACAACTTTGTGAAGAACAATAACAATGGACATAAGTCCTATGGAGGACAGAACAATAATTTCAGGGTTGGAAATAAATTTGAACCAAAAAGAGGACTTGTAGGGGGTTGTTTCAATTGTGGTAAGGATCACTATGCAAATCAGTGCCCTCTAAAGAAATATGAAAATCAATCAACAACATAGGATACATGTTGCAGTAGCTTAATAAACAAGCTGAAAAATAAGTTACGCCCATAGAAGTGCCAGGTAAATTATTTGGTATGCCTATTACTATACTTTTTGATACTAGAGCTACTGAATGCTTTATTTTTAGTAAATTAGCTACAAAACTAAAAATAAAAGATGGAATAATTGAAAAATCTTGGATTGCACATTATGGAAATAATGTTGTCCATACTGTTAGTAAATGTCTTTTTGGAGTAGTCCTAGAATTACCTAATTTTTCTATTGAAATAGATATTTATGTTGCTCCTTTGGGGTCTTATGATGTCATAATAGGTGTTAATTGGATTTCTGACCATAAAGAAAAAGTTGATTGATTTGAAAAACACATTAGTTGTCTTGATGATCTGTAGAAAACAATAGACATCCAAGGGGTAAAACGAGAAATTTCAGTTAGAAAATTGTCAGCTATGCAACTTAAAAAGGCCAAAAATAAAGGTTGTACTTTGTATGCAATAAAAATTTCTAAAACAACTGAAGGGATAGTGATTTCTTGGAAAAAAATTCCAATGTTAAGATATTTCAGTGATGTGTTTCCAGAAGAACTACCCAGTCTTCCACCCAAACAAGAATTTGACTTCACAATTGAAATCAAACCGGGAACTGAGAATTTCTAAAGCACCTTATTGAATGACTACCATTGAACTAGTAGAGCTTAAGGCACATTTACAAGAGCTTTTGTCTAAGGGTTTGATAAGACCGAGTGTCTCACCTTGGGGAGCACCAAGTAATATTTTTGAAAAAGAAAGATGGAACACTTAGACTTTATATTGATTACATGATGTTAAACAAAGCAACAATCAAAAAATAGATATCCACTTCCTAGAATTGATGATTTGTTTGATCAGATGCATGGTACATCAATATATTCTAAGATAGATCTTCATTCTGGGTATCACCAATTAAGAATCAAAGATGAATATATTCATAAGACAACCTTTAGAACAAGGTATGGACATTATGAATTCATGGTATTTACCTTTCAGTTTGACAAATGCACTTGTAGCTTTTATGAATTTAATGAATAATATCTTTCAAGAGTACCTGGACAAGTTTGTACTTGTATTCTTGGATGATATTCTTATCTATTCTAAAAGCATTGATGAGCATCATGATCATTTAAAAATAGTACTTGAAATCTTAAGAAAGAGAAGATTGTATGGTAAGTTGTCCAAATGTTCTTTTTATGAAACATAAGTGCACTATTGAGGACATGTCATAAGTAAATATGGAATAGTAGTTGATCCATCAAAGATTGTTGTCATAACTGAGTGGCCTTCACCTAAAAATGTACATGAAGTCAGAAGCTTCATGGGGCTTTGCTGGTTACTATAGAAAATTTTTTAAGGACTTTTCAAAAAAAAATTGCCCCGATAAATTCATTACAAAAGAAAGATAAGAAGTTTGTGTGGAGTGATAAATGTGAATCAACATTTAAAACTCTAAAAGATCAGTTAACATTTACACCTATTTTATTTGTGCCCAATCCAAATGGGAAACTTTATGGTAGTTACAGATGCTTCCAGTGAAGGACTTGGAGGTATTATGTTACAAAATGATCATGTTTTAGCATATGAGAGCATAAAAACTCAAGTTACATGAGTTGAATTATGCTCCCCATGACCTAGATGCTTGCTATCATAGTTCATGAACTTCAAGTATGGAGGACATTATCTTTTAGGAAGACCTTTTGAATTAAAGACTAATCATCTTGGGTAGAAGTATATTTTCACTCATCCAAATCTGAATGCAAGACAATGAAAGATGGTTAGAGTTTTTGTCACAATATGATTTTGACATAAGTTACATTAAAGGAAAAGAAAATAGAGTGGCAAATGCACTAAGTCATAGGAACATATTTATGAACTTATAACTTTGAGAACTCAATTTAAGGATGAGGTAAAAAGTATCATGGAATCTGATTTATCACTTTCAGCAGGTAAAAACAACACTGGTTGTACAGATCCAGATGATGCAAGATACAAAGGTTTTAACTTCGATAACGAAGGACATTTTGAGATATGAAAAGAGGGTGTATGTACCTTCGGGAAATGAGTTAAGGAAAAATTTAATGATGGAATTTCTTAATTCACCTTACTCATGGACATCCCAATATTACAAAAATGATTGCTGATGTAAAGACAACAATATTTTTGGAAAGGGATGAAAAAAGACATAACTGATTTTGTTTTCACACTGCTTGGAATGTCAGCGTGTTAAGGCTGAGCATATGCACCCAACTGGTTTATTATATCCTTATAGCATACCGTAATATAAGTGGTAAATAATTAGCATGGATTTTGTTCAGGGGCTGCCTATGTTAAGAAACAAACATGATGTTATTTTAGTCGCAGTTGATAAACTGACAAAAGTAGCACATTTTATTGTTGGTAATCTTAAGGATGATTCACCTATTTTAGCAAAAATATTTGTGCATGAAATTTTCAGATTACATGGAGTACCTGAATTGATTATATTTTATAGGGACCCTATAATGACATGTTATTTTTGGCAAATGCTAAATGCAGCCTTAGGAACAAAACTAAATTTTAGTTCCGCATACCATCCAGAAACATATGGACAAACTGAGAGAGTTAATCAGGTTTTGGAAGATATGTTATGAATGTATTGCATGGATCAGTAGTACAAATGGGAAGAATACCTTCCTTTAGTTGAATTTACTTACAATAATACATATTATGCCTCTTTGAAAATGACACCTTTCGAAGCATTGTATGGAAGGAAATACAGAACTTCAGTTAGTTGGGATAATGCATTGAAGATAGAGAGGTAATTGGACCTAAATTTCTTACTAAAATGGAACAGCTAGTTAAAATGATTCGTGAAATATTAAAAGAAGCTACAGATAGGTAAAAAATTTATCCAGATTTGAAAAGGATCGATAAGAAATTTGAACTTGGTGAAAATGTATTTTTACATATTAAGCCTAAAAAGAGCTCTATAACCTTTAGCAAGGAAGCCAAACAATCACCTTGTTTTCTGGGACCTTTCGAGATTGTTGAAGTGATTATCCATGTAGCTTGTTGCTTAGCATTACCTCCCACTTTGTCACAAATGCATGATGTTTTTTATATTTCTTTTCTTAAGAAATATGTTTCAGATGTATCACATGTGTTAAATTGGGATTCCTTGCAGGCCCAAGACCCAAGAATAATCATGTTTGAATCCATAAGAGTGCTAGAAAATCACCAGTTGCACTTACAAAATCATGAATTTAGTCAATGCAAGGTTCAGTGAGACCATTTTAATGAAGAAAGTGCAACATGGGAAAACCTTGAGGACATGAAAGCTGCTTTTCTGCATTTATTTGAACAAAATTAGTTCTAATGTTGGAAACAATTAAAGATTTTTTTAAAGAAATCTTTACTTTCTACCATTTTTGGGTAGGTACTATATTTTATTAGTACTAGAACAACTAGTTTAATGCTGTAATAAATTATGAAAAATTGAATTTCTCAAATCTGGTGTTTATTTGAGAACTTTTTGGATAAAATAACTATAATTATAATTATTTTTCTTGTTATAATATGGACTAAGTTAATCATCAAGACAATGATGCTTTTTAGGAGGGAGGTATGTAATGCCTCTAACATGGTTGATATCTATGATGAATTCTAAAATCAAAGTTTCAAACATTGATATGTGATTCTTGTTTGAAGACAATGTACTCTTATGAACAAAGTAATCATGTTTGTTGTATATAGTATTTTATCTTCAGGAAATAGATAAAATCCTTCCATTTCTGTTCTTGAATTAGAATGAAGTATTTCATTTCTTATTATGTTGAATGTTCACTGCATGTGGATAGAAGAAATTGATTCATCTTAAACTCGTTTGTAGTATTTATTACATCTAAACTTATTCTTTAGTATTTATGGTCTATGATGCAGGATATCTATACCTTGGATCAATTTCATTGATCCAAGGAATGCTTTCGATTTCACGACATCAAGGTCATCTTGGATGAGCAGGGAAGAATATTGGATTTCTCAACTCAGGATGTTATGGGATCACTGGTAAACTCTGTTGCTTGTGTCCTTCTTATGAGATCTGTGAATGTAATTTTGATTCTTCTTTTGGTAAGATTTAATTGACATTTTTAATAATTTTTAAGTGAACCTAATTAAATATAACTTCTTAAGTTGTAAGCTTATACTAAGTTAAACTAGATGATATTATTATTTTGGTTGTTTAATTGAAAGGGAAACCTAAACTAAACTAATAAAATTCAACCTAAGGACCTAGGTTGGTTTCTAATCTAATGTTATGAATCTAACCTAAGAATTGGATAAGCCTAAAGTCATGGCATGGATGACATATGATGAGGTGTCGATGGCACCAATATCTAAGTATTTATGAGGTTTTAATGAGGTATTAAACTCTTTGCTACCACCAATTTTGGTGAGTGCATGAAAGGTTAGTGGAGGTTGAGTTGGCATCTCTCCTAAAGTATTAGTTGCATGGAATTTTAAACTTGGTAATATCCAAACATGAGTTGGCAGAGGTGGGAGATAAAAAAGCACTCTATCAGTCCTATTTTCATTAATTGATCTTGGCAACTATGAAAATTTACCTAGGAAATAGGGGAATTTGGAAGAAAATATGGTTTTAGGTTTTTCATTGTCCATTTGGTTTTTGTGAGCTTTGTAGCTTTGCATGTGGATTTCATTGGCGTTTTCATGGAAATTTTCTATTGAGGATCTTCTTGAAGATTTGCAACAAGGAATAGAAAACATGAGCTCTATTAGGCATGATAGGCCCTATCTCTTTAAGTCTTCTTATTTTATTTAAATGTCTTCATTAAAAGAACTCTACTATTTTTGAAACTTTCTAGTTCTATTTTTATGTTTCTTCTCCTTTCTTCCATGGCCTTTCAACTTGGTTTCATGGATGCTTTATGATGCTAAGTGTGTTGCATTATTGTGAATCTGGGTTGTTTTGTTTGAATGCAAAGTGTTTTGTCTAAGAATCCTATCTGAATATCTTCTTGCGATATTTTTGCAAAAAAAATTAAACATGTTTACATTCCTATACGAAATACTCATCAAAAGGACAATGGTGCGATAACAGAGTAGGAAAATCTCCATAGAAATGAGATGAATATTTTAAGGGTTAGGGTTCTCATTAGAGGACTATAGGAATGTTAGCATATCTAGGGGAATGGGTCTGCTGAATTTTTGTAATAGGGAACAATAGCTAGAACTTTTGATGTGTGAATCATGATATATTGGTATTATATGACCCTTTTGGATGTAATGTGGTTACTAAACTATAATTAACATGGATATATGGTTTTTTTATAAATTTATTATTCATGGGTGTAAACCTAATTGAATTTTTCTTTATTTTATGGATCAGATCTATTATCTGTATGATGTTTCTTTTGTTATCTAAATGGGTATGTTGGTGTAATGACTCATCCTATGCTTTTAGAATGTATGCATGATCATTTACTTTTCTGCACTTAATATGTCATCAATGACAACATATTCTCACAATGCTCACATAAAGAAAGGGATCGAAATCTGCGCATGCCTCAGGTGAGTGCTTAGTGCTTTTTGGGTGATAGACTGATGCATATGGTGTTAGAAGGATATTTTATGGGCATAAAAATTATTACAGAATGATCTTTAGGAAATATCAATCAAGGTAGATCTAGCTAGACTGGGGCACCTAGAGAGGGATAGGGTTCTTGTGGGTGCCTTGGTATGAAATATGGGTTCCCTGGTTTATGAAACAACTCAGAATCTGATCTTGATATGGTCATTAGGTCTTCACAGTACTTCACCTTTATTTGGGTGAATATCAAACTTCTTTCATTGATGTCGTCACAAACCTGTAATGAATAATTACCTACAAAACCACACACAAAGCATCAAAACCCTAAAAAAAAGATGCAAATGAAGGGGTCAGACCATCCTCAGTTGTCAAATGGATGGAGTTATGACTTAGCACTACACTAGATCTCAGACCCAATGTAGTTATATGTGTTTGTGTATGCAATAATGTGCATAGGTTGCCTTAGCGCCAATAACTCAGAGATATCAGGTAGTAGCTAGATAAAATACAAAAATGGTGGATGGAATTTAGAATGAATACTCCACTTTCTATGCAATTTGGGATGCATAATAATTCCAAAATGAAGTGTGTTACTCTATGTAGATAACTATTCCTTGATAGTAATATTATGACTATAAGGTATTGTGCATGTTATGTTCATATAGGGATCTCTTGTTCAAACTTCAACACTAATGACCCAATATGCCAAGTAGTACCTCGAGAGGTGAGAATTAAAAAAAAATACCAACCTCGCATAAATAAAATAAAATAAAGTTTGACGGGATCATGACACCTAGAATCAGGACCAGGGTACCCTAGGTTCTCTAATCCCTCTCTAGACGCCATAATCAAAGACTAGTGATGACAACTGAGTTACTACTGATTGATATGAATTACTGAGACTTGATGTGAACTATGTGAAGGAATGACAACTATACAATACCAAAAAGAGAGATAGTTGGACCATGATTTTGTGTCTACATTTTCTCCCACTTTATGTTGGTGAACAAAATCTTGGTAACATAAAGTAGTTATAAGTGCTTACTTGATAGAAATATGAAGAATCCCATGCTGTAAAATAATGCACATATGTGGTAGAAGAGTGTACCAAATGAAAACATATAACATGAAAAACCATGGATCAATGTCTTGATCCATGTGGCGTAACGTTAGATGTAAGACCATGATGAAGTTCACTAAACGATACTGATGTTTGTGATGTGGAATGATTATCGATTTAAAATTTTATATGATGACAATGTGATGAGGTAGGTAGTGATTAACTCCCAACCTGATTGTGTGTGTATGAAAAATCAGAGGATTTGGGTGTCCTTCCACTAGAGGAAGAGTGTAGGGAGAAAGGTGTGTTATTTTCTAACGTTTAACTACATCCTCAAAATATCTAGCTACTACAGATGGACATAGATCAAGTTTTCAATGATTTTGGATCAAAATATTTTGATCAAACATGTTGACCCATACAGGAGAAGTATAGGAAAGGTAATGATTTCTCATTACCCCCACTCTAAGGGTGTTTCCCTAATGTATGGTGGCTTCTAAGTTAGGTGTTGGGATGGAGAATTTTCCTAAGTCTTAGAGGGTGCAGAAATAGGGAACGTAAGCACGTGCAAGTGGAAATTAATAGGGGTGCACTGAGAAAGACAAGTTTGGGACTTATCCATTTTTTAGGTCATGGGATAAAAATAGGATGGAGTTCAAATCAAGAAAAGATGAGAACAAGAAGACTTCTCAGTGAAGGAAGATCTATTTTTGGAACAAGTGGAAGACCAAGAGACATGCATAATCTATGCTAATAATATGATTAAGGAAGAGGTCAATAATAGATTAATCTATTATTAGCCACCATGTAGAAGCATGTAGTTGTTGGTGCATGGCTATTTTGAGAATGAAAATTATTTTGATAATGCTTGGGTGGTGAAGGGTAAGTCCCCACCCTTATAAGTATGTAGTATTCCATTGTTTTGGGACACCATGAGAGTTATGAGTTTTAATAGAGATATGTTGCTGGTATGAATTTACAAGCATAATTCTATGAGAGTATGGTCATGTATTCAGCTACTATTTTTTGATGAGTTAATATAATGGATAGTTGTGGATGGATATCATTTTTTGATGTCTTTGTTCATGGTACTTATATGGTAAATTTGATCTTAATTTTGATTTGATCTAATATGTTTTCTTCTTATGTGTGTTTCCAATTTGAGCTCATGGATTTGATTGCTATGATGGAATATATACTTTGATAATGGTTAATATGGTTATGCATGCTAACATCTTGATAAGACAGTACAAAAGAGGGACCTGGTAGCTTTGCGCACTTTAGGTGAGCATCCAGATCTCTCTCGATGAAGTGTCAGCGTGCCTAGGAAATTGAGTGGGAAAATAAGACTACATTTTGGTTCTATTTTTTGGACCTCTTTTCAAACTATTTTCCATGAATGTTGCATTATGATAGTGTATTTATTGAATCTTATGGCCATTAAATATTTGGTAATTGACAAAGAAGATCAGTTTGCGTGAAGATATGGTTCTAGACCTGATTTTAATGCACATAAGTGGGTAGAAGATAATCTATATCGTGAACTCTATGAAATGTTCTTTTACTTATTTCTAATAGATTTGTATGAGTGGTTGTCCACATATGCATCCAAGAAAACTTGGAGTCACACACCAAGTGTTTGGACGTAGGAAGATCACCAGACTTGTGTTGTAGATCATTAGTGGGATGACATTGTGCGTAGTTATACTTTGGAGTACATTGTTTCTACGCATTCTTGTCCAAATTTATTGAGTTTGAATTTTTGTGGGATCTGAGAGGATCCTACATCCACACCATTCCTTTAGAAATTAAGATCTTGATGGTGGTGTTGAGTTTAGAGTATATACCTATGGCTAGCTAAACATACCATCACATGTAGGGGTAGGAGCATGTGTGGGAAAGATGGCGGACCTTGCGCCAAAAAGGTAGAGAGAAGAAATGTGACTTAAATATAACTAATTATGAGAGATGGAATTGGTGCAACAACGTGAAATTGAGGAGTCGGTGGATTTGTAAAGGATGATGTCTTGCAAAGGATTTTAAGCACGTGTGTAATACATGGAGTTGGAGCATAAGGATATCCCCCACTTAGGAAAGCACAATAGAGAATCCCCTTGGGCTTATGATGAGAGTGCACTAGATGAGGAAATATTAAGAACTGTAGGCATGCATATGATCCCACATGGAGACCTAGCCTTGGCGCTTGGTGTTCCAGTTCTAGAAGTAATCATTGATAAGAAAAAAAGTGTAGGTAATCTAGTAGCTTCAGGTAGATATAATTTTCCCTTGAATACAGAAGTGCATCAGATAACTTAGACACCTATGGTAGTACAGAAATCATCTTTTTTGTTTGGAGGCCTGATTCGAGAAATTTTTCTAGTGTGCCATTGGGATAAAGTGTGGGCATGAAGAACATTTTGAACACTTCTGGGAGCACTACAACTTTGTAGACTATGGGAGTTTAGTTTAGTACTACAATTAAGACACAAGGAAGTACATCCATTGGTCTGGCACCTACTACTAGAGGATCGAGTGGATCAAAAGGTCCAGGATCAAGTAGATCAGGTGCTTCTGGTGGTGGAGGAAATGCTAGTAGTGGTTCTGGCTCTAGATCTGGAGGATAGGGCCCACATCCCTAAAAACCCCCACATCAACCTCATAAATTTCAATACAATATTTCCCTCCACTTTCCATAATATAGAGGTATTGAAGATGTTGTAGAGCATGTGAACAAGTGTGAGTTTCTATGGCGTGCTAAAGGAATCACATCCTCATATAGGAAAGAAAGTCAATTTTATACTACTCTTCAATGACACGCACATAGCTGGTACAGAAAGTATGACCCACATAAGAATGTGGTGGATTATGATGCTTTGCATTCTGCACTTCTAGATGAGTTCCATATTCCATAATTTTAACAAAAAAGTATTACAGCGCCTAAGGACATTAAGTAGGTATTTTCAAAAAGTGTTTGGGAATATGATGCACGATTTAAAACTTTGTTGTCAAAGTTGTCTTATAACATACATCCTCTTTAACATGCACAATGATTTTTTGGTGGATTTTTTACTCTGTTCAGGAGGGCGCTATCTCATAAGACCTTTTTGGATCAACACGATGTTTGGGAAGTAGTTGTGTGTGCTGAGGCGGTTAGGAGTTTGGATATTAGAGTAAGTCTATTCTTAGAGGTTTAGATTATAGATATGGAGAAATAGTTGGAAAAGCTCCCTGTTAATTCATCTCATTAGACATGTAGTGGAATATGGTGTACAAATTGTGAGGTTGAAGGACATACCAAGGATATTTTTCCTCGTAATTCAGTGCACACCATGTTGTTAGATTGTGAGATTTTTCATTTCGACCATGATGCGAGTAGATGTACCCTCTTACAATGTGCAATCTAGAATAATGTGTCTATGTATTGTAAAATTCGCAAAACTTTTTCTCATGACACTATTGACTGCATAGTGATTAATCATATCCATGAATCCATTGATACTAGTGTATGCTAGAATAGTGTAGTATGTAGATCTAAGGAACAAAAATAACAACATAATGAAGGGTGCAATAATGGGGAGAACAATAATAGAGGCTTCCATGGAGGATATAGAGGCCAAGGTCACAGCGGTGCCAGAGGAGGATTTCCTAGAGGAAATTTCTATATATGCTGATCTCCCAAGCCTTATCAACATGAGTTCCCTCATAATGTGGTTTTCTCATGGTGTGGAAAACAACAAAAATTTTAAGAATTTCCAAACTTGTATGAGCATATGCATAAGTAGCAAAAGTGAGACAAGGGAGAAACTATGATTAAGATACAATACATAGATGTAGATGAATGGATGTCAATGGTTGGACTTAATTCTTGATTACAACCCATATTAGCCACTACACGCACTGAGGCTATGTGTACACATGAACCTCCAAAGTATAAGTTGACTATAACAAAAAAAGAAGTTATAAATTCCAAGTACCCTGATGTTGCACATCATAAAGAAGTTTTTTATGAGACTATAGATGTGATCAAAGATTTGCAAGGAGAGATACAAAACCTTAAGGAACAAGCACACGTGATAGAACGAAAAAAGAAGTTTGAACTCCCATAGAAGGATGTAGGTGATTTGAAGGAGGTATGTAGAATGTTGCGTCAGGAGAAAATGATCCCTTTGTTAGGATATTTTTTGAGAGAAAAAGTATCATACACAGGTAATGAGTGTGAGAGGAAAATACTACATGTAAATTTTCCTCCCCATAATCATGAGTATGATAAGGAGATTCCACTGAATGTGTTCATAGATGGATTGATTCTGAAAAAAAGCTGATATATACATGTACGGAAGTTAACTTAATCATGTTGGATGCTTGGAATCAGATGGGAAGACCACCATTGTATCCTTCATTGAATGTGTTGTATATGGAAAATATAACTAGGGCTAATCCTATTGGAATACTTAAGGATATGACTATTATGATTCAGGGAGCCAAGTTTATTGGGTACTTTGAAGTATTGGAGCTAACTAAGGCAGATAATTTCCTAGCATTACTCTTGCACCCCTGGTGTTATGAAAATTATGCAGATTTACACTTCAACAAGGGCTACATTAGATTCAAGAACAAATAAGAGTGCATCCTTATACCCTTGACATATGTAAAGTTTTCTCTGTATGTTGAGCCTTTTAGTGAAAAATAATTGAACCAAATATGTGTGTGCAACTTTAGAGACCTTGAGGTAACTGTTGATGCAAAATCATAGCACCCCCTGGATGTTGATTAGATTTCTAGGTTGGTCATACAGGCATCTAGTGTGATTGCACAACATGGAATCCTTTCTCCAGGTGTGGGACTTGTAAAGATGAGAAAGGATTCTCCAGAGAAGGCTGGTTCCTATTCCTCTGTTCAGATGCACCCAAAACATAGAGGGTTCACTCAAAACCTAATCTAACTTGCCAAGGAGATAGGGTAAGAAGATGCATAAAAATAAACCTAAGCTAATAGAGGTGATGCAACGAGGAATGAAGAACATCTATCTTGTCGATAAACACAGACCATTCAAATGTGATGAAAGATCATGCACAGATAACAAAATTTGTAGTTAAAGACCAGGAGGAAGCAAATGAACACAGAGAGGGTTGGGAATCATCCACAATCATGTATTACTTGCTCCAAAGATTGATACAATACACTACAAAATGCCAAGAGGTAGAGTCACATTAAAATTTCAAATGGGAGGTTCGAACTCCACAAATTCACCTGATAGAGAGAAGAAGGGAGAAGCAAGACAGCAAATGTTTGACCTTTTTAAAGAAGCTCCTCCTTACAATATATACTAAGAATGAGAGAGGAAAGAGAGAGGAAAGTCGAATCTACCACAACCACTTCTGGATGCATTTAACTCATCTCATTATGGCAGAAACAGCGAACCCTGGCAAAACGGCGGACTGTCTGCTGCATTAAAGCTGGTTGTTGAACGCCAGTTCTGGTCATTATCACATGTCAGAGCCGTTTCTCAATTTTCTCTCTCCAAACTAAACCAAAATTCAATATTGACCCCGGAATCGCGTATAGAATTTCACCAGCTTTCCGTTGATATAAATAACATGCAAATCTGAGCTCTGGATCGAAAGTTATTGCGATCTGAAGATTTAGGGCACAAAACAGGCCGAAACGGATATTTGAAATTTTTCCCCACTCTGCCACTTGGATGACACGTGTCGGGCACTGATTGGATGATAAATTCTCTCTCCTCCACCTTTCCGTGGGTTTCCCTTTGAAATTTTGATGTTTTATAACTTTTGGGAAATTTTCCATTTTTACCCCCGCGCCCCGCCACTTGGGACACATGTCCCGTTCTGATTGGCTCGGGCTCACGCTCCAACTTGCTCCTTTTTGACTTTGGACATTTTTCCTTGTGACATGTGCTGTTACCTGATTCGTCCTCAGGCCCTGCCAGATTTTTGCGTCCCTCGCGTCCCTTTGGCCCAGTGCTGTCTGGGAAAAAAACTTCCGATCCACCCGATTCAGGTTTCTCTGTCCCTCTTTCGGTCGATGACGCGTTGCGTAATGTGATTGGCTCTCGGTTCCTTCAGCTATCCGCATCTCTTGCATCCCTTTAGCCCAGCTGTCCCGAACTGAAGTTCTCTGTGCCGGCCGATCCGGGCGGTTCACGTCCTTCACGTCCTCACGGCTCAAATGTCCCAATTGTGCCACTCAGCAGTTAGTCGATTTTCTTCTCCTTCGGCCCAACCGGCTTTCCGCGTCTCTCGCGTCCCTTTGGCCCGGCTGTCCCTTTGCTCTGCAGACTACCTGGTGGCCTTTCGGCCGATTCGTGTCCAGATGTCCCAACTATCCCAGTGTTGCGAGGACTAGGACTTAGCCATTTTTCATGATTTTTCCTGCCCCAAGCTTGTTTTTTCCTTTTTTGCATTTCTTAGAGCTTTCTCTTTTCTTCTTGGACAGGAGGGTTAGAAAGAGGCTGAGGGGACCCCAGAAACATGATTTTGGGCCCCAAATCAATCTGTTATCAAAATTACCTAGGGGGGGGCGGAATTTTTGACAACAGTAACTTATCTATCTAAGAAAGGCATGATACAGTGGGATGATGCTCAATCAATTATTAATACCAGAAGTATTACTTGTGATAACTGGGCACATGGAACATATGAAGTAGTTTGGAAAGATGTTAAGAATATAGTTACTCACATAATTAGGCCATGCATGGTTAGGTTATTGAGTTATAACCATCTACCTTGGTACATTAGTGAGGGGAACCCTGAAGTATTTATGCGCGCTATGGAATCCTAGTGGAAGTATGAGGGTGATAGAATAAATATGCTAGTAGTTAATATGCACGAGACAATAGTGCACTGGTGGGATATACACATAGAAAACCTATTGGAAAGGTGAGAAGTGAGAATCACTTTTTCTACTAGGCTTCTATAGATCAATGTATCTTCTTAGATATGCAAATTTTATTAGAAGTCCCCTGATTTGCGCCACGTCAGGTAATGTGAGAGACTTTGGATGGAGGGGCAGGAGGCCTTGTCATCATCACTCTAGGTGCATAAGTTATACTCCACTTTAGGTAGTTATTCACACGAATGGTATGTTCATGCAGAATTGACAAGAGAAACAAAAAATTAGCATGAGATGACCTTAAGTATGATTCATACTTTTTATTACTTTTCTAGTAAGCCATCGGTCAATGAAGCACTACAGATTATGAAGCACCTTACTTTTGGAGATAATGAAAAGGCTGAATAACTCCTATTAGATATGTTTGGAAAGATGGATTTAGAGGTGTGCCTTGAGCTTGATGAGATTGAAGAATAAGAAATGGTACGTGCTTAGGAAGAGAAGGAAAAGGGTAAACTGGTATGCATGTTAAATGATGAGGATAATAACCTAGATTTTGACCACACTTAAGGTATGCATGAGGTGATTGACACAACATATGAAAAGGTATGTGCATATCATGATCCTATGAAGACAAGGAAGGTTAACAATAGAACAGATGCAAATCCTAAAGAGGCCATTATTGGTGATTACTGATTAGAGTAAGAAGTGGCTAAATTTATTAAACTCATGCATGAATTTTAGGACTTGTTTCTAAGGGGATATCATGAGTTAAAAGGAGTACACCCTTATTTAGGATAGATGAGAATAAAACTTAAAGAAGGAACATGCCTGATTAGGAATAGGCCTTATAGGAGGAATCCTAATCTATGCATCAAGGTAAAGGAAGAAATTTATAAAATGTTTAAGTCTGGTATAATTGAGCCCATTAAGGAATTTTAATGGGTTAGTCCCATGGTCATAAGTATTAAAAATGAAAGGAGGATAAGGATGTGTATGTACTATAGAGAATTAAATTCTTCATGTGTTATTGATCCTTTTCCCACCCCATTTATAGAACATATCCTTGAAGGAGTTATAGGGCCAGAGATTTACTCTTTTACTCATGGATTTTTAGGTTATCATCAAGCGTGCATAGAAAAAGAAAATCAGGAAAAATAAAACTTTCACCACTGAATGGGGAAGCTTTGCATATATAGCAATGTCCTTTGGACTGAATAATGTGCCAGTAGTGTTCTTGTGCATTGTTGAGAAAGCTTTTTCAGGATTTCATTCATAAGTTTTAACAGGTATATTTGGATGACTGGATAGTGTATGAATTTTTAAAGGATCATTGTGATAATTTAATGTTGATGTTAGAGAGGTGCAGGCAGTTGAGAATCTCTCTAAAAATTAATAAGTGCATCTTTGTAACACATTTTGGCTCTTTACTTGGGCATATTATTTGTAAAAAAGGCTTGTTGCTAGATCCAACCAAGGTTGTTGTGATATTGGGTTTGGAATAACCTAAAAATCATAGTGAAGTGCATGGATTTTTTAGAACATACATGGTATTAAAATAAATTTATTAAGGGCTATGAAAATATTATCGCACCCCTGGAGGAAATTTTGAAAGCTAAAGGAAATTTCTATTGGTATGAAGCGCAACAGAAGGCATTTGAAAAACTGAAGGAAAGGTTGACTACTGCACCTATTTTGTGCTTTCCTTTGTGGGATAAACCATTTCATGTTCTTTTTTATGCTTTTGGGATGGCAATTGGTGCAGTGTTGGCACAATCAGGAGAAGGAATTGTAGACCACCATATTTGTTTTATAAGCAAGTTAACACCATCTAAACAGAATTATACAACTATTGAGTGCAATGATGTGTCCATTATTTATGCGTTACACAAGTTTAGACAATACTTATTGGAAACACCATTTTTCTTCTTTAAAAATAATATGGAACTTAAGTATTTAGTCAACAAGCCTATTTTGCAAGGGCACATTTGCAGGTGGATATTACTACTTCTGGAGTTTCAGTTTATAGTGATTGTAAATCCAGGGAAAAGTAACTAATGACTTGACCATTTTTTCAATAATCAATTCTATCGAGGATGCACAGAACATTGAGGATACATTGTTGGATGCAAAAATATTTAGAAAAAATCACACGTCCACTGAACTGGAGGAAATTAAAATATTTTTGTGCACTAGATAGGTGCCTGAGGGGATGAAGACTTTATAAAAGAAATAACTTATGATACATGTGATACCTTACAAGTCAATAGGTGGATATTTGTACAAGTTAGGATGTGATGAAGTTTTACACTGGTGTTTTTTGGAGCATGAACATGAGGCTATTATCAAATAAGCTCATGGTGGAATTGTAGGAGGTCATTATGCAGGTGATGCCACCACATGTAATATTCTGTTATTTGGCCTTTGATCAAAAAATTTGTACAAGGATACTAAATATTATGTCAAGGAATGTGACCACTTTCAGTACCTTGGGAATCCTAAAACCAGAGATGAGATGCCTTTGAGGCCTATTGCAAGTGCTGAACCTTTTGAGAAATGGGAGATTGAATTTGTAGGTCCTTATTCCTCACTTGCGTACATGACTAGTGCATACTATATTATAACCTATACATGTTATCTAGCACGATGGGCAGAAGTATCACATACTAAGGATTATACAGTCACTAAAACAACAAGATTTTTATGGGAAAACATTATCAGCCGGTATGGATGTCCATTGATTTTACCAAGTGATAGAGGGACTCATTTTCTAAATGAGAAAATCCGTATTTTATTTGAAGAGTTTATGGTGGCACACCATAATACAACACCCTATTACCCATAGGCTAATGAAACTACTAAATCTTTCAACAAGATTCAAATACAGACATTGATAAAAAAATTTGATGTTGGAAGGTTATACTGGGATGATAAAGTGTCTGTTGTAATTTGGGCATACAAGAATCGCTACAAAAGGCTAAATAAGGCCACACCCTTTTAGTTGGTTTTTAGCATCAAGGATTTATTTCCTATGGAATTCATGTTTCCATCCCTACATATTGTGTGCAAAGGAGGACTGGATAATGAGAAAGATATTAAGGAGTGCATAGACAAAATGATGTAGTTAGATGAGAGGAACATTTTTTCCCGATGGAGCTAGAAGATAGAAAAAATGGTACAAAAGGCCTGACATGATAAACATATCAGGAGAAAAAACATTTGAAGTGGGGAAGATGGTTCTTTTGTATGATTCAAAGTTTGTGTGCTACCTTGGAAAATTAAAAGTACATTGGCTAGGAGCTTTTTTAGTAACGATGATATTGGAATCATGAGGTTCCCAGTTATATGAGTTGGATGGAACTCTATTTCTAAATTACTTCAATGGGAGTAGGCCAAAACCCTACTATAAATAAGTCTTCTTGGTGTTTGTAATAAGACAATATTGCCACTTAGAATATATTTCCCTTTAATGCATTTTTCCTTTGATGTATTTCTTTTCATCATTGCTATGCTTTGTCAATTTAGTTTAGTGTTTTTTTGTAATAAGTGTGCTTGCATAGTAGGAGTTTATTACTATCTATTGGGTTCATGTGCAGAGGACCACACAAAATGTTAGTGTGGGGTGGATCTGATACAAGTGGTATACAGGCATAGATAAGGGTTGAAAACTGAACCTCCTATGAAATATTGGTGTAGATAAAAGAAAGATGTTACAGGTGCTCATATTGAAGGTGTTTTTGAGGAATTTTTCTTAGATTTAAGACCACACGTAGAAGGATGGTCACATA
The DNA here is from genome assembly GCA_019776745.2 of Taxus chinensis. Lineage (NCBI taxonomy): Eukaryota > Viridiplantae > Streptophyta > Pinopsida > Cupressales > Taxaceae > Taxus > Taxus chinensis. Next base: position 595,031,314 of record CM034154.1, on the reverse strand, counting down.
GTATAATGTGAGATAGGTAGAAGCAAGACAAACTACTTGGGATAAGGCATAGTGGATAGGTACTTTGGCACAAGGAAGCGAGTGTGAGGAGGTATGTGGCCGAGAAGTAGTAGGCATGCTAGAAGTTTAGGACTAGGGCATGGAAAAATTAGTGACAAGTGTGGAAAGAGAAAGGAAGCGTTATTAATGCTGAGTATAGTGGTAGGTGAGAAGTAATTAATACAATAAAATTTGAAAAATTTATAAAAAGAGGTTCTTTTGAGTTCATTTCTACCTTACATAAACTAATTTTTTGAGTTCTAAAGAGTGATTGGAAGAACAGAGTTATAGTGTAAAGTGTGTGTGTGATTAGGTAGAATAAAAAACCAGTGGGTTTTCATGCATGACTAAACAAATCTCCATTGGTAGGGTGTTTGAGCTATTTGAAGGCATGTAGAAGGAAGGTTTTTGGAGCTAGGGTTCGAAGAAGATAAAGTCACACCTAGGGAACACTAGGGCACATGAAGTTTGAAGATGCATAGATTAGGAAAACACAAGAAAGTTTAGAAGTTCACAATGGCACCCAACAGAGAACCTGGGGAAACCACACGAGGTAAAAATAAGGTTGACGTCGAGGTAGAGGTAGAAGAAGCACTAGAGTGTCGATTTTTAGAGATGTAGTACCTAGAAGGGGTGATCATGGGATGCGACTAGGAGTCTCATGTCTGAAAGAGTAAATGTAGTGACGACAACCTCCACACCAACAAAAATTTAAATGAAATCAAGAAGGATTTGACAGGGAAAATAGATCAGTGTATGAAAAATGATAATCATGTATATGATGATGTTAGGAAGAAGATATTAGAGAATTTTATTATACTGTAAATCTATGAGCTTCCCTATTTTGGGAAAAATGAGGGGATGTACCCATGGTTCATATCCGTAGTACATGATAATTTATTCTAATTTGTTCGTAGAAGGGTGTGACTCACCGTGATCTTCATTTGGAAATTAATTGGACTAAGGATCTTAGGCATCAAATTCATTTCTGATCTTGAAGACGATGCAAGTGTTGATGCTACTGCTTAAGAGATGGGGTACCATAAATAAGGGTGCGTGATCCCCATTGCTAAGGTAACACATCCCATTGTGAATATTTCTACACACTTATTGACCAAGTTCAATGGTCAAGAGAGATGGGGGTAGTAAATAAGAAGTGGTTACACATTGCAAAGAAGATGTCACAAGGTATTTTCTATAACCTTGCTTCATACATAGTTGAAGGCATCATCAAGGAGACATAAAAAGGAGACAAGATCAGCTAAGGCATCATTATCCTTTTGATTGTTTTTGCTGAAGTTGGGGTCCTAAATGGCCCACGGTATAAAGTGTGGCAATATCCAAAGGAGAAGAAATCAATTACAGAAAGGTTTTCCAAGTATACTTGTGATGGTTCTACTGGGGGCACATATAAGGACAAATTAGACATGTGGTACTGAAGGATGCATGAGGCCTTCAAACACGAATGGTATATCCCCAAAGACCTGCCCTCCATAGTTGAATGGGAAGAAGATTATTTAGTATTCCAACACTATTGTGTTGGTAGGTGTAGAATGAAGATTTGACAATGGGGTCCATGGTGAAAACTACCCTATGCCTTCACCACGCGATACTTCTAGGCATCTATCAACTGATTCTCAAATGTGTACAGATTAAGTTTTGATGTAGACAAAGTGGATTATGAATACCACACTCTTTGGAAGGCATACATCTATCTAGGTAAGTTTTCCTATATCGAAACCATGATTTCTAATAATATAATGATTAACCCCATAATTTTGGTGATTGGGAAGGTAAAAATGACTAAGGTATATATTTACCTTAAGCCCAAATTAGTGAATGGAAAATATATTGAAAATGAATTCAAGCTTCCAAAATTACCCAAAGGAAAACAAACAATTGACAAGAGCATGAGCCTACTCCTCCTTAATCATAAGAAGAGGAACTTAAGGAGGATGAGGAGGAGGAAGATATTGGCACATTGTAAAGAGGGAGAAGAAAACAACCAACTGTTAGAAAGAAGCATCTGTGTGAGAATATCCCTCCCTGGAAAGAAGAGGAAGAGACTATAATTGAAACTGAGGGCAAGGAAATAGAGAAGGAAGATGGCGGCACAGAGGAATTGGGCTTCATAAGAGTACCAAGGGAGACTAGGGTGCATGAAATAGGTATGGGATCTTCACAAACTTTAAGGATATTGCCAAGGATATCACCGGTCATGTTGAGCCCTCAAATAAAGACAAAGAGGAGGATCAAGTATGTTCCCATAAAGGATAGTGAAGAAGAAGTTTCAGAAGATACAAAAAATATTGTGGGGGAGATACCAGTGAGTAATGAAGAAGGAGAAGAGAAAGAAAACAATATAGGTGAACCATCAAGGGAGCCTACTTAGGAACATCGGGGATGCAATGGGTGAAGGTCTTGTTCATGATGTAGAAGTTTAGATTCCTAAGGAGCGTTAGTCTGGGAGGCATAAGGAAGAGGAAACGTATAAGACACTTGAGTTGGTGTACATTAATGACCCCTCCAAAATCATTCGCATTAGGTTTCAAAGTACTCTTGAACCTGAGAAACTCTATGGATGGGAATTGATGGACCCAAAGGCTGAAAAATATGGTCACATTGAAAAACATTTCTTGGAGCATGCAAACCTATATGGATGATCCATAATTTGACATGAAGGAAGAAGTATGCATCCAAAGAAAAATGAAAAATGGGGCATAGGTTGCCCATATGATTGTGAAGCTAATAGAATTAAATGATGAGTAGGTAAGCAATGGCTTAACTAAGATGACAGCAGTAGTGGCACATGGGAACCTAAATAAATCGGTCACACTCTAGTCATTACTTGAGGATAAAAAAAATATGAAGGAAGAAGTTGAGAAATTGAATCAAACGTGCAAGAAGGAAAAGGAGTGAAAGGAGAATATTCTAGATTTAACTCTATAAATTGGTGGAGAAATTATAGTGGCACATCCAGAGATTGATGAGAAGACAAATCTAATATACCCCTCTTCTTTACACTTTCTACAGGAATGTGTCCACCTCTTACTTGAGAAGAAGGTAGTGGCATCAAAAGAGACAAAGGAAAGTGTTAAAGCCAAGAGGGAGAGGATAGATAAATTAATTGCATATATGATAGTGGAGTATGATACCATACTTCAGACATTAAAGGAAGTGTTGTAGAAATAATAATGGGTGCTAAAGATCTGTGATGATCCTAAACAAATCCTTAGAACAAGAACCCTACAGGAGGAGAATGGCATCCTTATAGCCAAGAATGATGTAAATTTGGGAAGGGAGGAAAGGTTAGTTGTGGTAAAAAAGAAGTACGATGCATTTAAATCATCTATGGATGCCCACAAAGAGAAGATAAAATATTTGGGGACGTTAGATGCTAGAATAAGGAATTACATGGATGACATGATTTCAGGACTGGCTAGAGTGATAAAGGAGTTAAACCAAAAGGGTGAATATATGACCCTGGAGAAAATTAATACGGTACTTGGTGATGTATCTGATAAGGTGAATAAATGGATATGTGAATGGAATGATTTATAATATGATATTAAGAAGGATTACCCTGAGCTTCTTCTTACAGTTGATTGACCATGCCAGATTATCCTTTCATTTTTTCATAATTAATACTTTATTCTTTGACTCTTTGGAGGGATATGTTAAGAAACCCTATTTCCTAGGGAAGAATTATATTTAGTGTGGGGAAATTTTTTACTAGATAAATTTCCTGGGTCTTAGATGGTGCACAAAAAGTGCGTATGTGTGCACAAGTGTTAGTTAACAGGGTCACATTGAGAAACACAAGTTTGGGACTTATCCATTTCTGTAGGGCATGGGATAAAAATAGGATGGAGTGCGGATCAAAAAAATATGAGAACAATAATAATTCTAAGCGAAGGAATAGCTAGTTCGGGATCAAGTGGAAGACCAAGAGACATGCATAATCTGTGCTAATAATAACATTAAGGTAGAGTTCGATTATAGATAAATCTATTATTGGCCACCATGTAGAAGCATGAAATTGTTGGCACATGGATATTTTGAGCATGAAATCTATTTTTAGAATGCATGTGCAGTGAAGGGAAAGTCCCTACCTTTATAAGTATGTAGTACTCCACTATTTTGGGACACCATGAGAGATTTGAGTTGTAATTGAGATATGTTGCCGGTATGAATTTGCACGCGTAATTCTATGAGAGTATGGTTATGTGTTCAAATAATATTTTGTGATGAGTTAATAGAATGGATCATTGTGGATGGATATTAGTTGTTGATTTCTTTGTTCATGGTATTTATATGGTAAATCTAATCTTAATTGTGATTTGATCTAATATTCTTTCTTATTATGTGTGTTTCTAATTTGAACTCATGGATCTGATTATTATGATGGAATATATATTTTTATAATGGTTAGCATGTTTATGCATGCTAACATCTTGACAAGACAGTACAAAACATGGACCTGATAGTTATGTGTGCTTCAGGTGAGCATCCATATTTCTCTAGATGAAGTGCCAACATGTCTAGGTAATTAAGTGGGAAAATAATACTACATTAGGTAGTCTGGAAGAAAATGCAAAATGTAGAATAACTTCCCATGTTATGTCATCTAGGAAAGTAATGAATATAACTCCTAAGTTAGGTCATCTAGGAGGCTGCATGTAGCTCCCATGTTAGGTCATCTGGGAGGCCAAATGTGTTGTATTGTGTGGATTGAATGGTATGATTTCGATTGTTATAAAATTTAAATTATTTGATTGGTTGATTTATTTTTTTACTCATAGAGATATTTTATACTTGTTTCCCCTAGGTGAAATCATTAGGGGGAATGGATAGAAAATGATAAGATATCGCATGGTGTATTAGTAAATGTTCCACTATGATGAATTAGAAGTGTTGATTGAATGCATAGTAGTGTAAGAGGGATTATAGGATGACCCTAATTGTATGTCCCCCTTTCGGCGAAAGGGTAAGTGATAATGACAATGAATGTTGTGCCGAAATTAAGCATGTTAATAGACAGTGTATGATAGATATCATAATAGTATGTGTAGATCAAGTGAAAGACAACATCGAGGATAAATAGAGTGTGTTTCATGTGTATGATATGATGGTAGGTGGTATTCTAAAGATAATGCCGCAAATGGGAAAGAAATGAAAGTAAAAATGCTCAAGATATTAGAAAAATTGTGCGACACGTATTAATTACGTAGTGAATGTAAAGTATGACCATATTAGAGTGAATAATGAAAAGTGACTATAAATAGTAAAGTGAAAAAGTAATTATTCAACTCATTTGTCTTTTGTGTGAGCATGAGAGTGAGATTTGGGTTTGTAAGGATGCCACAAGTTAGAGCACCATGACCTAGCCATTTTGAGATGGTAGCGACCATCGTGGAATCACGTATGATGATAGAGTTGGTAAGTATGATTTTTTTTTGAAAAATGCATGTGTAGTAGTCATTAGTGAATATTTACAAAATTGTTATGTTTTGTTTTCTCAGTGTTCGGAACTAAAAAAGAGCGGGCAAGGTGCTAATGGACTTTGGGACTGGAGCACCCAAACATGGATGCTAATTTCCTACCCTAGGGTGCCCCAGTTCTTCTTCTGGGCGCCCATGTCTAGAAAGTATGAGTATTGTATTGAGTGATGTAAACATGAAATTTGATGTGTAGTGATATTGTAAGTGGTTATGTTTGCATATGTATAGTGTTCTAACAAATTTATTTTTATTTTGTTTTGGTGTGTAGAGGGATATCCATTTGAGGGAGTTCCATGGTGGTCACCACTTGAGTAGGTTTCTCTGGTTGGGTTGTTCAGATAATGATTAGGATATTATGGACTGTGTCGGCCTTTAACACATAGCAAGGATGGAGGATGTGCCCCATAATATGCCAATTTTTACATCTTTGTGCTAGATATGGTGAGTAGAAACTTGTATGTTTTAGATACCTACAGGTGAGAGGATAGTTACATTAGAGGATGTATATCGCATATTACGATTACCTATTTTTGGTGAGAGAGTACAATTCATTGTTGTGGATAATATGGAGAGGTAGATGAGGGCTACCAAGTGGCATTTTATGGGGACTCGAGTGCTTGCCAAGGCCCATACTAGATTGGATGTGATTTTGAGATCAAGGGTTCCGTGTTTGTGAAACTTTATAGCCATGCTTATTGCATCATCAATTATAGTGGAGGGAGTTGGTGTGGGAATTTCGTATAACATGCGCGGTATTTTCCTCTAGATAGAGGAGGAGGGTACTAGGTATGCCTAAGCCTAATGTGTGTTAGCACACCTGTATAGAGATCTTTACAGATTTACACATGAGGATAATGGAATTGGGATTAAAGCTACTACACTATTTCATGTATGGGCCTATGAGCATATAGTAGTATAGAAGCCAGTTAGCAATCCACAAGTAGAGTGGGATAGGCAAGACATATTCTCTAGGATATGGGTTGGTGTGTGTGAGAGTAAGATGGATACTGATACCTATAGATCCTTGATATACCATATGGGGCTAGAGGTAGTTATATGGATGCCATACCAAGATTATGGAGGATAGCTAGAGGATGGAGTAGAGTTACGCTACACATGAAGGATGATGCGGTTGGAGAATCAGTTTCTAAGTGTGACGAAGTTATTTTATGCGGAGCGAGTATCTTGATAATTTGGTATGGCCCAGGATGTGCCCCTAAATCCATATATATGTGTTAGAGTTTTTAGGGCACCGAGAAGGGCTAGATCCATACCAAGTCCCACAGGAGAGTAGCTAGTACCTCCCGGGCTAGATGAGGTCGATGTGGCGATAGATTCGATTGACACAGATGACATGGGGTGTATAGAGGAATAATGTGTATGGTGAATAGTGCATCAATGGGTGTTTTTGTTTCCATTTTTTGCAAATGTGGATGGATTACCACATAGAGGAGGATTAGAGGGGAAATCGCATTCCCTCGACAATGTAGCAGAAGCGATAGGCGAGTGTGTGTATCTATATAGTTTTTCTATATTATTGATTACTTTATTATGTGATGGTTATGGTTGTCTAATGTGATGTTCTATTGGTTATAGGTGACACATATTAGAGATTTATCATGGACACATCTATCCTCAAAATTACGTGGAATGAGAAAAATGACATACTTGCAAATGAAGGGATGGAAGAGAGTGTGGATGAAAATGTGGGCGAGGATGCCCATTTGTTTGAGCTAGTGGCCATATTAGTAGTGACATGCACCATGTTACTGAGTGATATGGATGAGGCATGCAATGAGAAATGGCAAACTAGAGAGGAGGCGGGTGACGTTCCTTTAGCGCAGGATGTGTTTGCACAATTGATCACACTAACGAGTCGATTGCAGAGCAGTCGAAGGAGAAGACACTACTACAAAGACAGGTGGAGAGGTATTGATGTTGCGATCATTAGTGTAAAGTTAGGGGTGAGGTGTCAATTTCTAGAGAACTTGCGATACTAGATAGTGAAAGTGATGATGAGATATGATTTGTATTGATGTATTCAATGTATGGGTGATGCCCCCAGTGATTATGTGTTTTATAACTATGATCACAGTTGATTATATATGGACAAGTTTATTGGCATATGACCATTGTATTCAGTGTGTATTAATGTTATGATGTGATGATGATGTATGTGATTTTTGTTTCTATATATGATGGTTGACATGTTGAGTATTGTTTATGTTTATTGAGTTGACTTATAACATGTAGTTAGTGTGATGATGATAGTATAATGTATGTGATGATAGAAAATGTATGATTGAAAAATAACCTTTTGTGATGAATTCTTCGCAACATGCAAAAGCGTGATATAGTCGTAATATGTTAGTATAATGAGGATAGGGGGCATGAAATTAATGATGGCCCATAGCATATAGATGATGAGGTTCATTTAGATAAGATCCCTCAACAGTAATGGATGAACCGTGAAGCTTGAGTGTGTCATCAGGAAATGATTCGATAAGGTGTGCTAGATGAATCAATAGAGCATGTGGATATATGTTCTTATTGTAATAGGTCCCTTGAAAGTCATGTAATGACTGTAAGAACACGAGTGCATCATCGAGAAACGATTTAATTGGATGAAAAATATGAATCAATAGATCACACGAAGAGAGGTTCTTGTTGTAATAGATCTCTCAATAGCCATGTAAGAACCGTAATAATGTGAATGTTTCATCACGGGGTAGGGTGATAGCCATCATCTTCCACATACCAGGGTGACATGAAGTGGTGGAAGCATGTGGAATGAATGTAGTGTGAACATATGAAACAAACTGAATGTTATGCGAAGAAACTATAAGAGGTGAAAATGCAGAGGGATATGGAAGCCAATGTGAAGCAGTATCATGACGTGATGGATGAGGTGGATGAGATGGTGTAGCAATGGATGGATGTGATGGATAGTGCGCATTAGTCATGACCTATGACGATGGATTAACAATAACCTTAGCACTAGAAGGAGGATATAACTCAATTGGAGTAGTAGCTTGTGGATGAGGGAAAGGAGATATGGAACACTCATGTGAGAAAGAGAAAAAGGATATGATACCCTTATCGTCTAACTTTTGCAATCAATCGTGAAGGGAAAAGAAATCGTTATCCCTATGGCCATTGATATGCTAATAGTTACAATATGGTCAATCACATTAATGTTATAAATGATGTTGTGGATGATGTTGGTTAGAGGGTAAGAAAATTAAATGCCCATTGAGAAAATCATGTATCAAATTATGTGATCTAGTGTGATGAGAGAAATGCAATGGCTCACACGAAATAGGTGTAGAAGATTGAGGTATAGCCTACTGTAGAGTAGGAGAAGAAGGATGATTCTCTAATGTAGTAGATTGAGCTTTCTTGTGAGGAGGAGATATAGATCATGTAAGATGCTCAACTAATGGCAATGGAGAAGAACTAGATGATGCAGTAGTAGTAACAATAAGTGGAAGATTCATAACATGCGTATCAATAAGGTCTTGTTCTAGATCAATGACTTTATAGCATAGAAGTGTGAATGATTCACATGTGTCGTATTGAATTTTTTTTAATGCTGAAATAAAACCATGATAGAAAATAAATTGCTTATCTAGATCGATAGGTTGAAATACTAATTGGTACATACAAGAATTGAATTGTAATATGTAATCCATGATATTTTTTGTTTTTCCCTGATCTAAAGTAGGTATGATCATAAGTAACTCTAGGGACATTATTGATGATAAAGCAATGAAGAAAATATTCTTCCATCTCATCATACATGGTAATAGATCCAAATGGTAGACGAGTATACCATTATAAATTGTCATGGGTAAGACTATGTTGAAAGGCTTTAAGCAATAATCGATCATTAGAATATGAAGCCACAACCATATGGTAACATTTAAGATGTGAGTAGGGGTTTTCAGTACCATCAAAACATGAAAAGGTAGGCATGATAAAATCCTTAGGAAATGTTGAGTTATGAATCTTCTTAGGAATAGGGTTTCTATAAAATGAATTGTTATCAATGGAAGCATAATAGGCTTTAATTTCTAATATGAATGACTACACCTGAGACTATAAATGACCCATAACATACATGAGAGATAAGATATGTTATGAAGGAATATTAGAGGATGGAAATAATGTGTTAAGCATTTGTAATTTTCCATTATTAGTAATCATAGCAATGTTGAGAGATGTAGGAGAAGTAGATGATAAAGTCACACTAAGTGTAGGTACCAAAGAAGCAGTAGGTGATGAAGAACATGGAACATCCATAGAATCGGTAGGACTAGCATTGGAAACATTCCTAGGAGATGGATTTTTGGATAGAGATGCAACGATAGGAGGAGATGAACTAATAGATGGAGATGGAGTGATAGGAGGGGATGAGCTAATAGATGGAGATGAGTCATGCAAAGTAGTAAATATAACCTCAGAAGAAGATGAAAATACAATAGAAGATTCACACTCAGTTGTATGTAAAGTAGTAGACTCATGACTATCAATTGTTTTGTCAAAAGAAGAGAGATACTCATATATGAAAATTCCATCAATTGAATCATTAACATAGTGTGAATGAGCATGTGAATGAGTATGTGATGGATCATGAGAAGTGTTATCAGAAATAGGAGAAGCATGAGATGTAGTTATAGTAGTGGTCTGACTACGAGGAGATTCATTATGCACATGCGTACTAGCATCAAGACCAAGCATGAAATCAATAAGAGAGTCATCTAGAATTTCCTTGGAAATTTCATAAGGGGGATCATGGATAGCTGAATAACAAAGTCGACAATCAGAAAAGCTAGTTGGATACGAATCGATGCTAAAAGAAGAATTTTAAAAGCTAGTAGGTATATTGCATTTGTTAGGTAAAATTTGTTGTTGAATATCATTCGGAGTAGTAACACCACAATATAGAGCCATAAGCTCAACTATAGTTGCATCATCATACATAGGATGTATACCAACATGAGGCATGATGAGCCGAGAAGGAGAAATCATCTCTTTATCCATTAGGGTTTTAGTGGATCCTAGGGTAACATTTTATAAGCTATGGGTTCACAAAAATGATTCAATAAAATATATGATATTTTATTAAAATCATAAATGTACAGCTATAGTAAATGACACATAAATGAAATATAAATGTTAAGTAATTTATTTGATAATTTAAATGAAACAAAATAAAGGGGGAAGGTACTTACCTAAATTGAAATTACCTCACAGTGATCTGGGACTGTATGGAGTGATGAAATGGCCGAACAGAGTGTCATAACAATCTTCAGAAAATAGTAGCATAGGAAGATCTGGCCAGAATAGGGTGCCTAGAGAGGGATAGGGGTGCTTTTGGGTTCCATGGTCTGTGAAACAAATTAGAATTTGATATTAATATGGTTTTTAGGTATTTACAGTACTTCACCTTTTTTCAGGTGAATATTGCACTTGTTTTACATATTTTTCCACAAACTTGTAATTAAGAATCACCTATAAAACCCCACACAAAGCATCAAAACCATAAAATAAAGAAAGAGGGAAATGAAGTGTTCAGATATTCCTAATCTGCCAAATGGATGGACTTATGACTGAGTGCTACACTACATCTCAAACCTAATGTAGTTCTATGTGTTTGTGTGTGTAATAATGTGCCTAGGTTTCACTAGCACCAATGTCACAAAGATAACGGGAAGTAGATAAATAAAATACAAAAATGGTGGATTGAATAGAATGAATACTCCCCTTCCTATGTAGTGTGTAATGCATAATAGTGCCCAAATGTAGTCCCTTGCACAATGTAGATAGCTAGCCCTTGATAGTAATAGTAATCCCATAAGGTAGTGTGCATGTTTTGTTTATATAGGGATCTCTTATTCAAAATTTGACACCAATGACCCACCATGCCGATTAGTACCTCAGGAGATGAGATGAAAATCTGAAAATACCGACCTCGCATAAAAAATCAAGTGTGATGGGGACCAGGGTGCCCCAGGCACCCTAATCCCTCTCTAGGTTCCCTAGTCAAATACTAGTGATGACAACTAAGTGACTACTGACGAATAGGAATTCCTGAGACTTGACAGGAATTGTGTGAATGAGGACAACTATAGAAGACCAAAAAACAGTAAAATACCAACAAGACAAATGAATGGACCATAAAATACATCATTAGTGAATCATTTTCTTACGCAAGATCCATATATAAAACAACATTCTTAGTGATATAATAATTATAGAAAGTTAGTGATTTTGTGACTACACTCAGAGGTATAGTGCATATATGAGGTCCATCGGAAGCAAGAAGGTGGGAACTGTAACATAAAAAAGGTAAGTTTCATTGGTTGGAGATGTTTATATATATTTAATATACATGGTGAGTATGGAAAGTTAGAGGATGTTTTCATGATGCTTCATGACAAGTTTCAGGTAATTCTGAAGAAGATTTTGAAAGATACACCAGTTTTGGATAAGCTAGGTATTTTATAATGTCTTTTTGAGGAAAAAGTTAGCCTTTTGATGCTTTTTGTGGGGTGTGTGATCTTCATGATGACTTGATATATTTGGCATATATTTTTAGGCTAGATATAAATATTTCAAAAAAATATTGAGGTGGTTTAATTGTCTATTTTTTATGAATGATCGTTAAGAAGATAAGTTCATTTGAAACCATAGCCAAACACTAGCTAAAAGTAACTTGGAGAAAAAGGATTTTAATGAGACTATTTTGATTCCTTTTTCCATAATAATGATTCAATATTATAAAGGAATACTCCATATTTCAATAAAGCTAAATTAGAGCTTGTTAATATATGTGGGCCCCACCAAGAAATTCTTGTTTCTAAATAATTTCAATTTTTGGAGAGGTTTCCCAAAGAAGGTAAGTAATAAATTGAAAAAAATTAGCATGGGAGTTATTATACATGTCCATGATGGTTTAAAATCATGGTTAAGGTCATAAATGGTAATTTTTTTCTCTATTTAATAATATTCATTTTTGGTGCAGTTTGGAGTAGTCAGTGGTAAATGTGAAATTACAGGAGCTACATAGAGTGTTAGGAATTGATTAAAGGTTTTCTATGATCCTGGTTCAGATATATTTCTAATGATGTATCAAACTTTTATTTTTTATGATAAATTAATAAGTTATGACCTATTATTTTAGGGTCAAATCTGGAGGATTCTTGGTCTAGCAGGGTCTCAAGTAGCTTAATGAGGTAAGATGATTGTTATAAGTTATTCATGATGTTTGAAGGTTGGTCAGTGCTTATAAAATTTTTCTAAGGGTGTACCATTCCTTGGTTAATCTAGGAAATTTATTTGAAAGTGATGGAGCAAGTTGAGCTCAAGCCTAGTTCTTGAGTCCTAGGAGCTTAAATGAGTTATTTCAGAGATGGACCTAGTTGAAGGCCTTCCACATAGAGTTGGAAGTAAATGTAATATGATTTGCAAATTGTATTCATAAGGATTTATAATGATATAAATTTTTTGTCTTGATGATGTGTTTTTATAGGTGAACTAACTCAATTTGTGAAGAAGAAGGTTACTTGTTTTTAGGACATAATTGATTAGGATGAAATATATAGGTAGATGATGAATGTTTTGGATTGGATGATGCTTGATATTATTTTTAGAGTGAAGACAGGTTAAAAAATTTTCCTATTGAAGGTATTTTAAGGTTTTAAAAGTGGTATAATGGGTGAAAAACAGTTTAGTTCCTACAACTACTTTTTAGGTAGCTCAATTTGGTGAAGAGGAATGTTGGTGTGGTTTGCATGTATGAATGTTTCATGAGCTCTAGAAAGCATGTATTTGATATAAATTTCAAGGTATTTCCATTGATTGGTTACATTTCATATGTGAGGTATTTTTTTGTGTGCTTCAAGTCCATAGGTGAAGATAGGGTCTTGGAAACAACTGTTTAGTGAAGGATATGGGCCTTCTTGAGTAACTTATGAAGAATTTTATGTTTTAAATATAATATATGACCATGGATGGTTATTTTATGTCATATTTGACATGTGTGATGAGTTTTGGATCTTGAATAATCATGGTGATGAGGTTTCTAGCTTTTGCTCATCCATGTGATGGGGTTTTGAATTGTTTTTAAGCTTGTTTGGTGTATTTGGGAACGTCTGACCTACATGGGACCATTTTGAATGTTTAAATGAGTATGATTTTGTTTTTTTTGAGTTATTTTTGTCAATCCTATTGATGATGACCGACCTATGTCATTTTTTGTGAGATGAAAATCATATAAAATTGAAGTTTGAGTTCAAATTTGAAATACTTGTGCATGGGGGAAAGGTGTGACCAAAGAGAGAGTGTAAAACATGTATGAAGGCATAAAATAAGATCCAAGGAAGTGTGAAAAATTCTAAGGAATTTTATAGAGCATGTGAGTAAGGGTTTGAAGCCAAGAAAAGTCTATGAAATAAGAAGAAAGAGTGAGTTTAAGGAATGATGGTTTGAAGAAGGTTTGGGAGCTGAACTAGTGATCTTCATCAATTGTTACAGAAACAAAAATCATATATCTTCATCTACAGGTGGTTTAGTTGGATATTTATCATCTTAAGGGGTTGTATCCTCCTTATGGAGTGGGTTATTCACTAAGTTATGGGTTGGTGTTCCTTGTAGGGTTGGTGCTCTATTAAAATAGGGGTTGGTGATCTTTGTAGGGTTGGTGCTCTACTAAACTAGGGGTTGGTGCTTTTTTTGAAGTTAGTGCTTCACTAAATCTCTTTTCTTTGCATAATATAATAATATTTTCAATGGTTTTTATTCCCCTTTATGGTTTCCCACTTATATATGGTGTTCATGTGTCTTCTTCTTCGTTTCATGTACTTATGAATGCTTAATACACACCTAATGTGCTCATATGGTTATGAATGTTAAATGGATGAATAAAATGGTGAGTTTAAGTTATGGTATATGAAATGAAATTTTAGTAGGACTAATTCACCACCCCTCTTAGTTCATGTTGCTTCCAACAATTGGTATCAGAGTAGGTCCTTGAGAACCAAATTCAGCCACTTTAAGGAGATATTTGAAGCAAAAACAATGGGTAAGTCTTGAAATGTTGAGGCTACATTGAGAAGAAAGTATGAAGTTGTAGATTCCTTGATTCATATCTTACAATATCATATCAATTACATGCATATGGAGAATTTTCAAGCCATCAATGGTTTGGAATCTCAATTGGAGAGTGTGTCTAAGGCCCTAAAATTCAAAGAAGAAGTTTGTTATAGGTATGAAGAAAAATTGAAAGATTTAGAATCTGATCTAAAGGATGCATCCTGGAGATTGAATATGCATGAAATGTTGGAGAAGATTTCTGAATCTCTTGATGAGATCTTAGGGAATAAAAGGGTTACTAGTGATAAAAGTGGCCTAGGTTTCAGAGGAAATAAATTGGAAAATGTTAAATAATTTGGTCGAAGAACTCAATCAGACATGAAGGAGACAAACAGGTTTGATTTAAGAAGTTATAACTCTATTAGACAACCTAATACAACTAGGTATGTTCCTCTTTCAATGGGCATCGCTATGTTTTCCATGATTTTAGTCATAGAGATATAGATTGCAAAAGAAGGTCTCTAATAATGGTGTAGGTATCTTTAAATGTTAATGCTTTTAATGTTTTGATTTTGGTCATAAGGCCAAGGATTTTGGATGGAATTTGAGTGTATATGATCCAAGACAAAAGAAGTATGGTATTGTGCACCACAAATGTCATAAGTAAGATCATATTACAAGGTATTGTCACCAAATTTAATCTTATGGGTATATTAACATGTTTTAATCATCCAAAAGATAGGAAAATAAATAATTTAAGAGGAAAATCAGTCCTAAAAATGATGATGAGATAGTCAGGTCATCTCCTATGGTCAAGAAGGATGGTTTTCAAGCCACAGAGATTAAAAAAAAACTTATTGTTAGCATAAAATGTACACCATGAAGCCTAATCAATTGAATTTTGTCAAAGAGGGTTTTATAGCCATCAAGATTGAAAACAATTTCAACAATTCCACATAATATCAAGGAATCTTGTTTACTCTTGTTTAAGAAGAAAGATCTGAGGAACATCATATGTGTTTATGTGTCATTCATTCAATTGTACATTAGAAGCTAAGAAGACTAGGAATCTAGGACACTTCAAGAGTGATAAGGTATGATATGTGATCTATCCATGTTATTTTGACCTCTTGGTTCCTTGTAGGTGTTTGAGTTTGTTATGTTGTCTTTGTCTCTAAGAGTTTTTCAAGTTGTTCTCTTTCATCCAAGAGTAATTTGACATGTATCAAATTGTTCTTATCAATGGGGGTTTGTAATCATGAGTCAAGATAAAGTGTTAAGGTCTATAATGGCATCAAAATCTTGTTAGAAAAAAGAATTCTAAGTTCTTGGTTCAAAAACAATATGTCTATAGTATGGTTAGTGTAGACACCTATAATTTAACCTGAACAATTTAAATACTTAAATTATGCTAATCATCCCCTTTCCCACAAATTGGTGACATATGATCAATAGTGCTCATCTTCTCTCCTATCATCATTAATTAGTTACATTGCGTTAATTAATTAAGTCTTCTATTCAACAAATACCTTAATCAACAACGTTCTGTTATTTAATCCTTCCTTCTACCTAGACTAATTAATTGTTATTAATTAATTAGCTTCCCCTTTCATTAAATCAATAAATCATTATTTAGTTGATTTAATTCCCTTCTATAGTCTAAATCATGCTAATATTCCTCTAAAAAGATTTTATAAGCTTGCACACCTATCAATTAATCACTTTGGTTAATTAATAAACCCCCTTTATCCCCATGAGTCACTAAAGGAAAAATTAAACTCGACTAAAGTTAACTCAACCCTTTTTAAACCCCCCTTATCCAAAACTAACTCAACATCTCTATTATCCCACATACAAAGGGATGTAGAGATTTCTCTATCCATTAGGATATATAAAGAGCCCTTCTCCTACCTTTCCACTCACACCTAATCCTTGATAAACAAAAGTGAGCAATAGAAAATAAGCTATAGCCATTTGTCATCTTGGAGCATTCTTCATTGGAGAAGCTAGCTACTTTCATTTATTGTATTCATCCATCCAAGTTTTTAAGTCATATGGGGATATGCCAAATGGTCTTGTAGCCATGGACTGACAAGAATCCATTCTTGAAAACCTTGGCATTCAAACATACAATCAAACCTTTGATTGCTAAGAATCTAAGTAGGTTCATTTCATTTTTAGCATTCAATAGAGATAGAGATTAATGGATTAACATGTTAGTTTGAATATTTATTCATGTTCTAATGCAAAGACGTTAGTAGATTAGTTTTTCTTAAGCCTAAGCATGATGGTGCATTGAATTTGATTTAGTTTGGTTATAGGACTACTAGGTGCTAGTTCTTACTTTCTTAACTTTACAAAATTAAACCATGCATATATTTGACATGCCCGGTGGGACGGATCCTTAGTCCCTTAACATTCTACCTTGAATTCTATTGTTTTTGGCTAACATTTGATGTACACATATGGAAAATAATGTTCAATTTCTTAGAATTTTGCTAGTATTATATGTGTAGGTTCTCATTTAGAGCTATCATTCTAATGGGTTGTTGTCAATTTCGGGCTAACTTACTAAAATTTGAAGTGGTGTGATCTTTTTAGTTTCTTTGGCCATATTTTGGCTATAGGAGGGGCACAAGTGCACTAACCCTAGCTCAGGTGCACTAACCCTGGTGCAAGCACACTAACCCTAGTGCAGGCACACTAACCTTGGCGTAGGCACATCAAACCTAGCACATACACACGTTCTGGGGAACAGACACTCTGTATGTAATGTACCTTCACTACAACTGGAAACCTATCAGGATGGTGCACATACCATAATCCTAGCATAGGCACCTATCATGTGGCACAGGCACACTGTTTGAGTTTCTGTGCCTCCTTTTTGCTACCCTAGCGCACATGCTTAAACCTTGGCACGCATACCATAATCCTGGCATAGGCACCTTGCAAGTAGCGTAGGTATAGTGTTGATCTAAAAAACACAGAAGGGCACAGATGCCCTAACCCACGTGCACATGCCTAAACCTACGTGTAGGTGCTTTAGTCCAAATTAGCATGCATATTTCAGTTTCCTCAAATTTTGCATGTTAAATTGCTAACTTCTTTACAGGTTTAATCTGACTAATGCTTACTTCTACAGGGTATGTTTACATGATTTTGCTAGACTAGATAGACTTTACATGATTTCTTGTAAGAGTAAGATCACGTATTCTCTTCCCTCGCGTCCTTTGGGGTGATCTTGGGAATCATAAATGATTCTTAGGTCTTTTACCACTTTGAAAATGTTGAGAATGTCCTAATTGAGTAGAAATGAGTTAAATTGGTGTGTTTGAATTGATTTTTTTCCATTTGATAATTTCTTGGATTCTAAAAAATGTCACGTATGCTCTTCTCTTGCATCCTTGGATGATCTTGAGAATCATAAATGATGTTTATGATATTTATGGAAAATCACTAACCCATTGTGTAGAACCAAAACACATGCTTGTCAAAGAAAGGTGGAGTTGAAACAAAATCAAACTAATAATATGGTTTCCGTGCAGGTTTCCAAAAGGTGTTCAAGCAAACCACATCAAAATTAAAAAATATAAAAAATAACACCACATTCAAAGCACTGTATTTTCAGGTTCAGATAAGGGTACGTCCCATCCGCTTAAAACTAGGACACCGCAAAGTATTCCACGCAATAGGAATCCTTGTGGATGAAACAAGAAGTGCTCTGCATAACCTACTTGACTAGTTTTTCGTTGTGAGTTAGCATTACTAGTTTTCCATATGGTGACCCCAGTGATAGTATATGTAGATGCACTAATTGCTTACTATGCTTGAAGGGGGTAAAGTAAATCCGAGATACTCCCAAATTATTCATTGTGACTTTTTGGGTAAATCGAGCTCGCATAAGACATATTTGTAACGCCTAGTTGAGAGAACCACCTAGGAAGATATCTTTGGCCAGGAGCCCACTTTGACAATTTTAAAATAGTTTTGAGTTGTGAGCCATCATTCATCACGAAACATGGGAAGCATTACTTTTTCTTATTTTTTCACTTGCCTTAAGGTGAGGCAAAACTCTGCCGAAGTAAGGCCAACATTTTTCACCCCCATTTTGATCTACTTCCTTCATTTTCTTTTAACATTTTGTTGGTCAAAAGAAGAGTGACTACCTTTGCATTATCAATTGATTTCTTCTGCCACTTTTTTGTCCATTTACACCCATCCATGTTTGTGGCTGGATAATTTAAATGTCTAAAGTGTGTGGAGATGTATTCATATCATTGGTAGCCTTTTTGATCTTGATACCCACATCACAATCATCATCACAGTTAGGCATGGTTCATCATCTTGAACTTCCTTGGAAATGTTACCTTGTTTATATCGCATCACTACAATTTTGATATTTACGTCTCGTTTCTTGTAAACTTGACCTAAATATCTGCATTGTAAGGTTACGATATACAAATTTTAACAATTCTTAGTTATACTATAAGTTGGTCCTTTGATTCCATTACTACCCTCGATTTTGAAAAGTTCTACGTGTTACTTCCTATGTGTGTTATATCAATCTCATATTGATATCAATACCTTAATTTCTCCCAAATTTTGGTTAGCATATCTTGGTGACATTGTTGTGTCACTCACAATCGTAACTAGCACTTTTTGGGATATAGGTATTAATTGAATTTGGGCTTGCTTCTAGTATACCTTGTTAGGAGGTCGCATTAACTTCTTGTTATTACTTACGCCTTTTTCATGTCTTTGAACTCGACATAAGTAGGGACATCTTGTTAATTATCTTATAACACTGACTACATTTTTGAAACAAACCAAGGAAGTACTTCATTCGATTGATAGGATTGGTAAAAAACATTACATCACTATTGACTTGTGCATTGTTTTAGGTCATTAATTTATCACATTGGTACTTTAACATTTATACTCATTCATGTTCTTGACATTATTTTTACATATCACTTAGGTTTGATAAAAAAATCTTTGAGCACATTCACAGATACCTTAGTGAAATTGTTACACATCATGGATCCTAAAACATGATTATGGCTCCAAAAAGAAAACATTAGAAGCACAACAAGCACAAAATTGGGAATCCTTAAACAAACAAGGGTCAAACCCTTTTATTGGCAATGATTTTCGTCCTTTATTTTCCATGAAAAAAGAGGTAGAAGACATGATAGATCATAGTGGTGACGAGTTGGAATCCCCACATGCAGAATTTTACTTAAACCCTAGATTGTTAGATGAATTCATTTTTAGAAACAAGGATAGAGCGTTGGCACGAGTTGTAGAATTGGGAGATAAAATTCCTATTGAACCTAAAACAATCCCACCTACAAATGATGCTAATGACGAGGAGTAACCTTTTATCAACATGGATGATATTTTACCACATGGACATGCTTCTACCTCCAATGAGAGAAATGAAAATGTAGTGGGATATAAAATACTATTAAATAATGTAAAGTTAGAATCAAAGACATTAAATTACCATGAATAAGAAGAGGAACCTTTGGAAGAATCACTATTCAACAACAAATTAAACCTTAGTTGAAAATTAGCCTTGTTAACCCATGTACAAAAATAAATGAACAAGTATGTTAAAAAGGTAAAATCAGTGAATTTCATACAGAAAATCAAGGAGAAGACAATATGGAACATCATCGTGTATATAACCCTATTTTTCCTACCAATGAAAAATTACTCGCTCAAGAAATGCAATCCATGAGGGAAACACTTACAAGCCTCCAAGACAGTATTGCGGGAAATATCATAAAGTATCAATATGAAGAACTGTGTCCCTATCTATTTAACAAAAGTATGACACTCGAACCTTTTCCTAAAAAGTTTGACATGCCAAAATTCTACAAATATAGAGAGAAGGATGATCCACAAGACCATGTACAATATTTTTATATGGCCTGCCAAGAGGTGGCCTACAGTGATAACTACCTCATATGACTCTTTCTAAAGAGTCTAGGGGGAAAAGCCTTAGAATGGTTTACTCTCTTACCTCATAGGTCTATCTTTACATGGCCTGAACTAGTAAAAAGATTTGTACGACACTTCTCATACAATATAGAAAGTGACATAACCATGGAATACTTGTGTGGCACTAAACAATGTCCCAACAAAACATTTTCTAGCTTCCTACAAATATGGAGAGGGATAGCTAGTCACTTCCCCTGTACATTCCCTAAAAAGTAGCTTGTGAGTATATTTTTTCCCAATCTAAATCCATAAATTTCTTTCCACCTTAAAATTCATTGTGTTCTCACTTTTGAGGAGGTTATTGAGAAGGACATTCAAATAGAGAAATCCCTTATTGCCAAAGTAACTCTTAAATCACACTCTAAAGATAACCAAAGCGTTAAACTTACGAAAAATATGAAAATATTCAACAAAAACAAGAACGTGGTGGGAGATAGGATCACAAATTCCAAACGCATGCAAACGGTTCAAACCAGTCAACCTTTTAAACTAACAAAAGTACCTAGTCAACCACCACCTAAAAGTATAATGTTCACTCCTCTCAATGAGCCTTTTTTTTCATATTGAAACAATTTGATGTAGCTCGCATGGTGACTTATCCCACAACACAACCCTTTGAAGACAATGCTCTAAAACCATCATTGTAAAAAGAGCATGACTATTGTGACTTACATCGTGTCAAGGGACACAAAATAGACAAATGTCTATGACTTCATCACTACATCCAAGACCTCATTCAAAATGGGGAGATAGAAGTGGACAACCTGGAAAAAACTCAAAGACCTAATGAAAAGATGGGGATATACAAAGAACCATTCCCTAAGCATGGTAAGTTAGAGGAGCCAAAGCCAGATCAAGGAGAGTCATCCCAAAGTTATAAAGCCGTGAATTATCTATATACCAAGAAGGAAAATAATCATTATGCTTTACTTATTGGATGTATCCGCTCTCCTAGTGACCATGTGAACACCATTCGAATCAAGGGAAAGGATTTCATTGCGGTAACAAGGCATGCCCACCTCATTATTCCTAAACCCTCTCTATCAACCCTGCAAAATGGTAGGTACAAACTCTTAGAACAACTTGAGAAGATGTCTGCCAAAATTTCAATCTTGGATCTTCTCAAAAAATTGAATATATATAAGGAGATTTTGTACCAAACTCTTCAGGGGTCAGGAGTGCCACTATAAGTAGATCCTACACATCGTCAAGCTATGGTAGTAAACATTTTACCAATTGAGCACATTTCCTTTAATCATACAGAGATCCCTATTGAAAATCCCATGCATAATCTCCCCTTGTATATTGAAGTATTTTTTACCCACTGAAAGATAAAACAAGTGCTTGTGGACAACGGATCAGGATTGAATATATGCATTTTGAAATTATTTAAGAAATTGGGACATATCGAAGAAGACCTCAAGTCCCACATCATTACCATAACCGCTTACGATAGTGCAGAAAGAGAGTCAACTGGCATAATCACATTACCCATGGAAGTTAGACCCACTTGTCATCACACGAAGTTTCATGTCCTGGACTTGGAACTACCATACAATATGCTTCTAGGCCGACCATGGATTCATGTCATGTAGGTCATGTCATCAATGTTCCATCAATGAATAAAAATAAAAAATGAGTGTTACACTATCACAATATAAGGAGATTCAGAGCCCTTTTCTCAGTGTAGAGATCTAAATATTTTTGCGCATAAGGGTGCCCATACGTGTCTGTCTACTGATATAATTTTTCCTCTTCAATATGAAGCCATGGACTCCCGAATAGATCCATATTCCCTTAGTTCTTGCACCCGTGATGCCTCTACATTAACTTACCCTATTGATTCATGAGAGATGAAGGTTCTAGAATATGGTTGTGGGGAGTATAATGTGCAACAAGCCATTTTAGATTTAGACCTCTCATTGTCACCTAGAACTAGAGGCCGACCCAACTATCATTTTAGACGGCCTAGAGATGAGAAAACCATTGGGTCATTCTTACCTAGAGGGTTGTTGGATGAAGAGAAATTGTTGGATCCACCTATGACTTAGGTCCTGAAAGATACTCAACCATCTTGTTACCAAACCCCTGAGTATGAGAATTATATCCAAATGATTTATTCCATGGGCTACAAGGGTCTAGGATGTGGAAGGACTAAGCAAGGACAACAAGAATTGGTCCCTCTCCCATATTTTAAGATGGAAAGGTATGACATCGGCATTCAGACCTATGGGTCACACCCCAATGATCATGATGCTACTTGTTCTGATCACGAAGATAGCTCTGACTATTTAGATAGTGACACATATTCCCACTGTAGCCAATACGAGGATCTTGCCTCCATGAACCTGTTCATGAATACCTTTTTCCTCACTATAACCCCTACTGAACCTAAAATTGACCTTATCTACCTTTTCCTTGTTGAATGGGACCAACAAAGTCATGTGCCACTAGATCTATTTGAAAATGATGAAGCCATTATAGAATTCATGGGAATTCGGGATACAATCCCCATTGAAGATCAAAAAAAGGGTTCCTTTATTGACTTAGATACATGCACCTACTTCGGAGAGGGAACTGAACTTCGTGGTCAAAAAAATTTAAGAAAAAGCAAGGGAAAATTTTCCAATGAAAAGCCTCGAAAAAAGTCAAATTCCAAGTTGCACAGTGAAAACCTCTTTGAGGCACTGGTGTTTCGCACGGAATGTTTCGGCTCTGCAGAATAGACTTGCTTCTATCCTATCATTCCTTCGAGAAATAGATAGGTGTTAGGGCTAGGAGGAATACCTGTTGAATGTTGAGATGGTGTGCGCGTACCATAGAGAAAGATCAGATCGACTGTGAAGAACTCCTTTTTGTCTTGGAAGGACTACCTGCAAGTAAGAATACAAGACCACCAGATTTGAGTTAGACAATAAATGAGGGATTTGCCTTAGGCCCAGGAAATGTAAAAACTTCCTTTCGAAGGTGGTCAGTTCCCCTTGTAATACGATTTAACACAAATGATAATAAAGAAAGCTATTGCAAAATCATGATTTAGGTATCTCGTTACAAAGCAATAGAAACTAAACTATCAATAATAAAGCGTCACGTTGTTTTTTCGGTTACTGGTCGTTGATACGTTCAGGTTGAGTTATAGGGATAAACCAGGCTGGATTTTGGGTTGTTAGGTGGCAAATAGGTGAGCAAAAGGGTTTTGGGGTATAAGTCACAGTGACCGACGGCGGTCACTGGGTAACCGACCACGGTTAGAGAACCGCTGCCGGTATAGGATAATCGACACCGGTAGGGTCAGTAATCTAGGTGCTTCTGGGTAGAGATTGGTTGCAAGGTGATTGTGGGGTTATTGAGATTGGGGGATGGCTGAGGGGAATGATGGGAGGATAGGGAAGACTGAGAGTGTGGTAAAATGGCCTTCTAGGCAATATCAGGGTGTGTGAGTGAAGGTTAAGTGCAGAAGTGGCTAAGGTAGTAGATCTAGGAATAAACTTATGATTACTATTAATCAACAGACTCAAGAAAATGGTGCTTAGAAACATATAACATACTACTTACTTGCCCCTGATGCAGATGCAAGTTTCAGGACTGTGATGATGAAAACAGGACCCAGGTTGGATGCAGTTTCCTCTTCTGATGCTCGGATGAGTGTTACTGGGCTCTGGTTATTCAGTTGCAGTCTTGGGCTTGATGTCCTTCTCTGCAATCTCTTCTTGTTTCTTCACTTGTCTCTGCTCGGCCAAGCAAAATCTGGATTCTCTCGATGATTTCTCCTTCTCCTGATCAAATGAAAATCTGATCCCTTTTTTTTTGGTTGGAAGTGGTCATTTACAGGGAACCGATGGCGGTTACACAACCGACGGCGGTCGAGTAGGAACCGGTATTGGTCAGGTCAAAGCAGGCTATTTTTGGTAAAATAGCTAGCTTTCCCTCCTTTTCTTCTGAGGGATTGGTAGTGGGCTTGGTCAAGTCATTATGAAGTTGGTTTTAGGTGCAGATGAGGAGTAATTAGTCATAGGTGTGGAATTGGACCAAGTTATAGGTCTTAATTAGGTTAGTTTAGGGTTAAGACTAGGTCATGATGAGGTGGCGACATGAGGTGGCAGGTATGGTGATGTGGATTTATTAATTATAAGGTAATTAATAAATAATTGTGTAAGGTTTAGGTAGTGAGGTTAGGTTGCGAAATGCGATGCAGGTCACAAGGGGTCGTAAGACACAAATTTGTTGTCTACATTAGCCCCTTATTGTCGTGTAGTATGTTTTGTAAAGCTGCACGGACAATAATAAGAAGTTGTTACTCCTGTTAAGGGTATAGGTAATCCCCCTCAAATCTATCATAGATTGAGGTAGCGTGAAATCAAGGATAGGGTTGATAAAGGGTAAATGGTGTTGAGATGAGGGTGAGATGGTGGCGTAGGTCCAAAGAAGCAGACGCACGTTGAAATGCAGTAGTGCGACCAGGGTACATGATTTGACTAGCAAACCAGCAATGCATAGGCAAAGGTCGATAGTTTATCCAAACAAGGGTGATATAATCCTGGTATCCAAGGCATAGGAAGTAGCTCCAGGGTATATAACAGGTAAGGTACAGGAACATTTAGGCATGTTCGGTAGTACCAAATGGTTGGTTTGGTTGAGATAAACGTCACGGTCTAGGTCTTAGGCAAAGTTGGTCGACAGATCAAGTCAAGGACCCTAATCATGCTAAAACACGAACAGGTGCACTGGATTGAACAAAAGGCTACTGGGTGGATAAAAGTGTATGTTGTTGATGTTGGGAAAATTAGTTAAGTGGTACGGCCTTGGGTTGGGCTAATTGATGAGTGAGGGCCGTGGGTCGGGCCAAGTTGTTGGGTTGCGGCCGTGGGTCGGGCCAAATGGTTGGGGTGAGGCCTTGGGTCGGGCCAAGTTGTTGGGTTACGGCCTTGGGTCGGGCCAAATGGTTGGGGTGAGGCCTTGGGTCGGGCCGAATGGTTGGGTTGCGGCCTTGGGTCAGGCCAAATGGTTGGGTTGCGGCCTTGGGTCGGGCCAAATAGGTTGGTTGCGGCCTTGGGTCGGGCCAAATAGGTTGGTTGCGGCCTTGGGTCGGGCCGAATAGGTTGGTTGCGGCCTTGGGTCGGGTCGAATAGGTTGGTTGCGGCCTTGGTTCGGGCCAATGAAGTTAACAAGGGGTTGTCAACGAATGTGGATATAGGCGATGTTGGTAGAAAGGGCTATTAGTAAATAAGGGCCGAAATTGAGGTAGAGGTGAGATAAAACCGATGTCAATTACTCGTAACTGTGATTACAGCGGAGAGAGATCGTCTACAGCATTTGGCTCGCCAGCTTCAAACACAGGTGAATGAGATAATGGGAATGTTAGAGGCTTCATAGTTACGAGTGGAGAGACTGGAGGCAAGATTCCTTCACGCGAGAGGACGTATTCATATGTTACAGGAGATGTTGGCGGATCAATGGGAGGAACCAATGGCAGTGGCACCTTTGAGGATGGAGAGGCCAGCTGAGAGGCATCGACGATCACGATCACCACCTGATTTGGGAGGAGGTGCAAGGGTCTAAGTGGATTTTATAGGAATATTAGAATAAATAAGGATGCCGACCTGCGAGTCGATGATAGAGAAGATGTATTTGGTTAACATCTAGAATAAAACTAAATATGTATGTGGTTTTGAGTGATGATAATAATAAGAATGGTTGTGTGTTGAATGTTGTTTTTGTTTGTTTTGAAAAAGGATAAAGATGAATGTTGGAAAATAGAAATACACAAAAAATATTTATATTGACAACACATGAGAGGGTATGGTAGGGGATGGTCGAGCTAACCTTGGGAGACCCCATGTCTCCTAAGTGCTGCCTACATAGCCCATTGCACAAAGCAAGGAAGGGCCTCATACCGATGTAGTTCTCCCTTAGGAGCAGGGAGAGGTGAATTCAGGCAATTTGGTTGTGGTTAGGCAATTTTGTTGGTTAGTAAAAATTTGATGTTGGTAGGGTAATGTTGTTGGTGTTGGTAGGGTAATGTTGTTGGTGTAGGTATGGGTGAAGCGAAAGTTAGCATACCCAAGTAGTAGGGAATCGTGTCCTGATTAAGGTCAACACACAATCCTAGAGCCGAGAAAAAGAGGCAAGAGTGTCCTGTAATTGAGAAGAGCTAAACAAACCCACATATTAATGTAGGATGAGCTTGAATCCCTAGGTGCCTTGCATAGGTGAGAAGTCGATAGGTGAAAAGAGTGGTATAATCACAATATATCGGATATACGTCACGTCCCTTGAGTTTTGGTGCTTTGAAAAATGGTGAGGTGAGGTGGTTGATGTGGGAGAGGGTGCAGAGAACTTATTATAAGATGATGATTCTGACAAAAGAAAACCAAACCTAAATAGACAAGTCCATGACTCAAAAGTGCTTTGAAGTACTGTTTTTATTTTTATTTGATTTTGCTGGATATAGACTGATCGATGCAGGAAGTCTACATGGGATATGTATTTTGTTTTTCTTGAGGTCTTCACGAAGCTGATCAATGCGAGAAGCTTCTGATAAAGGCTGACTGTGTATAGCTGTCCTTCAAGGGAGCAGTCTATTTATAGTAGCAGATGCGGTGCTTATGGATAGCTGTCCTTCGGGGGAGCAGTCTATCTATAATAGGAGCAATAGTTTGGCATATAGCTGTCCTTCAAGGGAGCAGGCTATTGTATAATTTAGAGGTCTAGATGTCCGTTGGGCATGAAGCATCTATTTTTTGTAAGAAGTTTGACTCAAGAAAATCCCATAAGTGTGTAATTAAGAATGTGTCATTTTGATACTTTGAAGTCATGGACTAGACTAAAAAGGGGAAGGCATCTTTTAAGGGGAGGTGATAATCAAACCATGTGAGCTTGATTGGATTTTGAGATGTAAGAAACAAAGTGTATGCGGTGGGAAATGAGCTCAAGGGATGAGCGTAAGGTAGATAAGCAGTGATATAACACTAATTTCAATAGTAGAATGGTCGAAGATGCAAGGCATTAAGGGGCTCAGGCTCAGGTTTACCATTAAGCGAAGCTAAACGATAAGTGCCTGATCCATAAGTGTGAGTGATAATGTAAGGCCCAATCCAATTAGGAGCAAATTTTCTACGTTTACTCTTTTCTAGTTTGGTTACATGTTGATTCTCTTTGAGGACAAGATCACCAACCTTAAAAGTATGCTCATGAAGCCGTTTATCATAAGCACGCTTAATGCGCTTTTGGTAGATTTGAAGGTGATCAAGAGCCGTAAGACGATGCTTGTTAAGAAGCTCTAATTGGGCTAACCGCTCTTGGCGGAAATCATCGTTGGTGAGAATATCCTGAAGAGATATTCTGAGGGAGGCTATTTGTACTTCGAGAGGCAAGACAGCCTCGGTACCATATACCGAAGAAAATGGTGTGGTATTAGTGGAGGTACGAATGCTAGTATGATAAGCCCAAAGGGCAAACGGAATGTGATCATGCCAGTTTCTTCCGGACTCATTGACAACTTTCATGAGGATTTTGGTTAGGGTTTTATTAGAAGATTCAGCCTGACCATTGGCCTGCGGATAGTAAGGTGATGAGAAACTAAGTTTGATACCAAAGTTGTCACAAAGGTCTTGTAACAACTTATTTTTAAAAGATTTACCATTATCTATTATTAGGTGATGAGGAATACCAAAACGACAGATAATGTGATGGTTAACGAATTCGACAATTTTTTCTTTTTTGATTGAAATGAGTGGAATGGCCTCCACCCATTTTGTGTAATATTCGGTTACTGTGATTATCCAATGGTGACATTGTGAAGAAGGCGGGTGAATCTCACCAATAAGGTCTAAACCCCATTGTGAGAAAGGCCAAAGATCTCGTGCGACCTGTAGCGGATGGCTAGGAGTATATTGAAGGTTGGCATGTTGTTGACACATAACACAACGCTTAACATATTCGTAGCAGTCGTTATTAAGAGTAGGCCAATAATAACCTAGGCGAAGGATTCGTTTGGCCATGGCAAGGCCACTAAAATGTCCACCACAAATGCCGTCATGGACTTATTGGATGGTATAGGTGACCTCCACGCCGGTTAGACAGCGAAGGAGGATGCCATCAAAGCCACGTTTATAGAGGAGTCCCCCCATGACAACATAATGAGAAACACTTTTAAGAAAAGCACGTTTTCCATTACTAGAAAGGTCAGGTGGGAGAACAGAGGTTCTAAGGTAATCGTGAAATTGGTGGTACCAGGTATCCTGCGAATTAGTAGACACAGTATTTATCATACAAACTATCGGGGTTGAGTAGGATGAGGCAAAAAGTTGTTGGACCAAGACGAATATGTCAGAGTCAGTTGGTGCGGCAGGAATTTGTGAGGCTAAGCAAGCCATAGTATCCACAAATTTGTTAGTGGAGCGGGGAATGGTCTGGATAGAATACGAGTAAATGAGGTCAAAAGTGAATCCACGTAATGTTTGTACTTTTGAAGTTCCTCATTCTTACATTGGTAGATGCCCATAACTTGATTGAATACCAATTGAGAGTCACCAAAAATATTAATAGATTTGACACCTAAGTGTAACGCAACCTAGAGACCCAAAACAAGAGCCTCGTATTTTGCTGTATTATTAGTGCAGGGGAAATCAAGCCGGAATGAAAGAGGCATAGGTTCAGCGTTAAGAGGGATGAGAACAACGTCGGCTCCTCTGCTACGCTGGCATTTAGATCCATCGAAGAAGAGGGTCATTTGATACGACTCTTCCCTGAGTGAAAGAGTGGCGATGAGTTCGTCAGGGAAATTAAAATTGGTGAATTGTTCCCTAGGTAAAGGGGCCTCCGCAAGTTGGTCTGCAATAGTTTGTCCTTTGATTGACTTCTGTTGTACAAACTCAAGGTCGAGGTCAGCGAGGAGCATAAGCCATCGGGCGATGCGTTGGTTTAGATGAGGTTTGGCATACATATAATGAATGGGGTCCGTGTTGGTGATGACAAAAGTTTTGTGATTCAGGAGGTAATGTCAGAGTTTGGTGGCTACGAATGATAGGGCTAGGCACAATTTTTCTACATGTGTATACCTAGTCTCGTAATCCACGAGAGTACGACTTATATAATAAATGGCTTGTTCTCGACATGCCGAGTCCCGATGTGTGAGCATGGCTCCTATAGCATGGTCAGTGGCAGAAAGGTAAAGGTAGAAAGGGCGATCATCCTGAGGTGGAATAAGCACAGGTGGCTGCAAGAGATAGGATTTGAGAGCTTCAAAGGCTTGGTGACACTCTTCACTCCATTGAAAGGAAATGTCCTTTTTAAGAAGGTGATGGAAAGGGTGACATCGATCCGAGAGTTGGGAGATGAAACGCCAGATGGATTGAAGTTTACCCTGCAAACTACGTAATTGTTTGAGGTTTTTGGGTGGGGGCATTTCTAGGATAGCTTTTACTTTAGATGGATCGACCTCAATGCCACGCAAAGAGACGATAAAGCCAAGAAGTTTTCCCGAAAGAACACCAAAGACACATTTCTTTGGTTGAAGCCGGACTGAATATTGCAACAGGCGATTGAAAATAATGGTTAAAACATCGAGATGTTCACTGCGATGTTTAGATTTGCCAAGAAGATCATCGACATAATCCTCAAGGATAGTGTGCATAATGTCATGAAAAATGTAAGTCATGGCCCGCTGATAGGTCGCACCAGCATTCTTAAGGCCAAACGGCATGACACGATAACAGAAGGTTCCCCAAGGAGTTATGAAGGCAATTTTATGTTGATCGGCCGGGGCTACCAAAATTTGATTGTATCCCGAAAAACCATCCATGAGAGAAAGCATTTCATGGCCCGCAGTGAGATCAACAAGTTGATCAATACTTGGGAGGGGGGAGTCATCCTTGGGGCAAGCGAGGTTAAGGTCTCGGAAATCTGTGCATATCCGAAGTCCCCCCGTCGCTTTAGTGATAGGTACGATGTTAGAAATCCATTGAGGATAGTCAATAGGCAAGATGAAGGAAACAGAAAGAAGTTGTTGAAGCTCTTCTATGACCAAGAGGGCGATGCGTGGATGCATTTTTCTTAGTTTTTGTTTGACTGCTTTGGAATCGGGGTTTAGGGTGATGTTATGGACGGCAATGGTAGGATCAATTCCTGGCATGTCAGCGTAGGACCAAGCGAAAGCTTGGTTGCGGGTACGGAGAAAGGTAGTAAAGGTGGCTTGTTTTGATGTGTTAAGGGATTGTCCAATCTTCACAATGTGAGGATCCTCCTCCATGTGGATGTTGATTTCTATAGTCGACTCATTCAACATGGTTTGAGTTTCAGACGGTAAGGCACATTGAATATAGGAGTCGTCCGCCCCAAGGTAAGTGAGGATGGAGTCATCATCTTGGCACTCAACAACATTAATCGAAGGAGAATCCTCTTCGATCATGTCTGGATACAGAAGGGGAAGAGAAGATGGGTCCTCATTATCGCGTTGATAAGTGAGAGGACCTATGAAGATAGCATTTATGAAAAAAAAAAGTTAGGAGGGATAGATTCAGGGTCTATCGACTCTGTGGGTGATGATGGCAAAGTGGGTGATGATGGTTTGGTAGGGGTGACGTCGTCTTCTTCCAGGATACAACTGACATGAGGTATCTCCTGTGTAGGTGTGTCAAGAAAACCGAGACCACTGTGATCATTGTGTTTGCGTGTAGTCACGGGAATGAGTGTATGTCGGCCTTGTTCATAAAGACCAAAACGAAAGCCTTTCCAAGCACAGCGAGTTAAGAAGGTGAGGGCGAAACGACGATTTGTCAAGTATTGAAAATTGGATTGGAAGGGAACCACACCAAGAGGAGGTTTAGGGGTAATGGAGGATGCGTCAACACCCCCATACGTTAGGTTGGTGCGGCAATGGGGTGGTCCGTAAGATATTACCTCCCCCACGTGATGGTCGTAGGTGGGATGTGCATGTAATTGTCCGTACTCCTGCGGGGTATGGAAAGAACTAATGTTATATAGGCGGTACTCCCCCAGCGTAAGGCGTTGAAAAACATCTACTAAGGGGTCGGAGGTTGGGATGTTATCTGCGGGAAAGGAAGTAATATTTGTAACAGCGGTTTCATTGGTTGAAGGTGTAGGTGTGTCGGAAGTAGATGGCTGGGTTGGATGAACGGGTGTCTTGACTGGTACAAGTACATCATTAGGGCGATACAACATATTGCAAGTTTTGAAGGGGGGAGGATCAGCTTTTACGGTGTAGGAATTCCCCTCGTACTCAAATTTTATGCATCTATGTAAGGTGGAGGGAACGCATCCCATAGCCCGGATCCAAGGGCGACCTAACAACATGTTGTATTGGAACTCTCCCTCAAGGACATAAAAGAGTTCGGGTAAAGTACGTGGTCCTACATGAATGTTAAGGATCACGGTGCCTAAAGTAGAAGTAATAGCATCATTGAATGATCACAACATGATGGGGTTAGCACACATGCAACTAGAAGGGATATTCATTTTTTGGAAGGATTTTGAAGAGATGATGTTTAGGCTAGCGCCGTCGTCGATCATAACACGATGTACTCGAATATCCCGAACGTACGCTGAGATGAAAAGAGCAAGGTCAGGATCTTCGACACCAAAGTCGATAATTTCATCTTCGGAAAAACTAACAGCAGCGGCTTGTTGTACAGAGATAGAAGTGGTCGGGGAGATAGATTGTTTGGTGAGCAAAGCAACGTGATTGGGTGTTAGAATAGAAGTAACAGGTAAGGTTTCATTAGGTAAAACCTCTATCCCTTGAAGGATCTCAACGAGAGCTTGTCGATGAGATTCAGAAGTCTGAATGAGATCATACAGTGTCATTTTTACGGGTGATTGGTGAAGCTGTTTGATCATACTTCGGTGGGCAATGCCATAGAGACGGGATAGGCGGGTCCGCGAATAACCACTTTAGGTGGTGATGTAATCGGGATGGTTGACGGAGAAAGAGATGTCGCAGGGTGTGTTTTCTTTCGCTTTTCCATTGTTTTTCTGCCCTCAAGTAGCAACACTAATCATATTGATCTCGTGAATACGAGAGGAGGAAGATGGTAGGGATAGGTCTTGGTTTTCGAGAGGTGGGGCTGTAATGATGATAGATCTTGGTGAGGCAGGGACAGGTGGTATAGGAGAGGGAATTGAAGCTAAAGGTCTCTCTCTTCGTAAGTTGTCTTTCTTAACTTTTCTGTCTGAGAGAGGTGACGGACGAAGTATGGATTTCAATGCTTTGCATCCCTCTACGTCATGTCCCTAGTGTGCGGTGGTAAGCGTAGATTTTAGACTCATCGTAACCTATAGGTCGAGGTTTAGATGGATCATAAGGTCTAAGTGGGGGTAGGGAAATGGTCGCATTCTCCACCAACATAGCAAGGATTTTGGCGTAAGACCCTTTGAGTGGGTCAAAGTCAGAGGAAAATGAGGCTATTGACTGGGTCGATTCTGGTGATGACGTGGTGTGGTTGGTTTGTATGGGGGGTGGTTTAGCCAAGGAGTTTTGATAATGGGTTTTAACTGACCGTGGTTTCTTTGACGTAGAAGCTATGTTGGATGATGAGGCCACAGATGATGTGGTATTAGAAAATAACGACGGAGAAATAGGAGTGACCGAAAACAAATCTTTTGATGATGGAATTTGTTTAGGGTTGATAGGTGGACAGGATACGTGGGGGTGACGGTGTTGCTATACCCTTGGATTTCTGTATGGGTGCAGAAGGCGTAGGTCGCTTTAAAGAAAACGCAAGAGGTATGATATATTGATGTAAGGTAGAGGGATGGGGTCCCAATATGGAAGGTAGGTGTGACGACGAGGGTTTTAGTTGTGTTAACGGCATAGATGGAGGAGATTGAGTCTGTCTCCTAATGGGATGGACGACTTTATTTTTAGATAAATCAAGCCGCTTAGGTGGGTGCATTAGACTAGGTATGGGTGAGGTCCCAAGCGTAGGGGAAGATTTGGCTAAGTTAATAGAAGTGGACGAGGTATTTGGTAGAGATGAGGGGGGGTGAAGATGAGAACATGGGCATTTTAAGCTTCTGTAAACACTTCGGGTATATGGTGGAGGCATCAGGATCGGTCATTTGCATTTGAGTAGAATATGGCGTACTCAAACGTTCCCATAGGACCTTTCTATCTTCTGTGGAATGACAGTCCTCACGTGTGAATAGGAACTTTTGTATGGAAGAAAGGTGGGTTGTGATTCCGGTCCACTGTGGGTGTGATACAAGGGGTATATGAGGCACTATATCAATGGGCGTTAAGAGATCAACCGGTTGCTGAAAAGATTTAGGTGATGAAGGACTAATAGGTAGGAGAGTGTGTTTGATAGGATCTGTCATGTTTAAAGAATGTGGTGATGTCGGTTCAAGAGGTTGCTCATCTAAGGATGAGAAAAGAAGTGGCGAGCCTTCCTCTTGTACAGCAAGAATGGTAGAAGGAGACGTTTGGGAAATAGATAAATTAAATAACATCCGCTCGCAGTCTTGTAAGGATGTGGTGTAAGAAGGCTCATTTCTGAGAAGGGAACTCTGGGCAGCTAATTCCTTGATGGGTAAAGGAATGGCAAGGATTTCAGTTTGTCTTGATGGCGAGGAAGGGGGTTCGGTTTCCTGCGTTAGTGAAGAGGTTTGATTCAGAATTTGTTCGATAGAGGTCTTTGGCTGGGAATCAAAGACTGCATGGATCTCATGAACACTCTCCTTGGCTAAGATATCTTGGTTTAGTTTACTGTTAGAAGAATGATTCAGGAATGGTTTGTTGAATATTTTCAAATTTCGGTTAGCAAGGGCATTAGGATTATCGAGGGCTATATCCCCCGCATCAACCATTTCCTGCACTATGTTTTTCAACATCTTGCAGTTCTCATGACTGTGTCCCTTCACGCGGGTGGAAGTTACAGAAGTCATTTTCTTTGTACCAGGAAGGTATGGCGCGAGTGGAATCAAACCTGGAATGAGGTTTAACAGGAGGTAAGGTAATGGCTCCTGCTTTAAGCAATTTTTCCAATATCACACCATATGTTTCTCCTAAGGGAGTGTAGTTGATGGGCTCTGCTTTATACTTATAGGTGGTTTTTGGCGGGGGTATTAGACAGTGGTTGGGATTTGACCATCACCGGGTGCACGGCCCCTTTTGATTTCGAAGCGGT
Source organism: Taxus chinensis (assembly GCA_019776745.2). NCBI lineage: Eukaryota > Viridiplantae > Streptophyta > Pinopsida > Cupressales > Taxaceae > Taxus > Taxus chinensis. Next base: position 594,996,528 of record CM034154.1, on the reverse strand, counting down.
CGATGGGTGAGGATTGGTGGTGTTAGGTTTGTTGGTGGAATCTTGGGTTCAGAAAGTGGGGTTTTTGTTGCGCAACCGCAATTTCTCTTCCTCTAAGGCTCGAATCTCTAGTTTTCGTGCCATAGTAAAGGCCTCGTCAAATGTACGGAAAGTTTGAATTTGGAGGGTAGGGGAGATGTGCTTAGCGCAGGCCCGCGTAAACAGTTCGATAAGTTCGGTTTGAGGCAAGGCATACGTAAGTTGGTTGATAAGGCCCCGCCATCGTCCAATGAAATCTGCGATAGATTCGTCCTCAAATTGTCGGATGGCATAGAGGTCGGTGATAGATACTTTCTTGGCAATGTTAATGGAGAAATGATCCAAGAAAGATTGAGCTAGCTGGTTAAAAGAGAAGATTGAGTGCTGGGTTAAAGCACTGTACCACTCCAAGGCGGGTCCTGATAAGGACATGGGAAAGGTGCGGAGTAGTAAAGCGTCGTCGTGAGCAATCAGATAGCAGGCATGTCTAAATGATCGCAAGTGTTGTTGAGGGTCCTCCTTACTGTTAAAACGGGTAAATTTTGGTAATTCCCATTGAGGAGGATATGAATGAAGGGGGACTGAAGGGTGGATAGGCTCCCGACAAACTTGCTCGTATGTCAAGGCGCTACGAATTCCTGAAACAGAAGCCTCCAGGTTTTGCATTTTGTCCATCATTTGTTTAATTAAATCAGTAGTTGGATGAGATGATAGTGTGGTTATGGTAAACAGGGGCAAATTGGGCCAAGGGCCACCGCTAGACAATGGTGGGGTTAAATGTTGATAAGGTATGGAGGACGACTGTGTTGAGGCAACCGAATAGGGATGTCCTATATAAGCTGTTGAGGTTACCAGATATGTGTGTGGAAATGAAAAGGTGGGCTGAGCTTGAGAAGGAAAGCTCGTGTGGATAGGTGGAAGAGAGCAAGTCATGAACGGAGCAGTCTGCAAGAGAGATGAGGTAGGAGCAGTTGGTGGTAATGACATGTTGGGCCCAAGATTAACCAAAGGAAAGCTAATCTATGCTGTATAGACCCCTGAAGCTGCTGAGGTGGGCGACGGGACTAAGGATGCGGAAGGCAAAGCAGAGTTATCAGGTGGGGAAGGGGCTAAATGAGCAGCTATACTGATAGGCATGCCAACAAGGAGTTGACCGTCGGGTGTACGGTCAAGGGCATGAGACAAATAGTATTGTACAGCGCTAGGATTAGCATCCAAAAATTTGGCAAATTCTTTATCTCCCACAGGAATTTTAGGAACCTCGTTGGTATCCGTAGGATTCCCCACAGAATGTGAAGGGGGTGATTCAGGCAAAGGAACAGAGCAAGCATGTGAAACCATGGCGGCGGCTTGCTTTCGAGTGATAACAACCATGAACAGGAGTTCACAGTAGGGTTTCAATCTGTCAGGAACAGAAACAGACGCAGAATGGTGAAATTGGTAGGTTGTTGGTTTGTCAAGAACTGTAAAAGACAGTAACCGATGTCGGTCTAGTAACCGATGTCAGTTAGACTATATCCGACGTTGGTCAGTTAACCAATGTCGATGTAATAAGACTGGTATAAGAAAATATAAGAACGCTCAGTACATTTATCAAATTGTTCTAAGGTAATCACAGAAGATAGTGTATAACAGAGAAAAAAGAACTGAAAACAAACAAGATGCACACGCAAATCCAGAGATTAACACTAGGGTTAATTTTAATTATTTTGGGCTTATGCCTTTAGACGCAGAATAATGTCAATCCTAAACAAAAGACTTAGGGGAAATGTCAAGTTTGTTTTGGCTTATAAGGTTACCTCAATCGGGCAGAGGAATACCGCGGAAAAGGGGGGATGTTTTGAGCTGTTGTGTTAATTGTGAAGTGATTCGGTATGTGTTGTGCAGTGAAAGTAAGATTAATTTCCTGTCAATACCATGGAAATCACCCCCACGTGTACGAGCTGTTACTTAGTCTATGTTCACTAGAATTGAAAACAGCAAGCAGGAATGTAATGCACGTGTTTTAAACCCAAATCGAAAATGATATTCGATGAAGTGATTAAGATGACTTTCACTAATGCGAAACTAGGAAAGCAAGACAAATTCTTCACTAAATATAACAAAAACAGCAACAGCAAGTATGCTTCCTAAAATGAAAGCAAGCAAGAGAAACAGAAACCCGAAATGGGTCCCACCGGGCGTGCCAAAATGTTTCACACGGAATGTTTCGGCTCTGCAGAATAGACTTGCTTCTATCCTATCATTCCTTCGAGAAACGGATAGGTGTTAGGGCTAGGAGGAATACCTATTGAATGTTGAGATGGTGTGCGCGTACCGTAGAGAAAGATCAGATTGACTGCGAAGAACTCCTTTTTGTCTTGGAAGGACTACCTGCAAGTAAGAATACAAGACCACCAGATTTGAGTTAGACAATAAATGAGGGATCTGCCTTAGGCCCAGGAAATGTAAAAACTTCCTTTCGAAGGTGGTCAGTTCCCCTTGTAATACGATTTAACACAAATGATAATAAAGAAAGCTATTACAAAATCATGATTTAGGTATCTCGTTACAAAGCAATAGAAACCTAAACTATCAATAATAAAGCGTCACGTTGTTTTTTCGGTTACTGGTCGTTGATACATTCAGGTTGAGTTATAGGGATAAACTAGGCTGGATTTGGGGTTGTTAGGTGGCAAATAGGTGAGCAAAAGGGTTTTGGGGTATAAGTCACAGTGACCGACGGCGGTCACTGGGTAACCGACCACGGTTAGAGAACCGCTGCTGGTATAGGATAATCGACACCGGTAGGGTCAGTAATCTAGGTGCTTATGGGTAGAGATTGGTTGCAAGGTGATTGTGGGGTTATTGAGATTGGGGGATGGCTGAGGGGAATGATGGGAGGATAGGGAAGACTTAGAGTGTGGTAAAATGGCCTTCTGGGCAATATCAGGGTGTGTGAGTGAAGGTTAAGTGCAGTAGTGGCTGGTAGTAGATCTAGGAATAAACTTATGATTACTATTAATCAACAGGCTCAAGAAAATGGTGCTTAGAAACATATAACATACTACTTACTTGCCCCTGATGCAGATGCAAGTTTCAGGACTGTGATGATGAAAACAGGACCCAAGTTGGATGCAGTTTCCTCTTCTGATGCTCGGATGAGTGTTACTGGGCTCTGGTTATTCAGTTGCAGTCTTGGGCTTGATGTCCTTCTCTGCAATCTCTTCTTGTTTCTTCACTTGTCTCTTCTCGGCCAAGCAAAATCTGGATTCTCTCGATGATTTCTCCTTCTCTCGATCAAATGAAAATCCGATCCCTTTCTTTTGGTTGGAAGTGGTCATTTACAGGGAACCGATGGCGGTTACGCAACCGACAGCGGTCGAGTAGGAACCGGTATCGGTCAGGTCAAAGCAGGCTATTTTTGGTAAAATAGCCAGCTTTCCCTCCTTTTCTTCTGAGGGATTGGTAGCGGGCTTGGTCAAGTCATTATGAATTTGGTTTTAGGTGCGGATGAGGAGTAATTAGTCATAGGTGTGGAATTGGACCAAGTTATAGGTCTTAATTAGGTTAGTTTAGGGTTAAGACTAGGTCATGATGAGGTGGCGACATGAGGTGGCAGGTATGGTGATGTGGATTTATTAATTATAAGGTAATTAATAAATAATTGTGTAAGGTTAGGTTGCAAAATGCGATGCAGGTCACAAGGGGTTGTAAGACACAAATTTGGTGTCTACAGCTGGCAGAAAGATAGGTACAAAAATCAAAGGACAACAAAAGTGACCATTCCAAGGATGAAAATCTTGTGGAGACATCCTTGGATGAAGATATCAACCTACCTTCTGATCCTATGAATATGGATGAAGAGACAAACATTATTCATGTTGCTGCGGGAATTTATAGATGTGTTCACATGGTCCTATAAGGATATGCCAGGCTTGGACCAAAATTTGGTAGTGTACAACTTAGTTGTACATGCAGACATCAAGCCCATCAAGCAAAATCTCAGAAAGATGCACCCAAGGGCGTCTCTCCTAGTTAAGGAATAATTAGAAAGATTGCTCGTGGTGGGATTCATCCAACCCATTGATTACTCCTAATGGATATCAAACATTATCCCTGTATAGAAGAAACCTGTTGGGATCATAATTTGTACCGATTTCAAAGACATAAATAAGGCATTCCCAAAGGATGATTTTCCATTGCCTAATATTGATATGATTGTTGATTCAACTATAGGATATGAAATGCTATCTCTTATGGATGGCTTCTCAACCTACAATCAGATCAAGATAGCTGATGAAGATCAACACAAGACAACCTTCACAACTCCCTGGGGTACTTTATGTTATCAGGTAAAGCCATTTGGCCTTAAAAATGCAGGAGCTACCTATCAAAGGGTAATGACAGTGATTTTTCATGATATGATCCATGATATCATAGAAGACTATGTGGATGATATCCTTGGGAAATCCAAGATGAGAGAAGACCGCCCTACTATTTTGTGGCATATATTCGAATGCTTATGAGAGTACAACGTCTATTTGAACCCAAAGAAATTTGTCTTTGGCATGCTATTAGGAAATTTACTTGGTTTCATTGTATCATGAAGAGGGATTGAGGTAGACCCTACTAAAGTTACTGCTATTACTGGAATGCCTCCTCCTAAAAACATTAAGCAGTTGTGTAAATTGTAGGGAAAGATATAGGTTATTTTCCACTTAATCTCCCAACTTGCTGAAAAATGTCATTCATTCACTCATCTACTAAAAAATGATGTTGCCTTTATCTGGGGACCAGAGAAACAATAGGCCTTCGCCTTGCTTAAGAAAAACTTGGCTAATTCACCTGTCCTCATGCCCCAACCTCCTGGTGAGCTACTCCTACTATATATTTCTACTACTCAATTTTCTATTGGTGCGCTGCTCGCCTAGTATGACCTCGGCCATAAAGAAAAAGTAGTATACTATCTCAGTTGTACTCTCATATCTTATGAGCTCAACTATCCTCAAATCAAAAAATATTGTTTGGATGTAGTTTTTACCTTTCAAAAAATTCATCATTACCTATTAAATACTACAACCAAGCTTATATCAAAAGTTGAGCCACACAAATACCTATTGTCTAAGTCCACCCTCACTAGTAGAGTGGCTAATTGGATAATTCTACTAAGTGAATTTGACATTGAGTTTTTGCACCAAAAGTTGGTCAAGGGACAAGTACTTTCCAATCAGTTAGCTGAAGCACCTTTACAAGGAACAGAACCTATGAATCTAGATTTGTCTAGATGGTTCATTACTATACATTGAGGAATCTGTCATGTGGAAGGTACACTTTGATGGATATTTTACTTTTCATCATTCAGGGGCAGGTATGGTACTAATTACTCCTTCTGGAGACCCCATACCTCAATCTTTTCACCTTGGTTTTCCTTGCATGAATAATATTGTAGAGTATGAGGCACTCATCACTGGGATGAAGCTTACAATCAAATGGGACATCCATCATGTTAAAATTGTTGGTGACTCGCAATTAATCATCAAACAAGTCAATGATGAGTACAAAGTCAAGGATGAGAAGCTCATCTCTTATAAGACTTTTTTTTGAAATTTTGAAATAGTATTTTGTGTGTATCATGTTTAAACATATTCCAAGAGCACAAAATAGATCTATATACACTATGGAAACTGTAGGTTCTATGCTATGCATTCCACTGAAAAGTAATGATATGCCTTTCTTTGTTGAAAATCTACGACATCCTGAGTATGATGTGCTAGAATCCTATCTAGCTTGTGCTGTTGTTGGTCCCAATTCCCCATGGTATGAACCTATTTTCAACTACTTTAAAGACAACACATTCCCTCTTGACATCTCCCATTCTGATAAATAAATCCTCATCCTCCATATAGACTGTTATACCCTCTTAGGAGGTACGCTTTATTTTTCGTGGCTACGATGGGAATCTGTTACGTTGTCTTGATAAGAAAGAGTCATTCAAAGTGATTAAAGAGGTGCGTGAAGGGGTGTGTAGAGCCCACACAAACGGGATGGTTCTAGCTAAGTAATTGTTGAGAGTAGGCTACTATTGGCCTACCACGAAAATTGACTGTTGTAACTATGTGCGGAAGTGTGTACTATGTCAGAAGTATGAAAATTTCATCCATGCCCCGTCACATCCATTGCAACCCATCACGACCCCATGGCCATTTTCCAAATGGGGGCTTGATTTAATAGGGAGGATTATCCCTACTTCATTTGATGGCCACACCCATATCATTACAGCTATTGAATATTTTACCAAGTGGGTGGAAGTTATCCCTTTGACCTATGTAACGGGTGCTCAAATCTCAAAGTTCATCATGAATCATCTTATTTTCCGGTATGGAATTCCTGCAGCCATAGTTAGTGAAAACAAAAAATCATTCAAGAATAATACTATGAAATATCTTTGGCATCACTTTCAAATAAGATTAAAGTGGTCTACACCGTATTACCCCTAAGGCAATGGATAGGCCAAGGCCACTAACAAGACTTTGGTTCAAATCATGGAAAAGATGGTAAGTAAGACAGGTCACAACTCAGAATTTGCAAATTCACCCAGCTCTTTGGGCTTACAGGACCTCTATTCACACTCCTACTAGTGTGACACCATATTCCCTAGTATTTGGAATGGAATCTATCATCCCATTAGAAATCGAGCTTCCTTCCCTATAAATCTCTCTTAGGGATTATCTGGACATGGATGAGGATTACAGAGTGGATATATTGGAAGAGTTGGAATTCCTGGATGAGAAGTGCATCCACACCCTAAATCATCTTAAAGTGTATTAGAATAAATTTTCTCGCAATTGCAACAAAATAATCACACCTCGTCAGTTTGAGGTTGGTGATTTGGTCATGAAATAAAATCAGTTTAACACAAGGGTAGAAAGGGAGAAGAAAGGCATGTTTGAACCGCATTGGTTAGAACCTTACGTCATTGTGGAAAAATATGGTAGAGGAACATACAAACTTTCCCACCCCAATGGTGATGATATCCGTGAGCCCATGAATTACATGCACCTTAAGCGGTTCTATGCTTAAACATGGCACGAAAATCAGAAAAGTAAATCAAAAACAAAGCAAAAATGATCAAAATAAAAAAAATTAAAATAAAAGAAAATAGGTCATCCATAAGTGAAAACCACATAATTTTGGCATTTTAGATGGGTCCTTGGGTGAAAAATGGTTTCCAGTGCCTTGGAAAGATTCATTGTTCACAAGCATCTTGCATCTGGAGAATACTTTTACTTAGCCTAGGGCTAGTTTCGCGTCTGCATCTGAGATTCCCTGTGAGCCTAATCTTGTCAAGCCTTGATCTGGTTTTTTCTCCTCTTTTTATTTGGTGAAGGGATGGTCTTTGTCTATTCCCCATCTCACACTAGGGGCACTTCTATGACTTCACGTTCCTATTCATAAGAACATGGTGCTTATCCTTGTATATTCCTCATCTAATGTTGGGGGTATCCACGCTTTCTTGGTTACCTCTTCATAGCTTCAAAAATGTTGGAAATATACAAAAACATTCAAAAATTTTGGAAAAATACAAAACCATTCAAAAATGTTAGAAAATCAAAACGTTGGAAAATTGTTTCAAAAAAATCAAAACAATAGAAAATTGATCAAAATAATAGAAAATTGTTTCACAAAACAATCTTACAATTTTCTTTTACTTTAATCTACTTCCTTTATCTTGCTTCTTAGTTTTACTTGTTTGCTTGTAAAGTTGCTTCATATTTTTACATTTGTATAGTTTGTTGCTTAGACATACTTTTTTTAGGATTCATCTTTTCTTAATTAGATTAGATCTATTCTTACTTGTGCATATTGAAGTGTGTTTTTGCATGTTGGTGTATAATTTTACATTATTGTGTTGATTCATTGTGTTCTTTGTTAGCATTTGATTTATTTTTCTTGTTTCATGTGCATCATTTTTATCACATCATCATATTTCTATCAATATCATCACATCTAACATCATCTATACATCATATAAATAAAAAACTAAGTATACATCATACATGAATGTTAAGCTAGTCATCACGTATCGTATCATCAAATGGGGGAAAGAGGGATTGCAAATATCAAAATATACACCCCCACATCAATATCATCATATCATCCTATCCACTAAATCTAGCACATCACATGAGCAATACATTTGATATCATCTGCAGATCTATCATCTAAAAATCAAAGCGCATACGATACATCAAATATCAAGATATATATATGCATGTGAAATCAAAGCAGATAACATCATTACACATCCATAAATCCATGTAATCAATCAAAACAACGAATCAACATCCATCATCTCATAACATATGTGTCCTATAAAAAATGTCCATATATATACATGTGTAGTATGTTTGTCTCAACAAGGATATGCATCATAAATACATCAAAACTACCTTCATCATAGGCATATATCAAATAATTTTGTAGATCAAAAATGCCTTTATCTCAGGCGTATATCAAAAATGCTATACATCAATCAAAGAATGCTACTGCCTTAATTAGAGGCATATATCAAATAATGTCGTACATAAAAAATGCCTTCATCTGAGGCATAAATCAAAAATGCTATACATCGATCAAAGAATGCTACTACCTTCATTAGAGGCATATATCAAAGAATGTCATACATAAAAAATGTTGTACATCAAGCACATGATGCTCATAGCCTTCGTCAAGAGGAAAATGTATCAATACACTGATCACTAAGGGATGAATGGAGCCCTTGGATGGGATGGCTGGTCTGCCCCATGGAGGACACATAGACTGTGAGTTAAGTGGCCCTACAGGCTACCCCCCACAGCTACTCCAATGAGACCTGAGGCCTCTCTAACCTCGTCGCTCTGCTCGATTGCTGACTATACAAAGGTTCCCGCCACTCATCCATAACTACCTCATAATACAAGGACCGGTAACAAAAAGCTATACCCTCTGCCATAGCCAATTCTCTATACGTACGGGTCGTCACTACTATGCCATTTGTGCATCAGAAGGACATTATCTCTGCTAATAGTTGAGTAACCTCATCTTGACCCACTACCTTCTCTACCCTTAGTCGATCTCTCTTCCAAATCATGGGCTATAGTTGATCCCGCATCTTGTAGTAGGCTCATCACCTAGGCCATCTAGGCTGTCATCTATCATATATACTAAAAATGAATAGATCCATCTCTTCCCTGGATAGCTTGGGCTTTGGCCTTGTCCCGCTCTGCTGTCATAGCCAAAATGTGAGAGTGGGACTGATCTCTCTCTGTTGTAACCTGCTGCTACTACTACTATAGGGTGGCTATCTGTACCACTAGCTGCACCACAGGGGCCTATCCCTGTACCTATCTAGAGGCCTATCCTTGATCTCAAAATCTAATCCTGGGAACATGTGCATGTGCTTGTATTGGCCCCTACTGCCTCTATCCCTTCACATTTGCTACAACCTACCCGTCATGTGACTTCCCATCAAATGGATCATTTGGGTCACGGGTTATTGCACCCTTCCCCTCATCCCCACTATAAGGGAGCTATGGTGGTGGCCGAACACCTGCTGCCCATAGCCTCATTAGGTATGGTCATGCGCCATGGTAAAATAGTAGCATACCAATCCATGTAATAAACTATAGTACCTGGGTCTTTGATCTATCAGGTTTGGTCCCATGCCTGTGGTACCACCTGTAAAAATCTAGCCCTAGCTTGATCCACCTGTATATGCAGCCTCATAGTCTACCTCTCTATATCTCAGCGGTCATACCACACATCTGGCTATAGAACCACGTGCACCCTACCCAGTTGTCTCTGACATCAGTATACCCTATACAACTCAATGATGTAGTTACGGCTACCAAGAAGAAAGTGCTCCACCACATAGGGACCGAACTTTGCTCCATCCTCAGGCCATTATATATACCTGTAAGGCCTCCATATGATATCTCTGTCCAGCAGCTCATCAAACTCTCTTCGATAATGATACACACTGCCTAGGTGCCCTCGTACATCATCACCTACAAATACCCAAGCCATGTAGGTCAAATCCTCTGAGGCTTGGGCATGCAATGCACCTACAGGGAACCCAATCTCTATGTGATCCTAAGACCAGCTATGTAGTAGGGAGGCTGGCCCCACCATCTTTTGATGGTGGTATGTAATCAAATGTAGATCCCAGTATAGATGTGCTAGTATGCACTATCCCCAACAATATCGCTCACCACTGAATACTCCATGTACCAATGTCATCAAACCCATCATAAAGGATGTACTTGTCTTATCAGTGAGCCAAAACCCACTGATAAGTGCTATCATGTAAATTGGCCCCCAGTATAATGTCGGATCAGCTATAAACTCATGCAATGATATTGTCATGTCGTCATGGGGTATCTCATCACACTCAAACAGGGCACTGATTGCTATCTTGATCCACCCAAGGTTACTCGTGTACTCGATCATCAAGCCTAAAATAGGTATATGTAGAATCCACCATATGTCCTCTAAATTAACTATCATCTATCCTGTCAGGAGCCTAAAGCACTAGCTCTCACTGTGCCATCGCTCAATCAACATAGTCAGTAGACCATGGTCCAAAAGTGATGGAAGGCATACAAGCAACCGGGTTAAGGCCCACCGCCTCCAATAGTATGGCCATCATGCACTGATCTTGTTGGCACATGCTCCCCTCTACCTCCACTATGTGTGTGTGTCACTCTCACGTTGTAAATATGGGCAACGGTCTTTGTAAAACAAAACAAAACCGTGTCATCCTTTTTGGAATTTTTTTCTCTCATTCATCTATTCTATGTGCCTACACATCCTTTAGGGCACGTATGAACCATATGACTTGTGCACTCTCCTTTTAGTGCATGCACATGTGTGCATCTACCTAGGGCATTTGCACCATTTTATGTGCCTGTGCATCTGTGCATGTGTGTAGGTATGGCGTGTGCACTATTATTTTGACACACACATGCACGCATCTGCCTACGGGCATTTACACCATTTTGTGTGTCTGCGCATGCATGCATGTGTGTATATGTGGTATGTATGCTATCATTTTTGGTGTATTCATGCACACACATGCATTAAGGGGCATTCACACGTGTGTTTACATGCCTCTTGGTGCCTGCGCCATCATTAAGACACCCATACCCCCGCACATGTGTGCCTGCGTCATACCCTAATCTAACCCCCTATTCTAGCATTAATTAAGGGCATTAATTATGATAATTGACAAAGAGGGTTAGGCTAATCACAAAAATGCCATCATCAGCATGCCGGTCATACCCCTGAACTGTGTCAACACGTGTCATGCAATCTCGTGCTCTCACCATCGTCGTCGTCTCTATTAGGGTCTCACAGTAAAAGTTTGGCAATGGTCGGTAACAAATGAATTGATCGCAATGATTTACCCCCCCGAGTGGGGTATATCAAGCCATTTTTCACCGATCGTGATACCTGGAGATTTGTTTTGACTGTTGTTTTCTCTTCTATTTTCCGTCAATAATTATTTTAATTAAATAATTAATTTTCTTTCATTTTTCATCATGCTGGGGCATTTTTTGCCATTTGGTACCCCTTTATTCTCACTAGGAAAGTTTTTATTGCCCCTAGGTGATTTTTCTTCTTATCCACACTCTATCGAATAATTATTTTTATTAAATAATTATTTTATTAATTTTTCTGTTGTACAGGGAAATTATTTTTCACCTACTTCTTCTTTCTTCACCCTAGGGCATTTTTCTTGCATCTGGGTGATTCATACTGATTCTTCTAATTTCTTCTACACGTCCCACATCCACCAATTTAGATAGTTTGAAAACAAAACCCAATATATATATACATCCAAAAACTAAAAAATAAAGAAAAATTCTTCAACAAAATCCTAAAAATTATAAAACCTACAAAAAAAGGTAAACTCGCTTATAGCGGCTGAAACTTGTGTCTTGCACATGGTATTTTTTCCATATCCTGTTAGAAATTTTCACATCTTCACCAGTCACATGACTTATGGATCATCAGATTTACAACCATTTTTTAAAGCTAGCCTATTTGATTCATCAGTACTCTGGGGTACATATAGTTGCCTGGTACTGTTTCGTAGTGCACTACACTTTTTCATTGGATCTAGTGTCCTTCATCATCTTCCCTTACATGTATCCTTACTCGAGGCATCATTTTTAACCCTTGTCATCAATCACGACCCTATGGACATCTTCAGCTTGATAAAAAAACATTTGTATAACCATTTTGACCATTGTTGGTTGGAATATGTGTGTTTGTACTTTTTTTCCCTATTAAATGAGATTTTTTCCTTCTCATATTGCATTACTTTTTGTATGTTGCATTGGGTGGGTGTTTCAACAATGGAAAATTGTTCGTAGTATGGTTTTTCATGTCATTCTATTTTTTTTGTATACTTATATTTCTAATAAGGACCGATGACATAGATCTTTTGGCAATATGACGACACTAAAGTTGTTCCAATGCAAAGGATGAAAGCTAGTTATTCTCTCTATTGACTCATATTTCTTCTACATCACCCTCCTATCAACACTATTCTTCCACTTCACCTGAGGCATCCTTCCCCTCTCCTTTCTTCTATCCATTTATCACCTTTTTCGATCGTCGATCGTCTTCCTTCATCACCCCATCGACACTCGAGGGGGCATCTCTCACTTCTACTAATTTTTCTTCTACCCCTCCAAAATTTTATCTGTCTACTATCTTTGAAGTGGTGTCACTTACGCCACCCTAAAGAGGGGAAAATGTAGACACCTATAATTTAGCCTGAAAAATTTAAATACTTAAATTATGCTAATTATCTCCTTTCTCGCAAATTGGTGACATATCGTCAATAGTGCTCATCTTCTCTCCTATCATCATTAATTAGTTACATTGTGTTAATTAATTAAGTCTTCTATTCAACAAATACCTTAATCAACAACCTTCTATTAATTAATCCTTCAAACTATCTAGACTAATTAATTATTATTAATTAATTAGCGTCCCCTTTCATTAAATCAATAAATCATTATTTAGTTGATTTAATTCCCTTCTATAGTCTAAATCATGCTAATATTCCTCTAAAAAGCTTTTAAAAGCTTACACACCTATTAATTAATCACTTTGGTTAATTAATAAACCCCCTTTATCCCCATGAGTCACTAAAGGACAAATTAAAACCTCCTAAAGTTAACTCAACCCTTTCTAAACCCCCCTTATCCACAACTAACTCAAAATCTCTATTATCCCACATACAAAGGGATGTAGAGATTCCTCTATCCATTGGGATATCTAAAGATCCCTCCTCCTACCTTTACACTCACACCTACTCTTTGATAAACAAAAGTGAGCAATAAAAAGTAAGCTATAACCATTTGTCATCTTGGAGCATTATTCATTAGAGAAGCTAGCTACTTTCATTTCTTGTATTAATCCATCCAAGTTTTGAATTTGTATGGGGATATGTCAAATGGTATTGTAGCCATGGATTGAAAAGACTCCATTCTTGAAAACCTTGGGATTCAAACATACAATCAAACCTTTGATTGCTAAGGATCTAAGTAGGTTCATTTCATTTTTAGCATTCAATAGAGATAGAGATTAATGGATTAACATGTTATTTTGAATATTTATTCATGTTCTAATGTAAGGATGTTAGTAGATTAGTTTTTCTTAAGCTGTAAATATTATGGTGCATTTAATTTGATTTATTTTGGTTATAGGATTACTAGGTGTTAGTTCTAAATTTCTAAACTTTGTAAAATTAAACCATGCACACAGTTAGTTCATGAAAAATCCTAAGATGTTGTTTGAGTTTAGTCCTGGTATTCTCAGTTTGGAAGACATAAATAGCTCAAATATTTACTCCAACTAAAATTATATAGTGGCTAAGGTGAAAATTTGTGAAGTATCAAAAGATAGATCTAAGTCTATTATGATATGTCATGTTCACATAAATATGAAGTGAGTGATTGTCAAGTTAGTATCTATATCTCAGAAGATTGTATCTATAAAGTACATATGAAAAGAATGTATCATTTATAATTAAAAACATATTATTATGAGAAATTTAAGATTCAAGGTATTGAGTAATAATGTCTCAAGAAGTATTGAGTCATAGTCAAGATGCTCTCTCATTCTTGGATTTGTGGTTATGAGTCTCAAGGTTACAAATATGACTGTGTCTTCTTTTTAAGTTATCATAATCATGATTTGTGAAGTATTATTAGTAAGTGTAATATATTATTTCTCAAATATGTCTCATGTGTTTCATGTGTCTTGATATCTATCTATACCTGTGAAGTGTCAAAAAGAGTATTTTTCCATTATAAAGTGTCGTGGTGTCTTTATACCTAGATTAGCCAATGATGTTTTGAATTGGTTGAAGGATGGGAAGTATGAAACCATGTGTGTATGCTTCAAGGTAATAAAACCTATGATTTTTTATTTCTCAAAGCTATAAAGTGGCAGACTACTCTATGGATAAGCATAAAATTTTGAGGATTATCTGTAGAAGGAAATACAAGTGATCCTAGTATAATATACATGATTGTGTTTCTTTATTTAGTGCATGTCACTCTTAAGGTTTGTATATCCTTTTGGAATCAGTATTTTCATGAAGAATTGTCAATGTGTATCATGTTCACATCAAATTTTTAAATCTTTGTGTCCCAGTCATATGTATAAAGTTGGTTTGTGAAGGATATCTAATTGGATTCTAGCTTCATCTAATTCTATTCCAAATAAGAAAGGGTAAAAATCGTAGTATTGCAAAAGGTATCCTAGTGCATCTTGGATGTCTTAATACTCTTCCACATCTTTGATAAGGTTTTACAAAGAAATGATCAAGATATCCCTAATTATGTAAGTTCATGAGTGATTCTGACTCGTGCTTTGAAGTATTTTTTCTGATTCATCACAATTTTGGTACATATCAGTCTTAGAAGTATGTTTCATGAAGTTTTATTTAAGTAAATATTCTTAAAGGTCTATGAAAGTACAAGTGAAACATTCAAGATTTTGTACTTCAAAGCAAGGCATAACTGTGGAAGGGCTACATAAATTCAAAGAAACATAGTTGACGTTGCTTTCATAGTTTTTCAGAGGTATGAATGTGTTATGATTATTATTGACCAATAATTTTTCCCCTTGAAGACTCAATTGACATAGATCATGTAGTCAAAATGAAGGTTTCTAAAGAAATTGGGCCAGCATTTGAATAATGTGCTCAGTATTAACATAGGTACTATATCTATGTGTGAGAGGGTTCTTGGAACATGGACAAGGTGCATTTGCATTGTGAAATAACTATCATTTACTATACTTGGAAGATTAAGAATTATTTTACATATATTCATGAGTTAAAGGTTATTTCAAACATGTTATGGTCTCCCAAAATGATAAGATATAGTTAGAAGAGGAAGATAAGAAATTACATGTCTCTGTGTGTGGATTTTTGGAGTGCAATAGTGATTCCCATGTATACAAGTCTTGGAAGGCTCTTGAGAGCCTTGGTTATAGGGTTCATAATTATTTAAGCTTTGTTACAGGGATCTTGATGCATCTTGACTCACTAATGAAAAATGATGACAACATTATAAAACTTGTGAAAGCATAAGATGAGTTTCTTGTGAAATAATCATAGAGGTAGACCTATGTATGATGGTTTGAAAGTTATAATGTGGTCTTAGAAAGGGACTCAAAGAGAATATATTAATGTTTCGAGATAATGAGATGCACTATTATACCATATGCTTTAAGTTCATTATTCAGTATAGATACAATGATTTTGAGTGTTTGAAATTGGTTTTAGACTCAAAATTCCATGAGTGTTCTATATATGCCAGCTCATCAAAGGAATTGTAAACCAGTAGAGTGTAATGGATGCAATTATTAGTTGACAAGGTTTATGGTAAGACAATATAATGGTTGTTTAAGGTCTTCTGGTGTTCAAAGGATGCTTAAAAAAATTTCTCTATAGTCAAAAGGTTAAAGAAATTAGAATCTCCTTGGTACTGTGTAAGAGGTACTAACTTATTTACTAACTAAGTGTGAATATCTAGTAGAGTCTCCAGAGGTAGGGGAAGACATGGTGACCCTAATCCAAGTGATCTAGATGTTGTAAAACCCTAAAAATGCATGATAGAAAATTGTGTGACTTGATACAATGTATTATAGGGATAAAAGATAGTTGTAGAAGGGCATGGACGATGTGGAAGAAGCTCATCTTGATGACTCCATGAAGCTAAGGTGCTACAAGTTTTTAAAAGATTTCCAAAACACGGGAAGCTAATATTGATCTCATTAAGGGAAAACTATGTCAAAAGTATAGAATAATAGAGCTTAGGAGGATCACTGAGTATTGTATGACTATGAATATAGAGGTAAAATATGAAGCTACATGTTTGACAATGCTCATCAAGGAAGGGTCAAGTTTGACTCTAAAAGATGTGAGTATGATGCCAAGAGGCCAAAAGATAGAAT
This sequence comes from Taxus chinensis, assembly GCA_019776745.2. Classification (NCBI taxonomy): domain Eukaryota; kingdom Viridiplantae; phylum Streptophyta; class Pinopsida; order Cupressales; family Taxaceae; genus Taxus; species Taxus chinensis. The sequence continues at coordinate 594,980,007 of CM034154.1, read as the reverse complement.
TGGATATAGTTTAAGGTATGTTGACATGTAAACCAATTCATATGATCAATAAATTTATAAATGCATGCAAAGAAGACCAAGAATACTGAAAATTTTCTTTATGGATGTGAAGTTTTCTCTAACCTAGATTTCATCACATGTATGCAAGGTATGGGTCTTGTTTTCACATTCATAGTTAAAGGTGGATAGTAAAAACACAGGGAGAGTTATAAGAAGTTGATTTATGGTGTGAGTTAGCTTGTATAACCTAGATAAGTTTGACAAAATTATACAAAAGATGAGCTTTATGGACATAGGTCATTGAAATGACAATGTTAAGTTTAGAGGTAGATTTTTGTGTCCTCAAGCATGGTACAGGTATAGAAAGTGGTGTGTTATCATGAGTGAAGCTCAAAAATGAGGTCATAAGTTAAGGAGGATATTTTTGGATGATCATAACAAGTACATGGATCCATTTATTGCTGCTAGTGAAGACAAAAAGAGATATTTCAGTCCCAGGGGGATTTATTTGAGCATGTAAGTCAGTTTTTGCATTATTTTCATTGTGTCTAGTCTTGTGTTATATTTTTACATGTCAGGTCATCATTGTATCCTTTTGAATATATTTCAAATGGGGAGAGAAGCATTAGAAACATGAAATGAGGTCTTGTAGGGAGGTTTTTATCTTATGGCTACCATATATGTTTATGAAGATGGTTATCATCAATGATAAAGGGGGAGATTGTTGACCATTATGTGTTAGTGTTGTCATTGATGTCAAATTAATTTATGGAAAAGAGTCTCCATGAGATGTAAATAAATTTCAAACATGAAGGTTGATTGGTAGTGATAGGATTTCATGAGTTGTCATATTGTCATGTCATCATTCTAGCTTGTATAGTCATGGTTTAAGTTCTCTAGAGTTGTTTGAAGGTTAGCATGAGGTCTGGCATGGAAAATATGATGTTTCAATACTTTCTAATAGTTTTTATGAGGTCTAAGTAGTAATTTCATGGTTTCTCATGGTTGAGTCAGGTCATTCTAGGCCTATTCCTAGTCCTGAGGCATGTGATTGTGTATGGTGACTTGAGAAGTGGATAAAGGAATTCATGTACAAGAATTATAAAAATATGGTGACATCTCATATGAAGTGTACAAGGATTTTCAAGTTAGTTCTTATAGGTATAGATCATGTATCAGGTCCTTGGGAAGAAAGAAGGTGGGAACATGCAAGATAACACATGTAAGTGAGATTGGTTGAAGATTTTTAGATATATTTGAGCTATAATGTGAGTATGTAAAGTTAGAGGATGTTTTTATGATGATTCATGAAACATTTTAGGTCATTTTGAAGAATATTTTGAAAGATACATTAGTTTTGGAAAAATCTATTATTCTAGAATGTGTTTTTGAGGAAAAAGTTAGCCTTCTAATGCTCATTGTGAGATGCATGTTTTTCATGAGGATATGAGATATTTGGCTTATATTTTTAGGTCAGTTATGAATATTTTACAAAAATAGTGAGGTGGTTTGATTATCTGTCTTTTATGAATGATTGTTAAGAAGATAAGCTATTTTGAAACCCTAGTCAAACACTAGCTAAAAGCAACTTGGAGAAAAATGAGTGTACTAAGCCTGTTTTTATTCCTTTTATAAAATTAATTATTTGAGGTTGGATAGTTCTCCTCCACATTTCCGAAAAGGTAAATTAGAGCTTGTGATTGTATGTGGGTCCCACCTAGAAATTCTTATTTATGAAGAAGTTCAGTTTTTGAAGAATGTTTCCAAATAAGGTATGAAATAAATTGACATTATTTTTATCCAAAAAAATTTTGTACATGTCCATGATAGTTTAAAATAATATTTGAATTCCTAAATGGAAATTTTTTCCCTATTTAGGAAGACTAGTTATTGGGGTAGTTTGGAGTAGTCAACGCTAAAAGTGGAATTACAGGAGCTACATGTGGTGTTAGGACTTTATTCAAGTTCTGTTGTGATCCTAGTTCATATATATTTCAAATTATGTATAAAAATTGTATTTTTTATGAGAAATGAATAAGTTACGACATGTTCTTCAAGGGTTAAATTTGGAGGATGTTTGGTCTAGCAGGGTATAAACAACTTCATGAGATAATATGATTGTTCTGAGTTCTTAATTATTTTTGTAGGTGTGTGAGTGCTTATGCAACATAAATAAGGGTGTTACATTTCTTTTATAATATTTGAAGTGTTTTTTAAATTGATGGAGAAAGTTGATCTCAAGCCTAGTTCTTAAGTCTTAAAAGCCTAAAAGAGTTATTTCATAGATGGAATTGGTTGAAGACCTTACACTTGGAGTTGGAAGGAAATGTAAGATGTTATAGAAAGTATATTAAAATATATTTCCAATTGTATAATTTTTTTGTCTTGATGATGAGGCTTGATAGGCGAACCATCTAAATTTGTGAAGAAGAAGGCTACTTGTTTTTAGGACAAAATAACTCAGGCTGAAAGATTGAGGTAGATGATGAATGTTTTGGATTGGATGCTACTTGATATAAGTTTTAGAGTGAATAGGGATGAATTTTTTCCTATTTATTGATTTTGGAGGTCTTGAAAGTTTGAGAAAGGATGTAAACCAATCGATTTCCTAAAACTACTTTCTGTGTAGCTCAATTTGATGAAGAGGAAAGTTTTTGTGGTTTGTGTGTATGGATGTTTAATGAGATCTATAAAGCATGGTTGTGATCTAAATGTCAGGGGATTTACATTGTGTGGTTACATGTCATAGTTGAGGTGTTTTATAGTGTGTTTGAATTCCATAGGTGAAGACATGGTCCTGAAAACAACTATTTAGTGAAGGATAATGAGCCTTCTTGAGTAATTTATGAATAATTTGACTAGTGAAAGCTAATTTACAACCATGGATGGTTTTTTTATGTCATATTTTACATGTGTGATGAATTTGGGATCTTTAATAATCATGGTGATGAGGTTTGTAGCTTTTGGTCATCTAGGTGATGGGGGTTTTGAATGTTTTTTGAGCTTGTTTGGTGTATTTGGGCATGTCCAAACTACATAGGTCCATTGTGAATGTTTATATGAGTATTTTTTTATGTTTTTGAATTATTTTGGTCGGGTGTATTGATGAGGACCGACCTATGTCATGTTTTTGAGATGAAAAACATATAAAAGTGATCAAAGATTTGAGATTCATATTGCAAGTCAGAGAATAAATGTAATCTTCTGGATACACTGCATAAGGAGGATTAATACTAAATTTTTTATTCCAGTACCAAAACCATCATCAGGTTGAATCTCTTTCTTGAGAGTAAATATGGCAATTGAACTATTATAAATAACCCAATTACCAAGTGACATGTTGTTCCAAAAAGATGTGAAGGAAAAAATATAACAAGAAATGGAGAAAAGATAAAGAAAATTAAAAATAAAAATAAAAAATGATAATAAGGATAAGGGTGACAAACCACAAAAAATAAAAGTGAAAATAAACACTAGATTAAGAGGAAAAGGAGGGAGAAGGAACATAAAAGGTAGAATGAGAGACAAACAATGATAGACAGGAAACAAAAAGAAAGGAAAAACACAATAATTCATCAAACGAAAGATGAGGAAGAAGGGAATTCTAATTGATACAATAGGGGTTTCCAAGGCTGACTTAGTTTCCACCCATCATCATGATTCAAGTTGTTAGGATGTTTTTCAATCTCGACAGCTTCACGTAATTTTCTATTTATGAAGTGTGATTCAAACGCTATTAATTTTGTGTTATCGATGCAAATGGCATTTTTTGTGATGTCTTCGTGATCCACCAAATACGATTTTCCAACCCGGGTATACTATAAGTCTTTACAATGTTCATGTAGTCTTGTTTTTAGTGACCTGCATGTTTCCCCTATGTATGTTTTACCACAGATACATGGTATGGAGTATACCCCTTTTCTTAAGTTTGGAAAAATTGGGTCTTTAGGGTTTCTTAATTTGTTTCTAATGGTTTTATAGGTCTGAAACAAGTTTTTATACCCTCTTTCCTTAATTCCTAGAAATCCTATCAGTAGTCCCAGAAATGTAAGGTAGGAAAGCTTTAATGATGCAAATATAGCCAGAATCAAAGGAATGGGGAGCCCTCGATAGAAACTCTTTAGCCTTCTTGGCAGCGGCTCTAATCTTCCACTTTTTGTATCCATTCCTAGTGAGAACATTGGTTAGGTGTTTTTCTTCATAGGGTAAATGGTTTGTGTTAGAAATTCTAAGAGCTCTAGTAAATAAAGTATTTAAAACACCATCCTTCTGAGAAGAATGATGGTGAGATTCAACTCTAATGTATATATCAGTGTGAGTATTTTTTATGTAAACTTGTTTGGATAGATAACCAACCTCATTACACTTGATTAAGATTGAATATTTAAGTGTCCAAGGAATTTATGTAGATGTTTCATACCATGTTTCTAGTTAATGTTTGTATCATCAATAAACTTATACCACCATTCAGATTTTAAGGGTGTAAATCTAAGGGATTTTTCTTCAAAATTTTCCATGAATAGGTTTGTCATAATTGGTGATAGATGAGATCCCATCGCAGCTACTTCATTTTTCTCATAATATTTACCATCAAAAGTGAAGAAAGTGGAATAAAGGAAAATTTATGTCAATTTTGTTGTCTCTTGGTTAGTTAAAGCTTTAATCACTTCTATAACATCATTAATCAAAATTTTGGTATAAAGATAAATAACATCAAAAATAACTAAAATGTATTATTTTTCAATGCTCTTATTTTCAATTATGTGAACAAAGTCAATGGAATATTTTATGAACGAGGATGTTTTTTCAAAAAATTGTTCGAGCCTACTCGCAAGATATTTATCTCAATTATAAGTGGGTGAGTCAATAGTATATACAATAGGTCTAATAGGTGCACTGTATTTAATGTATTTTTGGTAAACCATATATCCTAGATGAAATTGGATCTAAAGGTTTTAGCCCATGCTTAAGTTCCACACTTAGAGATGAATTATTGATGACCCTGATAACCTCCTTTGTGATTTTATTAAGAGGATTTTTATTTACATTCCTATAACTACCACATCTAATATGATCTAACATTTTACTCATTTATTCATATTTATCTAAGATCACCACATCATTCCCCTTATCAACTTTGAGGACAAGAATAGTGAAGTTTGAGTTCAAATTTGAACTAGTTGTGCATGGGGGAAAAGTGCAACCCAAGAGAGAGTGTAAAAAAAGTATGAAGGAATAAAATCATAGCTGAGGAAGTGTGTAACATGCTAAGGAATTTTAGATAGAATTTGAGAAAGGGTTTGAGTCCAAGACAAGTCCATGAAAGAAGAAATATTGAGTTGAAGGAATGATGGTTTGAAGAAGGTGTGTGAGCTGAACTAGTGATCTCCATTAATTTTAGGAGCAAAAAAAATTAGATATATTCATCTACAGGTGGTTGAGTTGGTGATTTATCATCTTAGGGGATTGTATCCTCCTTGTGTAGTGGTTGCTTCACTAAATTATGGTTTGGTACTCCTTGTAGGGTTTGTACTCCTTGTAGGGTTGGTGCTTTACTAAACTAGGGATTGGTGTCTCTTGTGAACTTTTCTTCACTAAATCTCTTTACTTTATGTAATATAAGCATATTTTCAGTGGGTTTCATCCCCTTTAGGGTTTCCCACTTATATATGGTGTTCATGTGTCTTCTTATTTGTTTCATTTTCTTGTGAATGCTTAATACACATCTAATGTGCTCGTAAGGTTATGGATGTTAAATGGATTAATAAAATGATGAATGTAGGTTATGTTAAATGAAATGAATTTTTTGTAGGAATGATTCACCCCCTCCTCTTAGTCCATTTTTCTTTCAACACATTGAGGACACAAATAAAAAAGCATGTACAAATATGAAATCCTAAGAAAGAGGATGAGCTAGGGTGAATTAGCTGATTTAACACAATCTGGAGATAATCTGGGCATGTGAATAGCTGAAATAGGCTAGGAAGAGTGTTATCAATGCTCATTAGACGTTCTAGATTCTGAAACAACATAGGAAAGGAATGCCTGGTAGAGGACAAGAGAACATAGTGTCGTTGTTTAGATCTCGGCTTTGGTGTCTAGGTAGATGTTGTGGATTTGGTTCTTTCAAGGTCAAATGATGTTTGTTGTCATTTTCTGTCTGTCACTCTGGATTCACTATCTGATTCATGAATGTACCTCTAACCTATAAGAAATAACTTCACTTGCACATACCCACAATCCACATAAAACTAAAAATGAAAATGGATAATGACGAGTCAGACTGACCCCAACGGTCACCTGAAGAGTGAAACTACGACTGAGCATTGAATTATATCTTATACTACATGTATTTCTTTGTGTAAGTGTTTGTAATGATTCCCTCGGATGCCCCTATGTGAGTTTCACAATGATGGTGGGCTAGATCTAGAATCTAGCAGATGTATAGAATTTATGGGATGAAATAGAATAGACTTCCCCTCCTATGTTGTGTATATAGAATAATGAATTTGTTTTCCCTTGAATGAGTGTGCTAGATGGATGCCTTAGAGTAATTTTATGCATTTGGATGCAAGCTTAGGTGATAGTATGTAATTATTAGTGCTTGGTTCCATATTTGAGATATATATATATATATGATTCCCTTGTTTTAATTTCATAAATGATAATACAAAGGTAGACGCAAACGTATAAAAGATGTCAAAGATGTAAAAGAGACCCAAAAGCATGAGAAAAGGGGAGAAAGGGTCAGGAGCTCTCACGAGGGACAAGAGAGCCTGGGTACTAGTGTCCAAGGCCATAAAATATAAATCACTCAAATACCAACAGAGTTGTATGGTGATTAAGGTCAATAAAAGTATAACAAATAAAGCAAAAGGCCTGAAATATAATGTCAATTACTATTTTTTTTGCTTAAGGATCATGTATATATTAGTAAACTCTAAGACCTAGAAATGTACCCAAGTGTATAGATTTCGTGTCTACACCATCTTAATCATGCTAAGTGTGTTTTCATAGTTATCATGAGAAAACTCCAAAGATTTATATTGTATATCAGTGGAGTTAAGGTTGACCCTACTAAAGTAAAAATCATTATAAAAATTCCCCCACCATACAACCTCAAACAAATATGTATCCTTCAAGGAAAGATTCAATCAACTTGTCACTTAATGTCTTAATTAGCATACCATCATCAACCTTCCCATCATCTTATAAGAAAGGACATCCACTTTAAGTGGGAGGATAATTGTCAATAGGTCTTTAAACATTATCTCTTATCGTTGTTAGAGCTTGGACCTTTACATGAGGGGTAACACTTCTATCTTTATATCTCCATAGTTGACCATGCCTTAGGATCCATATTAACACATCAAGATTAATAAGATAAGGAACAAGCCATCTACTACAATTTCCACACACTTCATAAACACAAAATCTGTCATTCCGAAGTATAAAAGTTGTGTTGTGCCTTATACTTCACAACTTCCAAACTTTTTCATGACCTTATCAATCACAAAAATTATGTCATCAAAAAATTTAATCCACTAAAATATATGCATTCCAAATCATATCACAATGATCGTATCAATCGATGGTTCATGCTCATGACTGAATTTGACCTTGAATTTATCTCTCAGAAATCCAATAAAGGACAAGTAATTTATGACCATCTCGCTAAATCTCCCCTTCCTACCAATAAAATTATTTGTGAACAATTCCCCGATGAATATATTAACCTCTCGATCATGAAAACACCCCTCTTAAATTAACCTTGTTCTTCGATGGATCCAAATGTGCACATGGGGAGGTACCAAAATATTCATAATACCCCCTTGGGAAACTCTTATTATTTTATCCTTAAAATTGAATATCAAGTGTACTAATAATAGGGTTGAATATGAGGCCCTCATCATGGGACTTCATACCATCTCCTTTCTTGGTGTAAAAATTCTTACCATCTATGAAGATTCATAACTAGTCATTAATCAAATCAAAGGGATTTACCAATGTAAAATTGAGGTTCTATAAGAATAAAAACCCATCATTGAAGGATTAATACAACTCTTTGACCATTATGAAATCCAAACCACCCCTCAATCATCTAGAAAAAAAAATTTCACAATGACATCACTTGCCTCTCTCATCCCTTTATCACCAGAAAATTCCAAACTCTTTGTCATTATACACAAACATGATCAACCATCATATACCAGCAGTGGTCTTCCAACTATCAATCACATAGAAGACATCTCATATGACACTTGGTATATGCAGACATATGATTGCATTTCCATTAGCAAGTACCCACAAATCTATCTAAAAATGGTAAGAGATCCTTTAAAAATTTGTTGTCCGCTATGTCATACTAGTAGGTATCCTTTACAAAGGAGGATTTGACGACCTCCTCCTCCGGTGGCTTAAAACTCTAGAATCTTATCTAACTATCCAAGAACTCCATGAATGCATATATGGTGGACACTTCAACAGTTCGAATGTCGTTAAACACATATTACACATGGGATATTATTTACTTATGCTTAACCAAGACTATTGCGACTACGCTAATAAATTCATCAAATGTCAATAACATTCCAATTTCACTCATATCCCTAGCCACACTCTTCAACCAAGACAAGATCGGTGGCCCTTTTCAAAATGGGGCTTGACCTTATTGGCCTTATCAACCCTCATTCATCACAACGACACAATTCCATCATCATAGAAACTAAATATTTTACTAAATGGGTGGAATTAATTCCGCTTATCTCCACTAAAGTAAATAAAATCGTCAACTTCATCCATCATCAAATTATCTATCACTTTGGTATACCACATAAAATCATCACAAATAATGGAAAATCCTTCAAAAATTAGAAATTTCAAACACTTTGCATTACTTACAACATCAAGCTTAGCATTTACTCACCTTACTATCCATAATATAACAACCAATCCGAAGCATCCAGCAAAACCCTCATCAAAATCCTCATGAAAATTGTTGACCAAGATTTATAGGCATATATGACCATTTGTATTATAGGAATATAGGACCAAATTTCAAAATATTATGGGTGCTAGGACCTTATCTTTATTATACAACACCAAATCCATTCTTCCTCTCAAATTCTAGATCCCATCCTTAAACATTTATCTCAAATACTTCATCCTTGATGAAGAATATCGTTAAGAATTCCTATCACAACTATAACTGTTAGATGAACGCCATCTCATTTTCCTCGAACATGTCAACATCTATCAAAACTAAATGAAATGAGTCTATCAATAACATCTCAAATAATGTGACTTTAACATTGGCAATCTTGATCTCAAAGAAAACTGACATATCACTAACAAGGAAAAGAGAAAACGTGGGAAATTTACTTTGAACTATTATCGATCATATATTATCACTCATAAATATGGGTCAGTGGCTTATCCTTTAGCCTTCCTTAATGGTAAACCTAAAAATGATCTTATTAATTCCCTATACTTGCAGACTTTATACTATTAAAATATCGACTCATTAAACCCTAGTCAAACTATGATCTCTATACATTAAGTCACACATCCTATCACTCTCTTAATGATTTGGAAGTATGTGGTATTTTATCAGCACACCACTCATGACATTGAATATGGGGCATCATAGATCTCCTCATAGCACGTTACACATGGAAAATTTCCCTTCTCATGATTAGGGAACTCCGTAATAATTACTCTCACCAAGATCCTATTTTACCCCATTTTTATGACATAACAAGGATATAAGTGTAGCTTGCACACTTATTTATCCCCTCCTAAAGTGGTTCTCTCAGCTCGCCCTTAGCTCAAAAATAAAAATGTGAATGGGATGCATATAATCCAAATGTAGATTGATCCCTTGAAGGAAAACTATCAAATAGAAAATAACGTCAAATAAACTCGTAGACCACTCCCTCAAAGGATGGCTACAATAAAATAAAAAAATTCAATAAAACCATAGACCACTCCCTTGAAGGATGGCTACCGAATAAAAATACACAATAAGGAATTCCCATATTGATCAATCCTCATATAAAAAAGGGCTTTCCAAATCGATCAAACCTCATCACAAAAATAAAAAAGCAACCATACCAAGAAATCTTCCTGCATTGATCCTCTTTCACATAAAACACAAGCTTCCCACGTCAATCAACTTATGCAATATAATAAAGGTTGGGGAAAAAACCCAGAAAACTATTAAGAAGAAATTATTTCCCATGCTTGTTACACACAAACCTTTCCCATATCAAGAAAAGGATAGATACAACTATCAACATCCATATATTATCCTAGTATGACTAACCATTGAAAGTCATATGTTAACATTAATGACAAGGATGCATGTGCAGTATCATACATATAAAACAATTTTAGAATTATACACTATATATATGTCTAGAACAGTAACGAAGAACACATCCCACATTCTGTTATGATCCATCTATAATGAATTAATCAAACAAATAGATCATTATCTGTCACAAAAATCATCAAAATCACACGACATATCTCTAATATAAAAATATACATTTCACATACAACCATAACTCATCATATAAAAATAATAACTTAACTCATTAAATAAATCATCATTAAATATTCATATATCCATCACATTGCAATCATTACAAAACTCAAAACATAACCCCAACATCAAAATCATATATATATATATATATATATATATCATCAAAAGTGTTTATACATCATCAAGGGCCTCAAAGAGCCTTAAGTATAAAGAAATATATTTATATATCATCGAAAAGGGATTAAAATGAGCCCCATACATCAAAATTTTATACATCAAGATTTAACAAAATGGGCCTTCAAAACTACCTAGTGAATTGAATTTATAAGAATCATGAACTACTCCCCTGATCATCATCTAGGCATCTATCTAGCCCATCTCCCTGACCTCTATATGGATGACCCAAGCTCACGACACAACCTAAAGTAACATGTCATCATCAAGCTAAAAATACGGTATATCGAGGATCATCTAGAAGTATTTTCCTAACTATGTCCTCATAATAACAAAGCTCATCACACAAGGCCTGGTAGTTAACCACACTCACATCACCAGGTAAACCAATCTTACCAATAGTCTAAGCTCTAGTTGCCTATAGCTCAACCCCTGAGATCAATGGGCCTGTCACTCTAGATGCCTTCTACAAGGCTTCTATGTCTTGTTCTAGACACAAAATAACACACTTGGGTACATTTCTAGGTCCTAATCACATATCCCTATTCATCTGATTTTTAATAAAGAAAACTAGCAATTGATAACTATATTTTTCCTTTTGTCTATGTTTCATATTTTCTATTTGGCCTTTTACACCCTACAACCTAGTATGATCTTCATTTATTTATCTTTCTTAATTCTAGACACCAGTTCCCAACCAGGACGCCAAATCCCAGGTGACCTCGTTCCCTTTGGGTGCCCCTAACCTATTTTTATCTTACTCGCTTCTTTTGGGTCTCTTTTTATGTTTTGGGCATCTTATTTTCTTATGGGTCAACCATTTAGTTGTCGATTGTAAAATTCAAACAAGGGAATCATATAAATACAAAGCTATGTGATCATAATAAAGGACCAAAAACTAAGTATCTACTATCACCACTTAAGGTTACATCCAAAGGAATTATAAGAGCACTAAAGCATCTATCTAGCACTCACTCAAGGGACAAGGGATTGCATTTTCTACATACATGCATAGGAGGGGAAGTTCATTTTTCCATCCACACATCTATCTATATTGTTACATCTACTTATTACTCTTTATCAAGTGCATCTGACACAAGATATTCCTATCGTACGATTATAAAAACACACACACATAACTACATGGAGTCTGATATGTATTCCAACACTCAATCTTATGTTCACTCTGTTTGGTGACCACTAGGGTCATTCTGAATTCCCATTTGCATATTTTTATTTTAGGATTTGATGTTTTTTGGGGTTTTGTAGGAGATCATTTGTTTTGCAAGTTATAGGAAAAAAAAAAATTCGTCCAACGACATACAGGAGATGAATAAAAAAGGTTAGATAAATTGGTGTGACATAAGAAAAATCACTTTTTGAGGTTCTTCATGGACACGGGCACCCAAAAGTAGTCTCTAGAACCTAAGCACCCATGATCTAGTCCAAGTGTCTTAGTCAAGACATATACAAAAGATACAAAAACTATCACGAATATTTATGTAGTTTTATCCTTCTTTTCATCAGTCTTTCAGTCTATGATAGTTCAGGATCAAGTGTGAATATTAACTAATTATTTTATTCCCTCTTTTACACATAGGGTTTAATTTTTATCTAGTTTATTTCTTAGGTCAGATCTATACTTTCGTGTTTTATTTATCACATGTGAATATGCAATTAGTGTTTTAAAAATTTGATATTTGTTAAATCACTCAGTTATATTTGTCTTTATCAGCTCTGGCATGTGCAAGCTCTATTTGTATAGTAGTGAGCTACTGAATCATCCCATATCTCTCTACTCACAATGTTGCTCTCACTAATCAATTTGGCCCACTCAGCTAACAACACGGACTTTATGGACTCTAAAATCACTACAGTTTCCTCCAATAAATCCAACCTATCATCATCATACCCTCCATCAGTGAGACCCTCCCATGTATCCTCTCTATGGGCCCATACCCGCCTCTTTAAACAATATAGCTTCCCTTACTACCACAAGTCTCATAGGCCACTATCGCTTTGTCATCATCATAATTTTTCATTACTCCCTAAGCATCCACCCCAACCCCTCCTCCCTCCTCATCTACCATATCAATTGGCCTCATGAACATCTAGCAATGCTACATCTAACTCTACATCATCTCTCACCATAGGCTATGATGGCCTCCAACATATCTTGAATCAATCTAAACTATCACCTAATGCAACCAAATCTGATAACCTGATCCTCCCTATGACCCCATACCCACTTATCCTAGTGCAAGGCCCTCAAATACCGTTTTGAACTTGGCCATACTGAAAAAATTGTATAAGGCATCCAAAGTATGTCTCCACCCTATAAGTTGAATAGGAGCTTCCTATAGTAATCCTCACCTATAACAGGCCCAATTGCTGCATGATCTGATTTCCCCCCCACATAAATCCCACTTGATACTCCAAGTCAACCCATATCATCCATGACACCCCCTTAGCCAAGCCACTATAATGTTCTCTTAGGCCCAACAATCCATTAAAATGATACATCCACTCCAAATCTATGTCTAGTCCTCTTGCAAGACTATATCTCTGTGCAAACCTGTGCCAACAAAGCATGGGCACAAGAAAAATTTGTCTTATCATCCATCATATCGGCTACAACCATGGAAAACATCTAAGAAAATCATCCTCTATCTAAATCTGATAAGGTCCTCATAGCAACTAACACCCATCATCATCATCATCATCATCATCATGAATAGGGCCCAATCCTCCTTGTCATCACTTAATGTTCCATATGAAAAATATCTACAAATATAATGCACATCAGTTGCATCATCACCATATAAATGTTACATCACAACACCCCTTCTTGCCTCATCAATCATATACACTTACTCACCCTATACTGGTAAGCAAGAGATCCTATGTATATCCTTCAATATCAATGTCATATCTCCTATAGGAAACCAGAAATTACATGTGACATAGTCCCATCACTCAAAAAAATCTAACAATAACCCCATGTATCTAGGGATACGTTGGTAATGACACATACCTCCTAATCCAACCTCCTCTAAGTGAGCTCAGGTCATCACCTAAAAAATTCTCACAAACACTATCTAGTATCTTCGGGATCATATCTCATGTCGTCAATATCTCTCTCTCTCTCTCTCTCTCTCTCTCTCTCTATCTCTCTATCTGATTACATGCATAGGATCCACCAACACACTATCAGAAACAATCCATTACCAATCAATCAAATAAAATTTAAAAATCATGACCTTTTATCAAAAACACATGAATCTCCAATGATTCCATTGTCGCTGATAACTCCTTATAATTGCTCATGATTTCCTAAATCACTAGTGATTTCCTATGAAATTACAAATTATTTCATAGTGATTACTCATTTTCAATAAATTTTTTTTTTAAAAATTAGAATGAAATTTAAAAACATCACTTACCTCAGCACGAGTGGGCCTCTATTGTCTCTCAACACCTCTAGCCACCTCTATCCCACTAAAATATCAAAAACTCAGAAATTAGGGTTTGTTTAGTCTCCTAGGTTCTCAAATCGCAATATTACCAAATGAACCTCCAAACTACCTTTTATATCAAAAAAATTTCCTCCCCACCTGATTACCAGTGATTAGGCTAATCAATAATGAAATTTTGTCAAATCACCAATGACATAGGGAATATCTTGCAATTACCTCCACTTTATCTAAAACATAATTTATGGACCTTTAATTCTCACTATAGACACTGAAATTTGGCATCACTACCCTTGTCACACGTGTTCGCTTCTTTTACCATGATCACCTATCTAGACCTATTTTTTAATTCATATCCTTATTAACATTACCATCTTTCCCATTAATTATCCTATCTATTTTAATTTATTATTAATCCTCATCATTTATCCCCTAATCTTTCATCTCATTATCTAATTAATCATAACTATTCCCAATTTCCCTTCTCTAGGTTGTTTATCACCCCTAACCTCCTTAGTTCCTTATCCCTAAACTTTTTCTAAATTTTATTTAATCCATTTTTATCCCCTGCCTACCCATATCACTTCCCTAGGAAACGTGAACCCGCCTAAATGATTTCAAGCACTTATCTCAATCCATAAAAGCCCCATCTCTCAAATAAATCATCCTTCTACTGCCCAAATGGACGGTTCCCCATAGTTGGTGGTGACCTACCCAAGTCACCTTCAACCCTATAAGGCCACATTTACCTCTCCTCCCAAAGACAAGAATAATAAGAATTCCCTTGATTTTTTTATCCTATCTTCAAGCCCGAGCTTTCTTGCAACTATTGCAGTCTTCTTAGAGTCCCTTGGAGCTTATTTTCATCACTTGTGGAGACTCTATGTGAAAGGAATGAAAAGAATATTTTTCCAAGCCACGATCTCAGATGATAATAGTACACCACATTAGATTTGCAAAACAAAAGAGCTAAAATACCATATATGGAAATCCATCACAATCCATAATGCTCAATACATTACAATACCATGACTTGAATTATTCAATAAGAAATATGTACATATAGGAGGAGGGAAGTGCAACTACTACCTAAATCAGTTGTGAAGAACTCCCACTAACTGATACTGGTAGTTAAGTTAACTCCAAAGGACTAGTAAGATAACTCCACATAACTAAGAAACTAACTCAACACAACTAGAAATCTAACTCCACACAACTAGTACACCTAAACAAGATAACCCAACAAGTGTAGGGATAACACAAGTGTAAGAATTATCCTAATAAATAAATAAAAGGATAAATAATAACCTACACTAACACCCTCCCGTAAGCATAGCTTAGATGGGTGGAAAATAAGGTGAATCTCAACAACAAGGCTTGACGAGGTACCCACGTACAATAACTTGGAAAATTGACACTACAAGGTACCCAAAACCAATAATAAGAAAGTAGAGAGAGAAAAATCCCACTGCAAGATATCCTCATAAGATCATCCAAAAACTTGTACAATGCTGAAGAAGTTTGGTGCGCATTGTGGTCTGAATCCACTTGCTCGATCATAGAACTCAAAAAACAACTGACACTGGGCTTCACCAGAATAGCTCCATGCAAGGAGACTATCAATGGAATGATGTCGAAAGTGTAAAAAAAATATCAAACATAATTTGATCAACTGCTACAAATAGGTGTGCCATGATCCAAGAACAACCAAGGCAACAAAGCAAGGACACATGATCCAAATAAATAGGAGTGCCATGATCCAAGAAAAGCCCAGGTAACAAGGAAAGGACATGAAACTCTAAAGAAGCAGTATCTACACGTAATAAGGCAAGGACACAAAACCCAAAGAATCAATATCAACACCATACCCTCTCATACTGCTGAATGGGTAGAGTGACACCATATATCTGTATGAGTTGCCAAAATTAACTACTCAAACACTGACAAACTAACACTTGGCTTCACCAGAATAGCTCCCCCACAGGAGAGAATGTTAATATGCCACAAAAAAGTGTCAAAAATACAGATCCAAAATATCTCAACAAACAAGAGAGATATAAATGCATACACCCATAGATACAAGAATGCAACACCCAAAATTTGAGAATCGGGCTCAACTGAAATTGCATCCACAAGTGATTACAACACCCTCCCAAATTTGGCACTTTATAATTGAGTGTGTGTAAACATTAAAATGATAAAATTACCTTTTAGATTTGAATTATGTATTTAAAAATGTCACCAATGCGTAGATCTCAAAAAAATACACAATTTCAAGACAAAGATCACCTTAATAAGAGCTATAGATCAAATGTTATGAGCTCTAGAAGGTTTTGCTATTAAAATAATATTTTAATGTTGATCTTTTTTTAAAAGGTACACATGACACCAAAATTTCCAAAGGGTAAAAGAGTGCATCCACATGATATAGACTTGCCACCAAAGGATAAAATCCTACGCCCAAAACCTAAAATGTCTAGAGGGTAAATCATTGCATCCAGAGGGTACACGTCAATATCCAATGGATAAAAGAATGTAGCTAGAGGGTATAGATCTTCATCTAGTGGATAAAAGACTGCATCTAAACTAGAAATATCCAGAGGGTAAAAGAGTGCATCCAGAAGGTACACACTTATATCCAATGGATAAAATAATGCACCCAAAGGGTACAGATATGCATCTAGTGGATAAAAGACTGCATCCAAAACTGAAATATCCATAGGGTAAAAAATGCATCCAAAAGGTACACTCTTATATCCAATGGATAAAAGAATGCACCCAGAGGGTACAGATCTACGTCCAGTGGATAAAAGACTGCATCCAAAACTAAAATATACAGAGGGTAAAAGAATGCATTTGGAAGGTACACACTTATATCCAATGAATAAAATAATGCACCTAGAGGGTACAAATCAATGTCTAATGGATAAACAACTACATCCAAAACCAAAATATCCAGAGGGTAAAATAATGCGTCTATAAGGTACACACTTATGTCCAATGGATAAAAGAATGCACTTAGATTTCCAGATTGTCTCAAAACATGGCCGAGTTTACAGTCAATTATAGGGATTTGGCACCTTCCAAATACAATGTCTCACTCTGTTTTGCATAACAATGCATGCTGCAGAAAATTGCTAACAAATTCCAAATACATGAAAATAATAAACCCTTTCTTGCAAAGGAAAACTTACATATGGATGTCTAGATCATCTATAGCTCTGATACCATAAAAGTAACAATAATAAGATTGTTCCAAGCCACGATCTTAGATGATAATAGTACACCACATTAGATTTGCAAAATAAAAGAGCTAAAATACCATATATGGAAATCCATCATAATCCATAATGATCAATACATTACAATACAATTACTTGAATTATTCAATAAGAAAGATGTACATATAGGAGGAGGGAAGTGCAACTACTACCTAAATTAGTTGTGAAGAAATCCCACTAACTGATACTGGTAGTTAAGTTAACTCTAGAAAACTAGTAAGATAACTCCACATAATTGAGAAACTAACTCAACACAACTAGTACACCTAAGTAAGCTAACCCAACAAGTTTAGGGCTAACACAAGTGTAAGAATTATCCTAATAAATAAATAAAAGGATAAATAATAACCTACACTAACAGTTTATTATTTGGGAGGATGTTGTAAAAGGATAAATAATAATATCTGGTATTATAGCAATAGTTCCCCATAGTTGGCGGTGACCTACCCGAGTCGCCTTCAACCCTATAAGGCCACATTTACATCTCCTCCCAAAGACAAGAATAATAAGAATTCCCTTACATTTTTGTGATCCTATCTTCAAGCCCGAGCTTTCTTACAGCTGCTACAGTCTTCTTAGAGTCTCTTGGAGTTTATTTGCATCACTTGTGGAGACTTTGGGGAGTTTACCTTTATCTTGTATTGTTTTATGCTATAATTGTTTATCATTGATATTATTTTCTGATCACTAATGTTTTACAGGTCCACCTACCATCAAAGTTTCAGATCCAGATTCTTCCCTCGGTCTTTATGTTTGTAGGTTTTCCATCCAACCCATCTTCCCTCAGTCTTATTCAACACTTCCCAGGTCATCGTTTCTTCTCTTAGGTCATATTTGACCTGGCCCTATGTTTTCATCCATTCTACCTTCCATGTCCACATCATTCTCTCCTTCTTTCAGTTCCATCTTGTTTAGTACTTAGATATTCAATTTTGTTTCTCTATTAATCTAGCTCTTTTCTATCATTCTTCGATCAGTGTCAACTCTATCCATTCATCGTCGACCCCTATCATGCTAGTTATCCAATCCACTAAAATTATCATTTTATTGCATCCTTTTTGCCTCTTTGTCTCATACCTTTCTCTGTAGGTTTTTGTTAGTGCTTACAGGTCTCTGTCATCATCCTATTGGCATTCAAATCCCTCCAGATCTACATTTTTCCTTATTGTTCTTATCTATATACTCAGGTCTCCATCAACCTGCCTTCTGCAGCCTAGGTCAGTATCGAACCAGCCAGGTAAAATTGAATTTTTGTTGATTTAGATCAAATCTGCACTTTCCATCCTGTTCTACAATTTTCAGATTCTATTTAGCTTCATTTTTTGCATGTTATTTAGTCCTTTATCATTGAATTTATCATCTTTTATCAAATATGGGGGTTGAAATCCACATAAGAAAGTTAACGCTTCTTAGAACTGAATTCATCGAGAAACCCTCGCATCTAGCATATAATCCATTTTCCTCTTACTCATCTTTGTTGTGTAAGTTCATTCGATTTGCAATGAGGACATCTACTTTGCACCCGTACTTTCATCACTATCCTCTTCCAAGGTACTTTAAACCCTTACATCTTTGAAGTTGCTTTATTTTCTTTAGTATCTATTTCACTAAACTGGACAAGAAAGAGAAAACTTGGTCAACATTTTGGCATGCTCAGTGGGATGACCCTTTTAGGTGAGTCTCTTTCGATTCTTTGTTCTTTCATTCATTTCCCATATTTATTCTATTTTCTACTAACATTATAGGTAGAATATTTACTTTTTCTTGTTCATGTTGACATTTTAGATTGTTGGGATTTTGTTTTTCAGTTGCTTCATTTAGAAGATCAGATAAAAGGGAAAATAACTCTCCAGGTATTCTCCTTTTTGTTTTATTTTCTCCTTTTTGCGTCACATTTTCCCTTCCTTGTGTGTTTGTTCTCATAAAAATCCCACATTTGGTTTTGGGATTAAAAAGAACCTCTTGCATCCTTGTTTGTAAATCTACTATAAGTAGGGGTTCAATTAGTTGCATTTCAAATTCTATCACGCACAACAGAACTTAGAAATTAATCCACACACTGATACATTCCCTACCGGGTGGAACTAATTGGGATTTCATCACTCCAATAGGAAAGCCACCGCGGTGTTTTATCCGCATTATAAATCTTGCACAAATTCTGGCCTCGTGTACCTTTGGGTATATTGAGGACTCCCCATCCAAAACTACCCAAAAAAAACTTTAGATTCCCATTTCTTAGGTACGTTTGTTATGCATTTCCCTTTTTATTTTTCACATATTTTTAATCAATATAAATAAAACATTGCATACTAGACTTGTTTACCGCAATTAGTGTAGCTATTATTTTCTTGTTTTGTTTCATGCTCGTTATCACACACTCTCTAGCTAGGAAAATGTAATAGAATCTTGCATCAAGCAACCCCATCATGCCATCTGAATCAACTTTTGTTTCTTTCATTGTCTCATACATGCCTATGGTTACCTCTTCCATGGTCACACAACCTATGATTTGTTAGAATTTGAGGATTCTAATAAATATGGATTTAATCAAATTACATATTATATAATGTTATAATAAATATTTAAATAAACATTACATCATAACATAAGTAAATAAAGAAATACTTACAGGAAATAAATAACACAGGTGACACAATATTTATAGTGGAAAACCCAATAGGGTAAAAACCACTTTGAAAATAACATTTTACTTCAGAGAACTTATTTTACATCTAGTAAGATCACCTCCTCCTTAAAACCCTATTTACCAAGGGTAAAACCAAATCACTTGATTTGCACACCTTTGATATATTTTTTGAATATATCAAATGAGGACCTAGAGTCCTTTTTATATAAGGTGATCAGGTATGTCTCCCAACCCACCTTTTCAACCTAAAATGGTTGACACATATACCCAGGTGAGTGTATTTAATAAATATAAACATAAATGATTCACATTATTAAATACTTACCTAATGTATATTACCTAGGTATAAATATTTAATAATAGAAAAGTATTTCATATTATTAAATATTTAACCTATATAATAGTGATGGACCCATATTAATTAAGGGTTGGCCAGACCACTTAATCATTATGTTCCAACACTCCCCCTTAATGTTAAGTGGGATAACATATGCTAATAGATTACCTATCCGTGGTACACTACAGGATTTACAATCCTTAAACCATAAAGGTTTTAGGCTAGCATATCGGGTGAAGGAATTATAACACCTTCATCATACTCAAGTTACCTTTTGGTACAAAAAGGATTTAGAATCCCAAAGATCATCCCATGATCAATGGCTAAGTATGATTTGTGAGTTTTACATATTCTCACAGGTTCTCATAAAAGGTTATTGAACCCAAGCATATAGGAGTATTTTATAACCTAATACCTCCTTAATAATATGCTTGTACTAGATGTTTACCAGTAAACTCAATAGCACTAAAGAATTTACTGAAGACCGCCTTTAAGATCTTTCTACACTTCTTTCTATAAAAAGAAGCCGAGGAGGTATACATGCCCGAAGTCTTTTTACACTTGCCCGAAGGTATTTTTTACAAATGCTTGAAGGTATTTTTACAAAAACCAAGTTCCATTAGGAGGTGACATTGTCATGCACACTCCCCCTCAATGGAAACTTTGACAATCCAAGATTTTCACGAAAGTGACAAAACTTTGCAACACTCAGGGGCTTTGTGAAGATATCAGCAACCTGCTCTTCAGTCAGCACGAACTTGAGATCTATCTCACCACTTAGCACCTTCTCACGGATGAAGTGTATATGTATCTCAATGTGCTTCATCCTCTGATGTTGTACTGGATTATGTGCAAGAGCTATGGTGCTTTGGTTGTTATAGAACAAAGGAAAACTGCCTGGATCCTTCATCTTTATCTCATCGAACAACCTCTTTAGCCATAGAGCCTCTTTTACAGCTTCCATTGCACTTCTATACTCAGCTTCTGTTGAAGAGATAGAAATAGTTGGCTACTTTTTACTGCACCAAGTAATGACACCTGCACCAAATTTAAACACATAACCAGAAGTATATTTTCTATCCAATACATCACCAGCATGATCAGAATCACAAAATCCATATAAGTTAGCATTTTCATTCTTAGTATAATGAAACCCATAATTGATTGTACCTTTAATATATCTAAGAATCCTTTTTACAAGATTCCAATGATCTCTATAAGGTTCCTGCATAAACCTAGAAGTAATTCCTACTACATAGGAAATATCTAGTCTGGTGATAGTTAGATATATCAAACTACCAACTAACTTCCTATATAAAGTAGGATCAAATTTTTCACATGCAGGTTTAGGATCAATTTTCAGTCCAACTTCCATAGGAGTAGAAATTGGTTTACAATCAATCATGTTAAACTTTTTCAGTACATTTGTTGCATACTGTGCTTGAGAAACAACAATAGAATGTTTATCTTGAAATACAACCATGCCAAGAAAATGATGTAAGAGACCTAAATCAGTCATTTCAAAGTATTGTTTCAATTTTTCTTTAATTCTACAAATTAAAGCAGGATTATCACCAGTCATAAGAAAATCATCAACATATATACAAACAATGATAATATGTGATCCTTCTTGCTTAATGAATAGATCATTGTCAGAAGAACAATTAACAAATCCTAACTATTTAAAGAAAGAATTAATTTTCACATACCAAGCTCTAGGAGCTTGCTTTAAACCATACAAGGATTTTTTCAATTTACAAACATAGTTTTCTTTACTAGTTTCTTCAAATCCTTTAGGTTGAGACATGTAAAGTTCTTATTTTAAATCACCATTCAAAAAGGTATTTTTCACATCCATTTGGTGGATTTCCCACCCAAATTGAGTGGCAATTGTAAATAAGGTCCTAACAGTACTCATTTTAGCTACAGGGGAAAATGTCTCAACATAATCAATACCAGGTTTCTGAGTGAAACCTCTAGCAACAAGTCTAGCTTTATGTTTGTCAATACTACCATCTGCATTATATTTTACTTTGTATAACCACCTAGACCCTATAATACTTCTTTTCTCTGGAGGTGGAACCAACTCCCAAGTTTGATTTTGAATTAGGGCATTATATTCAGCTTGCATTGCATTGATCCACTTCTCATCCTGAGAAGCTTCTTCAAAAATTTACGGCTTAGGTTCATACAAGGTCATTAATGCATGGTACGTATGATGGCTTCTGGTCATTTTCCTAAGATCAATAGGATTAGAACTTTCTAACACAAATTGAGCCCATTTTGGTTTCTTAACTAGGGAGTTAGGAGATTCAGAAGCATCTATAGTATCAACACAAGAAACATCATCATGACCATTTACTATATTCTCATTATCAGAATCATAACCATCATTAGAAATATTGACAGAGTTAGGAACATCTTTACCATTATTAGATGAACAAAATCATTTTTCCAAAACCACCACATTGCAATTTTTCAGTTACTTCCCTTTTTACAGGGTCGTAAATCCTTAGACCTGTAGTGTTAATACCATATCCAATGAAAACACAAGAGAAATAAGTCATATCAAGTTTCTTTCTTTTCTTTTTAGGAATGTATAAAGAAGCGGGACTACCAAAAAAATTTTAGATGAGAAATATCATGTTTTTTATTTGACCATTTTTCTAAAGGAGTTGAAAGATGAATAGCTTTGGTGGGAACCCTATTTAGAATGTAGACTGTTGTGTTCATTACTTCTGCCCACAAAAATTTGGGAAGACTAGCAGAATGAAGCATAGTGTGAGCCATATCTAAAATAGTCTTATTCTTATGTTCTGCAACACCATTAGATTGGGGAGAATGAGGAGAAGTTAATTCCCTTTTAATACCACAATCAATACAAAAAAATTCAAATTCTTTGCTAACATATTCACCCCCATTATCTGTTCTAAGTCTCTTAATTTTATAATTTGAAGAGTTTTCAACAGATGCTTTAAATTCCTTAAATTTCCCAAGTACATCAAATTTATTTTTAAGAAAATATGACCAAATCATCCTGGTGAAATCATCAATGAAAGTCACAGCATATAAAGAACCATTTAATGAAGCTACTTCAAGAGGTCCTCTAACATCACTATGAATAAGTTCTAGTGGGGAAGAGGAACTCTCTTCAAGATGTGAGTGAAAGGGTTTAGCACTTTGTTTTGAGTGTAAACACCCTTCACACGCATCATGAGAAGAAGACAACAAAGGAAAACCTTTCACAAGATTATATCTAGCCATTTCATATAAACTTCGATAATTAACATGTCCTAATATTTCATGCCATAGTTTTGAATTATTCAAACTTTGAGAAACAAAACAGGATGTAGAATAGAAATCATCAAAAATATACAGACCATTTCTTTGAATTCCTTCAACTATTATATTATCATTACTATCCTTGATATACCAAGTATCTTTCAAAATTTGAATAGCCAAACCATCATGAGTTAATTGAGAACATGATAAAAGGTTCTTTTTGAGCTTAGGAACAAATAAAACATTATTCAACACACCATTAGCAAATTTTACTTTTCCTTTCTCTATTGCTTCTAAAGATGAGTTATCACCAAGATACACACGTTCATTGATTTTCACAACATCAAATAAAGAATTTGAAACACCAGTCATATGATTTGATGCACCTGAATCTAAAATCCATTCAGAATTAGAGGAAGAATACAACGCAGCATATAATGCAACAGTTTTAGGAATATCATTAGAGCTATCCTTTTTCCTTAAATTGTATTTAGAAGAAACAATTTTGTTTTTTATTTTTATGGATAGGTTTCTTAGTTTTGCAATCTTCCTTTTTATGTCCAAATTTACCACATTTGTGACATTTACCACTAAAGCTAACACACAATTGATCAGAAGAAAAAAAATTCTTATCAACAAAAGAAGATTTAGATCTAAATTTTTGATCTGAGAAGGGCTTGTGAGGTTTGAACTTTGAATTCTGAGCAAGAAGTTCCTGAGAGGCATTCTCCTTAGAGTCAAAGTTCATCATCACTTGCTCTTCCTGTATCAAAAGTGAACTCAAGGTATTTAAATCAGGTAGATCATTTTCGTTCTGATATTTAGAGTTCAAGATAGAAATAAAATTCCTAAATCTTTCATGTATATTTAACTGAACAATAAAGTAGATTAATTTTTCACCAATTAAATCACAATTGCATCCATCTAATTGTGCTTTAATATTTTTAATTTTGGCTAAGAAATTAACTACTTTTTCATCTCCTTTCATAGGAGTTGTAAGCAATTCTAAAACTAATTTAATAATTTTAGATAAACGCATACCTTCATGCATGGATTCTAGTTGTGTCCATACCTCTTTCAGATGTTTGATATTACCAATGTGTAGAAGGTACTCATCGTTCACATTGCACAAAATCATAGAAAGAGCCTCCTGCATTCGTTGCAAGAATGCATTCATGTTATCTACAGTTGTTTGATGACCGGTGGGAGAAACCTCAGATCCAGAAACAATTGTCTAGAGTTTCCTCGCCATAAGTTCTGATTTGACCCTGATCTTCCAAATGTTGTAGTTGGTTCCATTCAAGATCTGGGTTTTGTCAAGACAGAAATAGTTGGACGTCATTGTTTTCCTGAACCTGTAAAACACACCCCATTATAATATACAATGTACCACAGAGTTAGATACATATTTATAAAAAAAAGTAACACTTTTAATAGAAACATATCTAAATTTTATAGATCTACATAAAATATTTAATCATAACTAATTTTGTCATTACAATGCATATTAATTAACCTCCCATGATCAAAATAATAACCCGCAATATAAAGGGCTTTTATTATACCCCAGACTTATATATAAAAAAATTCTAACCATATAGAAGTGAAGAAGAAACCCCTAAGAATGCAAAACAACTTCAAATTTCTGGAAAAAATAATGTAGACAAAGATCCTGGTCAACTTAAATTTGACGTCTAAATGACCGTCATACTGCCTTATGTTTGGTCTGCCGTGATAGTCATTTGACCGTCAAATTTAATGGAGTCAAAACTTGCTGTGTATTTCCAGAATTTCTTCTTCTATATAATATTAGGGAGGTTATATTTTAATACATTATATTAACCTATTATAATTTATAATGTAAAAATATATTCACTTTAAAAAAGAGGTATATAGTTTATATAATGTAAATAAAAAACAACATATAGTCTATAAAAAATTATAAACTATAGTATATATACTTTTTAAAAAAAAAAAAAACACATATAACCCTTATTACGGGGGGCCCTCATGATTTTTTTTAAAAAAAACATTTACCAGGCCATGTAATTTTAAATTCTACATAAACCTTAGAATTTACAGAGGAGACAACATTTTTCACACTTCCAATGGAAAAAATTCAAATCCTATTTTGATGGAGCTTTGTCTCCTCCTTAATTTACCATTGAAAAAATTCAACCTGCACATATTAAAACTATAGAAAAAAATATTTCAAATATTTTACCCTTACCTCTACACAAGTTTTCACAGAAGGTAAGAAGTTTCCAAATTTTCCACCTGTGAATTCACCTTGATTCTTCACAAAGAAAAACTTTTAGGTTGCACAATGGAAAGAAGGGGCCGGTTATTTTAAATACCCTTCCGGGTTGGTTAAAAAAACCCGTACAAATTAAATAAATAAAATACAAAACATTTGATCTTAATTTATTTAATTTACCCTTCCGGGTTAGTTGAAAAAACCCGTACAAATTAAATAAATAAAATACAAAACATTTGATCTTAATTTATTTAATTTACCTTTCCAGGTTGGTTGAAAACACTGTACAAATTAAATAAATAAAATACAAAACATTTGATCTTAATTTATTTAATTTATCTTGCTCTGATACCATGTTAGAATTTGAGGATTCTAATAAATACGGATTTAATCAAATTACATATTATATAATGTTACAATGAATATTTAAATAAACATTACATCATAACATAAGTAAATAAAGAAATACTTATAGGAAATAAATAACACAGGTGACACAATATTTATAGTGGAAAACCCCAATAGGGTAAAAACCACTTTGAAAATAACCTTTTACTTCAGAGAACTTATTTTACATCCAGTAAGATCACCTCCTCCTTAAAACCCTATTTACCAAGGGTAAAACCAAATCACTTGATTTGCACACCTTTGATATATTTCCCAAATATATCAAATGAGGACCTAGAGTCCTTTTTATATAAGGTGATCGGGTATGTCTCCCGACCCACCTTTTCAACCTAAAATGGTTGACACATATACCTAGGTGAGTGTATTTAATAAATATAAATATAAATGATTCACATTATTAAATACTTACCTAATGTATATTACCTAGGTATAAATATTTAATAATAGAAAAGTATTTCATATTATTAAATATTTAACATATATAATAGTGATGGACCCATATTAATTAAGGGTTGGCCAGACCACTTAATCATTATGTTCCAACATGATCATCAATATGTCTTACCAAGAGCCTCTTGGTCAAACTCCCACTCATAATGAGACTAATCCTTTCTTATCTCATCATTCCATCCCATATAGGCCGGCCACTCCTCCATCTGTTGCGTCATTTGAAGCTTCTAGGTCTCCCATTATTCCTTGTGGTAGTGTGCATTTCTAAGAGCTTATTGATGCTAATCCCATATCCCTCCATGACTACCTTCTTAGGAAGTCAACACAAATTCCTGTTGATAGGCCATCTCTACAAAACATCTATGGCTATCATTCCAACCTTGAAACATACCAAAGTTCTTTCTTCACAACTTGCAATGTTTTTCCCTATTAGCTATGAATAAGCTTTCTATGACCCAATATGACCTTGATAAATCCTCTTCTAAAAATCCTATACCTCATTGAAGCCACTCAACTAGTCATACCCATCCATCCTAATCTACCTCCCATTAACACAACTATTACCACCTCTATTCCTATCATTTATTTCTTTCTGCTATCACCACAACTACCCCCATTCAATATTTCTAACAATATCAACTCATTTCCCATCATATCCGAACACATCATAGTAAATATTTACCCATTACATCCCATATTCATGCAAATGTCTATCACTACTCAAACATCCTCCTATGGATTGATTCTCATTACATAGTGTCTAATCCATCTCCTCAACAATTTCAAACTTTAAATACTCATATCCCCACTTATCATATTCCTCAAAAACCTACCCAATCTCAAAAATCACACTACGTATCCCCATGTATCCCAACATAAACTATTGCAAACAATCCATCCAATCTCAACCCATGACCTATATTCATCCTCATCAAGCAATTCCTCAAACACCCACTCATCCACAAATATTATCGACCACCTTATGAAATAACTTCGCACGTCACACAATCACAAATCTCATCCAACCACTTCAAATGACCTCATGCATTCCTTGATGAATAGGTTGGCTAGCCTTGAGGCAGACTACCTTGGGACCAAAGATCACATTATCTTATGAATAAATTTGCAACAAACCCATCCATCCATAAATCCCAATAAAAATTTATCCTCCTCATTGGGAACTTCCAAAATTCACTAAGTTTAACAATAAGTAAGGATCCCCAATAACACCTTCATGTGTTTTTAGGCATGCGTGCTATCTCATTTCCCATGACCAAAAACCTCATGCTTCATACTTTACGCTATGTCTTTGGACAACCCTACATTGGATTGGTACAATGGCATCCCCCAAAACTCATTGTTCTCATTTACCAAACTTACACAACTCTTATTAGAACATTTTTCAATCAACATTGCGCGCAAGATCACCATCACAAAATTATATGCCATTCAACAATTTGATGACCAAGTCTATCGCGGAATTTTTCACACGATGGCATGGAATCATAAACCAATTATCATTTTCCCTTCCATAGATACATACTCATTGAATTGTTCTCACGCTCTTGTGCTGAAGCATATCTTATCCACCTTACAAATCCAATCATTTCAAACATTTGAATATGAATTCACTAAGGATCATAAACTTGAGAACTTGCATTTCCTTGAAGAAAGGCCAACTTAAAATTAAATAAAACAAGCCAAAAAATCAAGTTTATTAAACCATCTACACATAATGACAAATCCTAGAGCGTGGAAAATTCTGTGGTGGTTAAGTCTTTTTCCGCACCCACTGCTAATACATGGCCCCAAAAAAGAGCTCCTAGACCATGACACCTAACTACACTCCTCTTGGAGAGTCATATAGCTCAATATTCTGACAAATTGATGGTTTTCCATCTTAGCACACTTCCACCTCATTCGACTCATTCGATGAATCAAGACCCAAACCCACATGGTATCGTGAGGACCACTATTGGTAAATACCACCAAGTTCGTGCGAACATGATATAGAAAGGTGTCGAACATTTCAATTATCTTGTCCAGAATACTCATTGACCTAGGTGACCTTCAAGTGAATAACCCCAACGTACCTCCAAATCAACCACTTGATGTCTTTAAACAACCATTTCCAAATCATGTGCTGATAAATCAAACCACTCCTCCTACATGTCAACCACCCAATGCTCACACCATTAGTACCATTAACACTACCAACACCATTTATCAATATATTACCCCATCAAAAATTCCAACCGCTTCACCAACTATTACATCCACTTCCTCTTTGGAAATTGTACCTACATCTATAATGGCACCAACACTTATCCCAATCTCTACACCAATAGTATCCATGTCTACATTCTACCATGGATCCTACACCTACATCTACTGAACCACTTGTGATGTCACATCTACATGAGCTTTTACCACTCCCTCATCTACATCTATTCTCATCCCCGCTTACTATGACCAGACCCATATTTGAGCAGCTACTCCCTATCCCCCTTTCTTCACTTTTATCTTCACCAACCACATCGACTATTGTGACCAAATCTACACCATATTCATCCACAAAATTAGATATCCCTACATCAAGTTAATCTTCACCTTCTTTAGATCTCGTCAAACAAAAATTACATCCTCCACAAATATCAACCACACAACCTTTGGACCCTCCAATTGAGATCATTTTCATTCCTCCAAAGGGTACTTATTTACAAGAAAAATCTAATACCCTTGGCAGGTTTCCTCAAAAGGTCACTTTCACATCCCCATAAAAAGATAAACATTCCTCCGCCTAAGATCAAACAATCTAATGCATCATAATCTATCTTAGGACCACATCCATCTCTCCTAGAACAAACCCATTCATACAAAACATCAAAATCGATCAATCAAACCAAACCAAAGTCATCCAACACTTCTTCTTCTAGAACACCAACCATCACTAAACCTGAATCCAAGACATCAAAACCTCAAAATACTAGGACCCAACCTTCAACATCCAAGTCATCCCACACATCCACATCTCAAAAATCCACCTCTTCTTATAAATCCAAAACCCCTCACAAATATAAAGTACCTCCTAGTACTTTTGTTGAATCATATGTGGAGGTCCTTTAACACTTGCTTCAAATTTCAACCATTACACTTCCTCTTATCAAGGCCTTTGATCCACATAATAAGAAACCCTCATGGTTTGACTATAACCTAATTTGTGATTATCACCTCACCATCTAGAAATGACACGGAACATTGTAATGCACTCCAAACCATTATCCACAATATTATCAAGGAAGATGACCTTCTTCTTAAAGAAAATTAATCCTCACCTTCTACCCTCCTCATCCATGACCACTCTAGACATCTACATCATCAAATTCATCCACGAAAATACACAAGTCCTCTCAACTCATGACAGAATTTTTTAGGCCATCCCATCACCAAGTGAAAATTATTCTAAGGATGGTCCCCCCTTATTCATCAATTTTTTTTAGATATCAACTCAATCTGGCCAACATGATTCTAAACCAACAGCCCAATCAAAATCTAGGACTTTTATTTCTATTCCTCCTCCTAACAATTTTACCTCATCCACGCCTTCATAAAAATCCAAGGTTGTCATTACCACTACTTCTAGCGAGCCCACTTCATCTCCATCATCATCATCAAAACCTAAATTTTCTATCTTAGCCGTCCCTTCGGCCAATTAAACAAAGTATTGTCAAACAATCTTCATCAGGCCCTGAGTTAAGATGTCAATTTACGAGCTAATCTGAAGCTTGTCCAGACCATAAATAGGATCTCACTGAATATTTTAAATGATATCACAACATACTAGTGATGATACTTAGACTTGTTTGCATCTCTCGTAGGGGCACTTGAGGCTTCTACTTCCATATCATTTGACGACGACTGAGATTCCAGATATCACACCGGAGGGACATGACCTTCCCCTTTTCATCAGGGTTAGAATCAATGATACCTTCATTCAGAGATCCATGATTTATAATGGGGAAATTATAAACATCATCCCATCACATACCTTTGAAAAATCTTGAAGATCCCTAAATTCACTGTCACCCAAACACTTGTGGTCCTCCATGCATTCAATGATGTTATCACTCCTGCCTTGGTAATTAGTAGTCCTTCCTATCCATGTTGGTGAGAAGCTCCTCCATGAAGTATTACTATATCATACAGAGGGGATTTTCAATAAAATGTTCTTCTTCAGATGGCCTTAGATTTGTATGCCATTCTGATGTGTACCTTCCACGCTTCATCGCTGCATCATATATGAGCACAAGGGAAAAATTGTGATGCTTCCCGGTGATGCTCCTCCCTTCCAAGCATGCAACATGCCCTATCGACCTAACAATTTCCTGATTTCCAATAACAGACCCATCTCAATCATCCGCTAGCTCATCCATCCCTTCATATAAGCTTCCTAATGATGATTCCCTAGACAAATTCATGGAAAAAATTACGTTGGGGGAGTATCATCTTCTCATGCTCAACACACTCCCTACACCTCACCGCCTTGGTAGACCTGACAAGGATCTAATGTATCAACCCAATGTCGGGGATAGTTGTTCCTTTCCGACCACCTCATCTTTGCCCTTATCTCATCTATGTTGGCATCAATTCCACTTCTTATCATGTTATTGACCAACCCCTGTGCTAGACCTTATACCAGGTTGTTATGGCTTCCTTGAAAATCCCTCCTTTAACCCACACCTATCTTCACCATTGTGCATGGAAGGGATTTTGCATGGGACATGTTATTAGCATGGCACGCATGACATTATCATTTAAAAATGTACTAAAAACCTCACGAAAATTTCATATTAGGTTATCAAGAGCAATCCTACCGATCCTCTCCCACCATCTAAGATGATTATGGACATGCCTTCTTCTGCCTTCCCATCCCATGAGGCCATGGATATGGATGGATACCATTTCTATCAGCTTCTGAATTTTTTTTAGTCTCCACCAACACCTTGGGACTGATCACTTATCAATGTGAACATTAGACTAGGTTCCATCTGCTTCACCATTCGGAGATGATAGAAGAGGACTCTTCTAACCATCAAAATTATTCATTATGTCGCTAGCAATGACACCATCCTTTCTCACATGGGGGTAGAAGAGTTCTTATCTTCATAATGACATTACCATCTGACACATCCAATCTTCTCAATGAAGCCACCATTGACATCAATATTGGGACTCCTTAGAAGCCTCGTATCCTAAAAGTAGGACAATCTCTTCATCTATAAGAGCTTGAGTCTTTCACTACATTCCTTTCTCATCATATTTAGGCCTTTACCTGGTTATACTCTGACATGCCAGGTCTCAATCCATTCTATTTTCGTCCAAAACATTATCACTTTTCCTAATGCCAAACCGATGATGCATAAGCTTCACCACATACACCCTCAAGTTTCCCTCCTTGTCAAATAGGAGTTACAACGTCATTCTTTCCACTCAACTTCATCATCCTCATTTACTATCCCCAATGGGTTTCTAACATCATCCCTATTCACAAAATCACCTGGAAAGCTTCGTATATGCACGGACTTTTGAGATTTAAAAATTGTCTTTCCTTAAATATGACTCCCCCCTTCCAAACATCAATCAAACTTGTGAATCTCACCATAGGTCATGAGATATTTTATCTTATGGATTGTTTCTTTAGTTATAATTAGATTCTCATCATGTTAGAAGACCAACATAATAACTCCTTCATCACTCCTTGGGGGACCTTTTGCTATCGTATCATGCCCTTTGGTATAAAAAATGTTTGGAAACACTTATCAGTGGGACATGATTTACATATTTCATAACCTCATCCATAAGACTATAGAGAAATATTTTGATGATCTTGTAGGTAAATATAAACATCGAAATTATCATGTTATTTTTCTTGAGGTAATTTTAAAACTCCTTATTTATGTCTTTCTTCATCTCAATCTATCCAAATGTGTGTTTAGAGTGCTAACTAGAAAGCTCCTTGGCTTTATTACATCCATCAGGGGCATCAAAGTTTACCCCACCAAAATCAAATCCATCATTGAGATTCCTCCTCCTTCTAATATTAGGAAAAAATTTAGTCTCCAAGGCCAACTGCAATCAGTCCATCATTTCATATCGCAACTTTGAGATCATTTCCAACCCTTTCACCATCTTCTTTATAACTATGTAAACTTAAACTAGGACCATAAATGTCAAAAATGTTTTGATGATCTTAAGCACCATTTCTTGTCCCCACCACGAGGGGGATCCATTTTATCTACATGTCTCTTCCACTAACCATGCTCTAGGGGATATGTTAGCACATTGTGATGACAAAGGTTGTGAGAAAGTCATTTATTACATTAGTCGCACCCTCCATGACTGCGATACCTGCTACACTGAAGATAAAAAATTTGTTGCACTCTTTTATTTTCCACTTCTAATATTTGCCAATATCTCTTCAATCACAAAACTCATGTCATCGCTAGCTTTCACCTTCTCAAAATAATACACTCTAAGCCATATCACAATGATCACAGTACTTGATAGCTCTTGCTTATGACTAAATTTGACCTTGAGTTTATTTCTCAAAAGTATATCAAGGGACAAGATATCATAGAACAATTATTTGAAGCCCCTCTTCCTAGTACACATCATCCTCGTGAGAAATTTCTAGATGAATCCATCAATCACTTCCACCATGATGCCAACACCTCCCCCTTGCTGACACTATTACCCTCTTCTTCGATGATTCTAAGTGTTAGCAAGGGGGAGGTGTTTTCATCATTATCATTCCTACTGGGGATACTCCTATTCCCCTCATAAACAAACTCAACTATGAGTGAAAAAAAAATTATGGTAGAGTATGAGGACCTTATCTTAGGTCTTGAAACAACTGTCTTTCTAGGTCTTTAGATTCTTGATATTTATGGGGATTATGAGCTTATCATCAAACAATTTATAGAAGAGTATCAATGTAAAAATGATACCCTCTAGAAATACAGACATATCATCCTTATCCTCCTTGAGGCCTTATATTTTTACAATATCCAAGTCATTCCTTGATCGTCCAATCATTTTTCTAATACGATGACATCTCTTGTAGCTCTCATCCTATGGAAAATAGAGGAATCCATGACTTACCTTGCGTTAATCTTGTCGAGTCTAGTTTGTCATATCTTTGATATTCCTAAAATTTTTAGTATCCATCCAAATATATCATTCCTTCAATTATATCTAAGAATGGAAGGATGTCTATTCTTCACTGTGTTAACCACTATGTCATTCTTTACGGTATCCTTTATAAGAGTGGATTTAATGGTATTCTCCTTTGATGCCTGAAATCTAATGATTCATATTGTGCTATCCAAGAATTCCATGACAATATTTGTGGTGGACACTTTAGTGGCTTAGTTATCGCTAAGATCATTGTTTGTCTTGGTTATTATTGTCATTCTCTCAATCATGGTTACTGCGAGTATGTAATGAAATGTGTTAAATGTCAGAAAAATTCTAATCTTATTTACATTCCTAGTCAAACCTTGCATCCGTTTCCGGATCTTTGACCCTTCTCGTAGTGGGGCCTTGATCTCATTCGTACTATCGATCTTTGATCCTCACATCAAAATCACTCGATCAACATTGCAGCTAAATATTTCACAAGGTGGGTGGAAGAAATTCCACCCACCTCAAACAAATCTAGTCCAACTATTAACTTTATCTATCATCATATCATATGATGCTTCAGCGTTCCTCACAAAATCATCACGGATAGCGGAAATTCCTTTAAAAAAATATCTCAAGAAGTTTTGTGACTCATTCGATATTAAACTTAACTTATCTTATCCATACTATCCTCAAGCTAACAACAAATCCTAAGCAACTAATAAAACTCTGTGTAACATTCTTGCCAAGACTATTGATCAATCAAGTCGTAATTGGCATCTTCATCTCCCTTTTTCTCTTTAGGCTTATCAAACTAGCATTCATACTTCCATGGGTGTTACGCCATTTTCTCTTGTTTAAGGATATGAATTCATCCTTCCCCTTGAAGTTCAAATTCCATTCTTGTGCGTATCTCTACGAGACTTCATTTTCGATGAAGATTATTTCCAAGAGCATCTAACATAGCTCGAGTTGTTAGAAGAATGTTTCCCTTGTCACTCTTCAGTATCATCATGTTTATCGAGATTGCATCAAGCATGTTTACAAAAATCATTGTAGAGAATGTGAATTTAATGTTGGTGACCTTGTCCTTAAATAAAATCATAACATTACTACTCTAGTGAGGATCCAACATGGAAATTTTTCCCAAAACTGGATTGGACGATACGTTATCACGCATAAGTATGGGTCATGAGACTATCATTTGGCCTCCCTTGATGGTAAACTAGAAGTGGATCCACTTAACACATTGTACTTGTGACCATTATATTGTTAACATACATACCAGTGAGCACTTAGTCAAACCTTTAGATCATTCTCCCAACATTGGCATTTTCCATATATCATTATAATGGTTTGGAATTATGTGGTCTACTATCACTTTCCTATGCATGACCTTAAATATGGGCATCGCGGCTCTATTCATATAATTTTTCTTATGGATGGGTTCTCCCTTCTTGGTGAGAACTCCATGGTCATTACATTCATCACCCTCTTTTTTACCTCTTGGAACCACTCTAAGGGTCTTGAAGGTGTCACTTGTACACCCATTATCCCCTCCTAAGTGGTACACCTAGCTATTCCTATCTCTTCCCCATGTAAAGTCAAAATTCATGCATGCTCTTCTCAAAAATTCAAGTTATCCAAAAAAGACTGCTCCCTCGAAGGACAGTTGTTCATGTAAAAAAGAGAAAAATCAAATAAATAGACTGACCCCTTGAAGGATGGATATCATGTATATCATTCATTCCATCAAAATTATAAATGTGTAAAATAGACCATACCCATGAAGGATGGATACTCTCTTATATCATGTCATCAAAGGCTTCGTACATTGATCAACCTTCTATCTTACTAACATCCTAAGAAAGCTTCACGCAGTGATCAACTTTCTCATAGAAAACTTCCTGCATTGATAAGTTTTCTCTTTCCCCTACCCATAGCTATGGCATATACCTAGGGAACATCACTTATGGAGAACCCTCTTCCCACGTACAAGTTATATCACAAACCCCTTTGTTATGTCGATATTATTTTTATGATTTCATTCCATATTTATTTCATGATCTTTGATATACCAAATTATTGTTAGTTATGTGTTAACACATGTTTTTTGGTCGCATGTGCGTTACGTTACTTAGATACCCCTTTTTTACCTCCAATATAATCAGATGTATCATTTCCTTGTGTGTTCCTTGATGTGATGTAGCATCGTTCATACCCTTTGGTAACTGTACGTACCCAAAATTGTAGGGTACTGCATTGCCAGAACAACGTAACACATGCCCCAATGATGATACAGGTCTCCTCACAATGTGTTCAGGATCTAGAAAAGCTCTCCAAGTGTGTGTTAACATCTCGCATGCCCCGCTTAGCCCCCGCATGCTTTGTTTTCCCTTTTCCCCTCTTTTCTTGGCCTTTTGCTCTTCAGTGACGAAACCGCTACCCTGCCTGGGCGGCGGTCTCGTAACCGCCGCCCTGAACAGGGCGGCGGTCTTGTAACCGCCACCCTACTCAGGGCGGCGGTCCTTTACCGCATTTTCTAGAAAGCTCTTTTAACACGAATCACGTAAAAATCAATGATTCACTTTCTTTTTTTCACCGCCATAAGCTTGCATTAATGATTCTGGTTCCCTGGAATAGTGTTTTGCCATTGTTTATAGTTTAAGAGTTCTATTTGGTTTTTACCTTGGGTAAATGCAAATGCTATAAATAGTTGGCTTGTGCTCAAGAAAATGGCCCCTCAAATTTGCCTCTAAATTTCTCATTGCAATAGATTAGTCTTTCATTTTACTTAGAATTCTTAGTTTCTTTCATTGCATGCTTAGTTAGCATTTTTTTTTACTATTAGGAAGCCACATATCCATCTTGTGCAAGTGTTGTCGACATTTCATCCAATCCATTGGAGTAGAATAGTTTGTTTTCAATAGGAAGCCATTAAAGTTACAGGTTTTGTTCTTCAAACAGGATAGTTTCAGGTTCTGGATGTTTTATGTTACATGACTCGCAATAAATCTTACTAGGAATTGCATAAGCCAAGCTCTTTACTCTTGCACTATCTCTCTCCTACTCGCATTGTATTCAATCTGTATCCTAAAGCTGCCTTTGTGCCAATATCTATTTCTATTGATGCTAGCATTACATAGCTTTTCTAGATCTATGTGAACATGAAGGAACGAGTAGATCACACTAAGGGGACATAGCCACACACACCATTAGATTCACCACTGTTCTACATAATCCAGGTTCTAGATTTCAAATTTCTAATTAGAAGCATATCAAATAGAGTAGCCAATCACTTTATCTCAATTAATTCTATTTTCAATATTACCAGGGAAGCTGTGGGGGACTGATTGTTTCTGAGAAACTATGATTCATTCCTCACTTCTGAGGTAGGATCGAGGGTCTCGCAAATAGACTAGATCAATTATTTCGTTATTTAGAATAGGTTCACAGTTGCACAGAAAAATAACTATACTCGGTTATTTTGTTTTTTTTAATTTGTTATTTTAGTTGTCAATTCTAAATATATTAGATAGTTGTTCTTTAAATTCTATTTAGTAGATAGATGTATCAGATTTAGGAATATAAATAGATGTATCTTTCATAATTATCTTACTCTGTCATTAATTATATTTACATTATTGCTTTTATATGACAATCATGGGACCTAGAGAGCCCAGAGAATACGTATTCGAGCCAATCATGCCCCAACCTAATCTCATCACAGAAATAACTGATATAGATCAAAATCTCTGGATCCAAGTCTTCCAAACAACGGTAAACGTACAACAAATTGATTCCTAGTTAAGTGGGTTAAACATAGAAGATGAACAAGCACACACATTTTTGGTCAACTTAACCAAACTACAAATTACCCTAGATTCATATCCACATGACTGTAGAAGGGTTTGAAAGAGAGCAGACCTTTGGTTGTGATCCTTTGGTCCCAGAACCAGACACAGGAGACACTCTCATAGATATAGATACTAGCTTAATAATTCAAGTTACATGAACACCTGTAGGATTCTCTGAGAAGATTGCACAGTTATTAATTGTAAATATAGAAGCTGAGAAAGCATATGATTACTAGATACTAGGGATTAGGGACTGATTCCATGCATGACCATAGCAAGTCTGCAATAACCATGAATCTATGGTTGTGACCCACAAATCCCACAACCCAACGAGCCCATAGTTGAATCAAACATAGATGTTAGCCTACGTACACTAGTATTCAGATCTACTCCACTTCCACCTATCATCATTGAACAGTTATTCTTGCTAAACATAGCATCTAACAAAGCTAGGGAGTTCTGGACTAGGCCAGAGAACCGCCCATAGAGTCAATTATATGTACCATCCACCCTATGACCTTATCTGGAGATATACACGAAACTATCCCAGGTCATTTTCCATGTATTCCACAACCCATGGGTCAAATAACGCCAGAGCTTGATATTGATTGGATCCTTTGAGCACTCATCCTTGCTGATAAATCTATCACACCAGTTCAGGTTAGAAGGGCCTTTTTTGTCTTAGATTCACAATTTCCACTAGTGCATGTAGAAGACATTAGATTACCGAACTAGTTTGTCTGCATTCCACACATATTCCATCCCCACCGGTTGTCTCAGCACGACCTCGGGAGGTCATGTGTGAGGAAGAGCTACTTGTAGATACCCAAGCTCACTTGTCACTTTTCCATCATACAAAATTGGTGAACCTGACGTGAAATTCATACTTTCTGGTTCGGAGTCATATTGCTATATGTTCTTCGCATTAGTATACTTTTCATCTTTTCCACATCATTTTCCTTCACATCAGCTTCACCAACAAAATTGGTGAACTCGACATGAACGAAACAGTTCTTCCTCATTTATTTTCACTTCCGTCCACTTTCGCTCCTTCCCATTATTCTATGGGTATTAATATACCACCTCGAATATGTCGGGATTTGATGCATATGGCAGACCCCTCTTAGATCTTGAGGCATACTACACCCAACATAATAGACAATCATCACCCTTGCTCTCAGTATGGGGTGATAACTACTCAAATAACTAGTTTTCAAAAAAATCTCCGAGGATCAAATATACCTCATCCCTCCGAACAGAGGAGTTGGATTAGCTTGCTCAAACACAGAAAATAGAGCCTTCAGGCTCGAATAATATGATGCTCATAGGAGAATCAAGTTCGTCTCCTCAGGTACTACTTAGACCACAAGTTAGTAGATAATCAGACTCATACCTAGGTTTAGATGATGAAAATTCAGTACGTTATGCTAGGAATGAACAACGTTCTCAAAATATGTACCCACCTATAGAAGGTTTACAAACACAACCTGAGGTCTTTTTTTGATAGGAAATACCTCTATGCCGCTACATATAGAAAATACCCTCGGAGAAACTTGGTAGGCCAGTGATCAATTCATATCAAGATATCACATTCCTATACAACACCATGATATACAACAAATTCCACAAAGTAAAAATATCATGACTTCACCAAATGAAGTCATTGCAATGTCTATTAGAAAAGGTTATGGGGGTTAGAACTTGCCCAAGCAAGTCAAAATTCTCAATTCATGCAGGCAGGAAGTTCCAATCCTCCACACCATCCTAGCCAAGTAGACCTCCTCACAGGAATAGGCATGTTATGCATGACTCCTCAGTATTCACAACAAACCCCAACAAGAGCTACCATTTCTAACACCATTCTGACACCTCCTAGTCTAGTACAAAATAATCCATTTTTAGAACAATACCCCTTCATACTTAAACATGTACTCCAAATCACCGCAAGGGGATATGTTCTCCTCTCTCGGCATGGTTCCTCAAACATAGGGGTTTCCTTATGCCCCCACTAACATGTATGCTATGCCATATCAACAACCCATTCCCCCTCCACTCCCTCAATAAGCACCATCAATGGTCGAAACCTATGCGATAGGGACTTACTCAAAATATTTTAAAAGAACCCTTAGATTTCACCATACGAAGCGTAATGCTTCCGAGGCCTCTTCCTGATTTTCCCAAATACAAAGGTGAGGGAGATCCAAATGCACATATCAAGGCTTACGCTACAGCCATTCGAGAACTACTCCCATGGGATGGGGTTGTTACCAAAATATTTCCTAAAACCTTGGAAGGTATCGCTCTCAATTTATATTATAGAATACATGAGGCTTCCATCCATTCATTCAAGCAACTCATGTCACAGTTCATCAAGGCATTTGACATGAACAAATTATTAAGGATAATAATCAGGGAATTCTTACACATTAATCAAGAACACAATGAATCTATCACCCATTTCATCCAAAGGTGGCGTATAGTTCTTTATTCTTCGGCAAGTGCTCCAAACATGGATCAGATGGAACTATGTGATTTATTCGTTCATTCTATTAGCAGATAAGTGAAGGAAGAAGTCCAAAAGTTCCCACTAAGAACTTATGATGAAGTACTTGAGAGCGCTCTCCGAATAGATCAAGCAGTAATTGATAGTGGTCGTAAAACATATGGACCAAACGGGAGGTTAATCACCTCCAACCAGAACAATACAACTTATCCTACTACCATGAATGTCAATCAAGGACCTAAAATCCTTAATAAAAATAGTGGTGTAACAACAGATGGAGTAACCGACCAGCCTAAGAAGGTAAATGTTGTCAATACTCCATCACAAATAAACAACCAACGAAACAACAAATTTACCCCGAAAATCAATGCAGTGGATTTTAATCATCCACAAAAACAAAAAAAACAACAATGATGATGAAACCTTATACAGGGTTCAAGACAAAGCTCAACTACTTATCAAAACCAAAATCAAGATAAAAAACAACAAATGTAAAAATTTAATAGGCAACGGTTTGGTCAAAGTTTTGGGCCACAATACACACCATACCAACAAACTAGGATTTACAATCCTAATTCGTATTGCGGTTTCCAAAAAATTTAGGGCCATGACACTATAACATGCTGTGACTACAATAAATTCATGCAACGCTTGCTAGAAGAACAAAGAAAACTTTTCATAGATATCTTTTTGACAGATCCTATATCACCAGCATCAAATACTTTTGCAGGGGCGGTTTCCCCTCAAAATGCACCCCTCAAGATCTTCAATGATCTACTCCCAAATCAAAACAATAAAAAGTTAAATCCAAGTGGGACAAAACAAGGGTGTAATTTCAGGAAATAATGATCATGAAGCTTCAACTTTGCTAAATCCATTAGTTGTGCCACAACTAGGAAGTTAGCCTCAACCCAAGATAGTCAGTTTAGTAGAATTAGACACCGAACTACCCATCAAATCTGTAACAAGGACACGAGAGTATTTCTCTTAGCCAAGTCCCAAGCCACCTGCCAAGGATAGATAACATGCAACAAATAGTGGAAAAACCTATGGGTGCCTATTATTTAATTAACGACCTAACAAAAACCTTCTCACACATTTCATTTGTAGACTTACTAAAGAACTCTCCTGCCTACAGGTCTACTCTTTTAGAGGCATTAGGTTCAGGTCATTTAATTAACATCACTCCACCTCCTGAAACACAGGTAAATCACATAGACTTTTATGTTCATCCTCTGGGGCAGGTGGATAAAGATGTCAAATTCATATTCGAAATAAACAAAATGCCGACAGATGTTAAGATCGCATGCCGAGGTGATCTAGCCTTACACTTACAAGTATGGTTTTATAACAACTATGTAAAGCATGCAATGGTAGATGATGG
This sequence comes from Taxus chinensis, assembly GCA_019776745.2. Lineage (NCBI taxonomy): Eukaryota > Viridiplantae > Streptophyta > Pinopsida > Cupressales > Taxaceae > Taxus > Taxus chinensis. The sequence continues at coordinate 594,938,223 of CM034154.1, read as the reverse complement.
GGCAGCGGTCAACATAGTCCCCTTCTCTTTCCTTCAAAAGCTAGGGTATGGAGAAACAAATTGTTCCACAACTCAAAACACACTAAGAGGTTATGATAGCCTTAAAGCCACCTCGATTGGAACTATAATATTACCAGTCACCGTAGCACCCAAAACCATCCTGACTGAGTTTTATATTATATATCGGGAAACTAAATATAATATGATCCTCATGGCTGACCATGGATACACTGCATGAAGGCAATCCCTTCTACGCTATTTTAAGAAGTAAGGTTTTTACACTTAGGAAATATATTCGTAGCCAAAGGTGATCCAAAATGATTCGATGTACACCTAGCTAACTTAAAGAAAATACTAGGTGTGCACTCGGAGTTTGAACTCCCAAAAAAACAACTTAATAAACCTACTGACATGTAAAACCAGTAGGAAAATTTGGTACCTACGATAGATCTTGAGACTATGAGTCTAGCCAAGACAACCCCAGCCCCCAAAGATGAGGCTAACACTGTAGAAATAGTATCATTAGGAACTACTACAAAAATTGTTGAATTATTAGATACAAGATCTTCCAATGTTCCTACCATTTGATTCTGTAGGCATGGGATATTCCCTAGGTTTTGGTTCTCTTCTAACAGAGGATCTCTGCATGGTAGAGGTAGAATATGTTAACACAACAAATATCCCAATGTTTATACTCCTAGCTAAAAATTGGACTCTCCATTTTGATGGAGCTAGATATCATTATGGAGTTGGGGCAGGTATAATCCTTACTTCTCCCGAGGTAAAAGTCCTACCATTTGCCTTCAAACTAAATTTTGAATGCACAAGCAACGAGTGCTGAGTATGAAGCCCTCCTCCTTGGAATCATCTTAGCTAAGAGAATTGGTGTTGATAACATCAGATTGTTAGGAGAGTCACAATTGGTAGCAAACCAAGTCTCTGAAATATATGAAACCAAATCCGAGCACTTACAGCTTTACAAAACAGCTGTATTAGATTTAAGCAGGGAGTTTGACTTCATATCAATTGAAACAATCCTGCAAGAGAAAAATCTTTCTCGCTGATTCAATAGCAACCTCAGCATTACGCTTTACTCCAAATATTAAGTTAGAGGATACCCATTTCATGGTATCCCCTCGTGATGAACCATTGATAAAAACAATGTCAAAACCTCTTTTAAATGGAAATGAAAACAAATCTACTATCCTATACCACATTGATAGTGATAAAACCACTCTTGATTTCTTAAACACCTATGTGGCATTACATCTCACCCATCACACAGTAGATTTATCTTTGATCCCGCATTCATCTTCCTACTTCGGGAATCCTATGATGGAACTTCCCCCACAAAAGGAACTTAGCATATACGCAGTCGAGAATGGAGATGATCTGGAACTACCTCTGGCCCCGCCTGAGTTTGAGGAATGTAACACTTCTTTAATCAAAGAAACAACTGATATTAACATCAGAATGGAAGATGAACCAAGGATATTGAAGTTAGGATCCTCGTTAACTCCATCAGAAGTAGAAATAAACACTCGAATCCTCAAGGAACATCAGAAGAATTTTGCATTTAATCATATAGAAATGATAGGAGTTACACTGTACATTGTGGTACATAACCTCGTCACTAAATCAGATGCAAAGCTGATTAAACAAAATTTGAGACCAATGAAACCTAAGGTAGCTCTCATGGTGAAAGAAGAAGTAATAAAGCTTCTCCAAGTAGGATTCATCAAACCAGTTGATTACTCTCAATGGGTATCTAATATCGTTCCCATTCTCAAAAATAATGGGAAGATACGTATCTGCATAGATTTCTGAGACATCAACAAAGCATGTCCTAAAGATGACTTCCCATTACCATCCATTGATGTCATTGTTGATGCAACAAATGAATTTGCACTTTTGTCTCTCATGGATAGATTCTCGAGATACAATCAAATTAGAATATCTACAAGATCAAGCTAAAACGATGTTTATAACTCCTTGGGGAACCTATTGCTACGCTGTTATGTCATTCGGTCTCAAGAACACTGACACTACATACCAGCGAGCTATGACATATATATTTCATGATCTAATTCATAAAATCATGAAATCCTACGTAGATGACTTGTTGGCTAAGGCCAAGCAGCATTGTGACCATCCAGAAGTACTTCACATCATTCTTTCACGTCTGATAGAATATGGAGTCACGCTAAATCCATAAAAATGCGTCTTTGGTGTAATAGGAAGGAAGCTCCTAGGATACATCATATCGTCATGAGGGATAGATATTGACCCAACCAAAATTCAGGATGTCCTCGAAATGGTCCCACCTTTGGATGAATTTGGAATCAGGCCATTTCTCAGAAAGCTTGGTGCAATCTGGAGATTCATCCCAGACTTAAGTTTCATCATTCATCTAATAAAAAATCTACTTAAGAAAGATTATAGCATTGATTGGACTGAAGATTGCAATGAAGCTTTCGATGCAGTTAAGTGTTTCTTGTTATAACCACCTACACTAATACCACCTAAGCCAGATCACCCGTTAATTTTATACTCGTGAGCTACCAATGTCTCGCTAGCCTGTATGCTAGCTCAAGAAGATGATGACAAGAGGGAACGCATGATTTATTTCATTAGTCAAACATTGCTCGACTATGAAACATGTTATACATAGGTAGAACGAGAATGCCTTACCATATTCTTTACAACCAAATGCTTAAGACATTATATGCTAAATCAAGAAACAAGGGTCATGGTAAAAATGGACCATTTACGAACTTTCCTCACGCAAGGGTCCTTGTCTAAAAAGGTTGGGTGCTTTATAACCTTAATGGGTGAATTCAAATTAACATTTGTAAATCAGAAGTCCGTTAAGGGACAAATCATCATGGATTGGTTAGCTGATAACCCATTAGACGGAGGCGATTTAGTAGATCTGGAATTTCTAGATGAGTACGTATACTACATCGAAACCCAACCTTCTATCTCTGGGTGTCCTTGGTACACTGATATCATTAATTGCATCATGGACCATACGTATCCAGAAGGTGCTACTCTGTAACAAATAAGGCGGTTATGCATTATCGTAGTGAAATATGTCATTATACAACAAGTGCTCTATCGAAAAGCGTTCAATGGAATGCTTCTAAGATGCATTGACACAGAAGAATCCAAGAAGATTATCCATGAATCTCACAGTGGAATGTGTGGATGTCACTTCGGTGGTGATGCCACCACTCATAAAATACATCGAATGGGATATTTCTAGCCCACTCTAGAACACGACGCAGTAGAGTTTGTACGTAGGTGTCATAAGTGTCAAGAATTCTCCCACGAGATTCACATGTCAACACAAGCTCTACAACAATTGCTACTCCATGGCCCTTTTCCACATGGGACCTAGATTTGATAGGGAAATTCTCTCCCTCATCCATAGACAGCCGTAATTTTATAATCACGGCCACTGAATATTTTACCAAGTGGGTAGAGGCTATGCCTCTTACTACTGTACCAAGTTCCGTAATCACCAAGTTCATTTTGAACCAAATCATTTGTAGGTATGGTGTCCCACAAATCATTATCTCAGAGAGTGGAACTTCTTTTAAGAATGACTAAGTTCATGAATTGTGCAATAAATTTAAAATAAGCCATCATACGGCTTCATTATATTACCCTCAAGCCAATGGACAGGCTGAAGTGACAAACAAAACATTAAAAGCCATTCTCCTTAAAACGGTGAAAGAAAACAAACGAGATTGGCACTTGAAGTTATATCTGGCCTTATGGACCAACTGAACCTCAATAAGAACACCAACAGGAGCGACAACTTTCTCGCTAGTATTTGGGGCAGAAGCAGTTCTCCCACTTGAGGTTGAAATACCTAGTCTCCGCATTTCATTACAAGGGATCCTGGATGAAGACGCTTATAGAGAAGCATGTCTTTCCCAACTAGAAAGCCTAGATGAAACTAGGTTAGATGTTGAACAATGGCACAGAGTCTTTGTTGACCGGATGTGCCGGAAGTATAACAAGAAATTCTATGAACACGACATATATGAAGGTGATCTAGTTCTAAGGCTAGACATACGGATCGACAAAAAGACCAACGAAGGAAGGAAGTTCTGGCCCAAATGGCTGGGCCCATACCGAGTCATGAAGGACTATGGAAATGGTGCATACCTCTTATGTACGCTGGAAGGTGAGGAATTTGGTGAAACAGTCAATTCCCTGTGCCTCAAACGATTCTACGTGTAAGAAACTAGCACTACTTATAATTATATCTACATTACATCTTCATATAGATTAGGATCATTTTGTCTGCTTGTTTCATACAAAAATTGTGATCAAGGAATTTTGTTCTCAAAGTAATTCATTACAAACTCATGATGTCATTGGCATAAACACTCTAATCGTACTTCTCTATTTCCATGATATCATCAAACTATCTCGGAATCATTTCATCAAATAAAGTTAGATATGACAAGGTCTTAACGGTAACCATGCCAAGATCTGCGGGTTTATTCTCACTTTTGGTTTCGTCGTAGGATAGGTGTCTTGCCTATGGTCTGTTCTAGAATCTTCATGGTGTCACACCTATCCCATATATATATATCTCTTTGGAAATAAGAACACACTGACATTTTGCTCATATAAACAAGTCAAATATAGAATCAAACAAAAAAATTTAAATTTACACATTTCCTTGCGCCACCAACCTTCGGTGATGAGCTTGCGTCTCTTACTAGTGACATAGGGTTGGGAAAGGTTGGAAATGCCCTTACTCACCTATGCCTTGCCTATGGTGATAAACCCAAACTTCTTACTAGTAGCATGATGCAAAGTATAGGGGGTCTTGTACATACCCAAAATTGTAAGGTACTGCACTGCTGGAACAACGTAACACGTGCCCCAATGATGATACAGGTCTCCTCGCAAGGTGTTCAGGATCCGAAAAAGCTCTCCAAGTGTGTGTTAACATCCTGCATGCCCCGCTTAGCCCCCGTGTGCTTTGTTTTTCCCTTTTCCCCTCTTTTCTTGGCCTTTTTCTCTTCAGTGACGAAACCGCCTCCCTGCCTAGGCGGTGGTCCTCGTGACTGCCGCCCTGGAATCAGGGGTGGCGGTCCTTTACACATTTTCCAGAAAGCTCTTTTAACATGACTCACATAAATTTCAACGTTTCACCAGCTTTTTTTCAACGCCATAAGCTTGCATTAATGATTCTAGTTCCCTGGAATAGTGTTTTACCATTGTTTATAGTTTAAGAGTTCTATTTGGTGTTTACCTTGGGTAAATGCAAATGCTATAAATAGATGGCTTGTGCTCAAGCAAATGGCCCCTCAAATTTGCCTCTAAATTTCTCTTTGTAATAGATTAGTCTTTCATTTTGCTTAGAATTCTTAGTTTCTTTCATTGCATGCTTAGTTAGTGTTGTTTTTGCTGTTAGTAAGCCACATATCCATCTTGTGCAAATGCTGTTGATATTTTATCCAATCCATTGGAGTAAAATATTTTTTTTTTCAATAGGAAGTCATTAAAGTTGTAGGTTTTGTTCTTCAAACAAGATAGTTTGAGGTTCTGGACGTTTTATGTTGCATGACTCGTAATAAATCCCGCTAGGAATTACATAAGCCAAGCTCTGTAATCTTGTGCTATCCCTCTCCTACTTGCATTGTATTCAGTCTGTGTCCTAAGCTGCCTTTGTGCCAATATCTGTTTCTATTGATGCTAGCATTACATGCTTTTCTGGATCTACGTGAACATGAACGGAACGAGGAGATCACACTGAGGGGACAAGATCACACACACCATCAGATTCACCACTATTCTGTAGAATCCAGGTTCTAGCTTTCAAAGTTCTAATTAAGAAGCATATAAAATAAAGTAGCCAATCACTTTATTTAAGTCAATTCTACTTTTGATATTGCCAGGTAAAATTTCTAGCTTTCAAAGTTCTAATTAGAATCATATCAAATAAAGTAGCCAATCACTTTATTTCAGTCAATTTTACTTTTGATATTGCCAGGGAAGCTGTGGGGGTTGATAGTTTCTGAGAAACTATGATTCATTCCTCACTTCTGAGGTAGGATCGAAGGGTCTTTCAAATAGATTAGATCAATTATTTCATTATTTAGAATAGGTTCACAGTTGCACAGACAAATAACTATACTCGGTTATTTTGTTTGTTTTAAATTGTTATTTTAGCTGTCAATTCTAGATATATTAAATATTTACTCTTTTAAAATTAGTTTAGTAGATAGAGGTCATCAAAAAATACAAATATAGAGAAATCATATATTTCTATAGATATAGCTTAAACGTAGTTAGGTTTCACTTTGTTGCAGTTAATTCTCATTATTGCTTTTGTATGATAATCACGAGACCTAGAGAGCCCAGAGAATACATATTCGAGCCAATCGTGCCCCAAACCAATCTCATCACAGAAATAAATAATATAGATCAAAATCTTAGGATCCAAGTCTTCCGAACAACATGGTAAATTTATAACAAATCAATTTCCAACTGCACGGGTTAAACATAGAAGACGACCAAGCACACACATTTTGGTCAAATCAGCCAAACTACAGATTACCCTAGATTCATATCCACATGACTGTAGAGAGGCTTTGAAAGAGAGTAAACATTTGGTTGTGACCCTTTGGTCCCACAACCAGATGTAGGAGACACTCTCAAAGATATAGATACCAGCTTGAGAATTCAGGTTGCACAAACGTTTGTAAGATATTATGAGAAGATCACACAATTATTAATTCTGAATATAGAAGCTGAAAAGGCATATGACTATTAGATGCTAGGGATTAGGGATTGATTCCCCACATGACCATAGTAAGGACCAAAACAAATACGAAATTTATGGTATGTGACCGAAAAATCCCATAGCCCAACAAGCCCATAGGTGAATCAAACATAGATGCTGGCCTACGTATACTAGTATTCAGATCTACTCCACTTTCATCTATCATCATCAAACAATTATCCTTATTAGACGTAGCAGCTAACGAAGCTAGGGAATTCTAGACTAGGTCAGAGAATCACCCATAAAGTCAATTATATTTACCATCCACCCTATGACCTTATCTAGAGATATACACGAAACTATCCTCAGGACATTTTCCACGTATTCCACAACCCATAGACCGAATCACGCCAGAGCTCGATATTGATTAGATCCTTCGAGTAGTCATCCTTGCTGATCGATCTATCATGCGAGTTCAAGTTAGGAGGGCCTTCTTTGCCTTAGATTCGTAATTTCCACTAGTGTGCATGTAGAAGACATTAGATTTCCTAACTAGTTTTTCTGCATCCCACACATATTCCAGCCCCACCGGCTATCTTGGCACGACCTTGGGAGGTCTGGTGTGAGGAAGAGTTACTTGTAGATTCCCAAGCTCGCTTCTCACTTTTCCGTCGTACAAAATTGGTGAACCTGACATGAACGAAACAATTCTGCCTCATTTATTTTCACTTCTTCCGTCCACTTTCTCTCCTTCCCATTATTTTGCGGGTATTCATATACCCCCTGAATTTTTCAGGATTCGATGCATATAGCAGACCCCTCTTAGGTCTTGAGGCATACTACACCCAAAAAAATTGACAATCTTCACCCTCACTCTTAGTATGGGGTGATAACTACTCAACTAACTAGTTGTCAACACAAACTCTAAGGATCAGATATACCTCATCCCTCCAAACAGAGGAGTTGGATCAGTTCTCTCAAACATGGTAAATAAAGCCTTCAAGCTCGAACAATAGGACACTCATAGGAGAATCAAGTTCATCTCCTCAGGTACTACTTAGACCACAAATTAGTAGACAATCTGACCCATACTTAGTTTTAGATGATGAACATTCGGTACGTTATGCCAGGAATGAACAATGTTCTTGAAGTATGTACCCACCTGTAGGAGGTTTACAAACACAACCTGAGGTCTCTTTTCAAGGAAATACCTCCATGCCACTACACATAGGAAATGCCCTCGGGGAAACTTGGTAGGGTAGCGATCAATTTATTGCAAGATATCACATGCCTATACAACACCATGATATACAACAAATTCCACTAAGGCAAAGCACCGTGACTTCACCAAATGAAGTCATTTCAACGTTAGTAGAAAAAGTGAGAGGGTTAGAACTTGCTCAAGAAAATCAAAATTCCCAATTCATGTAGACAGGAAGTTCCAATCCTCCACACCATCCTAGCTAAGTAGACCTCCTCACAGGATTAGGCACATTGGGTATGAATCCTCAGTATTCACAACAAACGCCGATTAGAACCACCTCTTCTAACGTCGTTCCAATACCTCCCGTGTCTGGTACAAAGTAATCCATTCTTGAACAATACCCCTTCATACTTAAACATGTACTCCAAATCATCACAAGGGGATATGTTCTCTTCTCCCAGTATTTTTACTCAACCACAGGGGTTCCCTTATGCTCCTACCAATGCATATGCAACGCCATATCAACAACCCATTCCATCGCCGCTCCCTCAGCAAGCACCATCAATGGTCGAAACCTATGCGATAGGGACATATTCAGAATACTTAAAAGAGCCCTTAGATTTCACCATACGAAGCGTCATGCTTCCAAGACCTCTTCCCGATTTTCCCAAATACAAAGGTGAGGGAGATCCAAATGCCCATATCAAAGCTTACGGTACGAGCCATTCGAGAATTACTTCCTTGGGATAGGGTTTGTTGCTAAAATATTTCCCAAAAATTTGGAAGGTATCGCTCTCGATTGGTACTATAGAATACCTGAGGCTTCCATCCATTCGTTCAAGCAGCTCGTGTCAGAGTTCATCAAGGCCTTTGACATGAACAAACTATTAAGGACAGAAATCAAGGAATTCATGCACATAAAATAGGAACACAATGAATCTGTTGCCCATTTCATCCAGAGGTGGCACACAGTTCTCTACTCTTCGAGCAAGTGCTCCAAACATGGATCAAATGGAACTATGTGATCTATTCCTTCATTCTCTCAGCAGAGAGGTAAAGGAATAAGTTCAGAAGTTCCCTCTAAAAACTTACGATGAAGTACTTGAGAGTGCTCTCCGAATAGATCAAGCGGCAATCGATAGTGGTTGTAAGACATATGGAGCAAACGGGAGGTTAATCACCTCCAACCAAAACACTACAACTTATCCTACTATCACGAATGTCAATCAAGGACCTAAAATTCTTAACAAAAATCATAGAGTGACAATGGATGGAGTAACTAATCAGGCTAGAAAGACAAATGTTGTGAATACTCCACCACAAATAAACAATCAACGAAATAACAACTTTACCCTGACAATCAATACAGTGGATTTTAATCATCCACAGCAACAACAACAACAACAAGGATGGAGAAGCCCTACATGGGATTCAAGCCAAAGCTCAAGTGGTTATCAAAATCAAAATCAAAATAAAAAGCAATAGACACAAAACTTTAACAGGTAACGGTTTGATCAAAGTTTTGGGCCACAATACGCACCAAGCCAACAAACTAGGAATTACAATCCTAATTTGTATTGTGGTTTCCACAAAATTTGGGGCCATGACACTAGAACGTGCCATGACTACAATAAATTCATGCAACGCCTGCCAGATGAACAAAGACAACTTTTCATAGATATGTTCTTGGAAGATCCTACGTCACCAACACCAAATACTTTTACAGGGGCAGTTTCCCCTCAAAATTCACCCCTCAAGATCTTTAATGATCCGCTCCCAAATCACAACAATAACAAGTTAAATCCAAGTGGGACAAACAAGGGTGTAATTGTAGGAAACAATGATCATGAGGCTTCAACTTTGCTAAATCCATTAGTTGTGCCACAACTATGAAGTCAACCATGACCTAAGATAGTCGGTTTAATGGCGTTGGATGTTTAACTACCCATAGAAGCTGTAACAAGGACACGAGAGTATTTCTCTCAGCTAAGTCCGAGCTACCCTCTAGAAATAAACAATATCCAAAAAGTATTAACAAAACTCGTAGGTGCTTATGACTTAATTAATGATTTAACAAAAACCTTCTCGCACATCTCCTTTTTGGATTTATTAAAGAACTCCCCTACTCACAGGGCTGGTCTTTTAGAAGCGTTGGGTTTAGGTCATCTAATTAGCATCACTCCACCTCCTGAAACACAAGTAAACCATATAGACTTTGATATCCATCCTCTGGGGCAGCCGGATAGGGATGTCGAATTCATATTCGAAATTAAACAAAATGCCAACAGATGTTGAGATTACATGCCGAGGTGATCCGGCCTTACACTTGCAAGTGTGGGTTTATAACAATTATGTAAAGCGTGCAATGGTAGATGATGGGGCAACAGTTAACATAGTCCCTTTTTCTTTCCTTCAAAATCTAGGGTATGGAGAAACCAATTGTTCCACGACTCGAAATATGTTAAGAGGCTATGACAGCCTTAAAGCCACCTCGATTCGAATTATAATATTACCGGTCACCTTAGGACCCAAAACAATCCTGACTGAGTTTTATACTATAGATCAGGAAACTAATTATAATATGATCCTCGGCTGACCATGGATACACCGCATGAAGGCAATCCCTTCTACGCTATTTCAAGAATTAAGGTTTTTACACTTAGGAAAGATATTCATAGCTAAAGGTGATCCAAAACCATTCGATGTACATCTAAGCTGACTTAAAGAAAAGACCAGGTGTGCACTCGGAGTTTGAACTCCCAACGAACCAACTTAATAAACCTATTGATGTGAAACCAGAGGAAAAATTGGTACCTACCACAGACCTTGAAACTATGAGCCTAGCCATGGAAACCCTAGCCCCCAAAGATGAGGCTAACACTGTAGAAATAGTATCATTAGGAACTATTGCAAAAATTGTCGAATTACTGGAACAGGATCTATCAAGGTTCCTACCATTTGATTCGGTAGACATGGGGTGCACCCTAGGTGTCGGTTCTCTCCGAGTAGTAGATATCTACATGGTAGAGGTAGAAGATGTTAACACAACAAGTGTCCCAGCATCCATGTTCCCAACTAAGTATTGGACTCTCCATTTCAATGGAGCTAGATGCCATTACGGAGCTGGGGCAGGTGTAATCCTTACTTCTCCCAAGCAAAAAGTCCTACCATTTTCCTTCAAACTAAATTTTGAATGCACAAACAACGGTGCTAAGTACGAAGCCCTCCTCCTTGGCCTCATCTTAGCTGAAGAGAATCGGTGTTAGATAACATCAGAGTGTTAGGAGACTCACAATTGGTAGCAAACCAAGTCTCTGAGATATATGAAACCAAAGCTGAGCACCTACAGCTCTACAAAACAGCTGTATTGAATTTAAGCAAGGAGTTTGACTTCATATCAATTGAAGCAATCCCACGAGAACAAAATATCCTTGCTGATTCAATAGCAACGTAAGTGTCACGCTTTACTCCAAACAGTAAGTTAAAGGATACCCATTTCATGGTATCCCTTCGTGATGAACCATTGATAAAAACAATGACAAAACCTCTTTTAAATGGAAATGAAAACAAATCTGCTATCCTAGACCACATCGATAGTGATATAACCACTCTTTATTTCTTAAATGCCTATGCAGCATTACATCTTGCCCATCACATAATAGATTTGTCCTTAATCCCACATTCGTCTCCCTATTACGAGAATCCCATGACAGAGCTTCCCCCACAAAAGGAACTTAGCATATACGCAGTCAAAAATGGAGACGAGCTGGAGCTACCCCCAGCCCCGCCTGAGTTTGAAGAAGGTAACGCTTCTCTAATTGAAGAAACAATTGATGTTAACATTGGAATGGGGGATGAACCAAAGAGCTTAAAACTAGGATCTTCGTTAACCCCAGAAGAAGTAGAAATACACACCTGAATCCTCAAGGAAAATCAAAAGGATTTTGCATTTAGTTATAAAGAAATGATAGGAGTTGCACCACACATTGCGGTACATAACCTCATCACTAAATCAGATGCAAAGCCGATTAAAAAAAATCGAGACCAATGAAACCCAAGGTAGCTCTCATGGTAAAAGAGGAGGTAATAAAGCTCCTCCAAGTAGGATTCATCAAACCAGTCGATTACTCTCAATGGGTATCTAATATCGTTCCCGTTCACATAAAGAATGAAAAGATACGCATCTGCATAGATTTCCGAGACATTAACAAAGCGTGTCCTAAAGACGACTTCCCGTTGCCATCCATTTATGTCATTGTTGATGCAACAGCTGGATTTAAACTTTTTCTCTCATTGATGGATTCTCAGGATACAATCAAATCAGAATATTTGAACAAGATCAAGCTAAAACAACATTTATAACTCCTTAGGGAACCTATTGATATGTTGTTATGCCATTCGGTCTCAAGAATGCTGGTGCTACATACCAACGGGCTATGACATATATATTTCATGATCTTATTCACAAAATTGTGGAATCCTACGTAGATAACTTGTTGGCTAAGGCCAAGAAGCATTGTGACCATCCAGAAGTACTTTGCATCATTCTTTCACATCTGATAGAGTACGGAGTCACGCTAAATCCAGAAAAATGTGTCTTTGGTGTAACAAGAGGGAAGCTCCTAGGATACATCATATCGTCACGAGGGATAGATGTTGACCCAACCAAAATTTGGGTTGTCCTTGAAATTGTCCCACCTTCGGATGAATCTGGAATCAGGTCATTTCTCGGAAAGCTTGGTGCAACCCGGAGATTCATCCCAGACTTAAGTTTCACCATTCATCCAATCAATAATCTACTCAAGAAATATTATAACATTGATTGGACTGAATATTGCAATGAAGATTTTGACACAGTTAAGCGTTTCTTATTATCACCACCTACGCTAATGCCTCCTAAGCTAGATCACCCATTAATTTTATACTCGCGAGCTACTAATGTCTCGCTAGCCTGTATGCTGGCTCAAGAAGATGATGACAAGAGGGAATGCATGATTTATTTCATTAGTCAAACATTGCTCGACTACGAAACATGTTATACATAGGCAGAACGAGAATGCCTTGCCATATTATTTGCAACCAAATGCTTAAGACATTATATGCTAAATCAAAAAACAAGGGTCATGGTAAAAATGGACCATTTACGAACTTTCCTCACGCAAGGGTCCTTGTCTAAAAAGGTTGGGTGCTTTATAACCTTAATGTGTGAATTCAAATTAACATTCGTAAATCAGAAGTCCGTTAAGGGACAAATCATCATAGATTGGTTAGCTGATAACCCATTAGACGGAGGCGATCTAGTAGATCTGGACTTTCTAGATGAGTACGTATACTACATCGAAACCCGACCTTCTATCTCTGGGTGTCCTTGGTACACTAATATCATTGATTACATCATGGACCATGTGTATCTAGAAGGTGCTACTCTGCAACAAAGAAGGCAGTTACGCATTATCGTAGTGAAATACGTCATTATGGAACAAGTGCTCTATCGAAAAGTGTTTGATGGAATGCTTCTAAGATGTGTCGAAACAGAAGAATCCAAGAAGATTCTCCATGAATCTCACAGTGGAATGTGTGGAGGTCACTTCGGTGGCCATGCCACCACTCGTAATACATTGAATGGGCTATTTCTGGCCCACTCTAGAACACGACGCAGTAGAGTTTGTGTGTAGGTGTCATAAGTGTCAATAATTCTCCCACAAGATTCACACGCCAGCACAAGCTCTACAACTAATCGCTACTCCATGGCCCTTTTCCACAAGGGGCCTAGATTTGATAGGTAAATTCTCTCCCTCATCCACAGACGACCATAATTTTATAATCACGGCCACCAAATATTTTACCAAGTGGGTAGAGGCTATGCCTCTTACTACTGTACCGAGTTCTGTAATCGCCAAGTTCATTTTGAACCAAATCATTTGCATGTATGGTATCCTGCAAGTCATTATCTCAGATAATGGGACTTCTTTTAAGAATGACAAAGTTCGTGAATTATGCAATAAATTTAAAATAAGCCATCATACGGATTCATTATATTACCCTCAAGCCAATGGACAGGCTGAGGCGACGAACAAAACATTAAAAGCCATTCTTCTTAAAATGGTGAAAGAAAACAAATGAGATTGGCATTTGAAGTTATATCCGGCCTTATGGGCCCACCAAATGTCAATAAGAACACCAACAGGAGCGACTCCTTTCTCGCTAGTATTCGGGGCAGAAGTAGTTCTCCCGCTTGAGGTTGAAATACCCAGTCTCCGCATTTCATTACAAGGGATTATAGATGAAGACGCTTATAGAGAAGCATGTCTTTCCCAACTAGAAAGTCTAGATGAAGCTAGGTTAGATGCTGAACAATGGCACAGAGTCTATGTTGACCAGATGTGCCGGCAGTATAACAAGAAGGTCTAGACAGTCGGATCGATAAAAAAACCGGTGAAGGAAGGAAGTTCTGGCCCAAATGGTTGGGCCCATACCGAGTCATGAAGGACTATGGAAATGGTGCATATCTCCTATATACACTGGAAGGTGAGGAATTTGGCGAAACAATCAATTCCCTACACCTCAAACGATTCTACGCGTAAGCAACTAGCACTACTTGTATAATTATGTCTACATTGCATCTTCATATAGATTAGGATCATTTTGTCTGCTTGTTTCGTACAAAAATTGTGATCAAGGAATTTGTTCTCAAAGCAATTCATTACAAACTCATGATTTTGTTGGCATAAACACTCTAATCGTACTTCTCCATTTCCATGATATCATCAAGTTATTTCAGAATCATTTCATCAAATAAAGCTAGATATGACAAGGTCTTAACGGTAACCATACCAAGATCTGTAGGTTGTTCTCACTTTTGGTTTCTTCTTAGTATAGGTGTCTTGCCTATGGTCTGTTCTAGAAGCTTCATGGTGTCACATCTATCCGTATGTATATCTCTTTGGAAATAAAAAACACACTAACATTTTGCTCAAATAAACAAGTCAAATATAGAATCAAACAGAAAATTTTAAATTTACATATTTCCTTGCCCCACCAACCTTCGGTGATGAGCTTGCGTCTCTTACTAGTGACGTAGGGTTGGGAAAGGATGGAAATGCCCTTACTCGCCTATGCCTTTCTATGGTGATAAACCCACGCTTCTTACTAGTAGTATGGGGAAAAGTATAGGGGGTCCTCTTGACAAACAAATGCAAAAGGTCATAGACAAACAATTCAAATCTTGAAGTCTTGAGTCAAAAACAAATGAATCAGATGTCCAAAATTCCAAGAGAATTAAAAACCTAAAAACCTAGATTTTGTCTACCATGTGGCCATCTACGGATCTAAGTCTAGATAAACCACAAAGCAAGTTGCATCCCAAAACTATGAAGTCACTCGAGTGGAGTAAGCTTGTAGCATCCTAATTTGGGTCCACCAAGGCTTTGTCTATCTCTCATCACTACCAATTCAACACATTTCACAACTTGTGCCCTTTCTAGCTCTCAGTGATGAGCCCTCACATCTTACTGATTGTGTGGAGTTAGGAGAGGGGCAATTCTATCTTCTCATCGTACCATTTTGTCTTCACCACTTTTCCAAAACAAATATGAGGCATCCAAATTGCTTACAGAAACTAAAATTCAAGATCACATTGTGTCTACATTCTCATATATCATCATCATGAAATACAAAAAGAAAGTAAACAATTACATCATTTGTTCTCCATTGCATACATTCTAAAGAGTATACATGCATAACATCATAATTTACATAAGGAAACTGGAAAGGAAACAAATCCATAAATGCCAAAATTCTGATCCAAAAAGAATATATATATATATCAAAGTTTCTGTACAAATGCCATCATGCGCCAAGCATGGTCAAAAACGCTCAAAGAGCCCGGGATATACAAAAGAATATATCATACAAAATCTAGGAGAGCCAAGTGGCTTCTCAACCCCTATGAGACCCCTCTAAAGGTGCACACCCATGCCTAGGACTTCGGCTACGCTGGCGCTCTGAGTGCACGGAGGGCTCAGGATCCCGAGGGGTAGCCGCAGTCTCACCACGAGAATGACTCCTCATCAGGTGCTCGGCTGTCATATACCCCACTAGCTCCGTGCGGAAAGTCGATACCATCTTGGCCACATGCTAGACTAGGGCGAAGACTTCAGTATGTGTACCAGCTATTGAGGGCTCCCCAGCATCCATGGACAGCTCTGCATGGGTCCTCTCCATGGGGATCATCAGGGTATCAGTACATACCCTACGAATCAGGGCTCGCCACTCATCGGTGGTCTTTGCAAACAAAGGAGAAAACAAATTAGAAATAAACAAGAGGTAAAATACAAGATAAAATAAAAGGAGAGATAGCGACTAAGGAAATCCTAACTAAAAAACAAAAATTAAAAGGAGGGAGGGTAACTTACTCGGATCACCAGACTCATCCTCCCCATCATGGCCCTGGGAGAGTGGTTTCCTCTGAAACCAAAGTCACCCTCTCTGCACTCTACTCAGCCCTCTCTGCCTGCATGATATCCTGAGTATCATGCCACTCAGGATCAGTCTCCTCCTCTGTCTCTCCCCCTGTAAACTCCTCGGACTCGGAGTCTATGTCAATGGGGTCATCGCTGCTATGGGCAGGACTCACGTCAATCTAAAGCAAGGGTGCCTGAGGAGTGTCGGCTCTCCCTCGAGCACGTACTGCCCTCCTGGCCACAATAGGAATGCCAGGAGTAACAACTGTCCAACCCTGGCCTCTAGGACCCCCTCAGGCCTCTCGAACTGACCTGTATACTGGCGCTACCAGGGGAAGCATGCCCATGTAAGGTAGGCCAAACTGCTGAGGGACTCAACCAAAGGGGTGTATCTCCACTCGCCCCACTCTGTCAATAAGCTGCCCTGTGGTGGAGCAGGAGATCAAAGTAAAAGCCTCCTCACCCCATATGCCTGCCATGGTCTGATATGGTGTGGCCTCCACGTCATCGGTGGTCAAGGAAGCAACTGGCTGATGAGGTGCTCTAAGCACCAACATATCTGTCCATCTAGTTGCCCTCATAGCTCCGGGACTCCAGGATCTATCACCTCTACAACCTCTGCCATAGGGGATGAAGTGCTCATAGACCCAACTCATGACCAAGGTCGGGTGGCTCAAGGACTGCCCCTATAAACGGACTACCCTGTGTAAGATGTGGTACGTAGTCCCAAGTATATCTGCTCCCCAGGCATATATCTGACCATGTCCCTCTATCTGTGTAATGATGGGGGACCAGTAGTATAGTAGTGTGTCTCCTCCCTTGTCCCCGATCAATCTCGAGGCAAGGATCCCCATAATGGCCTGGCAAAGCAAGGGGATGGGAAAAATAGGAATGGATCGAACTCTAACCCCCTTCTTTGACCCCATGGAGATGACTGCATCTCCCATATAGGAAGCCCACTGTGCTATCTGGGCCCACGAATCTGATGTCTCAAGGGTGAGATGTCTCCCAATGATCGGGACCCCTAGAATGCGATAAACATCCTCCAAAGTGATGGTCCACTCACCATGGACCCCTGGTAATCGGAAGGTGTTCCGATCAGCATCCCAATAGGAAAATAAGTCACAAAGAATGTGACTGGATGGTGCAACATGCGGAACGCGTGAGATACATAGTATCCCAGCCCTCTAAAGAGTGTCCTCCTCATCCTGTGAGAGTGCATCTAGTACTATTGGGAGCCAGTCACACTCTCTCTCTCGGCTCCACTGAATATACTCCTCTCTTGCCTGCATACACCCAAAAACACACAAAACAGAGAAAGTTAGCATCTGAGTAACATTGGAAAAATCATGAAAACACATAGAAATGCTAAAAAAAAGAAAAACAATCTCAAACAAGTGCTCTTTTAACATTCTGTGAAGAACCACCGCCCTGAGTAGGGCGGCGGTTTTGTAACCGCCGCCCTGGACAGGGCGGCGGTCATGGCCCGAAAACCCACGTGGTTTTTTAAACCTAAAAGCCTAAAAACACCAAAAGATGACCATTTTTACTAAAACAAGGCCTACCCAGTAGGCACCCCCCCTAGATGGACCTTTTGAGCCTAACGTTTTCAAAAATTACCCCCCCATGACAAAGATTTTAGCATTTTAAAATTGAGGGGGTAAAAATGATAAATTGAGGAAAACTAACATGTGATCTCGTGGGTCGATGTTCCGCTCGCAGAGACATGATTAATATCCCGTCACAAACGTTTTGGCTCTACTCATGCAAGAAACCGTCACCGTGGGTCCCAGAGCTCATAATCAATCAAATCAACTCACGTAAATGAATAGGAAAATGGGACCACTTTCATATATATAGCAACCTGACTTGTTTTAAAATACTTTTTTTCACAGGTTTGGAGCACAGACGGAGGTAAGTTCTTACCCCCGCACAAATGGTACGTCCTCATTTCCTATTATTTTAGGATTTATTTTCCAAATTATTGTGTCTATCTGCACTTGAGTTCTCTTTTCGTTTTGCAGGTGGTGGGAATTTTGGATGGCGTCATTTCGACACACGGACGTATCAGGTATAACTTTCAACTTCCCATTTCGGGACCGCCATACTCAGACCCACTGTTTTACACCTCTTCATGGCTAAAAGGCTTCTCTGAGGGGGCAATATATACGTACCCAAAATTGTAGGGTACTGCGCTACTGGAACAAAGTAACACGTGCCCCAATGATGATACAGGTCTCATCGCAAGGTGTTTGAGATCCGGAAAAGCTCTTCAAGTGTGCGTTAACATCCTGCATGCCTTGCTTAGCCCCCGCGTGCTTTTTTTTTCCCTTTTCCCCTCTTTTCTTGTCTTTTTTCTCTTCAGTGACGAAATTGCCACCCTGCCTATGTGGCGGTCTAGTGACCACTGCCCGGAACAACGCGGCGGTCTTGTAACAGCTGCCCTGCTAAAGGTGGCGGTCCTTTATTTGTTTTCCAGAAATCTCTTTTAACACAACTCATGTAAATTTCAATGATTCACCAGCTTTTTTTCACCACCATAAGCTTGCATTAATGATTCTAGTTCCCTGGAATAGTGTTTTTCCATTATTTATAGTTTAAGAGTTCTATTTGGCTTTTACCTTGGGTAAATGCAAATGCTATAAATAGATGGCTTGTGCTCAAGCAAATGGCCCCTCAAATTTGCCTCTAAATTTCTCATTGCAATAGATTAGTCTTTCATTTTTCTTATAATTTTTAGTTTCTTTCATTACATACTTAGTTAGCATTGTTTTTACTGTTAGGAAGCCACATATCCATCTTGTGCAAGTGTTGTTGAAATTTCATCCAATCCATTGGAGTAGAATAGTTTGTTTTCAATAGGAAGCCATTAAAGTTACAGGTTTTGTTCTTCAAACAGGATAGTTTCATGTTCTGGACGTTTTATGTTGCATGAATCACAATAAATCCCGATAGGAATTACATAATCCAAGATCTGTACTCTTGCGCTATCTCTCTCTTACTCGCATTGTATTCAGTCTGTATCCTAAGCTGCCTTTGTCCCAATATCTACTTTTGTTGATGCTAGCATTACACACTTTTCTGGATCCAAGTGAACACGAAGGAATGAGGAGATCACACTTAGGGGACATAGCCACACACACCATCAGATTCACCACTGTTCTGTAGAATCCAGGTTCTAGCTTTCAAATTTCTAATTAGAAGCATATCAAATAAAGTAGCCAATCACTTTATTTCAGTCAATTCTACTTTCGATATTGCCAGGGAAGCTGTGGGGATTGATAGTTTCTGAGAAACTATGATTCATTCCTCACTTCTGAGGTAGGATTGAGGGTCTTGCAAATAGACTAGATCAATTATTTCGTTATTTAGAATAGGTTCACAGTTACACAGACAAATAACTATACTCGGTTATTTTGTTTGTTTTAATTTGTTATTTTAGTTGTCAATTCTAGATATATTAGATAGTTGTTCTTTAAATTTTGTTTAGTAGATAGATGTATCAGATTTAGGAATTTAAATAAATGTATCTTTCACAATTATCTTACTCTATCATTAGTTATATTTACATTGTTGCTTTTGTATGACATTCACGGGACTTAGAGAGCCCAGAGAATACGTATTCAAGCCAATCGTGCCCCAACCCAATCTCATCACAGCAATAACTGATATAGATCAAAATCTCAGGATCCAAGTCTTCCAAATAATGGTAAACGTACAACAAATTGATTCCCAGTTAAATGGGTTAAACATAGAAGACAACCAAGCACACACATTGTGGTCAAGTCAACCAAACTACAGATTACCCTAGATTCATATCCGTATGACTGTAGAAGGATTTGAAAGAGAGTAGGCCTTTGGTTGTGATCCTTTGGTCCCACAGCCAGACGCAGGAGACACTCTCACAGATATAGATACCAGCTTAAGGATTCAGGTTACACAAACCCCTGTAAGATATTCTGAGAAGATCAAAAAATTATTGATTCTAAATATAGAAGCTGAAAAGGAATATGACTATTAGATACTAGGGATTAGGGACTGATTCCATACATGACCATAGTAAGTCCGCAACAACCACGAATCTATGGTTGTGACCCACAAATCCCATAGCCCAACGAGTCCATAGGTGAATCAGACATAGATGTTGGCCTATGTACACTAGTATTCAGATCTACTCCACTTCCACCTATCATCATCAAACAGTTATCGTTATTAGACGTAGCAGCTAACGAAGCTAGGGAATTCTGGACTAGGCCAGAGAATCACTCATAGAGTCAATTATATTTACCATCCACCCTATGACCTTATTTGGAGATATACACGAAACTATCCCAGAACATTTTCCACATATTCCACAACCCATAGACCGAATCACGCCAGAGCTCGATATTGATTGGAGCCTTTGAGCAGTCATCCTTGCTGATCGATCTATCATGCCAGTTCAGGTTAGGAGGGCCTTCTTTGCCTTAGATTCACAATTTCCACTAGTGTGTGTCAAAGACATCAGATTGCCTAACTAGTTTGTCTACATCCCACACATATTCCATCCCCACCAACTATCTCGGCACGACCTCGGGAGGTCGGGTGTGAGGAAGAGTTACTTGTAGATTCCTAAGCTCGCTTGTTACTTTTCCGTCGTACAAAATTGGTGAACTCAACGTGAAAGAAACAGTTCTCCCTCATTTATTTTCACTTCTTCCATCCAATTTCGCTCCTTCCCATTATTCTGTGGGTATTCATATACCCGCCAAATATGTCGGGATTCGATGCATATAACAGATCCCTCTTGGGTCTTGAGTCATACTACGCCCAAAAGAATTGAAAATCATCACCCTCACTCTCAGTATGGGGTGATAACTACTCAACTAACCAGTTGTCAACACAAAATCCAAGGATCAGATATACCTCATCCCTCCGAACAGAGGAGTTGGATCAGTTCGCTCAAACACAGAAAATAGATCCTTCAGGCTCGAACAATATGACGCTCACAAGAGAATCAAGTTCATCTCCTCATGTACTACTTAGACCACAAATTAGTAGACAATCTGACCCATACCTAGGTTTAGATGATGAACATTCGGTATGTTATGCCAGGAATGAACAACGTTCTCAAAGTATGTACCCACCTGTAGGAGGTTTACAAACACAACCCGAGGTCTCTTTTCAAGGAAATACCTCCATGCCACTACACATAAGAAATGCCCTCGAGGAAACTTGGCAGGGTAGCGATCAATTCATAGTAGGATATCACATGCCTATACAACACCATGATATACAAAAAACGCCACTAAGGCAAAGCACCATGACTTCACCAAATGAAGTCATTTCAACGTTAGTAGAAAAAGTGAGAGGGTTAAAACTTGCTCAAGAAAATCAAAATTCCCAATTCATGCAGACAGGAAGTTCCAATCCTCCACACCATCCTAGCCAAGTATACCTCCTCACAGGATTAGGCACGTTGGGTATGACTCCTCAGTATTCACAACAAACACCGATTAGAACCATCACTTCTAACATCGTTCCAATACCTCCCAGTCTGGTACAAAGTAATCCATTCTTGGACAATACCCCTTCATACTTAAACATGTACTCCAAATCACCACAAGGGGATATGTTCTCTTCTACCGATATTTTTACTCAACCACAGGGGTTCCCTTATGCTCCTACCAATGCATATGCAACTCCATATCAACAACCCATTCTATCGCCGCTCCCTCAGCAGGCACCATCAATGGTCGAAACCTATGTGATAGGGACATATTCATAATACTTAAAAGAGCCCTTAGATTTCACCATACGAAGTGTCATGATTCCAAGACCTCTTCCCAATTTTCAAAAATACAAAGGTGAGGGAGATCCAAATGCCCATATTAAAGCTTACGCTATGGCCATTCGAGAATTACTCCCTTGGGATGGGGTTTTTGCTAAAATATTTCCCAAAACTTTGGAAGGTATTGCTCTCGATTGGTATTATAGAATACCTGAGGCTTCCATCCATTCGTTCAAGCAGCTCATGTCAAAGTTCATCAAGGCCTTTGACATGAAAAAACTATTAAGGATAGGAATCAGGGAATTCTTGCACATTAAACAGGAACACAATGAATCTGTCCATGTAAAAAAAGAGAAAAATTAAATAAATAGACCAACCCCTTGAAGGATGGATATCATGTATATCATTTATGCCATCAAAATTATAAATGTGTAAAATATACCATACCCATGAAGGATGGATACTCTCTTATATCATGGCATCAAAGGCTTCGTAATTTGATCAACCTTCTATCTAACTAACATCCTAAGAAAGCCTCACGCAGTGATCAACTTTCTCATAGAAAACTTCCTGCATTGATCAGTGTTCTCTTTCCCCTACCCATAGCTATGGCATATACCTAGGGAACATCACTTATGGAGAACCCTCTTCCCACATACAAGTTATATCACAAACCCATTTGTTATGTTGATATTATTTTTATGATTTCATTCCATATTTATTTCATGATCTTTGATATACCAAACTATTGTTAGTTATGTGTTAACACATGTTTTTGGTCGCATGTGCATTACTTTACTTAGATACCCCTTTTTTACCTCCAATATAATCAGATGCATCATTCCTCGTGTGTTCCTTGATGTGATGTAGCATTGTTCATACCCTTTGGTAACTGTAGGTACCAAAAATTGTAGGGTACTGCACTGCCGGAACAACGTAACACGTGCCCTAATGATGATATAGGTCTCCTCGTAAGGTTTTTGGGATCCAGAAGATCTCTCCAAGTGTGCGTTAACATCCTGCATGCCCCACTTAGTCCCCACATGCTTTGTTTTTCCCTTTTCCCCTCTTTTCTTGGCCTTTTTCTCTTCAGTGATGAAATCGCCGCCCTGTCTAGGCAGCGGTCTCGTGACCGCCACCCTAAACAGGGCGGCGGTCCTATAACCGCCACCCTGCTCAGGGTAGTTGTCCTTTACGCATTTTCTAGAAATCTCTTTTAACATGACTCACGTAAAAATCAACGATTCACCAGCTTTTTTTTCACCGCCATAAGCTTGCATTAATGATTCTGGTTCCCTGGAATAGTGTTTTGCCATTGTTTATAGTTTAAGAGTTCTATTTGGTTTTTACCTTGGGTAAATGCAAATGCTATAAATAGTCAGCTTATGCTCAAGCAAATGGCCACTCAAATTTGCCTGTGAATTTCTCATTGCAATAGATTAGTCTTTCATTTTACTTAGAATTCTTAGTTTCTTTCATTACATGCTTAGTTAGCACTATTTTTGCTGTTAGGAAGCCACATATCCATCTTGTGCAAGTGTTGTTGACATTTCATCCAATCCATTGGAGTAGAATAGTTTGTTTTCAATAGGAAGCCATTAAAGTTGCAGGTTTTGTTCTTCAAACAGGATAATTTCAGGTTCTGGACATTTTATGTTGCATGACTCGCAATAAATCCCACTAGGAATTACATAAGCCAAGCTCTGTACTCTTGCGCTATCTCTCTCCTACTCACATTGTATTCAGTTTGTATCCTAAAGCTACCTTTGTCCCAATATCTACTTCTTTTAATGCTAGCATTACATGATTTTCTTGATCCACATGAACACGAAGGAATGAGGAGATCACACTGAGGGGACATAGCCACACACACCATCGGATTCGCCACTATTATGTAGAATCCAGTTTCTAGCTTTCAAAGTTCTAATTAGAAGCATATCAAATAAAGTAGTCAATCACTTCCGATTTCAGTTCAATTCCACTTTCGATATTGCCAGGGAAGCTGTGAGGATTGATAGTTTTTGAGAAACTATGATTCACTCCTCACTTTTGAGGTAGGATCGAGAGTCTTTCGAATAGAGTAGATCAGTGATTTCAGGTTATTTAGGTAATAGGTCTAAAAACTGCACAGACAAGTAGCTACACTCGGTTGCTTTGTTTGTTTTAATTGCGTTGTTAGTTTTAGTTGCCAATTTTAGATATATTAGATAATTGTCCCTTTAAAAAAATTTTTAGTAGTTTATCAGATAAATAACAGACTTAGGAATACCAATACGTACGATAAATCTTGCATATTTAGCTTATTCTATCATTTGTTAGCTTTACTATCGTCTTTCTTTTATATGACAATCACGGGACCTAGAGAGCCCAGAGAATACATATTCGAGCCAATCATGCCTCAACCCAATCTCGTCACAAACAATAACTGATATAGATCAGAATCTTAGGATCCAAGTCTTCCAAACAACAGTACAGACGTAGCAACAGATTGAGCTCACCAGTTAAGCAGGTTAAACATAGAAGACGACCAAGCGTACACGTTTTGGTCAAATCAGCCAAACTACATATTACCCTAGATAAATATCCGCATAACTGATAGAAGGGCTTGAAAAAGAGCAAGACGTTCGGTTGTGATCCTTTGGTCCCACAGCCAGACAGAGGGAGACACTCTCACAGACATAGATACTAGCTTAAGGATTCAGGTTGCAAGAACGCCTATAAGATACTCAGAAAAGATTACACAATTGTTAATTCTGAACATAGAGGCCGAGAAGGGCATACGA
The DNA here is from genome assembly GCA_019776745.2 of Taxus chinensis. Taxonomy (NCBI): domain Eukaryota; kingdom Viridiplantae; phylum Streptophyta; class Pinopsida; order Cupressales; family Taxaceae; genus Taxus; species Taxus chinensis. Next base: position 594,913,253 of record CM034154.1, on the reverse strand, counting down.
CTATTAGATACTAGGGATTAGAGACTGATTCCGCACATGAACCACAGCAGGTACCACAGCAACCACGAATCTATGGTTTGTGACCCACAAATCCCACATCCCAACGAATCCACAGGTGAATCAGACATAGATACTGGCTTACGCACATTAGTATTCAGATCTACTTCACTTCCACCTATCATCATCGCACAATTATGATTGTTAGACGTAGAATCTAACAAAGCTAAGGATTTCTAGACTAGACCAGAGAATTGCCCATAAGAGCCAAGTATATCCATCATCTATCTTATGACCTTGTCTGGAGACATACACGAAACAATCCCAGGTCATTTTCCACGTATCCCACAACCCATAGATCAAATCACTCCTGAGCTCGATATTGATTGGAGCCTTCGAGCAGTCATCCTCGCCGATCGATCTGTCACGCCAGTCCAGGTTAGAAGGGCCTTCTTTGCCTTAGATTCGCAGATTCCTACTGGTGCGCGTCGAAGACATAAGATTGCCTAACTAGTTTGTCTGCATCCCACGCATATTCCTTCCCCACCGGATGTCTCGGCACAACCTCAGAGAGGTCGGGTGTGAGGAAATAGGTACTTGGAGATTCTCATGCTCGCTTGTCACTTTTCCATCGTACATTTACCTTCTATCGAATCGTGTTGATTTTATTCTGATTTCATAAACAACCATCTATCTTGTATGGTCCCTATCTGTGTGATCACGTAAAAATAAGAGGATTTTAAAGTCAGTATGATCCAGAATTATTAGATTCCATGTGTGACTTATCTTATTTCTGGCGTTTATAGTGTAGCTGCAATAATGGGTTGCATACACGATCTAATGGGCAAATAGATCTATCTGTGTCTTAGCCATCTAGTTTTATTATTATCAATAATCTCATCATCATGGAATAAATATGTCTGACCCATAATCCTATCACACCTTAGGTCTATCTCATCGTAAGTACACTATTTTGGTCATCTTTGTGTTCCAACAATAAATGCATCAAAAATCACATTTGCTTATCTCACCTTGAGGTTATTCATGACATTTGGTTGTCCTATTCAAACATGGGCACCATTGAACTGTGTGGAGCATCATCCTCATCCTGATCAGGGGTCATATTGAAATTCCCTTGGATTCCTAACATTTCGATGTAGGACCTCTAATTGATTTCACAGAAAGTATTTTAGACATAAGTATTGATCTGCACCATTATTTGATAATAAAAAGGTCCCCAGTAGATTTCTTACGTATATGTGAGATACCCAACAAGCTTTGATTAGCCATCTATTACACCTTCGATTTGATATTCACCAGATCAGGGGTTTTCACATGTGGCACAAGGCTTCATCACCCTCATGAGTGGATGTAAGGAGGGTTCCAGCTAATACGAAGCCTGGGATCAATGGTCCATATTTAATGCAACGTTTATTGAGTATTAAATCCTACCCACTTGGGGCATCTTTCCTCACCCAATCATAAAAAGCCTTCTTCTTTTCCCACCCGGCTTTGTCATCTTTTTGGGATTATTGTAACTACATGATCAATTCCCCTATGTTTCAATAATCCCTATTTTTTGGGGGATTACCTCATCATGGAGATCATCCATCATCAATCATGCTTACGTTAACTCTACATCATTTTTAATAACATAAGTGTTGGAAATAGAAATTACTCAACAAAAAGGGTCAAATGTAGACACCAAAATGTGGTATCGCTACCCTTGTCGAATGTGTTCACATATTTGACACATGATTACCTATCTAGACCTCTGTATAAAATTCATGAAAACTTATAAATATTCCCATCTTGGGCCATTCAGTGTCCTAATCTGTTTTGGCCGTATTATGCAAGTCCTAGAGTCAATTATTCCTTAGGAGTTTCATCTCAGAATCAAACCCTAATCCTAGTGGGTGCCAATGTGAAACCTCCACGAGGCTCTTTAATCTGGGGGCTATAAGACACCATAAAGGTCTCCTTATCCATAAGCATTTTCTATCTGTTCTTGTAAACTCGTTTTTATCCCTCGCAAGGCACCTATACACCCAACCATGAAATGCTTTCCTAGACTTTTTTTCTAGGACTGGCATAAAAGCCCTTCATGGCTCTAGACATTTACCCTCTATCTTCATCTACCTCGATAATCAGGGTGATGTTCCCCATAGTTGGCGGTGACCTACTCGGGTCTTCATCGACCTTCAATTACGGTTATTGATGGTGGCCTCACATACAACAAATTTTTTCGTAACGCCACAGTGGATTCCCTTACATTTCTAACCATGAAATGACTAGGGCACTGACATATGTGCAATGTAGCTGCTACTAAGATGGGTTAGAGTCCTGTAGACGAGTATGGACAACCAACGTTATATGAGACATCTAGCGTAAAATTTCGTGCTTGTTACCTGTCCAAGTTAATGTACCAAACTAAACACAAAAACCTTGAAAAACTCAAATGAAATTGATACCTGATGGACAAGATCCGAAGATGTAGACGGATAAGGAAGCCGATGTAGATAAGATGGGCGCACACGAGCAATTCTGCACAGTAGATCCAAGTAACCTGCGAGACACCGATGCTTGACAGAAAAAGACCACGTTAAAAGATATTTAGGTGGACTGCCCGAGAAGCGGATCCAAGAAGCGATAAGCTCCCTTGGCGGATGTCAGTCCACATTTTCAATTAAGTAAAGAAGCATACATGATAAAAGATGTACGTACAGGACTAGATTTTCTGATCAAAGTAATAAACAGAATCTAAACAGCAGACAGAAAGCAACAGAAAATAGGGAACTGTGAAAACAAAGCTGGATTTGTGTTACCTGTGTCCTTTTACCTGTCTGCAGGATGATCGGCGTCGATTATGTAGAATTGGCGTTGACTGGTTCAGATCGGCGTCGACTGATATAGATCGGCGTCGATCCGAGACAAAGTGCGAGAAGATTCGGGAATCAGAAAACGAAGGCAAGATCGTCAACGTCTGCTGGATCTGCAAAAGCCGGAGAGATACTGGCAAGGCTCCACCTGTGCTGGATGCAGGAACAGAGTCACCAGAAAATCAATGGAGACGTGTGATGTTGATGTGATAAGAGCAGAGTAACGGTGCTCCTCTCAGGGATTGATTTGGACAAGATCCACTCTCATTCGATAGATAATGTTCACACTTGATGCTCAAAGATCTCTCGTTCTCTCTCTTACAATCTGTGTCCCTTACAATCTGTCTCTCTGTGTCCTTCCAGAACTGAGTTCTGGGCCTCTATTTATAATCGGCGCCGCTCCAAAAATCGGCGTCGACCGAGTACCGGTCGGCGCCGATCACGGAACAGACTCCCGAGACGGCCAAAAGGAGCGATTTCTGGAAAGATAAGAGTGATCCCTCCACCTCAAATACGGGAAATATCCCGCTTTGGGAGGAGGAGAAATAGGGGGGATATATGGATAGAATAGATATGGGGTAGATAAGTGGTTAGGATACATGTGAAAAGGTGTAATTAAATAGTTAATATTTAATTACTCACGGGTAAAACATAATGGGGTGAATTAAACTTAGGATAGGTGTTTAAATCACAAATTGAATAATACCCCAAGGGGATAGTGGTGATATAAACGTGCCTCAGGTTACCTGAGAGAGAAAATGTGCACGAGGGACACTAAATTGGATAACCAATTTTAGGTGTCTACATTTTGCCCCTTTTTGTCAAGTAACTTGCGATAAGCAAGGTTATGAGACAAAAACAAGGAGATGGAAGAAAGGAAGAAAAAGTGATGATGTGATCCCCCTCAAACTAGGGATGGGATGGGTGATAGAACAAACGATCCCAAGTTTGAAAAAGGTAGATGAAAACACGGGATGCCCCAGCTGGATGTCTGGAGTAGATCTGATCATTAATGATGCACAAACATGAATAAAGAGGTAGCCACCTAAGGAACTCACATTGGTAGGGCAGACTAGACGGTCTCCTCATGAGACGACGTTAGTACCTACAGACCCATGAGTGTAAGGAGAGCAGCAAAATAGTCAGCATCTAAAGAGAGACACATTGGTAGGGACAACCAAATGGTCTGCAAAGCAGACGACGTTAGTGCCTACAGACCCGTTAACTCTAAGTTGCCAAAAAGTACGAGTGCCCCACGCAAAGGGAACAAACTCGAAATGGACGGTGATATCAAAAATATGTGCCAAAAGGCAACATTCAGCACACAATAATGACCAGATAAATAAGCCAAGCATCAACACTATGGCAAAGAGATATGGAAAATCGGCGGCGATCACACTAATCGGCGCCGACCTAAATAAACGGCGCCGACCAAACAAATCGGCGCCGACCGTTCACAGCACATATAAATATGTGAACGGAAAACGTGAACGATTTATTTACACCGTGACGATTGATTCAGAGAGAGTCAAAAATTGGATTTGAGCACCATGGAAGCCTCTGGAAGCGGTCAGAAGCGGAGGAGGACACGACCTGGGGTAAGTGGTTCTTCTTGAACCCGTCATATTTATTTTTATTATTTTTTTTTTTGGTTTTTTTTGCTTGGTGGGAGGCCAGAGTGTGTTTTACCTCCGGCCTGAAAATCGGCGTCGATTGGTATAATCGACGTCGATGTAATGTAAGCGGCACCGATTGAGTTCAATCGGCGTCGACTATATAAAGATCGACGCCGATTGTATTTAATCGACGCCGATTGGACAGACATCTGGATGAAAATGATAAAATTTGTTTTGGATGTTCGGATTTGGGTAAATATGAAGCTAATATTGCTCTTGATGTCATGGATGCAGGCACGAGAGGTACTACACATGAGGGATGCGATTCCTGAGCTACTGGAGACCATTCTCCCTGACGTCACTGACACAGATTGGCGCCACTTAGAGTTAGCCGGGCTCGGGGGCTTTCGGTACTACAGACGAGTGCCGCGAGATGTAGAGTTGATGCGAGCACTAGTGCGACGATGGGATAGCCAGACTTGCACTTTTTGGTTCAGGACGGGTGAGATGACCATCACCCATGAGGACATATACAGGATTTTGAGGCTGCCGATCACTGGGGACCCGATAGAGATTACGCCACGAGAGCAGCAGCAGAGGGCCCTAGTTCGATTGTATGGAGACAGGGCAGATGATTCAGAGATAGTGTCCGGGGCAGTGAGGATAGCCTCGCAGTACAGACAGGATGTTCCCAGGAGCAGACGGATAGTGTTGATTCAGATGGCGATCTCCTATTTTGCTCTACCAGATTCAGGAGGTGGGAGATTCCCATTGTTGTTACTAGATTGCGTTTGTGACATCCTGCAGTTCAGACAGGTGTTCGCCTTTGCTGATGCCTTGATAGCTCAGATATATTATGAGTTATGGATGTATACCACTGGCCGGAGGACAGGTATTGATGTCAGTTTTGTGCTCCATTGCTGGGCATATGAGCATATAGCAGTGATCAGGCCATCCGGGCTTCCTTGGATGCCAGCAGCAGTGGGAGCTATTGATTACGGATTCCGGCGATGGCGGGCCGATATGGCCTCGGGAGATACAGGGAGATCCGCAGATTGGTATGCTGAGCGTTTCAGGACGCTGACACCAGAGCAGGTCATCTGGAGACCATATCGGGTATTTCCGACATGGGCCGGTCAGGATGCTCACTTGGTGGGATTGAGACGGAGCAGGGTGGTTAGGGGCCGCAGGCCTGATATGTGGGAGCGCGTCCCATTTATACGGGTATTGAGACAGTTCGGCCTAGTACAGACAGTGCCGACTACTTACAGGCCTTACAGGCGAGACAACAGAGAGACTGATCTACCGATTTTGATCCCGGTAGATCCATTGAGAGAGGCCCCACCCTCCACAGACAGTGATGATGACGCTGGAGTGGATGATGGTTATGCGGCATGGTATGCGACAGAGCTACCACGACACCTTCCGGCATCTATAGATGCCGATGAGGAGGATATGGCTACAGTGCTGGAGAGACTGGAGGGAGAGCACGCCACCCTGACACATACACACCAGGTGGCTCTCAAGGAGATCAGAGCTCTGACAGCGGAGAGGGATGCCCTGATTTTGGAGAGAGACACCACTCGCCAGGAGTGAGATACAGCGATCCAGCAGAGGGATCGCTACCATCGACATAGGGAGGCCCTCAGGGCCAAATATGGTGAGACAGGTACCATGTCAGAGTCTGGGACACAGGGCACGACCATAGGAGGGGCACCACCAGCAGCACCACTACGAGCACCTGGTACCGTGAGCTTGAGTACATATCAGTCTCTCCTCGCTGAGGTGAGATACTACGAGGATGCCCTAGCGCAGCATGCCCCAGATGTGCCTCGGTACGGGGCGAGGAGGAGATCAGTGACAGCCACAGCGAGCGGGGCATCAGAGGGAGGGAGCACCGGGAGAGACCGAGGTGGGCAGAGGCCTCCAGCAGCAGGTGCGTCTAGCTCGATAGGCGGCGGTCAGGAGAGACAGCCTGGTCCAGAGGAGGGTGGAGGAGATAGTGTCTTCCACGCATCAGATTTTACGATATAGAGATTGATGTATTTTGTATCAGTGTAGTGATGTAGCCTCGATTGGAAGGCATTTTATAGATGGCTTGATTGAGAGCCACCCATTTTTTGTTGTACAGACACTCATGTATATATATATATATATATTCATCATTTCCTTTGTCATATGATTGTTCTCCTGCTTTTAATTTTGATATACATGGATAGATGTAGCGTAATTGTGATGGATATAGACATAGATTGATAGATAATTGGATAGACATAGATGTAGAGGACATAAATAGATGTGATTTGATGTGATTGATATGTGGATTTAACTTGATTGAGAAAATAGATAAAGATAGATGTAATGTTACGTGGATAGACAAGTGATTAGATGATGTGATAGATAGGTAGGAGTTAATAGTTGGAATGGATTTGATATTTTTTGAGATTTTTAATTAAATTTTGATAAAAATAGATAGATAGACTCACATGTGTTTATAATAGAGGCGATGAGATGTGTTTTGGACAAAGTAGATCAGATGAAATTAGATAAATGATAGAGTTTGATTAAATTAACATGTTAAATGGTAATTTAACTGGATGAAATAATCAGAAATATTCACTGTGAGAGCCAAGGACGTAATGAAAATGACCTTGATTAGAAATAAAGGATATACACCCAGATAAGAAGAAAAATGATAAGCTGGACTCCCAACCGACCATAAATAGAATCTGGATAGGAAACCAAAAGATTATGCATACAAGGCCCTATATGAGGTTAAAATAAACCTGACACTAACTAGCCGCAAACCAGATTTAGGAGGGAAACGGAAGGAGCAGTAAGTAGGTATCTCATCGAAATTTACAAGGGACAGAATACATGTTCATACTGGGAAAATAGGATTCTCCATATGATCGACAAAAGGTCTTATATCTCAGCTTCATGATTTTTGGCAGAAAAGCAAACTGATCAATGCGGGAAGTTTGCTCGATATGGAAAGACTGATCAATACGGGAAGTCTTTCAGTGATGCTAAAAAGTGTATAAACTGACTGAAAGGCTGATCAATGCAAGAAGCCTTGAGTATTCCTTTGAGAAACAGCCGTCCTTCAAGGGAGCGGTCTGTATTTTGAATTTTAATGATAGCCATCCTTCGAGGGCATGGTCTATATCTTTTGATTCATTTGATTGTATGGGTAGCTGTCCTTCAAGGGATCAGTCTATCTTTTTTTTTTTTGGATAGCATTTTTTTTTTTTTTTTTTTTTTTTTTTGAAAAACTTTTTTGGAAGAAGCTGAGTTTAGACCTAGATAGATCAGATAGAGGGGAAGAAAACGTATAAAGAGCACGCACTCATGCCCCGAGTAGATCCGATTAAGATAAGCACTTGGGACAAATGAAACGGTGATTAAGGTATTCCTACCATGAGGAGAAACATATCCAGAAGAAAAATGCTATGAGTAGAGCCGCGATACTCATATTTAAGGTAAAAAAGACAATAGGCGGAGAACCACATAATTTCGAATCACCATGAAAGTATATGACTGGTTGTTAGACGGATGAAAGATCTGTCTTGCGACTAGATTTGTGTAAGATAGATTTTAACAGTAGAAGGGCCGTAGATGCAAGGCATTAAGAGGTTCCACTTCAGGTATACCATCCATGGAAGATAGACGATAAGCCCCCGACCCATATTTATGAGTGATAACGTACGGACCCATCCAGTTGGGAGCAAACTTACCACGCTGACTCCTTTCGAGTGTAGTGACATTTTGATTTTCTTTAAGAACAAGATCACCAATTTTGAAGTCACGGTGCTGCAAGTGCTTGTTATAAGCACATTTGACATGCTCAAGATAGACTTGATGATGTTCAAGAGCGTTGAGATGCCACTCATCTAATAATTCAAGTTGTGCTAGACGATTTTGACGATAGTCCTCATCAGAGACAAATTCTCTAAGAGAAACACGGAGAGATGGGATTTGGACTTCCAAAGGAAGAACAGCCTCAGACCCATAGACGAGAGAGAAGGGAGTAGCACCAGTAGGAGTACGAATGCTAGTCTGATAAGCCCAGAGAGCAAAAGGGATATGTAAATGCCAATCCCTACCAGCTCGACTAGTTACCTTTGCGAGGATATTACGCAAAGTTTTATTGGAAGCTTCGGCCTGACCATTAGCTTGAGGATAGTATGGAGAAGAAAAGCTGAGTTTGATATTGAAAGCGTCGCAGAGGTTCTGTAAATCAACGTTTTTGAAAGACTTACCGTTATCTGTGATGAGTTTGTGTGGAACACCAAAGCGACAAATGATGTGTTGATAGACAAAATCAACTATGGGTTTAGCTTTTGTTGAAGAAAGAGGGATAGCTTCCACCCACTTAGTAAAGTATTCAGTGGCAGTAATGATAGAATGATGACGCTGTGAAGAACAGGGATTGATGAGACCAATGAGATCAAGACCCCATTGCGAAAAAGGCCACAAATCCGCTGTAGGTTGTAAAGCTTGACTAGGGATATGTGTGAGATTGGAATGTTGTTGACACTTGACGCATTTCTTAGTGTATTCACAACAATCTCGATTAAGAGAAGGCCAATAATATCCCAAACGTAAGATGCGTTTAGCTACGGCCAAGCCACTAAAATGGCCACCACAGATACCGTCATGGACCTCCTGGATAGCTTTAGATGATTCAAGGGTTTTGAGGCACCGAAGCAAAATACCATCAAAGCCACGTTTGTAGAGGATCCCGCCTAGAATAGTATAGCGATTAGCGCATAGGATAAAAGATCTTCTACCATTGGAAGTCAGATCAGGAGGAAGCACCGAATGAGATAGATAATCAACGATCTGTTGATACCACTCATCCTGAGTATGGGTTGTGACAGCATGGATTGAAGTTAGTTGCCTAAGATGAGATGGTTGATCTAATCATTGCACAGCCACATAAAGTCGCGAGTCCTCGGTAAAAGGCGGGATAAGTGAGGCTAACGAAGCCATTGTATCTGCGAATCGATTCGCAGTGCGAGGAATAGCTTGGATAGTGAATTTATCGAAAGATTGGAGTTGAACGAGAACGATATCACGATATTTTTGAAGGATATCATTCCTGCATTGATAGACACCCGTGACTTGATTAACGATGAGTTCAGAATCACCAAAGATGTCAATATGACGAGCGCCGAGATTAATGGCATTTTGAAGACCCAAGACAAGAGCTTCATATTCAGCCATATTATTGGTGCACTCAAAGTTCAATTTGTGTGCGACTGGGATAGGCGTACCCCAAGGAGGAATCATCACGAAACCTGCACCTCCCCCTTGCTGGCATTTGGATCCATCAAAGAAGAGCTTTACTTTAAATGGAGACAGACCAAAATCAATTTGTTGGATATATTCATCGGGGAATTGAGCAAGGGGGACTTGAGTGTCCGGAAGAGGAGCATCAGCTAATTGATCTGCAATGACCTGACCCTTGATAGACTTTTGCGGGATAAACTCGAGATCAAATTCTGTCATAAGCATGAGCCAACGAGTGATACGATCATTGTGATAAGGCTTCGCATGAATTGTCTTGAGTGGATTGACACTTGTGACAATGTAAGTTTTGTGATTAAGGAGGTAATGACGAAGCTTAGAAGTTGCGAAGAAGAGAGCACAACACAGCTTTTCAGCTTTAGAATAACGTGTTTCATACTCATGGAGGGTGCGACTGATGTAATAGACAGCTTGTTCTTTACCGCAAGCGTCCCGATGCGAGATCATGGCTCCCAGAGCATGGTCAGTCACAGAGATATAAAGATAGAAAGGCTCCCCCTCGCGTGGAGGTGTAAGCACAGGTGGAGAAAGAAGATAAGCTTTGAGATCATCGAAGGCCTTTTGGCAATGTTCATCCCATTCAAAATGAACATTCTTACGGAGGAGATGATGAAAAGGTTGACAACGGTCCGACAATTGTGAGATAAAATGACGCACTGATTGAAGACGTCCTTGGAGACTGCGGAGTTGCTTTAAGTTAGAAGGGGGAGGCATCTCAAGGATAGCTTTTATTTTTGTGGGGTCTACTTCAATACCCCTAATGGAAATGATAAAACCTAAAAGTTTACCAGTGAGAACGCCAAACACGCACTTAGATGGATTTAGACGAAGACAAAAGTGAATAAGCCTCTCAAAGAGAGGTGCAAGAATGAAAAGATGATCCTGACGACGTTTGGATTTACCGAGGAGATCGTCGACGTAATCTTCCATAGTTTTGTGTAAGAGATCATGGAAGATGTAGGTCATTGCTCGCTGATAGGTTGCTCCTGCGTTCTTAAGACCGAAAGGCATGACACGATAACAAAAGGTCCCCCAAGGAGTTATGAAAGAAGTCTTATGTTGGTCTTCTGGTGCGATGAGAATTTGATTATACCCAGAGAAACCATCCATAAGAGAAAGCATCTCATGACCCGCAGTTAAATCCACGAGTTGGTCGATATTAGGTAGAGGAAAATCATCTTTTGGACAAGCAAGATTAAGATCCCGGAAGTCGGTACAAATTCAAATTTTCCCAGTAGCTTTAGTTACTGGTACTACATTGGAAACCCATTGTGGATAATCAATGGGTTGGATGAAGTTAGCCGAGAGCAAGCGCTGCAATTCTTCTTTAACAAGAAGGGCTACTCTAGGGTGCATTTTACGTAATTTTTGTTTAACCGGTTTGATGTCGGGAAGAGTAACGATATTGTGGACCACGATATCGGGATCGAGTCCTGGCATATCCTCATATGACCAAGCAAAGGCTTGACGATGGTTGGAAAGAAAAGTGGTAAAGTCTCCTAACTCCTGTGGATTAAGGGATTGGCTGACCTTAATGATGCGAGGGTCTTTAGAAGTCCCTATATTAAGGTCGACAGTGGCTTCGTTGAGAAGCGTAGACGTGTCAGAAGGAATGGTTTTAGGAAGATAGGAATCCTCTGCCCCCAGATAGGTGAGGACAGAATCATCATCCGCACAGTGGATAGTGTTGATAGTAGGAGAGTCGTCTCCAACTATTTCAGGGAAAATTAACGGTATGGAAGTGGACCTGTCATTAGTCTTATAGGCTAGTGGCCCTAAGGAAATGGTATTGACTAAAAAAAAAAGTTAGACGGGATGGAAATGGCGTCGTCCACATCGAGTGATGCTTCTGACTTAGCGGGAGAAGATGGTTCCTCAATAGGAAGAGGCTCATCGAGAACAGTGACGGTGGCTTTTGAAAGAGGTTTAAATCCTAAACCAAATTTTTGATGTGGCTTGAGAGTTGGAATGGACGCGAGGTCATGCACACCTTGTTCATATTTACCTAAGCCAAAGCCCTTCCACACGCATCGATATAAATAAGTTTTTGCAAACGTGGGATTCTGTAGACAATCGAACCCTGTTAAATAAGGTTTGGTCCTAGGAGGAGAATCCGGGTGATAGTGAGGTGTATCAAGACCACCGTAAATGAAATTAGTCTGTTGATTGGGCAGACCAATGGTGACGATGCGACCAAGACCTGGCTGATATTCAGGTTGTTTGTCTGGTCTACCATACTCACTAGGTTTGAGATGGGTGTCAAAAGAAAGGAGAGGAAGCTCTCCTAGTGAGAAACGCTGCAATGTCTCTTCTAAATTTTGTACATCCGGTAGTTTGGTTGCAGGTATGGAAGAAGATGAGGCCCCGTCAGGAGAACAGGCATTTTCCTTTAGAGGGGCAGACCCTGTGGTCATGTCGCATTGTGCGGAAGGAAAAGGATCTCCTGGATGAGTATAGATTTTGCCCTCATATTGATATTTTAAGCATCGATGGAGGGTGGATGGGACACAATGCATTGCACAAATCCAGGAGCGTCTGAGGATCATATTATAGTGGAATTTCCCTTCAACAATGTAAAAGAGTTCGTGAAGCAGCTTCTTACCTACTCGAATGGGTAAGACCACAGTTCCTAAAGTAACTGCTAGCTGATCGTTAAATGATCGAAGGGCGAAAGGCGGGGGTGACACTACGTTCTTTGGTAACTTAAGTTGCTCGAATGTGTGCGAGGAGATGACGTTGAGTGCAGCACCACTGTCGATCATAATGCGTTTTAATGTAGTGTTGTCGATTTGGACTGTGATAAAGAGGGGAGCCTCCAAATCCTCAGAAGAAAGGGAAGGAATTTCTGAATCTTCAAAAGAAATGGCGGTTGATGGTCTATTCAATCCAACAACCATCTCGAAGGGCTGGGGCTCATCTGAATTCACTGCGATGCGATGCAGATTATCAATCAGAGCCTGGCGATGTTGCGGAGAGGATTGAATGAGGTCAAAAAGAGACATTTTGACCGGAGCCTGGGTGAGTTGTTTCATAACACTCTCCTCAACTGACACGGGAATTTGAGCCCGAGGTGCAGCACGAATAGAGACCCGAGGTCTCGGGGCTAATGAGGAAGGAGGAACTCCTTCGGGGGCTGCAGAAATGACAACCTGTGGTCGAGATGCTGTAGATGAGGATGGATTATCATACTGTTGGGTTCTAGTGGCGATATGAATTGTGTCGATTTGAGAAGGTGGAAGATCATTTGGAGTGGAATCACTAGAAGTAGAGGTCTGAGTAGATCGTTGGGGCTCAGATGGAGCTAAGATGACAGGAGATACTTGTTTCTCCTCCTCCAGCAAAAGATCACTTTCTTCCAAAAGGCTGTTGACGACAGATTGAAGAGCTTTACATCCCTCAGTATCATGACCCGGGGTACGGTGGTAAGCACAAATCAAATCAGAGTTAAACCAGGTAGGTTTAACTCCTTTAGGGTTATAGGGTTTAATCAGAGGAAGAGATATGGATGAAGATTGGATAAGTTGGCGAAGGATTTCAGTATAGAACCCGGTAGACAAAGATGAGGACAGAGATGATGAAGGCGCCTCTTTTACTTTAACAGACTGCCGAGGTAAAAGAACCTGCATGTTAGGTTTGACAGTCTTTTTAGGGATCATCTTATTTTTTTGGACATCTGGAGGAGCAGCCTTGGGCACTTGAGATGGAAGTAAGTGAGACATGATTGATTTCGGTGGAGGAGGAGCCCCTAAAATAGATTTTGAAGATGATGGAGATGTGACAAGTGTTGTGGTCTTCAGAGATAAGGGAGGTTGCTTGGTCAAAACTAATGATGATTTAGATGATGTCGATTTAGATGAGGGAGAAGCTTCCAAAGTAGGTATAATCGGAGGAACAGAGGGTGCCCTGGTTTTTGGTAACGAAGATGATGATTCTGATAAAAGAGGTGACGTCTTTTTAGTAGGTAAGTCCACTTTTCGAGGTGTTGGTGAAGAATGTGTTGTAGAAGAAGATGATGGTTTTGATAAGTTTGTAGAAGAAGACACCTTCTCAGTGGACAAATCCAATCTTTTATGAGGCGCAGAGAGAGATTTTTGTGGGAAAGCACCAAGAGTCTTGATGGTTCGAAATATGGGCTTTCCTTTTTCAGGGATGGTGACAATTTCAACCGCATAAGGTGATTGTAACCTTTTCGGGGGAAGCAAATGGGGAGGTACTGATGGCGCAATGTTAGATTTCGGTTGTCTCGGTCTAAGTTCAGGAACCGAGCGTATAGGTGTTGGTGCTACTTCTTTAGATTTCCCCTTAATAGGAAAAGTAGCATTGTGATGGAAGAAGTGAGTGATGAAGAAGCAGTTCCTTGCGAGGGAACTATTTCTGGTACAGTAATTGTGGGTGAAACTACTGTAGGAAAGGAAACAGGAAGAGTCAAAATCGAAGATGCTTCCGTCGAAGTCAGCACAACTATAGGTACGTTCACCAAGGGCATAGTCACAGTAAAAATGGGAGAAACAGAAGTAGATGTATCCGCGGTGGAAACTTGAAGGGATGTAATTGCCTCGAGCATTGAAAGAATGTCTGACGATGAGACAGATGAGGATGACACTGTCTCGGGTATGGATGGAAGATCAGACAAAGAAGCAGAGAGAGGTGAATCCGTATCTAACAATGTTGGAATATTCAAAGACGGGCTATCTGAAGATGGTGGAATCCCAGCGATTAACGAAGCGGAAGGAGGTTCTGATTCGGTCGATGTGTTCGCAGATGGCTTAGTTTTAGAAGAAGATTCTTCCGTAGAGATGAAGCTGATAGTATGAGTGTTTGGTTTTTGAGACTCTGAAGCATCATGGTTCGGGGAATGATTGGGAAAAGGTTGTTTAAAGACATCCAGCGCTTGATTTGGGGGAGCATTTGGGTTATCCAGAATGAGCTCGCCTTTATCAATGAATTTCTGGACAAGATTTTTGAAGGTCTGACATCGTTCGATGTCATGACCTTTGGTTCTATGATAATGACAGAAGTCATTTTCCCTATACCAGAATGGACGTTCTTGGCTTTCATCAATATTCCTAATGGGGGGAAGTTCGATCATGTGGACTTCCAACATTTTTTCCAGGATAGAAGCATATGATTCCCCCAATGAAGTGAAAGATCGAGATGATGAGGTCCCTTTTCGAGAAGATGAGGAGTCTCTTCGTGGTGTTTGATTAGAAGTGGTATCGGCTCGTGATGTTTTTAATATGATAGCGTTGGTGGATCCCTGATTCTTGTCTTTAGAAGTGGAAGGATTTGATTTGGTAAACCGAGAAAAATCTGGTTTAGATTTAGAGCGAAGTTTTAACTTCCCTTGTTCAATGGCGTGAGATTCAAGTTTGCGTGCCATCGTAAAGGCTTCTTCAAATGTATGAAAGGTCTGGATCCTTAAAGTGGAAGAAATATGATTAGCACAAGATCGAGTAAACAACTCGATCTGTTGGGATTGAGGAAGGGAGAAAGACAATTGGTTTATTATCCCTCTCCAACGAGCGACAAAGTCTGCAATAGACTCATCATCGAATTGACGAATGTTATAAAGATCTGTAATCGAGATCTTATGCGCGATATTTATTGAAAAGTTTTCAACAAACATCTGGGCCAATTGAGAGAAAGAAAACAAGGAATGTTGAGGAATGTTATTGTACCAGTCTAAAGCAGGACCTGCTAGAGACATAGGAAAAGTACGGAGCATAAGCTCCTGATCCTGGACTATGAGGTAGCAAGCATGTTTGAATGCTCACAAATGCTGTTGAGGGTCCTCCTGACTATGAAATTTTGAAAATTTAGGAAGTTCCCATTGGGGAGGATAAGGCTTAAAAGCCACTGAGGGGTGAATGGGTTCATTACACACTTCTTCAAAAGAGTATGAAGGATGAGCCCCTTTGGTGGAGGCTTCCAAGTCTGTGATTTTCTTGAAAAGAATTTGAACCACGTCAGATTGAGGAGGAGGCACACTGGCATGTCCTACATAAGAAGCAAATGGTGGATGTTGTTGAGGTGTCAACGGGGGATTCATCTATTGATTGATAGGATGATAAGAGGAGTAACCAGGCATTCTGGGTGACGCCTGGTGGGGTATTTGCTGTGAAGGAGCCTGTGTATAGGCAGGCTGTGAGATAATAAGTGGTTGAGAAAATGAAGGTTGGATGACGGACGGAGCCTGTGATTGGTGGACTCCTATGCTTGTTGACTGAATCGGAACAGATTGAGGAACATGGGTGCCGATTTGATTGGACATATTGGGGAACAAGACTGAAAGAGGCTTTTTACTGCCAGATTAGTTATTAAGGGCACCGATGCTAGAGGATGGGCGAAGGTCACTGTTGCTGGAACATTGGAAGAAAAACCCACTGGAGGACGAGAAGCAGGAACCAACTGACTAGTCGAAGGGGGTTGACTCATAAAGGGGTACTGACCCTGGGACACAATGGACGGCATAGATGAATTAACAGCAATATGCGGGTGCACAGACGCACTCATTATAGCCAGAGAAGAGGACCTCTCAGAAGTAGGTTGTGGAATAGTCGAGGTAACTGCGGCGTTAGGAATAGGTAAGACTATTTGAGAACTAGTCGATATGGTCGGTGGAAGAGAAAAAGGAGGCACAGGTGCGCCACCCTCCTCCGTGGCTCGAGGCGAGAAAAATGATGCTAACTGTTCTACAAAAGCCTGGGATGGTTCACGAGAATAATCGTACACTTGCTGGATTAGTGGTCCCTGATCAGATATTTGAATAGACTTGTGTACTAGGTAGTCCATGAGGGCTACCGGATTGCGATCAAGGAGCGCCTGAAATTCAGGATCCCCGCGAGGAACATACTCTGAGTCAGAAGCAGATGATATTTCTGAAGGACTAGGGGAAGCTGGACGTGATGGGGTTGCTTTGGCCTGATAGAAAGGATTATATGACCAGGATGGGGAACCAACTAACAGCGGTCCCGAGGAAGACCTGGGGGGTGCCGAAATATCCACACTAGTGGTGATCTCGGAGGAAGAAGGGGCTAATTGAGCCATTCTTCTAGATTGTAACCGAGTGATGACCGTCATAAACAAGCAGAAAATAAGATTGACCTAACTAATGCACAGATAATTCAAGCAGCGTAGGTGATTATCTCTTTTAAGTTTTTATGCTTTTAAGAAAGAAAATATTAGGGAAGGCCTTTTAGAACAGGAACTACTCAGATAGCCAAACTAAGGATGGTTTGGGGGATGTTTTGGTGAGGAGTCCTGAAGGCACTTCAGTAAAAGACCGGTACGTGGCTTGATATAGGGGCCTACCCCCGCACTTCACACACCGCTGCGATAAGGGAGTCGGGTGCTTTGCCAATATATACCAGAACTTCCGTGAATTTATAGCGCGGCCCGAGTACCGCGTAGGCTCTTCCTCTTGGATGTCACTTCCAAGTAGGCGAGGCCAGGGAAAGAATTTTTTGTTTAAATGCTTTATACCTAGTGATTTTGGCTTTGTGTGCAAGGGTGAAAAATAAAAATCAAATAGTGTCACTACCGATTTTGATCAATTTTCCAGCCTAATTAAAACTAGATGAAAAACATACAGCAGAAATGACAAAGAAAGAGTTCTTTTTTTTTTTAAGCACTTAAAAACGAAGTGTTTGATTTCGATGAAGACAAGTCAAACAGATTCTTTCCCAAATGCGATTAAATTCTTTTTAAGCACCAAAAATTGAAATGTTCGAATGTGATAGACCACAAACAAATAAAGTTTTTTTTTTTTTTTTTTTTTTTAGTTCCTAAAAAGGAGAAAACACCGTAAAAGAGAAATACCTGTAGATTTAGCTCTCCAAGGTGTGTGGACTTCAAAAAGCGCGTTGTTGAGCTCTTCCCCTCGAACAATCCCACGAACAAGCAAAGTGCTCCATAAGAAAAGGTTAAGCAAACACCAAACAAAATCCAGAAAGATATATCCAGATAATGGTGAAACGAAAATTTCTATTTTAAGGAACTAGAAAAATTTCAAGGAAATAACAATTTCGCATAAAGAGATGGATCAAACATGCAATCTTGAAATCAAAATGAAATATTTACTAATTTTATAAATAGAAATTGGAATTGAAATTTGTAAGAAAAGAAAGGACCTAACTTTGCAAAATTCAGAAATGAGAAGCAAGACTGAAATGATGAAAGGAAATGCTCAAGCAGAACTGATAAAAATCAGTGAAGAAAAAGAACAAAGCTCAAAACTAAAAAAAGAGATGAACTTACCAATAAGGGACTTTGGTTGGGTCCCACCGGGCGTGCCAGAATGTTGATCAAGAATTTCACGCTTGTTACCTGTCCAAGTTAATGCACCAAACTAAACACAAAAACCTTGAAAAACTCCAATGAAATTGATACCTGATGGACAAGATCCGAAGATGTAGACGGATAAGGAAGCCGATGTAGATAAGATGGGCGCACACGAGCAATTCTACACAGTAGATCCAAGTAACCTGCGAGACACCGATGCTTGACAGAAAAAGACCACGTTAAAAGATATTTAGGTGGACTGCCCGAGAAGCGGGTCCGGGAAGCGATAAGCTCCCTCGGCGGATGTCAGTCCACGTTTTCAATTAAGTAAAGAAGCATACATGATAAAAGATGTACGTACAGGACTAGATTTTCTGATCAAAGTAATAAACAGAATCTAAACAGCAGACAGAAAGCAACAGAAAACAGGGAACTGTGAAAACAAAGCTGGATTTGTGTTACCTGTGTCCTTTTACCTATCTGCAGGATGATCGGCGTCGATTATGTAGAATCGGCGTCGACTGGTTCAGATCGGCGTCGACTGATGTAGATCGGCGTCGATCCGAGACAAAGTGCGAGAAGATTTGGGAATCAGAAAACGAAGGCAAGATCGTCAACGTCTGCTGGATCTGCAGAAGCCGGAGAGATACTGGCAAGGCTCCACCTGTGCTGGATGCAGGAACAGAGTCACCAGAAAATCAATGGAGACGTGTGATGTTGATGTGATAAGAGCAGAGTAACGGTGCTCCTCTCAGGGATTGATTTGGACAAGATCCGCTCTCATTCGATAGATAATGTTCACACTTGATGCTCAAAGATCTCTCGTTCTCTCTCTTACAATCTGTGTCCCTTACAATCTGTCTCTCTGTGTCCTCCAGAACTGAGTTCTGGGCCTCTATTTATAATCGGCGCCGCTCCGAAAAATTGGCGTCGACCGAGTACCGGTCGGCGCCGATCACGGAACAGACTCCCGAGACGGCCAAAAGGAGTGATTTCTGGAAAGATAAGAGTGATCCCTCCACCTCAAATACGGGAAATATCCCGCTTTGGGAGGAGGAGAAATAGGGGGGATATATGGATAGAATAGATATGGGGTAGATAAGTGGTTAGGATACATGTGAAAAGGTGTAATTAAATAGTTAATATTTAATTACTCACGGGTAAAACATAATGGGGTGAATTAAACTTAGGATAGGTGTTTAAATCACAAATTGAATAATACCCCAAGGGGATAGTGGTGATATAAACGTGCCTCAGGTTACCTGAGAGAGCAAATGCGCACGAGGGACACTAAATTGGATAACCAATTTTAGGTCTACTAGTCATCCAATCCACCTAAATATCCATTTTCTTGCATCCTGATTGTTTCTCTATCTCATACCTTCCTCTGCAAGTTTATGTTAATGCTTACATGTCTCTTTTATCATCCTATTGGCATTTAGATCCCTCGACATCTGCATTTAGGGTTGTTATTCTTATATATCTACTCAAGTCATCATCGACCCATCCAGGAAAAATTTACTTTTTGTTGATTTAGATCATATTTGTAGTTTCCATCCATTTCTACAATTTTCATATTATGTTTAGCTTCAGTTTATCCTTGTTATTCATTCCTTTATCATTAATTTTATCATCTTTTATCAAATATGGGGGTTGACATATGCATAAGGAAGTTAACAGTTCTTAGAAATGGATTTTTTCGGAAACCCCCTCATCTACCATCTAATCTATTTTCCTCTTAGTAATCTTTGTTATGTAGGTTCATCAGATTTGCAGTGAGAACATCTACTTTGTGCCCATACTTTCATCACTATCCTCTTCCAAGGTACCTTAAACCCTTGCATATTTGAAGTTGCTTTTTTTTTCTTTTGTATCTATTTCACTAATCTGGACAGGAAAAAGAAAACTTGTTCAACACTCACCAAACCATCATTTTAGTCATTCGTGTCAATAAATATACATTTCAAAACTATGTGATTCCTTTTTTGGGCCCCAAGACCCTCTAAAAATCAATCAATCAATATAAATCATGCCTTTATCAAATCCATATTAGATTTAATAGATTTTTAGAAATAATTTGTTTCCTTTGTCTTTGTTAAGTCATACATCTATAGGCCAAGAACCCATTGGTTATCCTATCACTTGACTTCATGAGTGAGTAAGCCCACCTCTGTGGAAACATCCTTTATATCTAACATGCATCTCCTGATACACCATGGATAGTATAAATTTTTGGGAACCTTTTCCCACTGCTCCCTATGAGTCATACATCTATAGGTTAAAAACCCATTAGTTACCCTATCATTTGACTTATTTGACACACAAGTCCATCTTTTTGGCAATCTATTTTCATGCTCGGTCTTGGGGCATCTTAAATTGAAATAGAATCTTACACAAACCAATATCATTCAACAATCTATTCAAACCAATGACCATATAAATTCATTACAATGACCCTTAGTTTGAGGGGGACCACCTATCAAACACAAATCCAATCATTCCACTCATTTTTGTTTAGTGTTTTTTCCATCAAAAACCACTTGGAAAAAAGGGGAAAATGTAGACACCTATTTTTGATACCTACATTGTTTATCCACAATCCTCATATTCACCCTTAAAATATTAAACTTATCTTATTATTACTTAAACCATGTCCTTAGCCATAAAAACACACCTTATCCCTTAATAAAAATCTATTCTACCCATCTTAAGTTACCAAAACCACTTGTAAGAAATGGAAATTACAGACAAGAAGAAGTAAGCAAATAAACACATAGTAAACCTCAATTGCATCCTTCTTGAAAACCTCAAAAATATTTTTGAAGTACTTGGACTTGTAAAATCTTAATATTTTAATGATTTTGTCTACTCTTGATTAATTCTCCAAATTTAGGATTGTAATGCTATGAGTAGAAGTACACAAGGATGTGTGTGGAAAATTTAGCATAAGTTGGCTATATATTTGCATAAGTTTCCCAGGATCCTTCATGGATATTATTGCAAAGGACATGGCCTATTTTTATAGCTGAAGGAGAGGCCATGAAAAGTGGAATATAGTTTGAATGGGCTCCAGGATAATAATTGCAATTTTAGACACCAAAGTTGGGTCACACGCTCCTTGACCCTTTGTTAAATAATCAACTTGAACACACTCACCTAACCATGACCCCTTACACCCCAAACTAATATTAATTTAATTAAATTAATCCATGACCTCACAATATTTATTATTTAATTATCCTAATAAATATAATTCCCACACCACCACCTCACCTATACACCTCACCTAGCCACCTCACCCTAAGTCTATTCTTAGTATGTTGCCATAACTAACTAAGACCTAACTAAACCCTAAAAAATCAAAGCCTACATCCCCTCTAACCACATTCCTACATAAGAGAAGGTAACTCTCACTCTTTCCTAGATGAATAGAGAGATCTGGCTCAAATCATTACCATGATCTCCTATTTTTAGAAAACCTATGGAATCCCACCCTAACCGATGCCAGTCACCCCTAAACTGACGTCAATAAACTCAGAACCATCATCGGTCACCTTTTATTCCCTTTGGTAACCTTATTTCAAGGTTGGCAAATTTCTGAGGGAAAAAAAGGAGATTCAAAGCTGCATGCAAGTGAAACAAGAATCCTTTTACGCATCCAGACATCCAAAGCCATCACCAACATCAATGAAATATCCATCGCATTCAAGGGAGCACTCCGGGAAAGCACCACTACAGGACCTTACACGTATTCTCCAATTAACCACCTCCACCACTCAGTCATAAGATCTTTAACATAGTAAGGATGGCCCTAATCAGTATAGTTTATTTTATCTATTAATCTTTATTACTCCTGTTATTAATCTATTCTTTGCATGTTTATTGCTTCATCACCCACTTGCTTGTAAATCCAAAAAACCCTTCACCCACACCACCAAATCACCTATTCTCACTTGTTGTATAATTCTGAGCATACCTAAGATCTCCAAAAACCCCATGTTCACTCGCCCAAACTTTAATCGATCTCAGATCACCCCTACCATTTAACCTATTTTGAGTTTCTTTCACCCCGACCATACCGACACAGGTTACCCATAACCGTCATCAGTTTTACCTAAACTAGCATTGGTCGCATTCAGCCGACGTCGGTCTCTATGTTTTACACCTTGACCAAGAACAGACCCAACAACCACCCTACCCAAAATATGACCTTGACTAATCCCAAAACCTTGACAAACCCCTCACCTCTCATATCCAACTATAGCCAAGCCTGTTGTGATTGGATTTTCTTATTGTATTTGAATGAGATACCTAAATCATATCAACTATAGTAGGACCTTATTTATTTCTTGCATTAACTTGTTTTATATAGTGGATTGAAAACTGTCTAGGAAGTATCACACTTCTTAGAACTAGGATACGCTAGGCAGTCCACTATCATATATCATTTAACTATCTTTTGTGGTCTTGTTTTCTATTACAAGTAGTTCCTCCTAGCCAAAAGTAAGCTCTCACATTCAGCTGTGGATCAAGAAGTCAGATCATGCACAACAACCATCAACTGACCAGCATTTAATAGGTATTCCTCCTTGGCCCTTACCTCTATCTATTTTGTCATTGCAAAAAGGTAAAGAAAACAGTGAGACATTTTATCATGCCCGATGGGACCCATCAGGGGTTCTTTTTCATTTATTCATTCTTAGGTGAAAGTTGTGTGTTTTTTTCCCTTTGAAAAGCATCCACATTAAAAAAAATTCTCTTGAATCATTCTCCTTCTATCTATTGTCTAAAAATAATTGTGTTTTTGGTGCTTTAAAAAGAACACATTTTTCTTTCTTTCGCATTGCATTAGTAAAAGATCATCCCTCTTCCTTTTCATCTCTTTCTACATCAAATATCACACTTTGTTTTGGGTTTAAAATACTTGCATTACATTCTGATTTGTTGCATTATAAGCTCACATTAAAACCAAGGGCAAGCTATATGCTGAAAGTCATGCCCAGCAGATGGTTGACATAAAGAATCGTAGAAATCAAATTTTTCTCTCTCTGTGTCTTACCAAACTTGCACAAAATAAAATATACACATCTTTCTTAAACAAAATCTTACCCGGGAACATCTGTCAGTGATCACATGATCTGATTAGCAAGTACTCCCCAGCTCATTTCCTCTCTCGAGTCATTATCTCAGAGGACGGCCCACCCCCGCCATAACATACCTAAAACCTCTCCTTTTAGATATCCTTCTTTGTAGGATGCCTTCCCCAACAAAATTTCTTGTTCTAAATACACACTGTCAGTCCTAAATAGCATAAGCTAAACAAACATAAGAAAATCACTATTAGGATCATGCTTTTTCTTAGCATTCTTCTTGGCTTGTGTTTTGAGTTGTGAGACTACGAATCCCCATTTTTCTTCTTCCTTGCACAATCCATCATTAGAGTTGGAGTATTTTGAGTTTCTCTAAGTGTGTCAGGGCCTCATCTTCTCATTCTCAGGATTCTAGGTTTGATTTTTCACCTAATTTGATTCAAAAAACCAATTTTATTTATTTCTTTCTAATTTCATAGTCACCGACATCGGTCCAATGACCGTCGCCAATTTACATCTGACCATCATTGGTTAAACCCTAACCAATGTTGGCTTCTGGATTTATAGTTACTTTACCTAGAACGAATTTCATTACTACTTTTTTTTTGTTTCCAGCTCTTAGGGCATCATCATATTTCTCCCTTATTGATATTTTCTATCATACAAAATTTCACCAGTATAAATCCAACATTCCCACTTCATTTGTTTGAGACTGGTTTCTTCCACAGTAACTAGTATCGGTTTCAAAAACCGTCACCAGTGTTTTCCTAACCATCACTGATCATCCTGGCCATCATCGGTTTTCCCAAAACTATCATTGGTCAACCTGACTGTCGTCAGTTGCCTATGTTTAATTTTTTAAAATTTAAACATTCACTAGATTCACCTCCCAGACCCCATTATTCTCTATTGTTATTGTTTTCTCTAGCGACGAGGAGTTTGCATGACTCCTTAATCAAAATCCTGCGGCCTTATAGTTCTACATTTCCCACTCTTTCACCCAAGACTCCTTTGGTTAATTGATATACCACATGCCGGTATCAATCTCCCCTGCCCTTGTTCCTGCTACTGCATTACCCTCACCTAATTCTCCCTCAGTAGTTTCATAGCTATGACCCATACCCACCATGACCACTGCATCAGTAGTTTCCCTCACACCTGTCGTATCTGTTCTCCCCTTGTCCACCACCCATACCATAGCATAGTCTGCACCCATTGTCTCACAAATACCCATTGTAACACAACAACTTGTGGTGTTAGTGACCCCTACTCTATTCCAAAATCTCATCCTCTCCATCCTGCACATATTTCCCCTAATCTCTACCAAAGTCACGACAACCATCCCACCTACATACACCTACTATCAATAACCCCCTATCTCATCTGTCACACATTTTGGATATGTTCCTTCCATGTCGGTTCCTTATTCTCAACCTCCCTATCAAGTTCAATATCCACTTCCTTATGTCACAGGAGGTGTCCCCCCATCACAACCTACCAATGACCTCATCAAATTAATGATGAAAAAGATGAAAACACTAGAAGCATTGGTTTCCGGATCACGTAATTCCCTCACTTATGATGAAATTTTTAATGAGCCTATTCACCCATCCATTCCCATTCAACCATACCTTGTACATTAGGAGATGCAAAAATTCAACCGCTTCAATAGCAAATAAAATCCGCAACTACATTTACAGTCCTTTAAACATGGGTGTTACCTGATTGCCCACGATGATGCTTTACTTTTGAGGACTTTCCCAATGTCCCTGACATGACCTGGGTTAGACTAGTACAGTGGACTACCAAGACACTCCATTTATTCATTCAATCAAGTAGTCCAAGCCTTCCTAGATCACTTCTCAATCAAATTTGTTAAGAATGTTACCATGAATGATCTCTATTCAACACGACAATATGACGACGAGTCTAATGTTGACTTTGTCGCTCGCTGGCACAACGTTATAAACCAACTCACATTCCAATTTCCTCAAACCGAGCTTATATAACTATTTACTTGGGCATGTGCTAGAAACATCTCACGAACCCTACAGGTGCAAAATTTTCACACTTTCGATGAGGCATTCACCATGACATGGAAATTGGAAATCCGTGATATCAAAGAAAAGAAGATTCAGGTTCGTAATAAGAACATTGCATTCAAATAAAATGATACTTCTTCATCTTCAAAACCTCAAAATAACTATTCAAAGCCCAAAGGGTCTATGAATTCCATAGTTATAAAATCTAGTCCCCCTCATCAATCAAACCCATCCAAACCCCCTTCTAATATTTCTCTTGTACAAGCTCTCTAGTTCAAACAAGAACAACAAAAGTACACTTCCCTAGGATAATCTTACTCCTCTATTTTGGAAAATCTTGTTAAGGCAGGTGTCATTAATCTTCCACCCATAAAACCACATACTGGTTTTGACCCTGAACGACCCATGCATGTGTGGTATAAGGAACACAACTTTTGCAACTATCATCGGGTCAAAGGTCACAATGACAATAGCTGCATTACCTTCAAAAATATCATTCAAGAAATGATAGAAAATGGAGACTTAGTCTTGGATTACCCAAATGCACCCACTAACCAAATCCTACACATATTCAAGAATACATTCCCTAATCATGCCCCATCTTCCAACCAATGGGGTGATACCTCAAACAATGATAGCACTTTCTGTGAGGTCCACGTTATTTTTAATGACGCACCTGTAGCTTCCCAATTGCCTCATATTCCTTCCATAGATGAAATCTTAGCATGTGCTCCCATACCTACACCAGAGCCTATTTCATCTACTCCTCTAACCACAAAGGAATCCCCTTCATCTTCTGCTTCACCCATGAAAAATCCTATACTCAGTACACCGCCTTCGAGCACTCAAAATTCCAATCCCACTTCACCAACGAAAGGAGATCCCACTCATGCTAGCCCGTCCTCTCCTCTATCAATGGAGGATACTATAGAAGTGCCACCACCTGTAGACAACTTTTCACCATCATACCTTCAAGATCTCGTTGATCTACTTTCAGATCTCTTACCCACAGAGTATGAGGCTATCCATTTCTCAATATCTCAAACACATTTTACAGGAGTTGCCACTCAGTCCACATCGGCTTCGATTACAACAGTACCGTTCTCACGCTTTGCTAATCTCTTGGACTATATCGATAGAGCCTTACTTTGGGGGCATCTTCTACTTCATGTTTCAACACAAATGTAGTTGTCACTCGTTGACACCTCCACTATCTATCCAAAAGTGTTTCGGCCGACCAAACTGAACACAACCATAACTATCGTATAATCTCCCATGACATCACTCATGGCTCAACTCGCACCTCTACCCATAACCCAACCTGCATCTACACCCAAACCCACACCTACATCATCTTCCTTACCTAAACCTATCACTACCTTAGGGGTCATACCAACAGCTAGCCTTACCCATCCACCCATCAAATTAGATTTAGATACATCTTCCAAAACTAACACCAAACTTAACTCGACCCTCAACAGAAGATCCAATCTCCTAGATCTCATACCCCAACCTTGCCAACCATACCCTTATCTCCTTCACCCCTCAACCCTATCCAAGAAACCCCCATCCATTGGTAAACCAAGAATGCAGCAACCCATTTCCCCATCATAGACCTCTAATATACCCAAGCGACCCACACAACCTCTGCCCTCACTCGTAACATTCTTACCACCCATACCTCCAATTCCGTTAATAATTTCTTCACTTCCCATGACTCTTCCTTCTCTTTCACTTGTACCTCCTTCCCAACCTACACCACCTACCTCCACAACACCTCAATTACCCCCATGGGTAACCCACCCTCTCCTACCATTCACTTTTCCCTCTACATATCGTGTGCCCGTATCATCTTTACCCAAGAAGATGCAACCTAGAACTAAGAATCCGCTACCCTCCAATAAGGTAGTTAAACAAATGAAACCTTCTATTATATGTTCATCTACCATGCCCCCACCCAAGTAGATATGACTAACAGCTAAGAACACACCACACACCAAACTAATATCCTAACCCACTCCCCCTCTTGCAAAGACTCTTCCTACATAGTCATCCACACCTATACCTAAACCCACATTCACCTCCCATTGTGATCCATTAGCAGGGTCCTATGCCAAAATCCTAACCAACCTCCTCAAAAATTCTGTCATCACATTACCACCTCTTAGACCTTATGACCCACTCAAACCCAAACCAAAAGGGTTTGACGAAACAAAAGTTTGTGCCTACCATTGTTTGTTAGGACATGATGTAAGAACTATAAGGATTTGAAAGAAACTCTTTTCCAGTTGTGTCCTCCTGAAGAAAACTTTGATGATGATGGTCTTCTTAATGAGGACCCCATTTCCCTGGAACCAATTTCCATATTTCTTCCCTCATTTCCTACTCAGCGACTTACATCTCCACCCCCACAACTCTTAGATCCATCCCCGAGATTCGAAATTAACATGGTTCACATAAGAGAGTTGCCAAACCACCACTGAAATGCAATTGCACCCTAATCATCTCATAAGGGTCATACCCACCACTAGGGTTTTGTCCCTCTTACCATTATACTTTCTATGACACACACCCTCTCCATCCAACTCCCCTCATATTAACATGATCAGCATTGCCACCCATGCTCAAAAAGACAAGGGCAAGGAGAAAGCAACTGGCCCATCAACCAATCCTATACCCAATATACCGTCTACACTTGCACCCAAAGTCATCATTCACGGTCCTGCATATCCCATTTTCGATGGGGCAACACATCGTACAATGCTAAAACAACTACACCAATCCCCCCTCAAAATGTCTTTGTATGTCCTCTTCCAAACCTCGGAATCACATCGTCAAGCCCTCATGGAGGTCCTTCAATCTATGAAAGTCTTACCAAATAACCCCACACTCGTAGCCTCCATCATTACCCCTCACCATGTATCTTATCTCACTAGGTCTTCCCCCTCCTCTACACCTTCACCCACTCACCAAGTTGCCTCCCTCAATTTTGTAGACGAGGAGATCGATCCCTTTCAGTCTGATGACCCCAACCCCACTCTATTCATCTCCGTCTTTATCGATAATATATGCATCCCGACTTGTTAGGATCGATGGTGGTGCTAGAATTAACATCATCTCCTCCCATGCGTAAACCAAAATGCAAATACCTACCAATTGTATGCCTAGTAACCCCATTATGTTACATTCTTTCAATGATGCCATAACCTCTACAGTGGGTACAATTGTTCTCCATGTCCGCGTAGGTCTCCACATGTTCGTGGAACTTTTCTATGTCATATAAGGGGAGGTTCTAGTATAGCTTGTTGCTTGGTCGACGTTGGATTCATGCCATGGGTTGTGTCCCTTTGATGCTACATCGATGCCTCAAATTTGAACATGAGGGACATAATTACACCATCCCTACCGATTCCTCACCTTTCAAGACTTGTAACATGCTATAATCGACCCAATGATGTGCTAATACCAGTCAAGGCATCTACCATCAAAACCACTTCATGTTCACTAACAAGCCCATCCACCAAAATGGCCACTACTTTTGCTACATCTAACCTCACCATCCCTACTGGGGCTGTAGCCTCACTGCTAGTGCCCTTGCTTCCCCTTCATCTAGTGAGCCATCTATACCACTACCCACATACCAACTACTGATCCCTAGAATGTGTTATTCAATGCCCTCACTCTGGGGGAATACCATGTATACAATATTGATACCTTCTCACCCCACAAAAATATGGGAATCTATTTCACAACCCCCCAATTATGACATTCCGCATTGGTGACGTTTTCCCTTATGGCCCTCCCCACCTTTGCACCAACCTAACCTATGGGGGACTTGATATGGCCACCATATACCCAAACCTCCATCCAAACTAACCTACTCCCTCACCAACCATCGTTTCACTCACACTTTCCTCCACCGTGCACGTGGAAAGGATTTTTCCTTTGGTTTTTATGAACAAGGTCGCCACACTATCATCTCCTATACCTCTCGTAACACAATGACCATAATGGAATTGGTTTTGACACTCCCATCTTCTAAGAAGGTTTACATCGACCTTGTTCAGATGATACATCTTTCACCTCTCTTCAACCCACATTACCACCCACCTATGGAGTATTACCATCCTCCCCCACTAAGTCCATAGATCCTGAATTTATACCTCCTAAATATTTTTTTTTTCGTAAAACACCATTTCCCTAGGACCACTGACCTATCAACATGATGGAAAGGCTCCCTCTTCTCTCCTATTCCTGTATCCTAACATGATCAATGATGATACACCTTTAATTAACGTTGTTTTAATGTCAAGAAGATGAGTCCATCCTCACTTACCTTGGTGCAGTAGACTCTTATATTCACTGATCATTACGAAGTCCATAGATCTTGAATTTATACCTCCTAACTCTCTTTTTTTTTCCTAAAAACACCATTTCCCTAGGACCGTTGACCTATCAACGTGATGGAAAGGCTCCTCTCTTCTCTCCTATTCCTGTATCCTAACATGATCGATGATGATACACCTTTAATTAACATTGTTCAATGTCAGGAAGATGAGTCCATCCTCACTTACCTTGGTGCAGTAGACTCTTATATTCACTGGTCATTACCCTCCGAGACACAAACCATGCTGAATGAATCGACCATCGAGATCAACATTAATACCCAAGATGACCCGCACAACACTCTTCTTTGATGGCTCCAAGTCTCAGTGTGGAGGGTGGGGCTGGTGTTATCCTCATTCTTCTTGATGGTGAACCTATGCCTTAAGTCAATCAACATCTTTGGTGATTCTCAATTGGTCATAAACCAATTCAATGGTATATACCAGTGTTGTAATGAGATAATTTAAAACTATAAGCATCATGTGGACATACTTTTAACCACCTTTAACTGTTATGCCCTTCAAACCACCCCATGTTCTACCAATAAATTTGTAGATACCATGGCCTACTTGGCTTCTCAGATACCCGCTTCACCCGCTGACTCTAAAATATTTGTCACCATACAAAGACTACAATCACCCTCTTATTTGCCTCGTGAAGTTTACTCTATCGAACCACTGCTCCTGACCCGAGTGACCTTTGGTATAAGAAATACACAGACTATCTTTCCCTCTCCATTTTACCCACTGATCTCACTTGTAATGGACAACGTGCCTTCCTTAAAAGTGTCTCGTGTTATGTCATCATGGGTGGTCTTCTGTACAAACATGGTTTTGACAGCATTCTCTTGCGATGCCTTACCAGTTCTGAAATTCCTTACACCATTAAGGAAGTCCACGATGGGATTTGTGGAGGCCACTTTAGTGGTCTCGCTGTCACAAAACACATTCTTTTCCTAGGCTATTACTAGCCAACCCTGAACCGTGACTGTTGTGATTATGTCAAACACTGCGTAAAATGCCAGCAACATGCTAATCTCCATCACACCCCTAGTCATGCCTTACAGGTCACGTGAGACCTTTGGCCTTTCTCTCAATGGGGTTTGGATCTTGTCGGTGAGATCAACCCCCATTCTTCACAATGCCACCAATGGATCATAACCACTACTGAATATTACACTAAATGGGTAGAAGCCATTCCCCTCATTTCCACCAAAGCCAAGAAAATATGTGAATTCATCAACCATCACATCATCTGTCACTTTGGTGTCCCTCACCGCATTATCATGGATAATGGAAAACAATTCAAAAACAAAACCCTACACAAACTATGTGATGCTTTTGGCATCCAACTCAGTTTCTCATCACCTTATTACCCGCAAACCAATGGTCAAGCTGAATCAACCAATAAAACCTTGAACAAAATTCTTATGAAGGTGGTCAATGATACTGGGAAGGATTGGCATACGCACATTCCTTTCACCTTGTGGGCTTACCGCACTAGTATTCACACTTTGACTGCTGCCACCCCCTTTTCTCTGGTCTATGGTACTGAGGTTGTCTTACCTCTCGAAGTCCAGATTCCATCCCTCCACATCTCACTACAAGACATGCTCAACGATGATGACTTTCACCAGGATCATTTGGTGCAACTTGAATTATTAGATGAATGTCATCTCAACACCCTGGACCATCTCCAAATCTACCAAAAATGTATCAAACATGCCTATGACAAACATGTTCATGAATGAACCTTTCAAGTCAGTGACCTCATCCTGAAGGAAAATCAACATGTAACCAAAGAGGAGAAAAGTAAACGGGGAAAATTTTCTCCTAATTGGCTTGGACCCTATATCGTCACCCATGCCTATGGATCAGGTGCTTATCATTTGTCTTCACTCGAAGGTAAACCTGAACCTGAGCCCCTTAATGCCTTGCATCTTTGACCATTTTATTGTTGATATCAAGTCCTATATCACTTTCTATCAATTGGTCACTCATCCCTTGAGTGTTGTTCACCTTCCATTATTACCCATTTTGAGGATCCATGATTAAACAAGAATCATGTGATTACCCATCACCTTTTAGCCTTGTCTTCAATATGAGTACCATGGCTCTGCTCATAGCATGATTCTCATGGATACTTTTCATCTTCTTCAAGATGGAATCCCATGGTCGTTCATCACTCAAAACCACCTCTTTCACTAGTTAATCTTTGTGTACTACAATCTTGTCTTCTAAAATCAGAACCTAATCATCCTCTATAATCTTGTCCATGACTTAAACGTCTAAAAAAAAAAAGGGATACAACTCCTTGAGTCAAACTTCCAGCAAAAAGATGACTCCCTCAAAAGGGACATCTCTTCTCCATATTCTACCACTATCAATAGACTGCTCCCTCGAAGGACAGCTATGTACGGTCATTACAAAAATGTAATAAATATTCAGAAGCTTCCCACATCAATCAGCTTCATGAAGACCTCAAGGAGATAATATATTCATCCCATATAGACTTCCCGCATCGATCAGTCTATTAAAAACAAACAAATCAAGAAAAAGATGAAATTTTTGTCATGGACTTGCCTATTTTGGATTCTGGGTTTCTTGTTCCAAAATACACGTCATCGTACACTAAGTTACGCTAAGCCTCTCATTCTCACCTCCTTGTCTTTTCCACCTAAATTCCTCATTACTCAAGGGACTTGCCACAAATGTGACATTTTGTGATCTTGTGACTTTTCTTCACCCTTAAAATAGTCCATTATGCAAGGCCTGTAGGGTCTTACGTTCATAAGCCCATCTAAGGTATGATAGACTCATCAGGGTTCTTATCAATTAAGCAGCTCTTTTACCACTTCTTACCATTCACCTTCCTCATTACCTATTGATTATCCTATACAGGACCAGATCCTCGGCACATGTATTTAAAAATCAATCAACCATACCTACAACCTAAACTCAATCATGCCTATGACCTACATCACCCATGCCTAATACCTATCAGACCATTCCACTATTTCACCTTAATCTTCCCTAGCTTATGGGAGAACTACATCGGCCTGAGGTCCCTTTTCATCGGGACTATGTAGGTAGCACTCTGAGGGCATGGGGCCCTTGGAGGTTAGCTCGGCCACTCTCTACCCTAACCAATTCCCTCTCCCCCTTTCCTAGTCACATTCTACCCTAGTTAGTTTCCTTTTTATATCAATAATTGGAAATTAAACCAAACAAACAACACTTGCTTCACATCTTTACCATCATCACTCATACATTCATTTCATTATGTCTACCATTTCTTTACCATTATCATGCATTTTACTACAAAACATCTTAACATGACCCACATCATCATTAATTACACAAATTAATGAATTAAAAACTCAACCAACCTAAACTCAACCTACCTAAATCAACCTAAACCTCAATCCATACCTAAACCTGACTCAACATGCTGACTCAATCCATGCCTACAACCTGACTCAATCCATGCCTATGACCTGACTCAATCCATGCCTATGACCTGACTCAATCCATGCCTATGACCTGACTCAATCCATGCCTACACCCTGACCCTGACTCTATCATACTTAATTCACCTAGTTTCCATCACATACACAAATAATAATGGAAATTAAAACAAGTACACCATCCATAGTATAAATATCATCATCTATAAATCATGACATCTGTGTATACATACATATGTACACCAATACAAATGAATACAAAAATCTCAAAAACCCTCATGTACATCCTCACCATCTTCAGCACGCAGGCTGGTATATGATCAAAATCAATCAACTCTCATATACATCCTCACTCTCTTCGGCACGCAGGCCGGTATATATCAAAAATAAATAACTATACAAAATAGGAGGTACATACGGCTATCAGATATCACCCTGCTAGATATCCTCCATATCTGTCTCCCCTATCTCCTCCTCCTCCTCGGCTCCTGTATGGCGAGGCCTGCTAACATCTCACCACCCATCATGGGTCGTGGCTGGGTCCCTGCTGGTACTACACCTGGAGCTAGCCTCCATGAACTGGTAGCCTCACCCTGACCCTATCTCGGGGCTCGCTGGCCCCCTGTACTCTCCACACTGTGGGTCCATGACCTGGTCCTCTCACTCGAGGCCTGTTGTGCCCTGTACTCTCCATAGGATAGAAAATCTATCCCTGCCACCATCAAGATATCCTGATAATACCTGGCCTCACCTAGGGCATCCGTAATCTGGCTACGGGTACTGTCTGTGGTGGCCCCATTGGCCTCTGACCCTGTCCCTGTGCCTGTGCCTATCCTGAGGGACCCTGTCCCACTCCTGCCTATATCTGGGACTGAAGAGTCACAACCTGTGCCTGTGCAGTGGCCAACTGGCCCTGCAAACCTGTAACCTACACCTGTAGGGCAGCCACCTGTATCCCATCACCATCACCACCCTATGCGGTGCCTGTCCCTGTGCTATCTGGGCCTGTAAACTGGCCACCTGTGCCTGTAAAGTGGCCACCTATGCCTCTGCACCTGTCAACTACCCCTACACCATCCCCAGCTATGTAATCAATGTGGCTACCTACCCCTGTAGGGCATCCCTCTGAATAGTGATGGTGGCTAAATCCGGCTGCCCCAGCCTCGGTGGTACTACTCGTAGGTGTGCAGCCCACCACTGTCTATATCTGTCAGTCACCCCAGCATCATCGATCCACCGGTCTCTCACCTACTGCTCCTCCTACCCTGTAGGCACTGTCAGCTGGGGCAGAGGCAATGGCCTCTCCACATCATCCCTCCTGTACTGTGGGAAGGGTGGAGGTATATCCTGTGACAGCCTGAACTGTCACCTAACCCTGTCTATGGGTATCATCTCATGCTCTCTGCACATCACCCCTCTATCCATCTGAGAAGCTGCAATCCATCTAGCTCCACAACCATCTGCCCATATGATGGATAACCCACATAGGGCCTCCAAATGATGTCTACACCAGACAACCCCTCCAGTAACCACCTATAGTAGGTGACATCATGCGTCACCCTACCCGCTCGACACTCTCCAATAACTGGCACCCATCACCTGTAGCCCACCCAAACAAAACCTGGCTCGAATGCATCAGCCCAGGGCATACCAACTGGGTGCACACACACAATGTGCTCATATGCCCAACAATGTAATAGGAAAGTGCAACACAAACTGAACCTCCAAAGCCACCCATACGCCCATAGCTCCCTGTATAGCTGCACTAGGAATGTTGGTGCCCATGCAAAATGGGTCTGGTCTATCACCATATCATGCAGGACCCCCATCAATGATCATGGGAATCTCCCACCCTCTGCATCTGGCAGTGTAAAGTAGCAGACTACCTCCATCAACAACACAACTAGCCTCATCTCCTCTGGATGAGCCAAGTACATCTCTCCATAGCTCATGCTGGCACTGTGAAACCTCATCTCTGCCACCAACCCCTCACCAAATACTGTCAGCATCAACTCCTCAGATGCCTCTGAAGAGATCAAATATACCTGTGCACCCCCACTATCGGTAACCACAGGATCCTGTACACATCCTCCAGGGTGACTGTGATCTCACCCATCGGTAGATGGAATGTGTTGGTCACCGAATCCCATCTGTCGATGAGGGTGACCATCAAACTAGGCTTCCAGACTACATGCCGGTAGCACCTAACCCCAATCAGGCCAACCTCTGCAACATGCCACCAATCCTCAGCTGTCACACCTCCTCAAACTGTCACGAGTAGGGGCGCACCCTATCTCACATCCGCAGCTGGTCTCTCACCTGCATCCAACAAAACATCACATTAATACAACTTGATCATACCCACAATCACTCTTGACACTTCACCTACACTTATTACCCTCCCTCTTTTTCCCCTCACAACTTACCTTCTTATCACATATTCTATCTACCCACCCCAACCCTCACCCACTATCGATCATACCATACCTCTTTCAACCTCTTACCCATGCTTTTTTTTTCATCAACAACATCTTCCTTTGCCCACTATCTATCTCACCCAACCATCACAGGCTCTGTTGGCCCCTTTTTCCCACATGTTGACCAGTACCGGTTACTTCTAACTGACCATGGTCTATCCCACACTGGCATCGGTCACCTTATCTGTGACCGGTACCAGTTCGACACCACCGATGTCGGCCACCCCTTGACCGATGCCGGTCACTGTCGCACAGAAAAATCCACAACACCCAAACCCCCTTTTTCCTAAAAACACTACCTTCTTCTCACCCATTCCTACCTACCTCTACCCTCATCTCCTCCCCACCCCTTGTACACCTAACCACACCTCTACCCATTCCTATTCTACCCAATTTTCCTTCCCAAATTCAAATTCCCTTTTCCCCCCAAAAAAAACCTGTATTCCCTCCCTAACCTATATACCCAATCTACCTCCCAAACCAATACAAGAGATTGAATCTTACCTCATCACTTGTCATCTCCATGGTGGCACATCGGGCCACTACACTGGTGGTCCACCCGATCCCTCTCCCACCTCTGCCATGTCCACTCACCAAATCCAATCCTCCTGCTCTCCACCCAATCACAATCGATCCACCTATGCTCGTGAACCCATCTACCTGGCTCCTCTAACCAACCAGATCCCTCCACCTCAGCAGGATATCATCCCTCATCTTTTTCTCCCAACAAAGCACAACTCGTTCAACACTCTGTCATTTTCACAAAAGCCAAAATGTACAAATGAATCCGTATTATACGGATTTTTCTTTTTATATACCCACGTCGACCTGACCGACATCGGTTATACCTAAACCGACATCGGTCCTGTGCCCTAGCTCACCATGGTCAGTTATACCAAGACCGACATCAGTCATCTACCCCCATAAACCATGATCAGCTTACCTCGACCATCCCCGGTTATGTATGACCGGCATCGGTTACCTGTCATATTCTTTCCCATTCCCCATTGTTGACCCCACTTAACCAACCCAACCACCATTTGACCTTACCCACCCTTATTGCAACCAACCTCCATGCCTACCTTACCTATACTTGTCCTTAATTACATTTTGGGACTTGTTATTTTACCCATACCTCGGCCCTACCCATGCCATGACCTAGCTACTTGGACCTGGAACATTGTTAGTGACCTGTGAACTCATGTGCTCGCTATACCTTGTGACACTGTTACCCATGTTGTTTGACCTAATGACCTTACCTTGCCTCTTGTCATGACCATTTATCCTGACCCAACCTTTGGTGTACCGGAACATACCTAAACATTCCTGCACCTGACCTGCGAAGTGCTTCCACACCATATCCTATACCTTGGATACCAGAATCACCTCAACCTTGTTTGGATAAACCTATCGACCTTAGACAATGTAGAGTTTGCATGCTCTTCAACCTGGTACCATGCTGCAGTTTATACATGTGCGTGCATTTGACTGTTACTACCTTTGACCCTGACCCATTACCTAGATTACCTGATTGGACCTTTACCCCCTTACCCCCATTGTCCACCTTCCTCTTCATCACATTCACCTTTTATCAAACCACTCACCGATTCTGTCTTCTGCCTCATCAGTTCCTAGTTTGAGGGGGATCACCTTCACCCACACATGGGGCAACCACATCTTATTTTTGTCAGCGTCACTTACCAATACAAGCTACGCAACAAAAAGGGGCAAAATGTAGACACCAAAATTGGGTCACACTCTCCTTGACCCTTCGTTAAATAATCAACTTGAACACACTCACCTAACCATGGCCCCTTACACCCCACACTAATTTATTAATTTAATTAAATTAATCCATGTCCTCACAATATTTATTATTTAATTATCCTAATTAAGATAATTCCCACCCCACCACCTCACCTATACACCTCACCTAGCCACCTCACCCTAAGTCTATTCTTAGTATGTTGCCATAACTAACTAAGACCTAACTAAACCCTAAAAATCAAAGCCTACATCCCCTCTAACCACATTCCCACATAAGAAAAGGTAACTCCCACTCTTTCCCAGATGAATAGAGAGATCTGGTGGAAATCATTGCCATGATCTCCCATTTTTAGTAAACCTAGGGAATCCCACCCTAACCGACGCCGGTCACCCCTGAACCGATGCCGGTCAACCTGGAACCATCATCGTCACCTTACCTTTTATTCCCTTTGGTAACCTTATTTCGAGGTTGGCACATTTCTGAGAGCAAGAAAGGAGACCAGAGCTGCATGCAAGTGAAACAAGCATCCTTTTACGCATCCAGACATCCAGAGCCATCACCAGGATCAATCAGAGAGCCATTGCATTCACGGGAGCACTCTGGGAAAGCACCACTACAGGACCATACATGTATTCTCCGATCAACCACCTCCACCACTCAGCCATCAGATCCTTAACACAGTAAGTATGGCCCTAACCAGTATAGTTTATTTCAGTTAGTAATCTTTATTACTCCTGTTATTAATCTATTCTTTGCATGCTTATTGCTTCATCACCCACTTGCTTGTAAACCCAAATATCCCTTCACCCATATCACCAAATCACCTATTCTCACCTGTTGTATACTTCTGAGCATACCTAAGATCTCTACAGACCTCCCCATTCACTCACCCAAACTTTATTTGACCTCAGATCACCCCTACCATTTAACCTATTTTGAGTTTCTTTTACCCCGACCATACCGACGCCGGTTATCCATAACCATCATCGGTTCTACCTAAACCGGCATCGGTCACATTTAGCCGACGTCGGTCTCTGTGTTTTACACCTTGACCAAGAACAGACCCAACAATCACCCTACCAGTTGACCTAAATAACCCAGAATCTGACCCTGACCAGTCCCAGTACCTTGACAGACACCTCACCTCTCAGATCCAACTATAGCCTAGCCTGTTGTGATTGGATTTGCTTATTGTATTTGAATGAGATACCTAAATCATATCAACTACAGTAGGACCTTGTTTATTTCTCACATTAACTTGTTTTAAACAGTGGATTGACAGCATCTAGGAAGTATCACACTTCCCAGAACTAGCATACGCTAGGCAGTCCACTGTCATATATCATTTAACTATATTTTTGTGGTCTTGTTTTCTATTACAGGTAGTTCCTCCTAGCCAAAAGGAAGCTCTCACATTCAGCTGTGGATCAAGAAGTCAGAACACACGCAACAACCATCAACCGACCAACATTTAACAGGTATTCCTCCTTGGCCCTTACCCTTATCTGTTTCATCATTTCGAAAAGGTAAAGAAAATGGTGAAACATTTTGGCACGCCCGGTGGGACCCATCAGGGGTTCTTTTGCATTTATTCATTCCTAGGTGAAATTTGTGTGTTTGTTTCCCTTCGAAAAGTTTCCACATTAATTTTTCTTCCTTGGAATCATTCTCCTTCTTTCTATTGTCTAAAAACAATCATGTTTTTTGGTGCTTTAAAAAGAACACATCTTCCTTTCTTTTGCATTGCATTAGTGAAAGAGCATCCCTCTTCCTGTTCATCTCTTGCTACATCGAATATCACACTTCAATTTGGGTTTAAAACACTTG
This sequence comes from Taxus chinensis, assembly GCA_019776745.2. Classification (NCBI taxonomy): domain Eukaryota; kingdom Viridiplantae; phylum Streptophyta; class Pinopsida; order Cupressales; family Taxaceae; genus Taxus; species Taxus chinensis. Next base: position 594,874,112 of record CM034154.1, on the reverse strand, counting down.
CATTACATTCTGATTTGTTGCATTATTAGCTCACATTAAAACTGAGGGCAACCTATATGCTGGAAGTCATGCCCAGCTGATGGTTGACACAAAGAATCATAGAAATCACATTTTTCTCTCTCTCTGTGTCTTACCAAACTTGCACAAAATCAAATATACACATCTTTCTTAAACAACATCTTACCCGGAACATCTGTCAGTGATCACATGATCTGGTTGGCAGGTACTCCCCAGCTCGTTGCCTCTGTCGAGTCATCATCTCAGAGGATGGCCCACCCCCCACCATAACATACCTGAAACCTCTCCTTTTAGATATCCTTCTTCGTAGGATGCCTTCCCAACCAAAAAATTTTATTTCTAAATACACACAGTCAGTCCTAAATAGCATAAGCTAAACAAACATAAGAAAATCACTGTTAGGATCATGCTTTTTCTTAGCATTCTTCTTGGCTTGTGTTTTGAGGTGTGAGACTACGAATCCCCATTTTTCTTCTTCCTTGCACACTCCACCATCATAGTTGGAGTATTCTGACTTTTTCTGAGTGTGTCAGGGCCTCATCTTCTCATTCTCAGGCTTCTGAGTTTGATTCTTCACTTAATTTAATTCACAAAACCAATTTTCTTCATTTCTTTCTAATTTCACAGTCACCGACGTCAGTCCAGCGACCATCACCGGTTCACATCTGACCATCATCGGTTAAACCCTAACCGGTGTCAGCTTCTGGCTTTCTAGTTACTTTACCTAGAACAAATTTCATTACTACTTCTTGTTCTATTTCCAGCCCTCAGGGCATCATCATATTTCTCCCTTATTGATATTTACTATCATACACAGTTTCACCAGTACAAATCCAACATTCCCACTTCATTTTTTTAGACTGGTTTCTTCCACAGTGACCGGTATCAGTTTCAGAAACCATCATCAGTGTTGTCCTAACCATCACCGGTCATCCTGACCATCATCAGTTTTCCCATAACCATCACCGGTCAACCTGACCATCGTCAGTTGCCTGTGTTTAATTTTTCAAAATCTAGACATTGACCAGATTCACCTCCCAGACCCCATTATTCTCTATTTTTACTATTTTCTGTGTCATCTACAGAATACAGTCTTACCAGGTCAGCACTTGTTCACATGGTGCTGACTCACAGCCAGACTAACACCCTCATATTCCATGCTAGTCGTCAACCACTCCCACCTAGTCCTTCACCACCTTCCATCCTATCACCCATGGATCCAACCTTACCTACCACCATTGCTGCCGGTGATGAGGAGTTTGCATGACTCCTTGATCAGAATCCCATGGCCTTACAGTTCTACCTTTCCCACTCTTCCACCTGAGACTCCTCTGGTCAGTTGATATACGACATGCCTATATCAATCTCTCCTACCCTTATTCCTGCTAATAATGCGCATTACCCTCACCTACTTCACCCCTGTAGTTTCACAGCTAGGACCCATACCTGCCATGACCACCGCATCAACAGTTTCCCTCACACCCTGTCATATCTGTTGTCCCCTCATCCACCACCCAGACCATAGCACAATCCACACCCATTGTCTCACAAATACCCATTGCAACACAACCACCCATGGTGTCGGTGACCCCTACTCCATTCCAAAATCTCATCCTCTCCATCCCACAAACATTACCCCCAATCGCTACCAGAGTCACGACAACCATCCCACCTACATACACCTACTATCAACAACCCCCTATCTCGTCTGTCACCCATTCTGGATATGTGCCTTCCATGTCAGTTCCTTATTCTCAACCTCCCTATCAGGTTCAATATCTACCTCCTTATGCCACAGGAGGTGTCCCCCCATCACAACCTACCAACGACCTCATCAAGTTGATGATGGAAAAGATGCAAACACTAGAAGCATCAGTTTCTAGCTCACGCAATTCCCTCACCTATGATGAAATTTGTAATGAGCCTATTCACCCATCCATTCCCATTCGACCATACCCCATACATTGGGAGATGCCAAAATTCAACCACTTCAATAGCAAAGAAGATCCACAACAACATTTGTGGTCCTTTAAACATGGGTGTTACCTGATTTCCCACGATGACGCTTTACTTTTGAGGACTTTCCCAATGTCCCTGACAGGACCTGCATTGGACTGGTATAGTGGACTACCAAGACACTCCATTTACTCATTCAATCAAGTAGCCCAAGCCTTCCTAGATCACTTCTCCATCAACATTTGTTAAGAAGGTTACCATGACTGATCTTTATTCCACATGACAATATGACGACGAGTCTATCACTGACTTCGTCACTCACTGGCGCAACCTCATTAACCAGCTCACATTCCAATTGCCTCAAACCAAGCTTATAGAACTATTTACTCAGGCATGTGCTAGACACATCTCACCAACCCTACAGGTGTAAAATTTTCACACTTTCGATGAGGCATTCACCATGGCACAGGAAATTGGAAATTCATGCTATCAAAGAAAAGAAGATTCAACTTCGTAACAAGAACATCACGTTCAAATCAAATGATACTTCTTCATCTTCGAAACCTCAAAACAACTATTCAAATCCCAAAGGGTCTGCTAATGCCATAGTTCTCAAAGCTGGTCCCCCTCATCAATCAAACCCATCCAAACCCCCTTCTAATCTTTCTCCTGTCCAAGCTTTCTAGTTCAGACGAGAACAATGAAAGTACACTTCCCTAGGAGAATCTTATTCTTCCATTTTGGAAAATCTTGTTAAGGCTGGTGCCATTACCCTTCCACCTATAAAACCACATACTGGTTTTGACCCTGAGTGACCCATGCCTGCATGGTATAAGGAACATGAATTTTGCAACTATCATCGGGTCAAAGGTCACAACGACAATAACTGCATTACCTTCAAAAATATCATTCAAGAAATGATAGACAATGGAGACTTAGTCTTGGATAGCCCGAATGCACCCACTAACCAAAGCCTACACATCTTCAAGAAGCCATTCCCTAATCATGCCCCATCTTCCAACCAAGGGGGTGATACCTCAAACAATGATAGCACTATCCGCGAGGTCCACACTATTTTCAATGACACACCAGTTGCTTCCCAATTGCCTCATATTCCTTCCATAGATGAAATCTTAGCCCGCACTCCCCTACCTACACCAGAACCTATTTCATCTACTCCTCTACCCACAGAGGAATCCCCTTCATCTTCTCCTTCACCCATGAAAGAGCCTATAATCAGCACACCACCTTTGACCCCTCAAAATTCTGAGCAGTTGTCAGTGGCACCTCTCCTACTCATAGAAGATGTAGGTTCACCACCTACACCAATGCAAGGAGAGCCCACTTTGGCTGGCCCATCCTCTCCTCTACCCATGGAGGATACTATAGAAGTACCACCACCTGTAGATGACCATTCACCATCAGACCTTCAAGATCCCATTGATCTGCTTTTGGCTCTCTTACCCACAGAGTCCAAGGCTAGCCATTTCCCGGTATCTCAAACACATTTTATAGGGATTGCCACTCGGTCCACATCAGCTCCACTTACAACAGTACCATTCTCATGCTTGGCCGATCACCTGGACTATGTCGATAGAGCCTTACTTTGGGGGCATCTTCTACTTCCTGTTTCAACACAAATGCAGTAGTTGTCACTCGCTGACACCTCCACTATCTATCCAAAAGTGTTTCAACCAACCAAACCAAACACAACCACAACTATCACAAAATCTCCCATGACACCACTCATGGCTCAACTCACACCTCTACCCATAACCCAACATGCATCTACACCCAAACCCATGCCTATATCATCTCCCTTGCCTAAACCTATCACTACCTTAGGGGTCATACCAACAGCTAGCCTTACTCATCCACCCATCAAATTAGATTTAGCTACGTCTTCCAAAACTAACACCAAACTTAACCCGACCCCTAAACAGAAGAGCCAATCTCCTAGATCTCATACCCCAACCTCACCAACCACACCCTTATCACCTTCACCCTTCCATCCATCCTAGGACCTCACCCCTCGACCCTGGCCAAGAAACCCTCATCCACTGGTAAACCAAGAATGCAACAACCCATTTCCCCATCACAGACCTCTAATATACCCAAGCACCCCACACAACCTCCACCCTCACCTGTAACCTTTTTACCACCCATACCTCCAATACCATCAATAACTTCTTCACTACCCATGACACTTCCTTCTCTTTCACTCACGCCTCCTGCCCAACCCACACCACCTACCTCCACAGCACCTCAGTTACCCCCATGGGTAACCCCCTCTTCCACCATCCACTTTTCCCTCTACATCTCATGCGCCTGTATCACCTTTACCCAAGAAGATGCAACCTAAAGCCAAAAATCCACTACCCTCCAATAAGGTAGTTAAACCAACCACACATTCTATTGCCAGTTCATCTACCATGCCCCTACCCAAGAAGATACGACCAACACCTAAGACCACACCACACACCAAACTAGTAGCCCAACCCACTCCCCCTCTTGCAAAGACTCTTCCTACATAGTCAGCCACACCTGTACCCAAACCCACATTCACCTCCCATTGTGATCCATTAGCAGGGTCCTACACCAAAATCCTAACCAACCTCCTCGAAACTTCTATCATCACATTACCACCTCTTAGACCTTATGACCCACTCAAACCCAAACCAAAAGGGTTTGACGAAACCAAAATTTGTGCCTACCATCATGTGCCAGGACACGATGTAGAGAACTGTAAGGATTTGAAAGCCACTCTTGTCCAGTTGTGTCCTCCTGAAGAAAACTTTGACGATGATGATCTTCTTGATGAGGACCCCATTTCACCTTCACCAATTTCCACAGATCTTCCCTCATTTCCTACTCAGTGACCAAAATCTCCACCCCCACAACTCTTAGATCCATCCCCGAGATTCAAAATTAACATGGTTCACATAAGAGAGTTGGCCAAACCACCACCCAAATGCAAATGCACCCTACTCATCTCACAAGGGTCGTACCCACCACTAGGGTTTTGTCCCTCTTGCCACTATACCTTCCATGACACACCCTCTTCATCCACCTCCCCTCAGATTAACATGATCAACATTGCCACCCGTGCTCAGAAAGACAAGGGCAAGGAGAAAGCAACTGGCCCATCAACCAACCCTGTACCCAATATACCATCTGCACCCACACCCAAAGTCATCATTCGCAGTCCTGCATATCCCATTTCTGATGGGGCCACACATTGTACAATGCTAAAACAACTACACCAATCCCCCCTCAAAATGTCTTTATATGACCTCATCCAGACCTCAGAGTCACATCATCAAGCCCTCATGGAGGTCCTTCAATCTATCAAAGTCTTACCAAATGACCCCACACCCGTAGCCTCCATCATTACCCCTCACCATGTAGCCTCTCTCACTAGGTCTTCCCCTTCCTCTACACCTTCACCCACTCACCAAGTGGCCACCCTCAGTTTTGTAGATGAAGAGATCACTCCCTTTCAGTCTGATGACCCCGACCCCACTCTTTTCATCTCTATCTTTATCGATAATATATGCATACGACACATTATGATCGATGGTGGTGCTAGCATTAACATCATCTCCTCCCATGCATATGCCCAAATGCAAATACCTGCCAATTGCATGCATAGTAACCCTGTTATGTTGTTCCTTCAATGATGCCATAACCTCTACACTGGGTACCATTGTTCTCCATGTCCACATAGGTCCCCGCACCATCCCAAAACTTTTCTATGTCCTAGAAGGGGAGTTCCAGTATAACTTGTTGCTTGGTCCGACCTTGGATTCATGCTATGGGTTGTGTCCCTTCGACGTTACATCGATGCCTCAAATTTGAACACGAGGGACATAATTACACCATCCCTACCGACCCCTCACCTTTCAAGACTTGTAACATGCTATATCGACCCAATGATGTGCTTGTACCGGTCAAGGCATCCACCACCAAAACCACTTCACCTCCACCCACAAGCCCATCCACCAAAATTGCCACTACTTCTGCTGCATCTAACCTCGCTATCCCTACTACAGCTGTAGCCTCTACCACTAGTGCACCCTACTTCCCCTTCATCTAGCGAGCCATCTATACCCGCTACCCACATACCAACTACTGATCCCTTAGAAGGTGTTTTTCAATGCCTCACTTTGGGGGAATACCACCTATACAATATTGATACCTTCCTCACCCCACAAGAGTATGGGAATCTATCAACACCCCAGTTATGACATTCACATTGGTGACATTTTCCCTTATGGCCCTCCCCACCTTTGCACCAATCTAACATATGGGGGACTTGATATGGCCACCTATAAACCCGAACCTCCATCCCAAACCCAACCATTTTCCACCGACCTACACTCCCTCACTAACCACCATTTCACTCACACTTTCCTCCACCAGGTGCACGTGGAAAGGATTTGGCTTTGGTTTTTATGAACAAGGCCACCACACTGTCATCTCCTGTACCTCTCATAAACACAATGACCATAGTGGCATTGGTTTTGACGCTCCATCTTCTAAGAAGGTTCACATCGACCTTATTCAGGATGAGACATCTTCCCCCTCTCATTCACCCACATTACCATCCTCACCCACGGAGTCCATAGATCCTGAATCTATACCTCCTAACTTTTTTTTCGTAAACACCATTTCCCTGGGACCGCTGACCTATCAACGTGATGGCGAGGCTCCCTCTTCTCTCCCATTCCTATATCCTGACATGATCGATGACGATACACCTTCAATTAATGTCATTCAATGTCAGGATGATGAGTCCATCCTCACCTACCTTGGTGTAGAAGACTCTTATATTCACCGGTCATTACCCTCTGAGACACAAACCATGTTGAACAAATCGACCATCGAAATCAACATTAATACCCAAGACGACCCACACATTCTAAATATCAGCCAATCTTTAGACGCTACTAAACAAGAAGCCTTCACCTCTTTCCTTCAGGGACCATAGCGACACATTTGCTTGGTCCTATGCTGATATGCCTAGTATCGATCCTAAAATTGTGGTTCACAATATCGTGACCATTCCTAATGCCAAACCTATCAAACAAAAGCTACGGAAAATGCATCCTCACATTACTCTTCTGGTCAAAGAAGAGCTTCAGCATTCCTTCTCTCGGTTTCCTTCATTCTACCCATTGATTATCCCCAATGGATTTCTAACATCGTTCCTGTCACAAAAGCAACAGGGGGACTCCGCATTTGCACAGATTTCCATGACCTCAACCTCACCTATCCCAAAGATGATTTCCCACTACCAGGCATTGACCAACTAGTTGATCTCACTATTGGCCATGAAATGTTATCACTCATGGATGGTTTCTCGAGCTACAATTAAATATTACTAGCTCCTGAGGATCAAAACAAATACTACTTTCATCTCCCCTTAGGGGGACTTTCTGTTATCGAGTCATGCCCTTTTAGTCTTAAAATCGTTGGTGCTACATATCAGTCAGGTCATGACTTACATCTTGCATCACATATTGGAGGATTACATAGATGATTTTCTTGCCAAATCCAAACATCGAACCAAACACCTACCCGTTACACTACATATATGCCAAACCTTATCAAAATCAACGTGCCACACATTGGCTTATGCTTCTAGCCAACCTCGACCTTGAATTCATCTATCAAAATTTCATCAAGGGCCAAGCTATCACTGAGTAGTTGGTCAATGCACCTATTTCTGGGGATCAAGCCTCTAATTTTTACTTTCCAATGAGTTTATTACTACCCTTTCCCTGGACGAACCCGCTTACCAAATGACACTCTTCTTTGATGGTTCCAAGTCTCAACATGGGGGTGGGGCTGGTGTTATCCTCATTCCAATTGATGGTGAGCCTATGCCTTTGTCTTTCAAACTCGATTTTGATTGTACAAACAATATCGCTGAATACGAAGCACTCATATTGGGTCTCTAGGATTCTTATGCCTTAGATGTTAATTCAATCAACATATTTGGTGATTCTCAATTGGTTGTAAACCAATTTAATGGTATATACCAATGTCATGATGAGATACTTCAAAAGTATAAGCATCATGTGGACATACTTTTGACCACCTTCAACCTTTACGCCCTTCAAACCACCCCACGTTCTACCAATAAATTCAGAGATACCATGGCTTGCTTGGCTTCTCAGATACCTGCTTTGCCCGCTGACTCTAAAATATTTATCACAATACAAAGGCTACAATCACCCTCTTATTTGCCTACTAAAGTTTACTCTATCAGAATCACTACTCCTGAACTGAGTGACCTTTGGTAAAAGCAATACAGAGACTATCTTTCCCTCTCCATTTTACCCACTGATCTCACTCGTAATGGACAATGTGCCTTCCATAAAAGTGTCTCACGTTATGTCATCATGGGTGGTCTTCTATACAAACGTAGTTTCAAAAACATTCTCTTACGATGCCTTACCAGTTCTAAAATTCCTTACACCATTAAGGAAGTCCACGATCGGATTTTTGGAGTCCACTTTAGTGGTCTCATTGTTGCTAAAGGCATTCTTCACCTAGGCTATTACTGGCGAACCCTAAAATGTGACTATTGCGATTTTGTCAAATGCTACATAAAATTCCAGCAACATGCTAATCTCCATCACACCCCTTGTCATGCCTTACAAATCGTGTGAGACCTTTGGCCTTTCTCTCAATCGGGTTTGGATCTTATTGGTGAGATCAACCCCCATTCTTCATAATGCTACCAATGGATGATAACCACTACTAAATATTATACTAAATGGGTAGAATTCATTCCCCTCATTTCCACCAAAGCCGAGAAAATATATGAATTCATCAACCACCACATCATATATCACTTTGGTGTTCCCCACCACATTATCACAGATAATGGAAAACAATTCAAAAACAAAACCCTACACAAACTATGCAATGATTTTGGCATCCAACTCAGTTTCTCATCACCTTATTACCCGCAAACCAACGGTCAAGATGAATCAACCAATAAAACCTTGAACAAAATTCTTATGAAGGTGGTCAATGATACTGGGAAGGATTGGCATATGCACATTCCTTTCGCCTTGTGGGCTTACCACACTAGTATTCACACTTGGACTGTTACCACCCCCTTTTCTCTGGTCTACGGTACTGAGGTGGTCTTGCCTCTCAAACTCTAGATTCCATCCCTCAACATCTCACTACAAGACATGGTTAACGACGATGAATTTTTCTAGGATCATTTGGTGCAACTTGAATTATTAGATTAACATCATCTCAATGCCCCGGACCATCTCCAAATCTACCAAAAATGTATCAAATGTTCCTATGATAAACATGTTCATGAACGAACCTTTCAAGTCAGTGACCTTGTCCTGAAGGAAAATCAATATGTAACTAAAGAGAAGAAAAGTAAACGGGGAAAATTTTCTCCTAATTGGCTTAGATCCTATATCATCACCCATGCCTATGGATCAAGTTCTTATCATTTTTCTTCACTTGAACGTAAACCTGAACCTGAGCCCCTTAATCCCTTGCATCTTCAACCATTTTATTGTTGATATTAAGTAATATATCACTTTCTGTCAATTGGTTTCTTGTTCCTTGAGTGTTGTTCACTTTCCATTATTTCCCATTTTTTAGGATCCACAGTTAAACAAGAATCATGTGATTACCCATCACCTATTATCCTTGTCCTCAATATGAGTACCATGACTCTACTCATAGCATGATTCTCATGGATACTTTTCATCTTTTTCAAGATAGAATCCCATGGTCGTTCATCACTCAAAACCACCTCTTTCCTAGTTAATTTTTGTGTACTACAATCTTGTGTTCTAAAACTGGAACCTAATCGTCCTCTATAATCTTTTCCATGACTTAAATGTCTACAAAAAAGGGGATATAACTCCTCGAGTCAAACTTCCAGCAAAAAGATGACTCACTCAAAAGAGACATCTCTTCTCCATATTCTACCACTATCAATAGACTGCTCCCTCGAAGGACAGCTATGTACAGTCATTACAATAATAAATATTCAGAAGCTTCCCGTATTGATCAACTTCACGAAGACCTCAAGGAGATAATATATTCATCCCATATAGAATTCCTACATCGATCAGTCTATTACAAAACAAACAAATCAAGAAAAAGATGAAATTTTCATCATGGACTTGCCTGTTTTGGATTCAAGTTTCTTGTTCCAAAAAACATGTCGTCATACACTAAGTTATGCTAAGCCTCTCATCCTCACCTCCTTGTCTTTTCCACATAAATTCCTCGTTACTCAAGGGACTTACCATGCATGTGACATTTTGTGATCTTGTGACTTTTCTTCACCCTTAAAACAGTCCATTATACAAGGTATGTAGGGTCTTACGTTCATAAGCCCATCTAAGGTAGGATCAACTCATCAGGGTTCTTATCAATTATGCATCTCTTTAACCACTTCTTACTATTCTCCTTCCTCATTACCTATTGATTATCCTATATAGGACCAGATCCTCGCCACATGTATTTAAAAATCAATCAACCATACCTATAACCTAAACACAATCATGCCTATGACCTATGTCATCCATGCCTAATACCTACCCAACCATTCCACTATTTCATCTTAATCTTCCCTAGCTCATGGGAGAACTACATCGGCCTGAGGTCCCTTTTCACCGAGACTATGTAGGTAACACTCTGAGGGCATTAGACCCTTGGAGGTTAGCTCAATCACTCTCTATCCTAACCAATTCCTTCCCCCCTTTTTTCCTAGTCACATTCTACCCTAGTTAGTTTCCTTTTTATATCAATAATTAGAAATTAAACCAAAAAAACAACACTTGCTTCACATCTTTACTATCATCACTCATACATTCATTTCATTATGTCTGTCATTTCTTTACCATTATCATGCATTTTACTACAAAACATCTTAAAGTGACACACATCACCATTAATTACACCAATTAATGAATTAAACACTCAACCAACATCAATGCAACCATACCTAAACCAACCTAAACTTCAACCATACCTAAACCAACCTAAAATTCATCATACCTAAGTCAACCTGACTCAATCCATGCCCACAACCTAACTCAATCCATGCCTACGGCCTGACTCAATCCATGCCTACGACCTAACTCCATCCATTCCTATGACCTGACTTAATCCATGCCTACATGACCTCGACTCCATCATACTTAATTCACCTAGTTTCCATCACATACACAAATAATAATGGAAATTAAAACAACTACACCATCTATAGTATAAATATCATCATCTATAAATCATGACGTCTGTGTATATATACATATGTACACCAATACAAATGAATAAAAAAATCTCCAAAACCCTCATGTACATCCTAGCCATCTTCGGCACACATGCCAGTATATAATAAAAATCAATCAACTCTCATATACATCCTCACTCTCTTCATCAGGTAGGCCGGTATATATCAAAAATAAATAACTGTACAAAATAGGAGGTACATACATTTATCAGATATCACCCTACTGGATATCTTGCATATCTGTCTCCCCTATCTCCTCCTCCTCCTCAGCTCTTGTACAGTGTCCTACTAGCATCTCACCACCCATCATGGGTCATGGTTGGGTCCTTGTTGGTACTGCACCTGGAGCTGGCCTCCGTGAACTAGTAGCCTCGCCATGACCCTATCTCGGGGCTCGCTAGCCCCCTGTAATCTCCACACTATGGGTCTGTGACTTGGTCTTCTCACTTCAGGCATGCTGTGGCCTGTACTCTCTATAGGATATAAAATATATCCCTACTGCAATCAAGATATCCTGATAATACCTGGTCTCACCTAGGGTATCCCACAATCTGGCTACGGTTACTGTCTGTGGTGGCCCTATGGCCTCTGAATCTGACCCTGTCCCTATGCCTATGCCTATCCTGAGGGACCCTATCCCACTCCTTCCTATATATGGGACTGAAGAGTCACAACATGTGCCTATGCAGTGGCCAACTGGTCCTACAAACCTATAACTTACGACTATAGGGCGGCCACCTATATCCCACCACCACCATCACCCTATGCGGGTACTTGTCCTATGTTATCTAGGCATGTAAACTGGCCACCTATGCCTGTAAAGTGGCCACCTGTGCATTTACACCTGTCAACTTCCCTTGCACCATCCCCAACTATGTAATCAACATGGCTACCTACCCCTGAAGGGTATCACTCTGAATAGTGATGGTGGCTAAATCTATCTACCCCGGCCTCAGTGGTACTACTCATACGTGTACATCCCACCACTATCTGTATATGTTAGTCACCTTAGTATTATCGATCCGTCAGTCTCTCACCTGCTCCTCCTGCCCTGTAGGCATTGTCATATGGGGTATCGGCAATGGCCTCTCCATGTCATCCATCATATACTGAGGGAAGGGTGGAGGTATATCCTATGACAGACTGAACTATATCCTAACCCAGTCTACAAGTATCATCTCATGCACTCTGACATGTCACCCCTCTTTCCATATGAGAAGCTGCAATCCATCTAGCTCCACAGTCATCTTCCCATATGATGGATAACCCACATAGGTCCTCCAAATTATGTCTACACCGGATAACCCTTCCAGTAACTACCTATAGTAGGTGACATCATGTGTCCCCCTACCCACTCGATGCTCTCCAATAACTGGAACCCATCACCTGTAACCCACCTAAACAAAACCTCGCTCGAATGCATCAACCTGGGGCATACCTACTGGGTGCACACACATAATGTGCTCATATGCCCAATAATGTAATAGGAAAGTGCATCACAAATTGAACCTCTGAAGCCACCCATACACCCATAGCTCCCTATATAGCTACACTAGTAATGCTGGCACCCATGCAAAACAGGTCTGGCCTATCACCATATCATGCAGGACCCCCATCAGTGATCACGAGAATCTCCCACCCTCTACATCTGGAAGTGCAAAGCAGCAGACTACCTCCCTCAACAACACAACTAGCCTCATCTCTTCTAGACACGCCAAGTACATCTCTCCATAGCTCATGTTGGCACTATGAAACCTCATCTTTGTTAACCCCTCACCAATAACTATCAACATCAACTCCTCATATTCCTCTAAAGATATTGAATATACCTACGCCCCCTATAGGAAACCATAGGATCCTATATACATCCTCCATATATTGGTCGTCGAATCCCATCTTTCGATGAGGATAACCATCAAACTAGGTTGTCGGATTACATGTCGGTAGCGCCTAACCCTAATCAGGCTAACCATGGCAACATGCTGCCAATCCTAGCTGTCGTACCTCCTCAAACTGTCACGAGAAGGGGCGGCACTCTATCTCACATCCACAGCTAGTCTCTCACCTGCATCTAACAAAACGTCACATTAATACAACTTGATCATACCCATAATCACTCTTGACACTTCACCTACACTTATTACCCTCCCTCTTTTTCCCCTCGCAACTTACCTTCTTATCACATATTCTATCTACCCACCCCAACCCTCACCCACTATCGTTATCTATCTCACCCACTATCGATCATACCATACCTATTTCAATCTCTTACCCATGCTTTGTTTTTCATTAGCAACATCTTCCTTTCCTACTATCTATCTCACCCAACCATCACAGAGCTCTGTTGGCCCCTTTTTTTTCCCACATGTTGACCGGTACCATTATTTCTAACTGACCATGGTCTATCCCACACCGGCATCGATCACCTATTCTGTGACTGGTAGTGGTTTGACACCACCAACGTTGGCCACCCCTTGACCAATGCTGGTCACTGTTGCATAAAAATCCGTAATACCCAAACCCCCTTTTCCCTAAAAACACTACCTTCTTCTCCCCATTCCTACCTATCTCTACCTGCATCTCCTCCCCCACCCCTCATACACTTAACCACACCTCTACCCATTCCTATTCTACCCAATTTTCCTTCCCCAATTCAAATTCCCTTTTTAGCCCCAAAAACTCGTTTTCCCCTTCCTAACCTATCTACCCAATCTACCTCCGACAACCAATATAAGAGATTGAATCTTACCTCATCGCGCTAGTGCCATCTCTGTGGTGGCACGTTGGGCTACTAATACTGGTGGTCCACCTGATCCTTCTCCTGCCTCTGCCATTTCCACTCACCAAATCCAATCCCCCTACTCTCCACTCAATCACAATCAATCTACCTATTCTCATGAACCCGTCTACCTGGCTCCTTTAACCAACTGAATCTCTCCACCTTAACAGGATATCTTCCCTCAGTCTTTTTAACTCCTAACAAAGAACAACTCGTTCAGCACTCTGTCATTTTCAAAAAAGCCAAAACGTACAAATGCATCTGTATTATATGGAATTTTCTATTTTATATACCCATGTCGACCTAATTGATGTTATTTATAACTAAACTGACATTGGTCATGTGCCCTAGCTCACCATGGTCAGTTATACCAAGACCAACATCAGTCATCTACCCCAATAAACCATGATCGGCTTACCTCAACCGTCCCCAGTCATGTCACACCAGCATTGGTTACCTGTCATATTCTTGCCCATTCCCCATAGCTAACCCCACTTAACCAACCCAACCACTATTTTCCCTTACCCACCCTTATTACAACCAACCTCCATACCTACCTTACTATAGTTTTCCTTAATTACGTTTTGGGACTTGTTATTTTACCCATACCTCAGCCCTACCTGTGTCGTGACCTAACTACTTGGACCTGGAACATTGCTAGTGACCTCTGAGCTCATGTGCTCGCTATACCTTGTGACACTGTTACCCGTGTTGTTTGACCTAATGACCTTACCTTGCCTCTTTCTGTGACCGTTTATCCTGACCTAACATTTCATGTACTGGAACATACCTACACGTTCCTATACTTGACCTGCAAAGTGCTTCCGCACCATATCCTATACCTTGGATACCAGAATCACCTCAACATTGTTTGGATAAACCTATCGACCTTAGATAATGTATAGTTTGCATTCTCTTAACCATGGTATCGTGTTGCAGTTTATATGTCTGTGTGCGTTTCACTATTACTACCTTTGACCCTGATCCATTACCTAGATTACCCGATTGGACCTTTACCCCTTTACCCCCGTTGTCCACCTTCCTCTTCATCACATTCACATTTTATCAAACCACTCACTGATTTTTCCTTCTACCTCATCAGTTCCTGGTTTGAGGGGAATCACCTTCACCCACACATGGGACAACCACATCTTATTTTTGTCAGCATCACTTACCAATACAACCTACACAACAAAAAGGGGCAAAATGTAGACACCAAAATTAGATCACACACTTCCTTGACCCTTCGTTAAATAATCAACTTGAACACACTCACCTAACCATAGCCCCTTACACCCCACACTAATATTAATTTAATTAAATTAATCCATGACCTCACAATATTTATTATTTAATTATCCTAATTAAGATAATTCCCACACCACCACCTCACCCTAAGTCTATCTATTCTTAGTATGTTGCCATAACTAACTAAGACCTAACTATACCCTAAAAATCAAAGCCTACATCCACTCTAACCACATTCCCATATAAGAGAAGGTAACTCCTGCTCTTACCTAGATGAATAGAGACATCTGGCAGAAATCATTGCCATGATCTCCCATTTTTAGTAAACCTAGGGAATCCCACCCTAACCCCCCTGAACGCCGGTCAACCCAGAACCATCATCGGTCACCTTTTATTCCCTTTGGTAACCTTATTTCAAGGTTGGCACATTTCTGAGGGGAAAAAAGGACATTCAAAGCTAAATGCAAGTGAGAAAAGAATCCTTTTATGCATCCAGACATCCAGAGCCATCACCAACATCAATCAGAGAGCCATTGCATTCACGGGAGCACTCATGTATTCTCCATGTATTAACCACCTCCACCACTCATCCATCAGATCCTTAACACAGTAAGTATGGCCCTAATCAATATAGTTTATTTTAGCTAGTAATCTTTATTACTCCTGTATTAATCTATTCTTTGCATGCTTATTGCTTCATCACCCACTTTCTTTGTAAATCCAAAGATGCCTTCACCCACACCACCAAATCACCTATTCTCACCTATTGTATACTTCTGAGCATACCTAAGATCTCCACAGACCCTCTGTTCACTCGCCCAACCTTTATTCCGATCTCAGATCACCCTTACCATTTAACCTATTTTTAGTTTCTTTCACCCTGACCATACCGACACCAGTTACCCATAACCGTCCTCAATTTTACCTAAACCGGAATCAGTCACATTCAACTGATGTTGGTCTCTATGTTTTACACCTTGACCAAAAACAGACCCAACAACCACCCTACCATTTGACCTAAATAACCCAGAATCTGACCCTGACTAGTCTTAGAACCTTAACAGACCCCTCACCTCTCAGATCCAACTATAGCCTAGCCTATTGTGATTGGATTTGCTTATTGTATTTGAATGAGATGCCTAAATCATATCAACTAGAGTAGGAACTTGTTTATTTCTCACATTAAATTGGTTTAAATAATGGATTGAAAACTGTCTAGGAAGTATCACACTTCCCAGAACTAGTGTACGCTAGGCAGTCCACTGTCATATATCATTTAACTATCTTTTTGTGGTCTTTTTTTATATTACAGGTACTCCCTCCTAGCCAAAAGGAAGCTCTCACATTCAGTTGTGGATCAATAAGTTAGAACACATGTAACAACCATCAACCAACTAGAATTTAACAGGTGTTCCTCCTTGGCCCTTACCCTTATTTGTTTTGTCATTTTGAAAAGGTAAAGAAAACGGTGAAACAACAATTTCTTGAAATATCAATTAAACTTAATATGTACAGATGTAGCTTTAAAGGGGAAATGATTATTTGGTTTTTAGAAGTTACATCCAGGAATGTGGTTGTATGTGTAATTCAATTTCCCCCACCTTTCTAGGATTCTATAAGTGGAGTTAACTGGAATATGGAAGAGGAATCCAAGTGGAGTCCAAATGGTAGTTTACTAGGAAAATAGGTGTATTTTCCGAATTAATCAACTAATTTAAGTAGCTACAATGTGCAAGATAATTAATTAACCATTTATTTAATAAATGAATATTAACTTAGCTAAAGTGGTGTAATTCCTACAAAATCAGGCACACAAATACAACAGTAAAAAAATACTGAAATAATTTATTTTTGACTTTGATTACTTATTACACAACACCACATGGGATCACTTAAGGGAACTCAACATCACACAAGCCATTTATACCAACACAGACCCACACGTACCATAAGATGAGAAGTTATTGGCTTCACAAGGAAAGATGACACATATAACCAAGCCTACCTAAGAGGCTTACACGGGGGAGAGGTCATCACTACAATTACCCCTTTATCTCTCCAAGAAGGAATATTGGCTAACCTTTGGTTCCTCCACAATATACATACCACATCAAATTCAATAGGCCCCTTATCCCTCTATTATAACACATGTTTATCCATTTACTAAGCCTATCCATGAATTCCTTTGGTTCCTCTAGGACAAATACACATTTCCCTTATTCCTCCCTTCACTAGCTACACCTTATTCCTCTAAATAATGAATGATGAAACCTCACCCCAACAAGAGTAAAACATAACAAAATGAAAGACATGATGTACATTATAACTACATTTCCCAAATTACAAAGGAAAAACAATGATCCAACTACAATATAAACTTACCAATGGACTACCCACGACACAACACATTCATGTATACTTATTTATTACAATCATGTTTCAATAATTAATCTTAAGGATTTGAAGATAAATTAACATGTGGGCATACATTATTTTTTTAGAATAACTTTCTTTAATATTGTTTAACATTTAACTTAAAGTGGATTTCATTTAATTTGGTTCATATAGCATTTTGCAAGTAATTTGTATATCTTAATTGTTAATAGTGACATTTAAACACACATGAGACTACTAGTTATTTTCCTAGGGATCCATTTCTAAGAAACATGTTTACTTAGTTTAGCGTCATACTTTCATTACACAATAAGAACTAGTGTGAGATCAAGAGGGAAAAAGTCTATAGTTTAAAGGATTAAGGTTCATGATTCTCTCTTTTATTTATACTTTAATAACTGTGTAGATTCATATTAATGTTTACACATCATGGGATTATTTTATCACCACATAAGAATTCTTAATCAAGTTACAAGAAAGATATGAATTTCCCTTTTCTCCTGGAACAACATCTCATGATTTCACTCTCAAATACTAAGAATAAATTCTAATTTTTTTATTTTCCACAATTAACTCTTAATATCGTGTTATAATAAACCAAATTGATAACTGAAATTAGGAATGGAATTCATCGATAACCCAAATCCTCAAAATATCTTTCAAGAGCAACTCCCATGTTTTTCACCTAAAACTCTTCATTTTAATCATATCCTAGCTCAAGTAGTTTTGCATTAGATTCTCTTGAGTTACTAATTTAAGAGAACCTATACAGCTTATTACACGCATGAAAATGAATCCTAGGAGGAAGGCCGCATAATTAAGACATTATTTAACCATTACCATGCCTAGCACATGTGTTTGCGAAAATGTCGTTAAACATACATGGTATTATGGTAACTTGAATTTGGGATCTTATTTTCCTTAAGCTAGGAGATGTATTCTAGTATAAGGAACTAGGCTTATCCTTAATAAGGAAAAGGCTAGGTGTTCCTATTTCAAGAAACAAGGGTACAATGAGAAAAAATATAAAAAATAAATAGATTGAACACCTTAGTCATCTCCTTGAGAAGAACAACATAGGGGTTCCTGTATCTATCAAACAGTCTTTATCAACCCAAGAGTCTACTAAGACAAAGGAAAATGATAAAGAGAAACATAAGGGAAAGGCACTAGTTACAGTTACATCCTCATCCACTCCTTGTTTATCACCTTTGGTGTTTCACACCACATGGTTTCATCACAAGTTAAATTTTCTTCCTTAGAGTCATTCAACATGTCCTCCATCACTTTAGGTGATGATAATCTAGCCCTAGTTTCAAGGATAGGGTCTGTTAAATTCAAATATGGAACATTCACAAATGTTCTCAGTACACCTTCACTTTCAACTAATCTCCTATCATTGTATCAGATGAATTATATAGGGAAGGGCATGAGAGTACAATTTGATCCAGATTCACTTGAGATTAGAAATCTACATAACAACACTATAGTAGTAGTGGGAAGGGTATATCACCATGTTAGCTTATATACCTTCTCACACTTTGCATCTAATGTTACCCATACAACATTGCTCACACATTCAGATAGAGTTAGCATATTATGGCATGAGTGATTTTGCCATCTTAACTACTGATACCTTAACCAGCTCAGTCAGCATGACATGGTTACATCATTGCCTAAATTTTGTTTATCAAAGGGAATTTGTGATGCTTTTTCTCTTAGAAACCACCATGAAGAGAAATTTGAAAAAGGAAAATCTTGGAGAGCTTTAACACATTTAGAGTTGATTCAAAGTGATGTCACAAGGGATTTTCCCTATCCTTCTTTCACTAAGGCCAAATATGCTTTTACCTTCATAAATGAATTTTCTAGATATACATGTGTCTAATTCCTTAGGAAAAATTCTTAAGTGTTCAATTACTTTTAGGACTTCAATGCACCACAAAGAAACAACATGGGAAATGCATCAAATTTCTTCAAAAAAATAATTGAGGAGCATGTTAGCAACATATTTGAGTATTTTTACACCATAGGGGGTATTTATTTATAGTGGACAGTTCCTTACACTCCTTAACATAAAGGCATTGCAGAACATTAAAAACTATCCTTGAAAGAGATGACAAACTATATGATCCAATCTAAATCTTAGAATCCATGGTTTTGGGTAGAAGCCATCAGTTATTCCTGTTATATACAGAACTAGGTTCCCCAAAAACAATTAAAGGTATACCTCCCTTTGAATATTTATACAATAGGAAACCATAAATAAAGCACTTTAAGGTATTTAGATCTCCAGTAATTGAACACATCCCCAAAAAGAAATGCAAATTAATGCAGCCTCAATCCAAACCTTGAACCTTTATTAGGTATCTAGAGGGAGTTAAGAGTTATAGACTTCTCCATCCTACTAATCATGAGTTGTTCATTAAGAGAAGTGTTAAGTTTTAGGAGAGTCCCACTGACTCTTTACTTGAGGGTTCTCCATATACTTTGGCTTCTCTTAGTTTTGATGAGCAATAAGAGGAATCAAATCATCCACAACATGCTCCTGAGGTAGATTCTTCTACTTCTTCTAGTTTTGATAGTGGTTTTGAAAGTGAGAAGAGTAATGAGGATTCATCATCATCTACTTCTAGCCATATTTTAGAGGATGATGATTCACCACATGACTCTACCACTTGAGGCCCTCTTTGGGCTAGAAAATCACTTCATAGTGCATACACTTGGGAAAGGGGTACATAGGATGACATGAATACTCAGGTAGACTATCATAGTAGGCAACATGCCTTCTATACTTTAGTGACATATCTACAAACATTCCGAGATACATCAGGCATACCTGAGTAAGATAGTGTTATGCATTAGGAATATAATTCCTTAATCTGATTTGACTTCAATTCCTAAGGGAAGGAAGATGGTTCGATGTCAATGGATATATCAAAACAAATTTTCAGTAGATGGATTAGTTGTTAAGTACAAGGATTTTTTTGTAGCTAAGGGTTTCTCCTAGGTATCCAGCATAGATTACTCATATACCTTTACACCCGTAGCCAAGATGAATTTGATTAGACTCACACTTTATTTATCCACAACACATGGTTGGAGTGTGCAACAAATGGATATGAAGAGTTCTTTTCTTCATGGAGACCTATAAGAGGATATCTACATAAAGAAACCACCTAGGTTTGTTTAGGATTCATCCTTAGTTTTTAGACTTATTAAACTCATCTATGACCTCAAGTAGGAACCTCGGGCTTGTTATGAAAATATGGATTCCTTCCTCATAGATTTTAGTTTCACTTGGTGCCATTCAAATCACAACATATATCTATTACGGTGGGATAATTCATTACTAATACTGGTAGTTAATGTTGCTGACATTTTGATTACTGGGATTACTTCATCAGATATCTCATTAGTGTAGATAGTTCTTTAGGATAGATTCACCATGACTGACTTGGATATACTACACTACCTCCTTAGAATTAAGATCATACGGTCTGATTCAGGGATTTCACTTACACAACTTAAGCACTCTCTCGATCTTCTAGCTCAATTTCACATGGCTGACTACAAGCCATCTCTGAATCCATTATTATATGGATTGAATCTTGAGGTTGGTTATTCCACACCCTTGGTCGAGGTTAATTTTCATCGAAAATTTTTTGGAAGCCTTATTTACTTGACTCACACCAACCTTATATCTCATATGTCGTTGGTATTATTTGAGGTTCATGCAAGAACCCATAACATACATTATAAAGTTGATAAGGGGATTTTTCACTACATTTAAGGCTCACACAAATATGGTATTCACTACAGGGCTAGTTCAGAAATTGAATTTTTCAGCTACATAGACTTAGATTGGGCTGGTGACACTAAGTGTTATAGTCCACTTCAGGCTACAATTTCTCATTAGGTTATGGTCTTATCATTTTTTCAAGCAAGAAATAGAATTTTATTTCTCTGTTATCCATAAAGGTAGAATACATGGTATCTATTAACCTAGCTACTAAGGATATTTGGCATCAGGGGATTCTTTCTTAGCTTGACATCTAGATCAACATCCTATAGTCAAGTTTTGTAGGAATTTGGTCCTTCATCAAAGGACCAAACACATTGAGATTAACGTGCACTTCATTTGAGATATCGTTCATGAGTGGTTCATTGATTTTATTTTTTGCTAGTATTCAGAGAATGTTGTTGACATTTTCACCAAACCTTTCATTGAGATTAATTTCACTCATCTACCAACTCTTCTTAGGGTATGGTCTACATCAACAACTTCATAATATTTAGGGGGCTTCTAGCCTTTTCAGTTCTTCATGTCTCTCTTTTTGGGGGGATTTTTTCCCATTTGGTTTTCTCCTTTTACTTTGTCTTATGAGAGGTTGCATTGTATGTGGGTACCTCATCAAGATTTATTGTCGGGACCCACTTTCATTTTTAACTACCCACCTAAGTTTTTTTTATGGGGGTGTTAGTGTAGGAGTTTTTTCCCTCGCTTTACTTGTATTATCCTACTCAGGATATTCCACCTCACTTGTAGTTTCCCTACACTTATGGGACATGCTTTCTTAGGTGTACACTTTATCACACTATTTTAGTTAGTGGTATTTACTACTCTTGGACCTTGGCCACTTTTCTATTGACTGAATATTTCAGGTATGGAGGTTACCACTATTCTAAGTAGATATTGTTATGATTCTAGGAGAAGGTTACACATTCACATCCTATATGCACATCTCTTTTATTATTCTATTTCATGCTATTGAGTTAGATCTATTTCTACATTTTTACAATTACCTCTCTTGTATTTTTTGTAATTTGCAGTCTTGTATGTGTTCTTTATTTTACCTTGGTAAAATTCACATCTTACATCATTCACCTTTGCATTCTTTGAACTAGTAAATATGTGGAACTTATTCAATACCATACAGTCATTTATAAGTGTCTACAAGTTTCTTGTCAGTTAATTGACTTGAGGAGGGTCCTACGACATTCTTTCATATCTTCGTACTAGTTTGCGAAAACATCCAATTTTAGATTGAGGGCTAAGAAAAAAATTTAAAAATATGAATTCCGATGGGCGAACACACAATGGGGACATTCCAATATTATCTCTTATATAGTGAGAATTCACGGGAGTTGATGGAACTTAGAACTAGTGAATGGGTTACAAACAGTGACTAGTTTTCTGAAGCCACCAGTCATAATTGGACTAGTTTGACCTGGTCAAACAATGATCAGAGGCCTACAAAACCCCTTTGTAAACAATTTTCATGTAAAAATACTATAGGTTTACGGACGTAGATAACCATTTCTTCGCTCAAGGTCTAAATGGAAACCCAAAACTAAACCCAACTTTTAACTTTCAGTACCTAGCCGATGCTACAAACAGGGTCAAGAGGCCTCTTAACATGCTACATTAAATGATCAAATGATTAATTTATGACATTATAAAATTTGTTGTGGAATCTCATGATGACAAGGAGTAGAGTTAAATAGGTTGAAACCCTAACATTTCAGATGGGGGTTTCAGAGAGGTATTTCACACGGAGATGAAAATCATGATTTACTAACTTTTATAAAGGAATGATTGACAAGCTAAAAGGAAACTCAAACTCAACTTGTCAATAAAAGGGGTTGCATCTATCCATTCTAGTTACATAAGTTTCCAAAATGTCTCAGAATGGGGGTTTAAGAGTATGATTGAAAAACCAAAAGTATTTTGAGGTACATAAGACACAAGATAAAATTTTAATTTTTTACACTGTAATTTTGTTTTAAATAAAAAAAAGTATAATATATTCCAAGGGCTTATATTTCTATTTCTTTTACAAAGGAATAACTAAAAATATGAAAAATATGAAAGAAAAAGGTAGAAATACCATGCCTGGAGAAGCTTGTGGAGCTCAATTCCACATCTCAAAGAGGAAATTCGTCAAATGGTTTACATGCATTCAGAAAACTCATCCATTTTCCACCTTCCAAGCTAGCATCATTATATAGAAAATTAAATTTCTTTCAAGCACCCTATCCAACACTTGTCATACCAATTATATATTCTCACATTTAGTACACTAACTCATTTCAAAGATATTATTTTTCACGAATATAAAGGGTATTAGAAATGGTTGTGAAGTTAGCACTTATCTAGACATTTGAATTTTATTGAAAGTTTCTACAACATTTTTCCACAAATCCATTTTGTGCATATCCATAAATCAACGCATTCCATGAGACTACATTTTTCTGAGATGTTTTGAGAAATGGTTCACATAGATTGCATATGCTCCCTCCTATTATTAGTTTTTCCAATGATTCACACCTACCAACATATGAAAAATAACTAATTTGATTTATAATTTGATGGATAGACATACCCTATCCCAAAATACCTATTTTACACAAACATGAAGGGTGCTAGAAATGGTTGTAATTTAACTAAGGAGGAAGCAAGAAAATATAAATTGATCTGTTTGGACATGCATTGTATGCATTTGATGAAAGTTTATAAATCCTTTTCAATGGATCCATTTTATGCACATCCTGCAGTCATTGTTGCCCACGTTGACCACACTAAATAGAAACATTTTTTCCAAACCGTTCATAGGAAATGTGTTGCCACCACTACAAGCCACCTTGGCACAACCTCCATAGGTTCCATTGGCACATAGATGAAAATTTTTAGAGCTTTCCTTATACAGCTAGTTGGTCATATCAATACCCATATTCCTCTCTTTCATTTCTCCTATGCGGCCAACAAGGAAAAAAAAATTGTATGCACCCACACTTGATTTAAAGCTCCAATTTAGCACTGGAAGGAGTATGTTGGCATATGTGGAGGAATTTGGATTTAAGCATGTTAAATGAATTTTCTCAAATCTTTCCAAGGAATCTCCAAAGCTTCCATTTTGTGCCTTCTCATAACCAAAGTGCAGTCCACATCCACACATTTTAGAGGTATGTTGTCAAACAACTAACATGCTTGTAAGGATGTGCATCCCCACCAACTCTAACAAGGGCCTTGCCATTAAAAACTCCTCCTACACACCTACACCATCCTTTCAACCATTTGCTCCTTATCTTACACACATATCCACACCATATCTCTAATCACCCCCTACCCGTGCACTCCATAAAAAAATATTTATTTAGTTTTTTATTTTGATAAAATTTAAAATCTTAAAATCACAATTTATTTCATATCTTTTATATAATATAATTTTGCTAAAACTTACCTTTTTTATGTTTTATATATATTTTAATTTTCTTCACATTATTTTATTTTATTTTTCTCATTTATCTATTTTCATTTCATTTTATTATTTTAAATTTAACTATTATTATTATTAAAACCTGTATTATTATTATTATTATTATTATTACAAATGTTTTTCCATTTCGAATCCAACACGTTCACAGTTGGGTCAATTCACGTGTATCTCAAACACTCAAGACATGAGACCCAAACACGTATATGATCATGGTTTTAACGATGTTCAATGCACCGGACCCAAACATGTGAGATGACACCTAAGAAGCAACATGTGCCAAATGAGGTGTTCAACCTCATATAACATGTGATGACATCCTCATGTTGATGTATTACACTCAACATCACCTCAAATGTGATCATGAACCTTTCAATAAGACAAATAAAAAATCATACCCACATTCAAATGGAGGCAATCAACAACCACTTTAAAACTCAATTAAGGAGTAGTTTCATTATTTATTAATATTAGTTTAAAATGTTAACATTTGATTATTATTATTATTATTTGAAATTAGGATATAAACGAAACGTAAATTTGAATTTGAAAGCACAAGATACAACCAAGGTGGAAATTGGTGTCTAGCGAGGTGTCCAAAGTTTCAAGTAAAAATTTTACGAAAAAACACACCTGTGATCATATACCTCTCCAAACATTCAAGAAGATGGTGAGATATGTTCTCGTATCAGCTGGAAAAATGTGAATGTGGGACCCACACCTTACTGGTCAGGTGAAACGGGAGTGGGGCATTACAGGTGGTGTTAGAAACTAATTTTATCAATCCCAAAAAGGTGAATGTGTATGAATTAATTAATTTAATTAATCAATCATAAGGGGATGAATAAAATATTGTGAATTAGGATAATACTAAAAACAAGTATGTGATTTTGGCGTGTCTACATTTTCCTCTCTTTAAAGTGATATTATGAAGTAATAGCATTTTTAAGATAGTAGACGTATGTAGATTGGTGAACAAATAACAAATAAATATGGTGGATGTATTTATTTTTCCCGTTGAAGCATTTATATCCCTCAATGAGTAGGATGGTAAGGTAATTCCCACCAAAGCGGATGGGTGATGCAACAAAGTAGTGGACAGTTTCTTGATAGGAATAAATCAAGGATTTTTAACAAGGATGGGAGGGATTATGCTCATAGCATGAGCATCATTTAGAGAGTAAAGTTTAGAGAAACTTATTTTGTTGTTGCACAATATATTTGTCACAACGATTTTGAACGAATCATGTGGGTAACCTAGATGCACGTAAACAAACACACACAACAAAGAAAATATAAAAAGGAAAACAAACCCAATATACACTATAAAATTATGCACCATTGATATGAAGAAGCCAAGATGATAACATAATACATGTAATTGGTCCAAAAAGAAAACATCAATAATGCAACACAAATTCAAAAAGAATACAATTACCTATGCCCCTAATGCATGCCACAATGATGATTAAGAATATGCAACTGCCCCCAAGAACTAAACTTATGAAATGAATTCGGATAGGATCAGACTGAAGAGCGGAGTGATGATTAAATACTCTTAATGAAAATCTTGTTAGATCTACATTGAAGATTGATCTAAAATTTGAAAAAGGGTCATTACCTCCTTGTAATAAAATTATGAATATAAGAGAGGTAGAATGAGAGCCAAAATTTCCCCAAGCAAAGTTATGTCACAAAGGAAAAACAATTGATTGCCTTGAGCATAGATATACACCACAGGTAAGAAAAATGATAGTCGTAAGATTTGAATGATCACTAGAATAATAGACAAAGGTATGAATTTATCAATATTTTGTTAGATTATTGAAATATTTTCATATGTTTTATAGGATTTCTGTGAAAATTGAATGTTTGTTTGAATATTATACATTTTAATTGGTATTTTTTTATTTTTTGAATATATTTCTTTTTATGTTTTTACAATTTTTTAGAAATGTTTGATCTAAAGAAGAGGAGTGACATGTTTGTTACACTTGATGTATTATGAATAACTAATGTTGTTAAAATCATAAAACAAACATGTCAAACAAACCCAATATGAACAGGAAGGAACTACACTAAAGTTATATGTGAACTAAGATGCTAATAATTCACCTGCAATTTGTCTACAATAACAAAAGTACAAATAAATAACAAACTAACGCAAGTAAAAGAATCATCACAATGTTGAAAAATAGTAACAGTAAATCTCATTTTGTAATAACAATGTCTAATGACACTCATAATGGGTTCCACATTGAATAATTAAACAAATATGAATGCCCGTGAGTGATAGCTTAGAATGCGAGAGAATTGGATTGGGCTGAAGAGTGGAGTGATTCTTAGATAATACAAAAATAACTCTTATCAGATCCCATTGAAGTGCGATCTATATTGTATTAAAATTAAAATCCAAGTGTGTCCTAATTAAATTTATATTTTGAAAGCATAATTTATTGTTTTGCCTCGATCATAGATATACACCACGAACAAGAAAAGTGATTATCACAAAGATGATATGGAATGATCAGTAGGATTTTCGTCAAATATTGAAATTGTGTTATTCAATTGCTAAAAGTTGGTCAAACATTTTTTGAATGTTTTGTTTTTGCTAGTTTTATATTGTATTTTAATTTTTGAACATATTTAAATGTTTTTGTATTTTGAACATATTTGAATGTTTTTTATTTTTTGAGAAACATATTTGAATGTTTTTGTATGTTTGAGAAACATATTTGAATGTTCTTGAATTTTAAACATATTTGAATTTTTTATTCTTTTTAAACATTTTTGAATGCTTTTTGTATTTTAAAACATATTTGAATGTTTTTGAAATTTTTGAAACATATTTGAATATTTTATGTATTTTTGACTTGATAAAGGGTGCACTGTCTAAACCCGTGTTCAAACAATTATAAGAATTTCATTACATTATCACTATGTAGATAATATAATGATAGGATGTCTCAGTCCACTTGTGACTCCACGTAACTAGGAATATGTGAGAGATCATCACTGAGAGCCAAAAAGGACTTGAGAATGAGGTGAATAGTGATATGAAAATGAAGATGAGGGATGCCAAGACACAGGGTGTAATAGTGGTCCATTTGTAAAAATGTGACTCATTTCTAGTCAAGGTTACTTAACTGATTCCAAGATGATTTCAATTTATATATTTTTACTAGACTTAGATCCATTAATGGGCTACTTATTGACAAGACCGGTTAAAGAAATTGTTGTCTCTCTTAACATAAGCAACTTCTTAGGATGTTTTTGATTAAGCACTTTTGATACATAGTTTCCAAAGGATTTATTTTGTTATATTTTTTTTTAAAGGAACCCATACATATTTCCCCATGTCACTGGTAAGAGACAAGGGATCAACACCAAAGACAAAATGTAGGAAATTAAGGATACCTACCTTCGTTCCCAGTCTCATATTACTAGTAAGAAGTATGAGCTCATCACCAAATAATTTGAATGAAGAAAGGTGTAATGATTTTATTTATTTATTTATTTTTGTATTTTATATTTATTTTTCTTGTATGTCAATATTGATCTTATTGGGAAGGAACATTCTGCCCCCAAGTCTCATCCTCATGTGATTAGTATGACACAAGGGTTCAACGTTGTAGACTAAGATGGATGATTAAAAAGGTACATGTAAATAATTTTGATGCATTTGTTAATGAGAGATTGTTTGAAAGGAGGATTTTCCATCGATAATATTCGAGACAAAATTGTAGCTAAAAAATATCTTAAATGCTAGAAACCAGAATAGGGATGAGTTACACAATGCCCAATAGGAACAAGATTAACATGTGTCTGATAGGTGAAGAGTGTGAATATGTGATGATGTCATGACTAAGACATCTGCCAATGGATAAAACATTTAAAATTGTTTGTTAAATGAGTTAACCATGTAAGTGGGCTCCCCTAGTGTGGACATTACCTGTGGAAGAAAATGTTTTTTCTTCTACGTTTTTGATGTTCAAATAGTGATTTAATGAGGGGTTTCATATAATTTTTTTATGCTTTTTAATTTCCCTAAAATTTTATGGATGAGAGTTTGCAATGTAATCATAGAAAAATAATTTCATGTTTATGAAATTTCAATGGTCCTAATGTACAAGACTTGGGTGGACGAGGTTCAATTCAGTAGAGTGAGTCAAAATATTAAAGGTGTCTTGTGTTACGAGACGTGGGCGGATGAGATCCAAGTTAAAGGAGGGGATCAAAAGATTCGATAATTATGATCCAATTCAAAGGAGTAGATAGAAGTATTTTCAATGTATCCATGATTAAAGTAGTCCTGATTTACAAGACTCGGATGGATAAAATCTAAACCAATGGAGGGAATCCAAAGATTTGATAAATCTTGAAGTACGAGACTAGGGCACACAAATTCCAAGTAACAGGGGAGAATTGAAATATTCGATAAGTCCTAAAGTACGATACTTTGGTGGATGGGTTCTAAGTCAAAGGATATAATCGTAAAGATTTGATAAGTCCTGGAAGTATGAGGACCTGGGAGGGAAGGTTCCAAGTTAAAGGAGAGAATAAAAAGATTCGATAAGTCCTTAAGTATGAGACTTATGTAGATGAAATCCAAGCCAACAAATGTATGATTAGATAATTCTTTCGATGGGATTAGAATACATGTATGATGTTATAGGAATATTTTTAATGCAGAGAATATTTTTGAAATTCATTTTCACCCGTGAGTGGATGAATGTGAGGAAATATGGATTAATCTCTAAAATGTATATCCAATGTTCCTTATAGGCTGTAGAGAGTAAATATTCAATTTTTATCCTTCAAGGATGTGGATTTAATTTATTTGAAGAAATATTTGTAAGTAAATCTTGAAATGGTTGTGTAAGGATATTTCTTGGTATATGCACCTCATACAGAACATGCATGACAATTTCTTGACAAGTAAGAATCATTTTTTATGAGATGCTTGCAAGATAGATCATTTGATGCATTATGGACACGAAAGGTTTCATTATTTCAGGTGTCCAAACTTTTTTTGGTTGTGTTTCTACAACAAGACTAGAGATGTCAATCATAGGAACTAACATGTAAAGGATAGACTCAGGCTCAATGTTGTTTGATGATGGACCCTATTTTGTAGAGTTTTCATTTATATAATTTATTGTAAAGGAGTCTTAAATTTGTAAATTATTTTTGTCTTTTTTTAATTTTTATTGTAGTAGAGCACTCAAATTCCTCGTCGAAGTAAGCAGAGGCATTGAGGTTTATATCGAATCCATTTTTGTGGTATGATAAGGGATTAGGGTCCCAAGTCCGAAGGAATTCTTGGATGTACTCATCATTCTAAAAGAGGTCCATGGAGATGCGGCATTGTTGATCTTGATGTATGAAGGGATGGGTAGATGATATCAAGGGATGGAAAGTAGGTATTGAAATAATTTCAAGCTCTCATTTGATGTGTGAAGGTTGTTTTCCAAAACAGGTTCAATGTCTTGATTGAACTAACAAAATAAAATATGTAGAAGAGATTGATTGGTTCTAATTTAGATAAATTTTACCTTTTTCATCATGATCTCGTTGGGTTATATTATGTACATGATTTAGGACAAATGTTCAAAAATGTTCATTAAAAGTTGTGGTATTTGACGCATCTTCATTTGTGATAGCTTAAATCTCAATAGAAATGACTTTTTCATCAATTAAATCTTAAACGTAGTGCTTAAAATTGCATGCATCTATATATTTGATGAACATCAATGTGATGAAATTCACACTATGTATTAGTTTTATAACAATATGGCTTAGATTCCCCTTCAACAAAGGGTTTTTGTAATTGGATATCTTATCATTTTATCCTTTTCTAATTGATGAAATACACTATATAGAATACTTTCTCCAATGGGTGTAAATTGATGCTTGAATTTGTTTGGAGTAGTGTCTATACTAGGATATATGATTGGATTTTCGGTTGATTGTTGAATAAGGTGTGAATCCACATGAGAGAGTTATTTTTTCATCTCTTTTATTGGAATCACAATGGATAGAAAGAAGGGTGAATCAATCCTAAAAATTCATTATTTCATTTACCGTTGTTACAACATCCGTCAAAAATCCATTCAACCATATGAATTCCACAATAGCTTATTAAAGTGTGCATCGTACATTCAAATAAACATGAAACATGAGAGAGAACACATGTACAAAAGATGTAAGTGGGAAACCCTCAAAGGGAAGAAAAACCCACTGAATTTTTTTCTAATATTACACACAACAAATACTAAAGTGAATATTACACATCACAAGATATTTATTTAGTGAGGTACCAACCCCACAAGGATAAAAAACCCTTAAACCCTTGTTGATATTACTCACAACAAGATACTCTAATGAATATGACTCATCATAGGAGATTTTGAAGAATTATTACCGCTAAAAATATGTTGATACCACATCTGATTTTGATCCTAAATTTCAGCTCCAAATTCCTTCCAACCCTCATTCAAGCAAACCTTCTTCAACTTTCTCTCTCTAGGTATTTCATAGAATTGTCTTGCTATCAAACCATTTCACATTTTCCCCATGCAACACTAGTTCAAAAATGAACTCAAAACATTGCTTTTATAAACTTATCTTCCTTAAAAGAAAAAAAATGGTTTCCTTGCCTTTTTCGACCATTACAACTTAAAAACATAAATCCATACTCATAAAAACATTCACATTGGACCCATATAGTTAGGACATTCCCAAAACCATCAAACATGCACAAAATTAGCTCAAAACCCCATCACCTAGATGAGCTACAGCTACAAATGCAAAAAACATTATTAATAAAGCTCAAAAATTAACCATTCATCTTATATATCATGAAACAATCATATGTGCAAACCACACCAACTTTACTATTCTCCAAATCATGTTGACCAGAAAGTAGTTTCACAAATCCAACTGGCATACACACTTTTTCCCTTCCAATACCTCAAAATTCCTTCAATAGGAAAAAAATTCATCCCTATTAACTTTACAAATGATATAAATCATCATCTAATCCATCTCATGCCCATCTCTTTTAGCTTGAGAAATCATGTCCTGAAAACAAACATACCTTCTTCCTCACAAACTAACGTGGAAGACCCATCAAATTAAATCACCAAGATAAAAAAATATAACTCATTGTAAATATCTTTTAATCCTATCCTGATAAAATATTATAAACCCTTCAAAATCTAAGCAAAAGGCCTTCAACCAAGAACATCTCTATAAACTGCTCCTTCAGCCTTCTAGGACGTAAGAACTAACCTTGAGCTCAACATACTCCATCACCTAAAAACACATTTACACACTCATGGAAAACCTTTAAACACTATTCCTAATCACTCACCAACCTTCAAAAAGCATGAACAACTCAGAAATATCATCTTACCTCATGAAGCCACGTAGCACCATGTTAGATAGAGCATCCTCCATATTCAACCCTAAAATAGCAGGTCATAACTTCTTCATACCATATCAAAACAACAAGTTTTATATACCAATGTAAATATCTCTGAACCATAATCACAAAAAAACTTGAATGGAGTCCTAACTCTTCTTATAGCTCCTACAATTCCACTTTTAGTACGAACTATTCCAAACTACCCCAAAAACCAGTATTCATAAATAGGGAAAACTTTGCACTTTTTCACCTCAACCATGACCTGAAACTATGATGTAAATATAAAAAATATATAGAGATAAAAACAATGTCAATTTATTTTATACCTTCTCCTTAAACTTAACTTCTTCAGAAACAAGCAATTTCAGATGGGCCCACATACAGTCACAAGCACTATCTTACCTTTCTGGAAAGGTGGAAGAGTCTTATATGCCATAAAATCATATAATTTTCAAAATGAATAAAAATTGGTTTGTTTAACACCTTTTTCTCCAAGTCACTCTTAGCTAGGGTTTCAAAGTAACTTATCTTCTTAACAATCGTTCATAAAAATGTGAAAATAAAACCACCTAGTTTTTTTGTGAAACATTATTAAATGAAGTGAGAAGATTTTCCAAATATATCAGTTACCCATGAAAATCACACAGATCACAACGAGCATCATAATTTCCACTTCTGTCTCAAAAACACATTGTAAAACATCCAGTTTCACCAAAAATGACATCTTGCAAATCCTTATTCAGAATGACATGAAAATTGTCATGAAGCATCATGAAAACATACTATAACTTTCAAAACTTACCATATAGATCAAATAAATTTGAAATACTCCATCCATTAAGACTTACCTTTGCCAAATTACTTGGTCTCACCTGCTTCCTTCCCAAAGACCTAATACATACATCATACCTATGAGTTATAACCATAAAATCACCATACATTCCTTGTATACCATAATATGTTGATACGATGCTTCAAAAATATTGATAAACTCCATTTATCATACCTCCTTACCATTCTACATGCTCCAAGCCTAGGAATAGGCCTAAAATGACTTGACTTAACCATGAAACCTCATGAAATGATCATCATGACATCATGTAAACTCTTAGAAACCTGTAACATACCTCATGGACTATGCATGACCTCATCACAACCTGCAACTAACTATAGGGAGCACATATCATGACTATTCCTAACAAACCAAGTTCTAAGACTTCCTAAAAACTCACCAAATCTTATCACTACTAATCAACCTTATTTTTTGACCATTGACTAACACCACATGGAGAATCATACAACACCGTGACACCCTTTTCCATCAATGAAAAAACAAACACACAATGGCCAACATCAAAAAGTGTTTTGATTAACTCATCATTTGATTTCTTGTGTGAATTCATCATTTTTAAAAGAGGGGGAGAATGAAGAAAGGTGTGATAGAAAGATCAAACCTTGGAAAATTGAATTCTAAGATAGAAAATGAGAAAAAAATTATAATGCTTGACCCTAGAAAATGGAATGCTAAGAGTGAGGATGCAAAAAGGTAATTTGATTTCCTGAATCTTAACAAAATGAGTGTTAAGATAGAAGGGACTACAAGGATTTAATTGTTTCTCAACTCTTTAACAAATATGAATGTTACAAGAGAAGATACTTAGCAAGGCAAGCTTGTTTAAATCTTAAACCAATGGGTGTTAAGAGATACTAAAATATTCAAAAGGTCCACTCTTAACAATATGAGTGTTAAGAGAAACAAAATGGTGTGACTTCACAACCCTTAACAAAATGAGTAGTGTTAAGGTAAAAGATGGAATTGAAAGGTTAGATTAGAGGACTCTTAACACAATGAGTGCTAAAAGAGAGGAAAATGTTTGAAAGTTTCCTCAACCTTTAACAAATTGAATGTAAAGATGGAAGAGGTGAAATATGTTGGCTTGACTCTTAAAAAAATTATAGTTTAAAGGGGATACTTGGAATTGTGATGAAAATATTTGACTCTTAATAAAATGGGTGTTAAGAGAAGAAACTAAAAAATGCAAAGGGAGAACTTGAATAACGACAATGTGAATTTTTAAATATAGAGGTGAAGAGATGATGACAAAAATACTGAATCTCAACAAAGTGAATGTGAAGATACGAGACGAAAGGGCATGAATTGATTAATTATATCAAATTATAGAAAAATTATTGCTTTAAAAGAGAGGACTGAAGAAGTATGAAGATGTCAAAAATTCAACAAAGTGAATGTTAAATTTGACAATGTAAGATGGTGGAATACTTAAAGTTCAACAATGTAAATGTTAAACTTAAGACTTAAGAAAATGATAGATCAATGTGGTGGTGATGGTGTTTGACCATTATAAAGAAAGTATCATGATGTCAAGACTTAAATAGAGGAATTATTATGCTTAAGTTTAGATATGGATGTCCAAAACTCAAGGCTTAGCTTCGATTACAAGTTGAAAAAAGGATGAGATAGAAAGTAAGGATGATGGTGATTGTAATGTGACAAGGTAGATAGATAGAAAGTGTGGATGAATAGAGTGGAACAAAAACTTATTACTATGAAACAAAGATGAGAATGATGTAGTGAAATTTTGCCTCTACCTTAAATTTTATTAGTCAAGGTGTGGTTTCCTAGAATAAATTTATCTCCCTAAATATCAACAATCTATCTGACTGATCTCAGTATGATTGATAGTTACCCTCTTTAGTTTACCACCTTATACGATAAGCCATATTCTACTCTGCTCAAAGGATCAAGTTGGGGTCACCACTATGGATATTTATGACTCTAATCCTCACATCAAGGTGTACTAGTCAGTTGAGGGGGGTACCCATTTCATTATCTATTTCACTCAAGGGATTGACGACTTTGGGGTTCCTTTAGTACTACTCAAGGTGAGTTTCCAGCCCTTGGTCATGCACTTCCCATATTTTCATTTGGAAGAAGGGAATAATCCCAACCCTGAAAAGTTAAGATAAAGTTAATTTTATAAAAAAAATTAAAAAGGTCATAAAGGGGTTTGCTTGATCCTCAAACAAGGAAACCTGCAGTTATTAGTTTGATTGTTATAAAATTATCTTCTTTAGATCCAGTCCTGTAAATAATTTTTAGTAATTTTTCTTGAGCTAGAGAAAAAGGAAAAGACACAAGAATTAATCCCACATTTCTTCTTTCCAAGATCACTTAAAAAGTGTGAAGAAAGATCACATGCATGAGCTTACTTTGATTAAATTAAAGATAATTTAATTCCTTAAAAAAAACTGAATTAACTAAAAACAATAGATCTATAGAAAACGGAATCATAAAATATCTTTAAAATAATTTAAAATAAAACAATACACTTGAAAAGTAGGAAATTATAAGAAAATATAAAGTATACACTGGCACGTATAGAGGACGCTAGAGCATGCATTTGAGTGCGCTAGTGTTACAAAGAATGCTAGCACATGAAAATGAATGCATTTAAATTACATAGAAATAAAATGTATACACTAACGCGTATAAAAGGACACTATATCATTCACTTGAGTGTGCTAGCATTACAAAGAATGCTAGAAAATGAAAATGAACGCATTAACATTACATAGAAACCTACAAAAAATATTATATTAGACAGAAAAAGGAAATGAATGCTACTAAAATCATGAAAGTGCTAATGCAGACATGTGAACAATAGTGTACTCAGGTTAAACACATTTACGTTATGAAGAAAACCTATAAACAAAAGTTTAAAATATGTAGAATGCCAACACATTCAAGTTAACATAAGCATTTTTTAAGAGAATTCCTTTATAACTCTAACATGTATATTGGAACAATAGTGCATAGATAGTGACATAAACACATACAGGTGAATGCTAGCACATGTATATGTACGCTAGCACAAATATCAAGAACACTAGCACATGGACTTATGGAAAAGTTTAAACATGAAAAATACATCGACGAAGCTATTTTTTTGGTATTTCTTGTTTTTTGATTCACTTGAGAACCTAAAACTTAGACAACAAGGTTAAAGGAACATAAATAACACACAAAAAATGTTATATTACTTAAAAGTAAACTAAAAATACTAAATTAAATGTGGAATCTCCCACTGGGAATTCTAGAATATAAGCAATGAAAACTACAGACAAAGAAGAAGTAATAAAATAAACACAAATCAAACCTCAATTGCATCCTTCTTGTAAACCTTAAGAGGATTTGTGAAGCACTTGGACTTGTAAAATATTAAGATTTGAATTATTATTGGTACTCTTGGTTAATTCTCTAAATTTAGGATTGCAATGCTACGAGCACAAGTACACAAGGATGAAGGTGGAAGATTTGGCAGAAGTTGGTTTTATATTTTCATAAGCTTCCAAGGATCCTCCAGGGAGATTATTGCAAAGGATATGGCCTATTTTTATAGCTGAGGGAGAGGCCATGAAAAGTGGATCTTATTTTGAAAGGGATACATGGTAATGTTATCTCATTTTAGTGATTCTAGCTAAAATTAAGATAACCATAGAATTTTTTTTTTGGAAAAATCTCCTAAAATGCCCCTTTGAGGAGATCTTCAGGTTTTCGGGTTTCAACAACATGAAAACATATTTTTTACGTGCTACAGGAAAATTGTTTCCTGAAACCCAAAACCTGAGACAAGTTAGTCTGTCAAGTTTTCAAAACTCATGAACATCGGAAGATGATTCGCAAAAAGCATGCTACATGTCGTTTTACTTCCGAAACCCTAAACCCGATATGTTCCTTTGTGTCAGGTTTTCGGGACATTGGAACATCGAAACATCTCATGCCTCATGTCGCCTATTTCCTAAAACCTAAAACCCGAATTGATAGCTAATCCTTTGTGTCGGGTTTTCGAGCACTCCAAGCATGATGACATGGCATTAACGTCGAGTTGTTGGGTAGTTGGCACATGTGTCAAGTGAAGTGTAATAAATGCTAGGGTTTTATAAATAGCCCAATTTTACACGTCATTTTTACCTATTGTACTTTTGCTATGTGGTTTTTTGTACTTGTGCCTACGACCTCCAAACCCAATCGATCTTCTTGATCAATTTCGTCTTCCGTTTTCGATTATTTTTTGAGATTACTGAAGGTATTTTGCTTTTCTTGCCGATTTGAGATCTTTTACATTTGTTTTTGAGATATTATTTTGGTGTTCTCCTTCCTTTCCTATTTTTTCCCCTAGGTTTAGGGTTTTAAATGTTTTTCTTCATTTTATGTTGTATTCTAATTAAAGTTCTTATTTGGAATTCACCCCTAGGGAATTTCTTTATTTTATCACATGGAATATACCCTGTTAATTATGAAAAAAATCTAAAATTTCTAACTAGTGAAATGGCAGGAATTTTGAATGTCCTGACACCTCAAAAACCTGATTCCTTTATTTTCAGGTTTTACAGGGTGTTCAACATCTTCTTGCTTCTGCTGTTTGTTGGGCTTCATCAAGTGCTTAAAAATCTCCAAGTTCTACCCTTCTATCAGATTGTTCCAAGTGTCAGACATATATCAACCTCTGACATATACATTCCAGTGTATCAGGATTCTCCGAGTGTTCGGCATCCTTCGATCTCTACTTTGTATCAGGTCTTGCAAAGTGATCAACATCTACTAAGTTCCGACACTCTCTGCAGTATGTCGGGTTTTGTGAAGTGTCTAACAAGACCTTATTTCTGACATACATTCTAGTGTGTCGGGTTTCATCAGGTGCTTTGCAAGTCCTAAAATCTTAATAGTGTGGCGGGTTTGTGGGGTTTCTCAGCAAGCTTCCAAGTCCAATTGTTCAAATAGGAGTTGTTTAGGCATTCTTTCTTCAGGATTT
Organism: Taxus chinensis; assembly: GCA_019776745.2. Classification (NCBI taxonomy): domain Eukaryota; kingdom Viridiplantae; phylum Streptophyta; class Pinopsida; order Cupressales; family Taxaceae; genus Taxus; species Taxus chinensis. Next base: position 594,835,885 of record CM034154.1, on the reverse strand, counting down.
CTCATGTCGGATCTTGGATCATCTAAGGATAAGTAAGACAGGTCAGGGAAGATGAAATACAAGTATCAGAAAATGGAATCCCCCTCCTACATAGATTGCAATTATGACATATGAGATACGAAGCTTGGTAAAATTGACATGGAAGACTTTTAGAACAGAACCAAGGATTATTCTCAAAGTCCCTAGATGAAGTCAATAACCAATAGTGGCCTCCCTCTTACAGCAGGATTCCCAATGTCTACTCAATGCCCCAAGTTCATTTTGGTCTGTGCTTCCAATTATGACTCGAATTCTCACTCAATGAAAAATCAAGCAGGAGAAGTCATAGTGAAGTTGAATGGGGGTTACTTTGATGACCTTTTAAGATTACCCAACATTTAGGAATATGTCGACGTAGATCTTCAGCACAGAAATCCTGGGACAAAGATCAAGAAGACTGCATCAGGCATGTGAATAAAAAGTTCTTGATCAAGGCCAAGCCAACTATCTCAAGGTTTCCCAAGTTTGTCCTTAGGAGTGATTTCATCCTTGAAATCAGTGACATCATCACCCTACTAAGTCAAGTATTTAGACTCCCTGAGTTAAGAGACTTCCAAGGATGGTTGTATCAATTCATGGTCTTTGTGAAGAAGAACGAACAAGGGATCGATTGGATCAGTCTTATAAGTGATGAGATTGATTCCCATATGAAGATAGTCTTGACTACTGGAAAATTATATATGTCGTCATATGTCACCTATGTAATAGCCGACATGAGAAATTATCCAGGGTTGGATGAAAAAGGAGATAGGGTAACAAAACACATATATCAGTACTTCCCTCAGCTGGTAATGAAGGGTTCCAAGGATCAATTCAGAAGAGTGAATGATGCTTTCTTTTATGAAAATATCTACAGGATGAACCCTGATCTAAGGAAAAGAAGAGTCTCTGACGAAGAATGGGCCGAATTATCAAAATGGGGTTATATATTCTTACATTTCAAGAATTTCACATACCTTTGGATGGTCATGTACTCGGGTGATCCTTTCCGATTGCCTAGATACCCAAGTGATAAGATGGTCCTAATGGAGTTGGTAAGACAATTGTTGGATTTCCACAATTTCCAACAAAGCAAACACAAGACTGTCGTATCCTTCCCTATTTCCATCATAAGGTACACATGCTTGATGGTGGTTAGAGCTAAGAACGTGGTGCATGAGCTTTAGGACAAGTTGAAGAAGCACATGAAGCAGAGAGATGGATTTTATTTCTAATGAGTCCTTAAATCATACGGGACTTTATATTTACATGTTCCCAACATAGAAGATACTTGGGTTGATCTTTAGGATGAGGTTTCCATCTAAATAAAGGACAATAGTAGGTTGAAAATTGAAGAAATTCAGATGCTAGATTTGTATGACATCCCAAAAGGAACTAAGGACAACGAGAGTGTCCTTGATGCCTCGTATGATGGGTTGAATGAAGACCAATATGTAATCCCAGCCATTGATTGGTCCATTGCTGAGAAAGCTTCTATCACGTGAAGAGCTACTACAATTCTTGCCCATACTAAGGCATGGCTCATTTCTTAGGGAATGAGTTATAAAGAAGGGAGTTTTGCAAAGCTAGATACTTTGGAAGTGGGACCCTCCAAGGGAAAAAAGGAAAAGGATAAGAACCCTTCCAAGAGGCCAATGAAGGTTAATTTTGTAAGAAAGGGAGAAGATCAAGTAACTACACTAGTGGCCACTCTCCCATAGACAGTTGAGGTTCCTGATTCACCTCCACAACCAGAACAAGGGAATATTCCTTCAAGAGAAGAGATTGTTCAACCATCCATTCTACTTTTGGTCAATATTTCATCAAAGGTAAGTCTTCCTCTTACCTCTCAAGCTCTAATTTCAGAATCCTTGCCTCCTCCCATTCAACCTTCCTTGCCTCATATTTCTTCACCAAGTTCCTCAGCCATGGCTAGGATCTTCTCTGGCCTCTCACCTCTCCCCACTAGACCCCAATTGACCATGGACATGCCTCCTCCTACTGCACCTTCATTCCCTGAATCCATTACCATGGATGCTACACTTGCAGTGGTCACCACTCCACAAGCTAACCTTCCTTCACCTAAAGATGTGACCATAACACCTACAATGGGATCAAATTATTCCAATATGCCTCAATGGTTAGTAGGTCAGACTCCAAGGAAGAGAAAGGTGGTAGTCCCATTACCAGCCTTTGGTTTTAGTTACCTCAAGGTCACTCCTACCAATTTGGCCAAGAAACCCAAAATAGTTTCAAGGATTTTAGTGGATTCCTCAGGGCATAAATTTTCAGATATTGCTACTCCCGCGGATGATAAAACTAAGGATGATATAATGGTCATAGATTATCAAATCACAAGGATGGATCTAGGAAAAGTAACAAAGGAGGGAGGACAGCAGGATGCACAAGATGTTATGAATGTGTTGTGTCAGAAGCTAAAGGAAACTAAGGAAAAAAGAGATGAGTTAAAAGAGAAAGTACAATAGCTGATAGAAGTGCTACTCAAGCTCTCAAAGCATCTTGAGTCAACACCATCATCCTCTACTCCTATCGGGTTCGATTTATCATCAGTACCCATGATCAAGAGGATTAATGAGAAGGGGAGAACGGTCGATGAATCGATCCAAAGGATGCTCCTGCAAGGAAAATAAGTCATCGAGGACACCATGGAAGTCTACAAATCTATAGAGGATATAAAGAAGGATGGAGAGAAAATGAATGATGATTTTTCAGCAGAGATCGGGAACCTAGAGTTAGCTTTTGAAGCTCTCCAAATGTTGAAACAGGTTCCATCCTACATCTTGGTCGAAGAAGGCATCATTCCACATGAGGATAAGCACTTTCAACTAACCAAAGCCATTAGATTCAGAATAAATATTCTCAATGAATCTTGCATAAAATTGAGGGAATCAAGAGATCAATTGGTCGATGGCATGAATGACAGAAGAAGAGCTAGTCAAGATCTATGCTAAGGTGTTGAGTGAAAGCTTGGGTATTCTTCCTGTTGATGATTTTTACAATCAGATCCAAGAATCAATTCAGCATGAACCAACCTATGGATTCAGTCTAGAAATCATTGATAGGTTTGTGAAAATTGAACATTCTTTGGAATCCCTAAGGAAACTTAACAAGAGACTAAAAAAGCTTCATGGCAATGCTAGTGATACTCAAGAAACATGTGAAGTTCTGAGTGATCATTCCACCGCGCCTGATGAAAATGAGATGTAGGGTATAATCTAAAATTTCCAATAATTTTGGGATAAGAAGGATTTGTTGGAGGAAGAAAAAGATGATGAAACAGAATAGGCACAATGTTGCATGTCATTTCAATCCTGAAATCGACATGTCTTTTTCATTTTTGTTTCGTCACATAAGAAGCAAATTTTGACTTGGTCTCCTACGTGAGAGTCAAGCAAAGTAGGACTCTCATTATAAAGAATATTTTCTAGGATTTATCCTATTTTATCTCAACTCCTTTTATTATAAATAAGGGATGCTTATGCATTCCAAAGGGTTGAGATTTTTGGAATATTGAGCTCTATTGTGAAGAAGAAAGACTTTGTGTTTTCTTTTAATCATTTGAGGAATAGAAACTGATGCTATTTTACAAACTTTGTGTTGTGAGATGTATCTTGCTTAAGATATTGTTCTTATGCTCATAATCTTAAGTTGTTCTTTATTTAGCATCTTGATTGTTCTAATCATTTCAAATATTACATTTGTTATCTAAATCTCGTATGATTATTTCATCTCTATGTTTACTCGAAAGAAAATACATTCCTCTCATTTCCTTTCCATTGTGTTTCTTCCATAATAGTAATTTCATTTCCGATCCATTTCATTTTCGAAAGAGAAATATCTTCACCTATTATGGATATGAATTTTGGGATTCTATCCCTAGCCCAATTGTTAGATTAGTGTGAATACTATACATATTATTTTCACTGTGTTTAGATTAGTAATAAACAAGCAGCCTCACCTGTCTTTGAGGAGGGATTTAATCCCATGTACTATGGTTGAACCTCATATTTTGGCATGACAAAATATCCAACCAACAGATAATAATTGCAATTACGTGAAATATCAAGTAGAATTAGTCTATGCAGTTATAGCTTTGAAGGTGCAATGATAATTTGGTTGGTAGATGATACATTTAGGAAGGTGGTTATACATGCAATTCAATTTCCCCCACCTTTCTAGGATTCTAGAAGTTGATTTGATTGGAATAAGGAAGTGGAATCATGTTGTCAAGTGAGTTCTTATTGTGTTATCATTGATGTAAAAGTTTCATTAATGAAAACATAGGAGGATGATAAGAGTAATAGGTTTCTTATAGTGATGATGACATATGCAATCAAGTGGTACCATGATGGAAAGAGTGGAAAAGTTGAGACTTACTTAGTCAAGATGGCTTAATCATGAGGCATAATCAACATAGATGATAGAGCATGATGGTTTGAGTTTCATATTTTCTTTAGGAGGATGGTAAATGCATGGAGAGCATGAGGAGAATGTGTGGAAGTACTCATACATGTTCAGAGGTTGATTTCAAGGTGAAAGAAGGGTTCATAGGTACTCATCTAGACCTAGTCTAGGTGCTTGAAGGTCAAACGAGGTATGAAAGTGAGTTAAGAAGTAGTGTGGACCAATGAGGTCATGCATAGGATTTATACATGTTGTCTCAAAGGTTTCATGGCCTTTTGAATAGTTTTAGAGTGTAGTTACAGGTTGTGAGTATGATTTGAGGTTCTAACCTAGACCTAGTTATTGAGAATAGAGGCATATTGGTGCATGATAGTAACTTGCAAAAGTGTGTGATCCATTAGAGACACTCAAGAAGGTTTGTTATACTATATTCAGAATGTAGAGGTAGATTTTAGTGGTTTTATGCATAGTTGTGTTAGAACACTTGGTTGTGACCTGAACTAGGAAAAACATTAAGGCCTACTCATGCAATCCCTAATTGTGGTGAAGATGCAAACATATTTATGATTAAGTGATCATTGGAGAAGTTTTTAGATTTTTTCATGTTACTGTGAGAAAAATTACATGGTTTCATGAAGACAAATTTTTAATAAATCTTGGTCAGGTTTTTAGAGGTTGTCATGTTACCGAGCTCTATAATGCACGTTTCTTAACTCAATATAAGATGTTTTGCATTAGTTAGCACATGTAAAATTTTCATGGGAACCTAATCCATTTAGGGACAATATTTCATATAGATAATAATTTTTCAAAGGTGGAATGAGTTTAAATAAGGCCATGTGCTTTATAAACAATCCTTAAGAAGGTAAGAAGGTCAAAACCCTCAAAAAACCCTAGTTTACTAGAGATGGAAGAAATATTCATGGTGTGAGAAAATAATGGATTGAATAATAAAATTTTATGATTTTAGGATGGAAAGGAATCTCTCATATTTCAGATGGTGGTGGTTTAAGGCCATGACAGTTAGTGGATCCCACTCAAATATGCTAGTTTCTAGAAAAGAAGGTTTTTCTCTCAAGTTTTCCATTAAAACCTATTACTAAATTTGTATTCTGAATTTTTTTGGGAGTATTTCTACATTTTTGGAGTTATTTAATATATTTTTGAGGCCGTGTTATTACCTATATAGTTCAAAACATGAAGACTAGTTTTTGGGCCTAAAGGGCAGTTTTAACAGTCTTGGAGTTAGGTGGTGTTTGAGAACTTGTGGTCTTACTAATGAATTATTATGGACTTGGGGGTGTTTTAAACATCCCACATGACATTATTTAATCCTTTTTTGAGATCTGGAGATGAGTTGATGTAGAGTGAAGAAGGTCACAAGTTGACCTAGTTTGACTTGTTCAGGACATCTTGATTTTGGTATGAAAATTGGTCTACAAGACCAATATTTTGGATTATTTGATGATTTATATCCATTTGATAGTTAAGAGTAATTAAATTTTAACTTATTACATGCATTTAAATATCTTGAAACTTTCATCAATTGTATGATAGGGTCAAGCTAGCAAAACTAGTTTCTGGGTAGTTCAAGTTGCAAAAAGAAGAAAGTGGTGTAGATGGCTCCAAGATTTGATTCTTGAGTTATAAAGTTCTTTATGATGTTCCTTGTGTATTTTTATTTCCATCAAGTTGTTACATACCATATTTGAGTTTTTTAATGTGGATTTGGTCTTCATTGGTTAATATTGGTTCCTAGTGATGCCTAGTTTGAGTAGGAAACAATCCTATTTTATAGTGAATTAGAGAAATTGGATGGTACAGATGTTTATGAGCTGATGTAGGATGTTTTAAGGGTTTTTTTTTGACATTTTTAATCCTTTTTAGACATGGTTAATCTTATATGTGTGTTTGGTTTCCATGGTGTTCTCGGTGAAGGTGTATTTGGTCTTCTTGGCCTAATGTAATATTTGTGGCCGTCTTAATGAATTTCCAACCCATGTGGGTCCTTGTTATGGTTTTATATGATGTTTTATGTCTATTTTTTAGATTTCATGACCAAGGTTAGGGGTCATTACCGACCTATTAGTGTTTAGGAGATGATTCACATAATTAAGTGAATGTATTTATTAATTTTGAACTAGTTGAAAGAGAGGGAAAAAGTGTGAGCTAAGATAGAGAGTGAAAGTGGTTTAAGGGCATCAAAAAAGAGTTGAGAGACTGTGTAAATTTTCTTAGGATAATTCTAAATTATAATAGTAATGGTTATTGATCAAATGATTCCATGAATAAGAAATATTGAGTGAGTTAGGGGATATATATATATATATATATATATATATATATATATATATACACACACATAAACACACACACACACACACAGATATATATATATATTTTGATGACGGTTGGTGTGTTTGTAGCTTAAATTGGATCACTATAAGTTGTGTGTAAAGAATATAACCATTGATCATCCATTTCCAGGTGGTTGAGTTATTTATTGATCACATTATGGGGTTGTATCCTCCTTGCAAGGTTGGTTCCTTTCTAAATAGGGGTTGGTGCTCCTTGTGGGGTTGGTCCCTCACTAAAAAAATCTTGTGTATTGTGTCATATTCATGCAAGTATTTTTTTTTTTAGTAATATAATAAAAAAATTTAGTGGGTTTTCTTCCCCTAGAGGGTTTCACACTTACATAGTTTTTGTTCTTGCGTACTCTCTCCTAATTATGTTCATGTGAATGATTGTTTCATATTGTTAAGCTCACATTAATGCATGGTTGATTGGTAAATGGTCTATGAAAATTGAATACAATTGGTTAATTTTTTTTAGGACTGATTCAGCCCCCTCTTAGTTCATTTTTCTTCCAACAATTAGTATCATAGAAGGTCCTTTTGAATAATTTTAATCACTTTAAGGAGGTCATTTGAAGCACTAAAATGATGAGTGAGAAGAGTGGATATTCTACCAGTAAATATCCCTTATTTTATGGAATTAACTATGCTTTCTAGAGTCTCAAGATGAGGAATCATATCATGTCCTTATGTTTTTACATTTGTAAATCTATGTTAGATGGTTATACATCTCCTCAAACTCCTCTAAAAATTAATGCATACAAGAATCTTAGTGGTGAAAACTCCAAGGTTATGAATGCAATCATGTGTGGTCTATTTGAACCATAACTTTTGAAGGTCATGTACTACACATCAGAAAAAGTAATGTGGGAGAAAATTAAGATCATTTATGAAGGATATTCCAAGGTAAGAATAGTTAAAATCCAAACTTTCATAAATTAGTTTGAAGGCTTAAAGATGAGTGAAGAGGAATCCATTGTTGCATATTTTCTCAGAGTTGACAAGATTTTCAATACCATAAGAGGATTAGGTGAAGAAGTAAAGGAAGAATTTATGGTACAAAAGGTGTTAAGGTCTCTAACTCCTAAGTTTTATCCTAAGGTTTCTGCTATTGAGTAAGCTAAGGATTTCAAGGTCATGTTAATGGATGAATTACATGGCATCTTGACTACATATGAGATGAGGATTGTTGACTCTAAACATGTCAATAAGGAGATTTATTTCAAGACCACTATGAAGAAAAAAGAAAAGAATACAAATGATGATGATGTTGCGCTTAAAATTTATGATGATGAACTATTTGCAATGATTTCTAGAATATTGAAGGTTGTGTCTGGTAATTATAAAGGTAAATTTCCTTTTAAATGTTTTAATTTTGGTGATGTATGTAATTTTTTGTCAAGTTCCCCCATAAGCTCAAGGATGAAAGTGATGATGACCATGATGGATATCATGACAAGAATACTAACAATTTTGATAAAGGAAAGAATAAATTCAAGAGGTTTAACAACAAGAAAAATCCCAAGAAGAGATTTTACTCAAAGAAAGAGTATTATTCATCTGAGGTAAGTAGTTTTGATGATACTTTTGACTCTGACTCTGAATCTGAGCATGAAGAGGTTTGTGATGAGGTCTTGTTTATGGACAAGGATGTTATGAGGTCCATGAGTGATAGTTCCATAATCTTTGGTTAAAACATGCAATCTGAGGATGAATATGAAGGAGATGAATTTGATATTGAGTTGATGTGTGTTCAAACTGAATTAAAACATGTTGAGAAGAATAACAAGAAGTTGAGAACCAAAATAAAATAGTTTGAAGAAAAGATACATGATCTAGAGGAGAAACATTGGGTTATGACAAAGAATGTTGATGAGACATTCAAAAGGCTATAGATGTAGATGAGTTTCATGAACTTAATATTGCAATCCAAGGAAGAATAATGTACCAAGCTTAGAGAAGAGATACTATTTTGAAGGGGAGAGCTATCTAAGGAAGTCAACAGAGATAAATCCTTTAAGAAATTTAAAAAGAGTAGTAAGGATCTCGATTATCTATTGGATAGTAAAAGGTCTACATGATACAATACTGGTTTAGGAATCAAGGATGACATCACAGGAAAATGATTCATATAATAATACATTGTTCCAAGCATGGAGACTAAAGATAAGAAGAAGGAAAACAACTCCAAGGTGAAGACAAAGTTTGTTAGGAGACCTAATGCCTCAACGTATGAAAAATCCTTTAATGGTTATTTTTATACTTGTAATGGATTTGAACATAGGGAAAAGGAATGTAGGAAATTTTTATAGATGATCATCCATGGAAGGATAACAGAGATGAGAAATCAAAGAATATTACCTATTTGTAGTGTCATGAGAAAGGTCATACTACTAGGTAATGTATATATGAATCATTTAGTCAAGATTGGAGAAATGAATATTTCGGAGGTAAGAATGATATTGTATGATCTAATTACAATAATATTGGCCATGTAGCTAGGAATTTTTATGGTCCTTCAAGGCAATCCATGAGGTTTCAGAACCCTAGAGTAAAACATAAGAGACAAGGAAGGTTGTGGGATCCTAGAACAAACAATGTTATTCCTCCTAGAGCAGATGGTGCTGCAAATCAAGGAGATTCTCAGGGTGTAGATAAAAACAAGAAGGAAGAGGTGAGTTTCGTGTGTCAAATATGGCTTGGGACCTCTTCAAGTTGTTATTCTAGGATAATTATCTACCAGGTTGTCTCTAATAGGATTCTTACAGACATTTTCATCTATTTGAATCTTGGAATGGAGAAGGAGAATGAGTGATGTGAATTATAGTTATGTAGCAGTCCCATCATGAGGTTAGGAGAATTTCATTTTTTTAAATGTGATGGTTTCTTGGAAGACAAGGTACAATCACTGTAGCAAAGTGTGAAAGAGTTCTTGGAGTATGTAGAGACAAAGATTGACAAATTTGACAATAGTTAAGAAGGAATGGATCACATAAAAAAGGCTATAAATAGGATTATAATATGCTCATTTGAGTCAATAAGGTCTTCAAGTAAATTAGGTATTAGCTCAAGTTTTTGTTTTAGTGAAAGAAAATAGGTTTCAAGAAAAATAATCCAAGCATTCAATATGATGACTTGATCAAACCATCTATAGTAGGTGATATGGTGTTCTCCAGGTATGTTTATGAGTTGACTTAGTCGATATGTTATGTCTCAACCATTGAGCTATGATTTGAGGTGTATCAAGTAATTTTATGCATCATAAATATTGTATGAAGAAGTGTGAAGCATTGTTAGGACTATCTCAGTTGACATGCATTATGTCAAGTCTATGCATGATTTTTTGGGGTTTTTAGTGGTATCATGAATAGGAATATGGAAAGATATTATGGTTTGCAAGGATTATTTTCATCTTTATCTTGATCTATAGAGTTTATATAGTGATAAGATATGTTCCTATTCATATTCCTTAAAGTAGAAACAGTGGTTCAAGTCTATGAATTGGTACTTGAGAGTTCCAAATAGAGATGTGAAAATGAAAAGGAGGTTTGCAAGGCCACTCAGGGCTGGAATGAAGAGTTGAAGCTTGATGAATGTATGTGTGATATATGTAAATGCATCAAATGTTAAAAGTTATGAATTTGGATTATTATTTTTAAGTGGTATCAGTTTTACAATGGCAAGTATGTATTTTCACATCCTTTACATGACGTTTCATGATGTTTTTCTATGAGTGGATAATTTGGGGGAAGATAGAGTGATCGTTTCATCTGAAAAAGTGAATTTAGATATGTTTTAGGACTTGTATAGTTGATCTCTTGAATTACGAGTGGATATTGCAATGTATCAGGGTTTTGTAGATTGTGAAGGTGAGAAATGATGAGCTACATGTATATAAAGGATTCTTGAAGCAGGGGGAGCTATCTTTGATCATCAAGTAGATGTATTTAGTGAAAATAAGACCTAATAAGAAAAAATTATGGTATTTAAGAAAGTATAGTTGCAGGGGCATCTTGTCATAAGCTCCAAGAGGTATGCTAGTATTTAGAGGAGGCAAAGACCACTAAAAAAATATTTCAAGATTGTGTTGACTTGTCTGATCTATTTACATGGCATCACACCAAGGCATGTACCTTTGTTTTTGCATGGATAGTTAAAATTTTATACTACCTTGCTAGGGGGAACAACTAGATGATGAGTGCACCTCTATTTCAAGGAGAAAGGAAAAATGGTCTAAAAAGATGCTTAAGGGATCTAGGTGCTAAAGTTGTATACAATCCATATAAAGCATGGTCAGGTATTTCTTTTAGTATCTATTAACTAAGATAAGTAGATGATTCAAGAATGATTCTTTGTTATGTTTCATTCTCAGAATGATTTTTGGCATGTGTGTGTGCATCTTCCCAAGGGAGCTACAATGCTCAAATGCCATGATGAAGCCAAAAACGAAGTCAAGATGCAAATAGGTCTATGTGCTTGAAATGATGGATTTGGTTGATGTTTCCAACCAAGAGGTGCACTAAAAAAGCTAATGAAAATGAAGAATGTGTGCTACATGTATTATTTTTCATTAATGTAAAATGGGGGAGAATAACTAGGTTTATTTCCATCAATGATAAAGGGGAGATTGATGACATGTGAGTGTTTATTGTCTTCTCATTGATGTAAAAGGATCATTAAGGGAAAAAAAGGATTGTGAGAAGATTAAGAGGTTTCTTAAAGTGATGATGACATAGGAAATCAATTTGTAGCATGATAGAAAGAGTTGATAAGGTGAAACCTGCTTAGTCAAGATGGCCTAAGTAGCATAGGTGATAGAGCATGATGGTTTTAGTTACATAGTTGCTTAATAAGAATGGTCAAGGCATGGAGAGAATGAGGAGAATGTTTGGAAGTAGTCATACAAGTTTAGAGGTTGATTGCAAGGTGAAATCAGGGTTTGTACATGCTCATCTAGATTTAGTCTAGGTGCTTAAAGGTCAAATGAGGTATGAAAGCGAGTTGAAAAGTATTTTGTCCCCATGATGGCATGCATAGGATTGAGACATGTTATCTCAAAGGTGTGAAGACCTTTTGAAAAGTTTTAGAGTGTATGTACAAGTTCTGAGTATGTTTTGAGGGTCTAACATTGACCTAGTTCTTGAGAATAGAATCCTATTGGTACATGATAGTCATTTTTATAAGTTTTTGATCCCTTTTATAAACTCATGAAGGTATTTCATACTATATTCGGCATGTAGAGGTAGTTTTTAGTGGGTTTATGCATGGTGTTTGTGCTAAAACACTTGGTTGTGACCTGAAATAGGAAAAACCTTAAGGCCTAGTCCTTTAAGTTCTATTGGTGGTTAAGATACAAAATTATTGATGATTAAGTGATCATTAGAGAAGTTTGTAGAGGTTTTCATGGTGTTGTGAACAAAATTTCAAGGTTACCTGAAGAATAATTTGCATTTTCATCCTACCGAGATCTAGAATGCATATTTTTTAGCTCGATATGAGATGTTTTGCATTGGTTGGCACATGTAAAATTTACATGGGAACCTAAGCCATACAGGGATGCTTTTTCATAGATCTAAGAATATTTCAAAGGTGGAATGAATTTATATAAGGCCTTGTTCTTTATTAAATCATTAAGAATGTAAAAAGGCCAAGACGTTCCAAAAACCCTAGTTTGTTAGCGATGGAATAAATATTCATGGTGTGAGCTTAGAATTCATTAAATCATAAAATTTAATTATTGGAGGATGGAGAGGAATCTCCTAGATTTCAGATGGTGGTGGTTTGAGGCCATGACAATTTGTGGATCCCACTCAAATATGCTAGTTTCTATCCAAGAAGCTTTTTCTCTCATGTTTTCCATTAGACCCTATGACTAAATTGGTATTATCACTTTTTGGGGATGAATGATACATGTTTGGAGTGATTTTAAAGCTTGGTGAGGACATTTAATTACCTACACAAGTCAAAACATGAAAATTAGTTTTTGGGCCTAAAGGGTAGTTGTAAAAATCTTGGATCTAGGTGGTGTTTGAGAACTTTTGATCTTATTGAAGAAGTTTGATGGAATTAGTAGTGTTATACACATCCCACATGACATGATTGAATTATTATTTTATCTCTAGATATGAGTTAAGGTATCATGAATAGGGTCACAATTCGACCTAGTTCGACCGGTTCAGGACAGTAGGCTTTTGGTCTGAAGATTGGTATGGAATACTAATATTTTGGATTATCTGATGATTTATATCCATTTGAGAGTGAATAAGAATTAAATTTTAACCTATTCCATACATTTAGATTTCTTTAAAGTTTCATAAAGTGTGTGTGAGGGTCAAGATAGCACAACTATTTTCTCGGCAGTTCAAGTTATAAAAAGGAGAAAGTGGTGTAGATGGATCCAAGAGTTTATTCATGAGTTATAAATTTATTGATGGTTTTCCTCATGTATTTGAATTTACATCAAGTATCTACATGCCATATTTTATTTTTATTTATGTGGCTTTGGTCTTCATTGGTGAAGACTGGTTCTTGGTGATGCCTAGTTTGAGTAGGAAACCATCTTACTTTGTGGTGACTTGGAGAAATTGGATGGTACATATGTTTATGAGCTGATGGAGTATGCTTCGAGGGTGTGTTTGAAATGTGTGGAGAATTTTGAGGCATGGTGAATCTTCTATGTGTGTTTGGAGTCCATGGTGTGCTCAGTGAAGGTGTATTTTGTTTTCTTGGCCTAGTATTTGCTTGTTGGTTATCTTGGTGCATTGCTGACCCATATGGGTCCTTTTTATGATTTATATGATGTTTTAGGTCAATTTTTAAGCTTTACTGACTAAAATTATGGGTCATGTCCAAGCTATTAGTTTTTAGGAGATGATTCACATATTTAAGTGAATGTATTTGTTCATTTTGAACTATTTTAAAGAGAGGGAAAAGGAACGAGCTAAGAGAGAGTGAAAGTGGTTTAAGTGCATCAAAACAAAGATGAGAGAGAGTGTGAATGTCATATTAGAGTTGATAAGTAGAAAATCAAGGGTGATTTATCAAATGAGTTCATGAAGAATCAATCTTGAGTGAGTTGGGAAAGAGATATTTGATGAGGGTTTCATGTGTTTAGGGCTGAACTTGGATCACTATCAGTTGTGTGAGTAGAATATCATCAGTGATCATAATTTTCCATGGGGTTGAGTTCGTGCATTATCACCTTAGGTGGTTGTATCCTCCTTGTAGGTTGGGTTACTTGCTAAATAGGGGTTTGCACTCCTTGTGCAGTTGATGCCTCACTAAACAAATCTTGTGTGATGTGTCATATTCATGAAACTATTTTTATTTGAGTAATATAATTTATTTTCATGCAAATTTGCAACATGAAAATTTCAAATTTTCAAGCATAAAATAGACCAAAGTGTCAAAATTTTGGATTATAAACCTTCCTAGGCACTCTTCCAAATCATTTCATCCCTTGTGTTAAACATGTCCCAATCATTTTAGTGTTCTCATACATTGAAATGAATTTTCCCATGTGTTAGAAAGATGGAAACAAGCTCATGATATTCTTCTGAGATAGTGTCCCTCGAGGTGGATTTTTCAGTGGAATTAGGAATCACTAGTTTTATCTTTTCTAAATTAGGTGTACATCCTTCAGAGCTGAGTTGAAGGCCCAAATTCATCAGGAAGTGGTATCAAAGGTATCATATCATATTTCAGGTTATTTATGAAGATTTAGGGAAGATTTGGAGGTTTAGGAACAATTTCATTGAAAGCGGGTTTTTGAATGTGAAGGAGCTCACAATTAAAAAATGCCCAAGCTTTAGAAGATGATTATTTGAGCTCCAAAAAATATTTGTAGGAAAAACAATATACCATTGTAAATATTATTCAATTCCTTACATGAAGGTATTTTTAGATTTGTCACAAGACCAAGGAACTTTTATTCAAAAATCATTTTTGGCAAGAACACCATATGATCACAAGACATAAGGCTATTTTATAATAGGTATTATGTTGAATAATACCTTAATACTAATCCCATTCTAATAATAAGGCTCTTGGGAGTAAAAATCATATATGGGTTCATCAAAAAGGACCTCCAGGAGCTCCGACAACTTTGTTTTCAAGATCCTTCCCAAGGTACTCTCTCGCAGTTAAAAACAATTCTAGTGCCATGTGTTAGCATGAGGCTGAAGCATAAAATTATTTCCCCTCTTGTCCCTTTTCCAAGGGGAAAAAAAATTCACCCCTCCCCCAGTTGAGCTCCTACACCCACCAAATGACCTTGGAAAGCCTCCATAAGCATTTTTCACAAGTTTTCTAGCCCCTGCCTCACGCAACGCATGTCCGCCACTTGTCACCATAAGGCTAAGGAAAATATTTATGTCTCTTTCATTCCTTTTCTAAGGGGACAGGAGGGATTTTCTGTCACCCCTTGCTTCCACATAGTTCTTCACGTGACCCGAACTCATCCCCCAGGTGCTAAAAACAAGCCCTTCTCTCTCATCAGTCAACAAATGCATGTGTTCCACATGTATTCATAGGGATAGGGTGAATTTTTGTGTATCATTTATCCATTTTCCAAGGATACAAGGGGGAAAAAAATCATCCCCCCATAAATAACAAAAACCAAAAAGATAGTGTTTTCAAAGATCTTCCTCCGAATGATAAAAAACCCTCAAAATGATGCCAATTTAATTTCATAAATATTACTCCCATTTTTATTCCTCCCATTTTTACTCCTTAATCCACATGATCAAAGAAGAAAAATGTTCATAAAATTTTTAATTTTCCAAAGCTCCAAGTTCATGTTTTTTCCAAAAATGACTTTGTGCCCCAGATCAAAGAAAATTTCATATCTCATAATCCGGTAAATGGATCAAGGTGATATTTTTTCCAAACTTCCTCTTTTATAAAATCCTTAAAGGAGAAAGTGATGACATATTAAATTATTCCCTTTATTTTTAACAATGAAAAAACCCTCATTTTTTTTTTCCTGGCTTCTGTTTCTTCAATTTCCCATCATTCCGGCGGTTGGATCGAGCTAAAAATTTAAACATAGAGTCCAAAAGAAAAACTTATTCTAGTGAAGCCAATTTCATCAAAATTCAAGGTGGGAAAGAACAATTTATAAAAATATTAGGAATTCCATTAATGGCTGTCATGACACAACAGCGAAAAGGTAGTGAGGAACCTCTTCACTTCCCAAGGTTCTTGTGGGCAGAATCATGTGAAAATTGTAGCAGAGCTTTGAAATGAAATATGTAAACTTCTACCTATGGTTTCATTTGAAACCGACACCGGGAAGACAAATTTATATTTTTTAGTAAGTATATATGGGAGAAACTATAATAAATATTAATTCCAAGAAAAATAATCATTCACACTCCTTGTCCCATTCCCTTATGATCGAGACACTAATAAATTGGCTAAATGGGATCATAATGGTGAATATTCTAAAAATAGTAAACTGCTGAAATGAGCTAAAAGTGGTAAAATTTTATTCCTTCACTCATCCTATGATGGTATTAGCGCTCACGGGAGCTTCTCTCTCTATTTTCAATTCAATTCCCTCATTCCCCAATGTGGTAAGAAAAGAGTGTCAAAACAAGAAAATTTTCAGTGTTGTATTGAAGGACCTTTCAGTTAGTTTTACATGGAATGCATGATCGATTTGTGGATGAAATTTATTTTTGTATCATTCACCTTTCCATGCTCTAAAATCAAAAGGATTTATCCTCATGTTTCACTCGTCATCAGTGCTCCTGCAATGGCAAAATCAATGATCATGGTTGGGTGAAAAAATTAAATCCAATTTCTCCTATGCAAAAGGTTGATCATAAAGATGTAGATGTATCTCAAAGATCAGAAGGATTTTTTCAATTAGGGGATTAATCTTCTGATATTATCATTGGTCTACTTATCAAGTACTCACCACTCTTCTTCTCAATGTGTTTTAGCGATGCAGCGAAGGTTCAACATTTCAAGGATTTTCAAAAGAGGCAAGGTGTTCAAAATAGTCTTCATCAAAGATCTTCATCAGTGAATTATTGTGGAGGGTAATTGGTGGTCATGATTTCACCTTCAACATCCTCGAGGTGAAAAAATCATCATGGTTGCATTATCCAAGCAAGTTTTTTCAAATCCTCATTTATATGCATGATTGATAAAAAAGGAGTAGAAGCTTTTCATGGTTTGTTCAAGTGTGTGAGGACATCCTTCATTTTCTACAATGGTCTAGTGATAAAGTGATTCTCACTTCTTCACCCAATGCACTTGATGGGATACAATCATTGATCATTCAAAATTATTTTTCTCTTAGTGAAAAAGAGTGCAAGGCTGCAAGCTCTCACCATTTGGGAGGAGGCTTCTTTCAATATAGAGGACTAGAGTTCTTCATTCAGATTTCATGATTGTTTCAAGGAATTGTATTGGATCGTGACAAAGAGTGGATTTTATTCATCTCCTCCATCCTTCTCTATTTTCTTCCTTTTCCTTCTCTTCCCTTTCTAATTCTTATTTTATTGTAATCATTCTATTTTTTTTTTTTTAATATTGGTAAATAGTTTTTTGAAAGGGACTATACCCTTGTGTACAAAAGGAGGCCTAAAAGCCTGAATAAGAGAGAGGAGCAGAGAAGCTGTATCAAAGCACAAAAGTTACAGCAAAGAACACCGAAGCCTAGAAACAGCAACACAAACGAGACTTAACAGCAAAACAACGGCAACAAAACAGCAAGCCTACAGCCAAGAAGCAGTAGTAAAACTGGACTACTTCTTGGCTGCTTGATCAATACTCATCTTTACTTTTTTCCAAGCATGGTACATACCCAGCGTGGTCATATGAGCAGCATCCGTCTTATCGAGCTCCTCTCTGGTTCTTTTACTCTCTTTCTCATTGCCCCAAAGAGTCATCGGGACACCGCTGAGATGCGAAACACTTCTTGCATGACCTTCGATGAATTCCTCTATGGCCCTGAATGCTGCAATATTATACTCATGCCTAGTCTTCGTTTTCCCAAGGCGGGAGTCTAGGGAGGTCAGTTTTTTGTATATTTCATCAAGCTGGCTATTGCCAATGCTCCCTTCTCCCTCAATGCTTTTTTTGCCTTTTTGCTTAGCAAGATTTTTTACCTCATCCTTCAGCAATTTAAGCTCAGCCTCTAAGGCCTCCAATCTTCTAGAAGGGTTATCCGTTGGTGCCGCCTGGGGACTGGCACTACTAATGTTCAGCAGATCACGAGCAATGTCATCCAAAGGTTCATCCCCCTCAGCAGTAGACTCAAGGTTGAGTCTCCTAGAAGCCCTGGTGACACGTTTAGAAGTAGAGACAGTGTGGGTGGCAGGGGCAGTAGCAGGAGGAAAAGAAGGAGAAGCATGAGCAGCCTGCATGGGGGCATCAGCACCGGAGGCGGGGGTAGCAGCAGGGACAGCAGGGGAGACAGGACTGGCAGCAACGGAGCCCAAAGCCAGGCCGGGAGAGGAAGGGAGACTGGGGAATTTAATAAGGCAGTGCTTGTGAATAAGCAGAATAAGCCCTTGGTGAAGGGGAACCGCCCGGGTATGCTTCTGGAACTCCAAAATGGAGGGCTCAAGAGAGTTTAACAGATAGTGGGGAAAGCAAACCAACCTACTCCTACGAAAGTGATTCAAAAAGACAAGGTGCTTGGCAGGGACTGTAACAAACCTGCCTTCCAAGGATATGTAGCGAATCATCATGCGGGTGACTTCATCATACGGAGAAGGAATTGAATTAACAAGCAGACCCGCGGTGTTGAATATAAGCTTCTCCTCCTCCTCCACAAATCTTCTCTCTTCAACCTCTTTGATAACCCTCTCGTTGAAGAAGCGGTATCCTTCCAAGCTGAGGCCAGTCGCTTCGGCTATGAGTTCGTCATTAATAAGAATCTTCTGCCCTCCATACTCGACCATCCTCTCATTCCAATCCTTGGCAAAGCGAACAGAGATGCTTTGATCATGCCCTTGCACTCTCTCCACAAAGTTGGTGAATCCGCCAATACTAAGAATGTTCCAGAGCTCAGTGTTATCTTTCCAGTCAGGGTCTGCACACGGCTCAATCTGGCAGGGAGGCCCTCCCATCTTCACAAGGATGTGCTGGTTACAACAATTTTCAAAATACCTTTGGGCGTTGAGAGTGATTCGTTTCTCGCCGTTGCGGGTCGCATAAAAATGGGAACTGTAGCCGTTGGTCCTCCCACGAACGGCTGTAGGATTGCCGATCTGAGTCTGCGTGAAGTCGCGTGTGAAAACCCTTATCCTGTCAGCTTTCACCTTGTAGTTATCTTCGGTTTTCGCGGAGCTTGGCAACCGAATATCAACAGCTATTGTACTTCCCGCGTGCGCTGTTTTTAAATTTAGACGGCTCCACTTGAAGTTCCTAAACAAAATCTTGCCATCATTTGGAGTAGATATCATATGCCACGCCAAATAAACTAAAACAGCACCTGTGGAAGAATTTATGGATTTCCTCCAAAGATTAAAGCATATCTTTAGAGATTGTTTGCGTGTGAAGGTCCGCATGTATGCTGTTGTGAAGCTGATTAGGGATACTATCATTATCCCAAATAGTGAAATTTATATTAATGCCATAATTGGCCATTGCATCGGCTAGCTTGTTACCTTCCCTGTAAGTATGTATGATTCTGATGCTGTTGAAGGTATGACTGATGCTTATGGACTCAGAGATAAAATCTTTGATATTCCAGCTAGGAGAAGAGGACTGATTAAGCAGATTAATAATATTAAGGGAGTCCCCTTCAACAATGAGGTTCTGGATATTTTGGGCCCGAGCAACTCTCAAACCCCAGAGAACAGATAAAGCTTCTGCAAAATGATTGGTTTGGATTCCCATTTTTCCAGCATATGCAACAATCAAATTACCTTTATGGTCCCGTATTGCTCCTCCACCAGCAGCTGTTCCAGGGTTCCCCTTAGAGGCACCATCAAAGTTCAGCTTGAACCAATTGGATTCAGGGGGATGCCATTTGACCAAAGATCTATCCACACTATTCCCGGGGTTGCTCCAATATCCGATCTGCCAATTTAATAAGATGTGCTTTTCATTTTCAGGGTAACAATTGTTCTTAGGAGGTTTAAATCTGGCCATGTCCTCTTTGATGCCTTGGGAGATCTTGCCAGTAGTGAGTTTAAAATTCTGCTTCTTATTTCTAAAAACTATATTATTTCTATCCTTCCAGATCCTCCAAATTAAATGCGGGATGGCTAATTTCCAGATTCTTCTGATAGCACAATGTCTGAATGGTGGGTTCCATTGGTTCCACAGCTGAGTAAGATCCTCCGGCATCACCCAGAGAGCTTCAAATTTGGAAAGGACAAAGTTCCAAACTCTAAAGGCATAATCACAGTGTATGAACAGATGTCTAATGTCTTCATAGTTATTCCTACAAAGGTGGCACCAATTGGGAATGATAAAACCTCTTTTCATCAAATTGTCAGTGGTGAGAATTTTGCCTCTGATGGCCAGCCAAAGAAAAAAATTTATTTTGGGGGTTAACTCAGGCTAATCATTCTATTTTATCCTATTCACTAAAGTGGCATATTTTCAAAATTGTAAAAAATATTTTTCTCAAAATTATAAGAGGAATACTTAATTTGTCTCTTACAATGGAAAATGAAATCTCACAAGAGGAATAGGAACATGAATAGTCATGTGGGGGAAGATGAAAGGTCAATTCACATTGTTATAAATCAGGATGGCTTCTCCATTCCAAGGGATCCCGAAAATGCTAGATCTTGATAGCATATATGTTGTAGAAATTTTGGATTGTTTTTTTGATATTTATATCATCAATGCACATGAAATAAAAGCTACATTTCTTCCATGCCTCTTTTCTTAAGTATTATTCTACTTCTCTATTTTACACACTTTGAAATCAAAGTGTTGGAAATAAACTTTTCATCCTTGATAGATGAATCTAAGGAACTTTATGTCTTTAATTCATTGGTCCCCACTAACTTCATTGTTGCTTTCTTTTATATTAAATGTCTAACTAGTATGGTTATTGTGTGTTAACTCTATAATTTTCCTACTCACAACAATAACCTTCCTTTCCTAATTTCTCTCCTTTACCCCCCATCACTGTAATTTCCTTCCTTGGAACTTGTACAAGAAATTTTCCATAGGTTCAGAAGAGTGTTTCTGCGTGATCCCTGACCTATTTGGCCAACCCATAGCACTTAGTTAGGAATAGATTAGTTTTCATTAAATAATGTGAGATGCACCATTCGATGTAGAGGGGCATATCCCCATGAACGTTGGTGGATACTCCTAATTTTCCATATAGACAAATTTTCTCACAACTAATTTTTGGGGACTCCGTTAGAGAGATATCTACCCTTGTGCATCTAAAAAACCTCTCAAAAAAATACAAAAAAGTATATGTTATAAAAAATAAAAAATCATCTTTCAAAGGAAAATCAATTTTTGAAGGTGAATCTGTCAAGGAAAGAATCTGTGTCACATTCATTTCCCGTAGCACAATGATTACATTTTTAGATTGGAGTGAGGTACCAATGAGTGACAATAAAGAATAAGAAGAAGATGGTTACCAAGAACTAAATTTTTTTATCAGCCATCATTCCAGAGCATCTCTTGCAAAAATAAGATCTTGCAATTAGCCAATGTAGAGAAGGTCCATGTCATCTCTGTAGCATCCTAGAAATATAAATTCAAGAATGGAGAAGATTGTTTCTTGTTAAGAACCCGTCATCAAATCATGGTGGCTACAATTCAAGAAGAGCGTTGCTGAAAGAAAGAAAATGGGAATCTCACTTGAAAATGATCAATAATCCAAGAAATGGATTAAGATAATTCATAAAATATTTGAAATGTTGTATGAGTATCATGAGGGGGGAGAGTCTATTGAAGGTAACATTTTCAAATTCACACAACTAACTAAGAAACTCATAACATTCTCATTCATCTACCTTCCTCTAAATGATTTCCTTGCATATGGTGATGAATAAATGGCCATTTTGAGAAGGGGATATGTGCAAAGATTTCTAAGCACAAAAGAAGGAAATTCTTATCCCAAATCCTATCATGAAGTTTTGAGGTATGATTTGGTTTACATAGAAGGTATGAACACCTTAAAGAACTTCATGTTTTTGAGGATGAAGATGTTGAACCCTTGTCATTGGTGTTGTCAATGAAGTCAAGTTGCATTTATGGAAAATGTGTGATTAGTGAAGAGAGGCTCAGTTAGGGACATGAAGGTTGATTGGTAGAGTATTTTCAATGATGGTTGGAGCTCACACAGTGAATTCAGATTGATTCCAGGATGTTTTTAGGGTTCCAAAGGCTTGGCCAGTGAGGCTAGTGCCAAATGGATGCATGGAGGTGGTTGGTACATGTGGCTCAGATGTTCTACAGTTCATAAATGAGGTTTTTATCATATGTCAAGATCCCTTAGAGTGAGAATCAATTCAAGTTTTGGGATTCACAGTTGAAACTAAGTCATTTAGGCCTACTTCTAGAACCTAAAGGGGTTTAAGAGCTCAATTCATGTAATGAAAATCCTAGGTAAGCATGGTATAATACTAGGAACATTTCCTAGAGAATTTATGAACATATAAGAGGTGTACTTTACCTTCTGGAGGAGAAATTCAATTTTTCACTAAAACTACCTTTGAGAACTAGGAATTAGGTCATGAGAAAATGAGATTGGTCTAAATATTATAGGCTCACTTATGATAATATAATATATGGACCATGTAGAGGGATGTTTTTTAGTGCTTCATATCAAGTTTCATAAAATTTTGAATAATATTTCTCAAGATATTCAAGTTTTACCAAGACCAGGTAAAGTGAGAAGGGATAAAATAGTGACCTATCTTCTTAGCATATAAAAAAAAAAAATATAAATCCTTATTGGTATAAATCATAGAAGGAATTTTTTAAGATCACTCCAAGCGTAAAATTTTGCAAAAGGTTTTAGGAAAATTGGATCTCTGAGCTTAAAAAATGAAGTTTCCTCCATATTTCTATGAAAAGGAAAGCTTGAAAGTAGTGTGTAAATATTTGATGAAGTTTTCATTCATATATCATGACATAGAAATTAAGTATGAGTTGGTGAAATCCCAAAGTTTCATTCCTAGGGTTTGAAACATGAAACCCTCATAGTGCAAATTCGTGAAAGATCAAACTTATCTGATCTTATAAGAACATTCTCATACCAAAATCTTGATATGGGAATTTGTGTAGGGTCCTTATCCACCTCGGGAGATGTATTTGAAGTTATGTTTTACTAAGGAAGGTATGGAAGTGTCAAGTTCTTGAAGATACAACTTTTAATTTATTATTGTGCATTTCTTATGTATAAAATCATCAGTGCCTTGTTATCTTGACAGTGATGGAAGATCAAAGTGCTTTCAAATAACTATTACCATGGTGTGAATATGATGGAATACTTATTATCTATCTATATAATTCCAAATACATGCAATAAAAGGATTGGTTTTTAGTGACTATTAATGATGAGTATGAAAAATTCTTCTTATTCTATATTTTTGAATATTTCCATATTCCTACTATTGGTGCAAACCTCTTATAGGCTCAAGAATCTTGAATTATTGTAATGTCATGTTGTTACAAGTTCCTCCTCCTTTAAAACTCATAATAATACTCACTAAGTGCTTGAATTCATGTTCTTTTCATCTCAAGTGAAACTTGGAAGACAAAATGGTAAATAAGGACTTCACCAAAGGTTATAGAGAAGGTAAAGAGACTCTTGTAACATGAGAACATGTTAATCATATCTAACACTGATTTTTTATAATAAAAAGAAAGATATTTATAACTCATTGAAGAAAAATACAAGGTCCTTAACAAATTAAAAATCAAAACACAAGGGTAATTTTTGAAATCTTGACAAAATAAGTCAATGAAAATATAATTTCAATGAGTTCATGAGTCTTCCTTCATCATCATTTCATCTCAGAGAACATTCAAGAGCCTACATATTATAATGGCTATGCTAAGGGTAGTTTAGAAGATAAATCCATTCATATCCTTATACAAACTAGAAAATAAGTTAGTTGAAAATTCAAAGGCATGTGAACTACAAAGGACACATGTGAAGGGTTATTCATGTATTTAGGTTCTTTAACCGGTTTGAATATTGTTTGTTGACATTTGTTAAATCTTTAGAGAACTTTGTGAGGGAGAGAGGTCATCTTGGGAAAATAAAGTTATGTGAAGTCAATTTTAAGGATAATAGAGTTTTGAGAGAACCATTCTAATGAAGTGGAGAGCTTGATTCAATGTGTAAATCGTCATTAAAAGACCTGATATTTGTTGTTTGAGAAAAAGAGTTGTTGAAACCAATGAAATCTGAGTGAAAATATGAGAAAGCGATAACAATACAAAGGTGTTGAGACTAAAGAAAATTAGGAGAAGAGAAGAAAATAAAAATGACCTTAAATAGTGATCATAACATAAGAAACCAAGTAATGAAGGTGATCAAAATTTTATGATACAAGTTTAAGTTGTAGCTCGGAATTTTAGGAGTGAGGTTCCTTACAAATAGGTGCTTAAAAACTAGAGTTGGTGCTTCATTGTGAGTGGGTGCTCACCATATGGTGAAATCATTATAATTTTATAGGATAATTATCCAAGCTAGTTGTCTTGTTTCAAGGTGTTTTTGTCTTGAGATGGGTTTCCCACATCAAATATTGGCTCCTCATGTGTCCATGTGTGTTTGTCTCTTTCTCTCTTTCATGGTTAAACATTAATTCTTCTCATGGTTAATATAGTTTAAGGTTGAATGATCAAATAATTGTAATTTTCTTCAAAATTTTAAAGCTCATTGATTCACCCCCCCCCCCCACATCATTGCCTAGAGATTTTGCTAATTGGTATCAGAGAATGTTTTCTTGGTACAAGTTTAACAGATTAAGAGAATGTCCTTGAGGCACAAGCATGGGTGGTCAAGCTAAAAGAATATTGAAAAATAAATATCAGATTTCTCAAGCCTTGATTAAAAACTTAAATACTAGAATCAAGCTCATGGAAGTAAATCATCTTGAAGAACTTAAAGAGGTGGCATTCTTTGTTAACAAGTTTTCAAAATATCTAACTGTCAAACAAAACTTTTATTTCAAAATTGAAGAATAATTGAAGGTCGTAAAGAATGATCTAGAACAAGCTAAAGATGAACTAATGATGATTAAGGAAATTTTAAGAAATCAAAGAAATCCCAATGAAAAATCAGGTCTGATTTTTAAAATTGAATCAACTTAGTGTGAACTAAAGAACGAATCTAGTCATGAGCCATGTCAAGCAATTATCAAATCCAAGGTTTAATAATGTGATAAACTAAGTGTGAAATTGAAGACTCTGAGGAAGGAACTAGAACAAGCAAGGAAAATGGATTTTAAGGATGATTCAATCTATGTCTCATGCTAAGGACATTCTAAAATCTTTAAGCATCTTAAATAACAAAATAAGATCATCAGGTAGCCAAATGCAAGGAAATTATCAAGTAAGTTTCATGGAGTTGCTTTTTCATGTCATGTATTAGGACATTGAGCTATGGATTGTATAAAGAGAGTTGAAAAATAACACCCATGGAGAAATTGTAGAACTTGGTATGAGAAGAACATAATTTTTTATAACTACCATGAGAAGGGTCGCATAGAAAAAAAAATTCTTGAAGAACCTACGGAGTAAGAATGGACAAAGGGAACACATAGAGACAAGATTAAACTTGCATGCTTTAAGTGCCATAGAGTTGGAAACTTTACAAGATACTGTGATAAGATAAATTCCATATACAATAGAAAGGATGAAGTCAAGCTCACTCGTATAGAATCAGCCAAGAAAGAATTAGAACTAGAAAATGAAGAGATAATATCAATTAAGGCATCATGAGGTAATGGTAAATCCAAAAAGAAGGAAGGAAATTATAGTGCATGTGATGAATAATTTCTACCTCAAACTTTACTAGAGAAGATATATGAAATGCAACATCAATGTATGTCAGAAAGTGAATTAGAAAATGAGATCTTAGGTGGTGATATTGTCACACCAAGGAGTACACCCAAGAAGAATGGTAAGATATTAAGGGAAGGAATGGATTCATAATATTTCTTTGATGACTATCATCTATTTTGAAGTGACCTCACATGGTGGAGTGCCTTCTCTAAGATTCTATAAGGCATGTTTCAATTGAAAGAATAAACTTTTTCTTCTCAATAGTCTACCTACCTGAAAATCAAGCTCTCTTCATGATGAAGATGAGTAAGTGGTCCAAAGTATGCTCTTGAATGAAGATAACCATCAATAGCTATTGATTGAATTCTCCATCATATTGTAAAGGTATGTCAAATAATGGTAGTTGAGCCTCCTATAGATGTAAAAGTGTTTGTTGAATTTCTTGAATGTCTTTCCTGAGTATTCATATAAGAAGAGTGTCGCTTGTGTTTTCTTCCTCTAGGATGTCATGATTGATTATTGGTTATGGTATCCTCCTTAGGATTGGTTTCATGAAAGATAATTATAAAGGGGATTTTAAAGTTATTGAAAGGTTTCTATTATCTTGACACAAGGTCCCTATATATGTTGATCCTAATTAGCCCTCAAGTTTTGTCATGGAAGTGATGTCAGTATGTTGTAGTTTTGTTTGTGTGCTGAGAGAATGTCCTTGTTTGAAGGAGTGTGGAAATGAGTTTAATGTGTTCATAAGGGGTCAAAATTTTATCAGTTCATGTCCATCATACTGCCATGTTATTTCCCTCAATCATTGAATCATGGAAGAAACAAACTAAGTTTTTCAAGATCTAAAAATATTTCAGGGTCTGTCTCAACAAATATTGCTCAAAGTGTGCACAATATCATATATTATCCTTCATGTATTTAATGTAAAAAAATGATCCTATGATGCTTACATGTCATATTATAGTCAAGTCCTAAGGTCTCCAATCTTAAAGGTTGAACATGGCTCAGAAATTTGAAGAAAAGAAAAATTACTATTGATATGCAAGGAGATAAGGAAACCAATCGCTTAGTATCTAAGATTTTTCAACTCTATTCTCTTAGTCAAGACTAAAATTATTATATGAAATATCAAGTGCAACAATCACAAAACTAAAGTGAAATCCATTTTATGTCAATAAAATGAATGTTTTCTCTCATACCATGTTCCTCAAGGTATTACAAAGAAATTCATGGTCATATTAATTTCTAAGAAGGTTGTGATCATGGTAAAACCATTCCATTTGAAGCAAGAAAGGTCAAATGTCCTCTCAATTTCAGTATAAAGAAAAATGTCTTAAAACAACCATTTAGGCCAAGAGTTGAATAAGAACTCAAAGGATTCATAGATGCAAAGGTCCATTAGAGTCTAATACTTTCATATGGTTTAGATGTTTTCAATAAGTACCGTTTTGTGGTGGTAAAGTTAATCTCAAGAAGTACGGAGTGTATCTCAGTTAAGGCCAAAGATACATAAAATTATCAAGAATGGATTCAAGTTTGGTGAGGTTTTCATGGTACACTGATTTGATAAAGTGTGAACAGTCTATTCACTAAATGTGATATCTTTAATACATTAGAAAGATTGTTTTGAAGCTTGATTAATGATAAAAAATTTGTACACAATACATCAAATATGTCACATTGTAGGGATATGTGTAAATTCATTTGTGAATAAGTGGTTTGTCAACAAATAATAAAATATATCTTGTAAAACTCAAGTTACCTATAAGTATTCTAATTAGATCATGATAATATCAAGGTTTTCATGTAATACACAGGTTAGAGAGCATGCTGACATAAAGCCATATATGTGCATAACATTTTATGGTGTCCAAAGTGATCCATAAGAGTATATATACCTACAATTTTTTGAAGAAAAAGGATCCAAAAATGAGATAGAACTTGATGTGACTAATCAATTCCACCAAGGTAAAGTAATTTCAGAATATTTTTCTCTAAGATGATAAGCTATAGGTAAAATGAGGGTTAAGAAATTTTTATTCTTCCTAAAGGCAAGGTTGTTGAAATCCCAATACAATGATCTCAATGCCTATTAGCATAAGAGGTGGAATCCAACAAGGATGTAAAACTTATAAGTATGAAGAACACTCCATCACAAGGTATTGTAGGGTGTGTGTGGATCTGAAATAGAGACCTACATATTTGATAAGCTCCCACATAGGAGAAAGATCTCATGTTGGCTCTTGAGTAAGTACTCTAGAAGATTAAGAAGATAAATGGGTAGGTCAAATGATGTGGGTAGGATTCTTAACAAAGGAAGAAAGTTGGATAATCAAGAGATTCATTATTCCATTCAAAGGAGGCTACTCATACTAAAATGATAACTCAAGGAAAATGAAAGTTTGTGGGATCACTTACATGTTTATAAGACAAGGTATTAAGCCTATTCCATGCATAATAAGGTAAATGGAGGTAGTATAAGCTCAGGGGGAGCAAAAACTGGGAATATCATGCAATATTCAAGTTTTTTTGAATGGCTAAAGTTAGGCCACAGTGCTCTAAATGTTTTTCTCAAGTTTCAAAGACGAAAACCAGTCAAAAAATATGAATGTGATGAAATGAAGGCTAGTTTTGAAAACCTTACATTGAAATTGACACTCTAATGAGTCAAAATGATGTTATTATTCCAAGAATCAGGAGATTGAAATGCATATGTAACATGAAATCATTTTCATAGGGGGAGTTGGTTACTAGTCCAAGGCACACGTTGTGAAGAACAAAAGAGAGCATGGAGGAAGAAGTGAACAGATTGAGGTTAAACAAAGAAGTATCAAGGGTAGTGTTGAGGTTAATTAGTGAGTAAATATATACATCTTTTCAATCATTATTGACAACGTAACAGGCTTAATACAAGGGGTATCTTCTTGAGGTAAGGTTATTCTTTATTAATGCTTATTTGCATGTTGATTGTCAGGACGAGGGGTGAAAGAGTGAATAACCAACTATATGAATTATTATAAAGTAAAAAATTACAACATAAATAAATTAATTAGAACAAATAATACACATAACACAACATGTAGCATGGAAAACCCCTACATGGGTAAAAATCATGGAAGAATAATCCAATATAGACAAACTTGTACAATTACTAGTCCAATAACTCCATCCTCACTTCTACTCCATGTTTTCACCAGGATTAACCTTCATATTCCACACATTGGGATATTATTTGATTGATTTTATTTCAATTTAATATATCCTGAATATGACCTAATGTCATATTTAAATAACCCAAATGGTTATAACCTTATTAAGTGATAGGGCACACTTCCCCGATTTAATTAGTTGATTAAATAATTTAACCAACCCCTAATATAAATTTAATATTTAAATAATATGAATATAGTTTATTCTATATTATTTAAATATAAACTATATATTATGATGCACTTAATATTATAGTTCTAACACTCCCCTTAATATTAATTGGGATCCATAAGCCAACATTACCTGTCTGTACAACAAGATTTACAAATCCATAAACCCTAAAGGTTTAGGCTAACACATGTATTTGTGAGACTAAATCTCACCATTTCTCATGGAAATATTCTTATAGTGTATCTCTAGGAGAATTTTATAACACAAGGTTCTCCTTTACAAATAGATGCACACTGGAATATATTTTTCCTGTAAACTATATCAATTTACTTTAGATCATGCAGGATCTTTTTCAATGCTTTTAAACCAGAATAGAAGTATAGAGGAGAAGGATTCAATCAAATGGTCGGCCATTAGGAGGTGGCATTGCTGTGCACACTCCCCCTTAATGGAAACTCTGAAAGGCCAAGCATTTCATGGAACTCACAGAACTTCGCAGCACACAATGGATTTGTGAACAAGTCTACAACTTGATATTCATTTAGGAAGTATTGGAGATTTATATCACCACTAAGAACCTTCTCACGAATAAAGTGCTTATGTATCTTGATATTCATTTTTATTTTTTGCTAAACTAGATTATTAGTGAGAGAAATACAACTCCGGATATCAAACAGAAGAGGAGTAATTCCTGTAACTTCTATGTGCATCTCTTCTAATAGCCTCTTTAGCCACATGGATTATTTTGTTACTTCCATTGCACTTCTATATTTTTCCTTAGTATAAGAAATGGAGAATTTTGGCTTCTTTTTATTGCTCCAAGTAATGGCACCTGCACCAAACTTGAATATATATCCAGTAGTAGATTTATGATCTATCACATCACCAGCCTAGTCAGAATTGCAATAAACAATATAAGTATGCATTGTTGGATGAAATATGATGTAAACCATAATTAATAGTGCCCTTTACATAATGCAAAATTCTTTTTTCTAACTTCCATTGATCGTAATAAGGTTCCTACATAATCCTTGAAGTAATCCCTACTACATAAGAAATGTCAGGTCTAGTAATAGTTAGATAAATCAAACTACCTACAAGTTTTCTGTATAAAGTAGGATTACATTTTTCACATACAAGTTTAGGATCAAATTTACATCCTACTTTTATAGGAATATAAATTAGTTTACAATCAGGATTATTCAATCTTTTAAGAAAATTAGTTGCATATTGTGATTGAGATACTACAATAGAATTTGTATCTTGAAAGATAGCCATGCATAAAAAATGATGCAATAATCCTAAATATTTCATCTCAAAATATTGCATTAACTTTCCTTTAATTTTCATAATTAAAGTGTTAGAGTTACTAGTGATAAGTAAATCATCAACGTACAATACAATGAGAATAATATCATTTTCTTCAATTTTAACAGATAAATCATTATCAAATGAACAGTTAGAAAAACCACCTTCATTGAATAAACTGTTAATTTTAGAATACCAAGCTCTCGGAGCTTGTTTCAAACAATATAAATATTTTTTCAATTTACAAACATACATTTATTTTCCTGGTTCTTCAAATCCTTTAGGTTAGGTCATATAAGTTTCTTCTTGTAAATCACCATTCAAAAAAGCATTTTTTACATCCATTTGATGGATTTCCCAATAATATTGAGTAGCTAAGTCAATCAAAATCCTTACTATGCTCATTTTTACAACTGGTGCAAATGTTTCTACGTAGTCGATACAGTTTTTTGAGTAAACCCTCAAGCTACAAGTTTGGATTTTAATTTATCTATACTTTCATCTACTTTATATTTAATCTAGTATAGTCATTTAGATCTGACAATACTTATTTTTTTAGGAGGAGGGACTAATTTTCATGTTTTATTTTTAATCAAAGAAGTATATTCAGATTTCATAGCATCTAACCATATTCCATCAGAAGAGGCTTCTTCAAAAGATTGGGGTTCAAGTTCATACAAGGTCATCAAAGCATGATATGTATGATGAATCCTAGTCATTTTCTGAAGGTTTCCTGAATTAGAGTCTTGAATAATGGACTCATCCCATCTAGGTATTTTAGTTACAGAAGTACTAGGAATAATCTCATTTCCAATTATAGGCTCAACACTAGTTTCTTCATCACATCATTTTCAAAATTTTCAAATTCATTTTCATTAGAAACATCATAAATAACAGAAGATGAAGAAGAAGAATAAAAAGGTATTTCTAATATTTTTACATTCCTATTTTCTACAGCTTCTCTTTTTGACGGATCAAAGATGCTAAGACCTTTAGTTTTTATACCATATCCTACAAAGATACAAGGAAATGAGGTCTGATCAAACTTCTTCCATTTTGATTCCATAATAAAGAGAGAATTTGGGCTACCAAATATTCTAAAATGAGATATAATAGGTTTATGGTTTGACCAATTTTCCAAAGGATTTAAATTTACCAAGGCTTTAGTGGGAACTCTGTTCAAGATATGAACAACATTGTTCATAGATTTTGCCTAAAGGAACTTAGGAACTTGAGCAAAATGCATCATGGTCCTAGCCATTTCCATAATAGTGTGGTTTTTCCTTTCTGCAATCCCATTTTGCTGAGGGGAATAGGGGATAGTTAGTTCCCTTTGAATGCCACATTCAACACAAAATGACTCAAAATATTGACTCACATATTCTCCCCCATTATAATTTCTAAGCCTCTAAATTTTATACTTAGAAGATTTTTCGACCAAATATTTAATTTTTTTAAATTTTGAGAAGAGATTTGATTTCTTTTTAATGAAATACAATCAAATCATACAAGAGAAATCATCAATGAAAGTGAGAGCATACAGATAACTATTAAGAGAAGGAACTTCTAGGGGCCATCTAACATCACTACAAGCTCTAAAGGTTTAGAAGAGTTACCATGATGATGACTATGAAAAGGATTAGTAGATTGCTTACCACGTAAGCAACCTTCACAAGTTTTAGGATTTTGGGAAATAGGTGATAGACCAATTACTAGGTTAAGAAGATGCATGTCGTACATGCTCCTGAATTCGACATGACCTAACCTCTCATGCCACAAATACAAGTCACTTCTTTGAGTTGTCAAACAAAAAGTAGACAGAAAATAAGAAAATACATACAAACCATCTCTTTGAATGCATTCAACTATAGTAACATCATGTTCATTTTTAATAAACCATTTATCCTTTAAAAATGTAACACTATAGTTAATTTTAGTACACTGAGAACAAGGAAGCAAATTTATTTTAATTTTAGGTACTAACAACACATTGTTAATAAACACATTTTTTACTTTTGTTTTTCCCTGACCCTGAACGTTGAGAACGGAATGATCACCCAAGTATATTTGTTCATTACATTCACTAAGTTTAGATAGGATATCAGATCTAAAATTCATGTTCCTTAAGGCATCATTGTCCAATATCCACTCATTTTATTTCTCAATGACAAAAATGACATATAAAGCAATTACATTTGATTTTTGGTTAATTTTATGATTCTTATTTTGATTTTGATTTTGATTTTGATTTTGGTCTTGAACATATTTGTTACCCTTTTGAAATTTAGGATTTGTTTTGTTATTTTTTAAATTTGAAATCCTCTTTACTATGTCCAAATTTACCATAATAATGGCATTTTCCATCAAATTTAACTCTTAGATTTCAAGGTTTCTTATCCTTGCTAGGATTTTTAAAAGTTTACTTCATGTTTTTGTTGAATCTAGACGTTTTACCTTTTGATTTCTGAGCGAGAAGTTCCTGTGAGTCATTCTCCTTAGAATCAAAATTTGACATTACTTGTTCTTCCTATATAATAAGAGAACTAAGGTTTTGCAAATCTGGAATGTCTTGTTCTATTTGATATTTAGAATTCAAAATTGAAATGAAATTTCTAAATTTTTCATGAATATTTAATTGGATAATTAAATAGATAAATTTATCGTGAATCAAATTACTGCCACATCCATCTAGCTATGACTTCATATTTTTTATTTTTGCTAAATAATTAATCACTTTTTAATTTCCCTTCATGGGAGTTGTCATAAGCTCTAAAACTAGTTTAATAATTATTGATAAATGCGTACCTTCCTGTATCGACTCCAATTATGCCCAAGCTTCACTAGGACTCTCTAGATTTCCGATATGAAGAAGAAAGCCATATTGTACACTTTGCAAGATAATAGACATTGTTTCTTGTACTTTATGTTGATATGTGGCGACATTATCAGTAGTTACATGTATTTTGGAAGGATCTCTCTCTATTCCATTTACAACTGCCCATAATTTACAAGCCATGAATTCTTCTTTCCATCGAATCTTCCAAATGTTGTAGTTATTTCCATTCAACATTTGAGATTTATAAATTGAAAATTGATTAGACCCCATTTTTTACGTAAAATAGTGATAAAAGAAATTATTAACAAACAAGGATTAAAATAAGAGTTTTATAGAAATTTCCCCTGTCGTATTTTAATCCTTGCAACCGATTATGATTAATTTCTTCCAAAAAAGGAGGTCATGTTAATTAAATAGTCTACACACAAAAAAGTTAGAACGATGTCAAAAATTAAATTGAAACGTGAATGAATTTTTTTTATAGATTTGTAACAAATTGACAATGAATAAAGTTTATCGTCATATGAGTATATATAAAAAATGATAATTTTACTATTTTTTAAAAAAAAAATATAATTTGTCTATATTTTTTGAAAAACGTAAATAAACAAATTATTTAAATATAATTTCTAAAAAAAATTATATATTAAAAATTTTGGAGCTCTTGCTCATTTAGGTTATCTTGCCTACTTGGCGAGCCATAATATACCAAGAACCAACTCAGCGAGCCATATAACTATCAACTCGGCGAGCTATAATATCCTTAATATTAATGTAAACCATATTACTATATTAAACCGAATTCTAATGCCAATCATATTAACCAAACCACTATTCAAGAAAAATTGTGGTCAAGCCATACACTGTGCCCGCGAAGGGCTAATCAACAAGGGGGTGGTGTGGCCTAATTCACACCACCTTACCACTGTGGGGAGGATTTTAAATCCTTCCCACTCATTGTGTCATCCCCATGTCCCACGACAAGGAGAGGGGGGTCGTGGGAGATCACTGGAGGCAGAGGGGCCCGTGAGGATGCATGAAAGATGCGAGTGAGGGCTCGCAGAGGCAAGAAAGAGGTGTCACTTGGCACCAAGTTAGGAGGGGGTGGTTTAGAGGGGGCCTCCCCTAATATATATATATATATATATATATTTATTATGGTTTTTGGTATAGGATTTAGGTTTATATAAACCAAAGTTTTATATTTATGTATATATAAAAACCTATACATATATTTATAAATATATATATATATATATATTGTATTTTTACAAAAAAAACCGTTCAACTATTATAGTTGAATTAAACTATAGGAAAAAAATTCTCAGGGGCCCTATTCAGGACATGAATAAGGGTTTCCGAAAAACAAATGTAAAAAAAATGTATTACAAGGGACAAGAAATTTACTTGGCCAATGAAAAAAATAGAAAATCCTATTTTCCAGAATCTTGTCTCCCCCTGACTCAAATTTTAACTTGGATTTTTTTAATTCCCCTTTTGAATTTCTCAAATTCCTGCAAACTATATAAAACTATATAAAAAATTCAAAAAAAATTGCAACCCTTAGCTTAGTTTAAGGGCCCGGTAATTCTTGAGGTAGAATTATTTCCACGCAGTTGAAAATCCACAATGCCTTTTCACTTGTGCAATATTCATCCAACCAGCTATGCGGAATGGAAGGGGGGATTTAAATAATATTCCAAATATTTCAACTACCATCCCAACCATTATAAGCTTAGGTTATATTAGGATTAAAATTAATAAATTAATCCTACTCTGGTACCATGTTAGGATGAGGGGTGAAAGGGTGAATAACCAACTATACGAATTATTATAAAGTAAAACATTACAACATAAATTAATTAATTAGAACACATAGTACACATAACACAACATGTAACGTGAACAACCCCTAAATGGGTAAAAACCACAGAATAATAATCCACTATGGAGAAAATTTTACAGTTACCAGTCCAGTAACTCCCTTCTGACTTCTACTCCAAGTTTTCACTAGGATTAACCTTCATATTCCACACACTGGAATATTATTTGATTGATTTGATTTGAATTCAATATATCATGAATATGATCTAAGGTAATAGTTAAATAACCCAAAGGGTTATAACCTTATTAAGTGATGGGGCACACCTCCTTGATTTAATTAGTTAATTAAATGGTTTAACCAACCCTTAATATAAATTTTATATTATAATAATATGAATATAGTTTATTCTATATTATTTAAATATACACTATATATTATGATACACTTAATATTATAGTTCTAACATTGATCATGATTTGAACAGTTGTCATATATGTCAAAGGGGGGGAGATTGCTATCAGAAACTAGATATGAATGCTCTGAAGATGTTGGTATGAGTTTCTTTCATCAAAGTTTCTGAGTTTGTTTCCATCAATGATAAAGGTGGAGATATTTGAACCATGATCATTGGTGTTTTCATTGATGTCAAATGGAATTTATGGAAAAGGTGTGAGTGGTGAAGTAATACTCAGTCATGGACATAAAGGTTGATTGGTAGTGTCTTCTCAATGATGGTTGGAGCTCAAATAGTGGATTCAAATTGATTCCAGGATGTTTCCAGGGTACCACATTCTTAGCCAGTGAGGATAGTGCCCACTGGATGCATGGAGATGGTTGGTATGCGTGGTTCATATTTCCTATAGGTCATAAATTATGTTTCTATCATATGCAAGATCCCTTAGAGTGAGAATCATGTCAAGTGTTGGGAGTCACAGTTGAAACTGGCTCATTTAGGCCTACTTCTAGAGCCTAATGAGGTGTAAGAGCTCAATGTAGGCCATGAAAATCTTAATTAATCATGGTATAAGCATAGGAAAATTCCTAGGGCATGTATGAGCATATAAAATTCTTACTTTAGCTTCTAGAGGTAAGATTCAAGTTTTCACTATAATTGCCTTTGAGAACTAGCAATGAATTCGTGAGAAAATGAGATCGGTATGAATAATAAAATATTATTTATGAGAAAAATATATATGTAACATGTAGAGGGATGTATTTTAGTGCTTGATGTCAAGTTTCATCAAATTTTGAATAATATTTCTCAAGATATTCGAGTTTTTACCAAGATTAGGTAAAGTGAGAAGGACTAAAATAGTGACATGTCTTCTTAGCATCCAAAAAAATTATAAATAATTCTTCAGATAAATCATAGAATGAAATTTTTAGTAGCACTCTAATCCTAAAATTTTGCAAAATTTTTGAGGAAAATTGGATAAGAAACAAATAAATTTTATGAATTTTACTAGTAGTGTTTTCTCTCTCCAAGACTCCTTGAAGTGATAGGCATAATATGAGGTTTTTTGACTCAAAATCAACTTTTCAAGATAGTATAACATCTCAAGAGTGTTAAATAATCTTTACAGGTCAAATTTGTGTTATTCATTCTCTTCAATCCAAATCATTTCGTATTGTTTGACCCTGTCTTACATGTTTTTAAGTGTGCAGTGCTAGTTTGAAGAGTCCAAGTTGAATTTCCTGATAAGGTAGAAGGAATGAAGGGTTGTTTTTATATCATGAATATATTTGAGCATGATAAGTGTTGGTTTAGTGCACATTCATTCAATCTTTCCTCTCTACTGTTAAATATCTTCTCAAGAAAAACTTGTCTTAGTGTTTGAAGAAGGGCTTTGTGTGTGAGTGTGCTCTTGAGCTAAAAAATGACCATGAACTCCTTATACAGGTCTTATATGGTGTGTTGGAGCTCATAAGTTATTTGTTGAATTTATATACAACCCTAGTTGTCTTTTCCTCTAAACTGATAGAGTAATATGTTGAAGGTCTTGTTTAAAAGGAGTGAAACTAACTTGTATTTACGGAGTTTATCTTATTTTTCATACTCTCAAGAATTTGGAGATGATCTTGGAACCTCATTTGAAGTGTTTATGGAAATCTTTGGTCATATAAGTGAAGGATTTCTAGTAAGAAGTCGTCAAACCTAGTCTGCCATGTTATGACCTCAAGAATGAGTATGCACAACTCTGAAAAATATGTGTTTTTCATGTTGTACTCTTTGAATTGGTAACTGAAATCAGTGTGGTAAGTTGGCTAAGATGATGTAAATCTTATAAAAATGGTTCACAACATTTGGATATAAATTTAATCAGCTAGTTCATCTCAGTTTGAAGACTGTACTTGGTTCATTGTGATAGTAAAAAAGGATTGTATCTTTGAGCTTAAATAATGAATATTCCTCCATATTTCTATGAAAAGGAAAATTTTAAAGTGGTGTGTTAATCTTTGATGAAGTTTTCATTCATATTTCATGACATATAAATTAAGTATGAATTGGTGAAATCCCAAAATTGCATTCCTAGGGTTTAAAACATGAAACCCTCATAGTGTAAAATCTTGAAAGATCAAGCTTATCTGATCTTGTAAGCATGTTAGTAGACCAAAATCTTGGTATGGGAAGTTGCACAGGGTCACTATCCACCTGGGAAGATGTCTTTGAAGTTATTTTTGAATAATTAAGTTATGGGAGTGTCAAATTCTTGAAGATAAAACTCTATATTTGTTACTTTGCATGTATTTTGTAGAAAATGATTAGTGCCTTGTTATCTTGATAGTGATGGAAGATCAAAGTGATTTAAAGTCAGTGTTACCATGGTGTGAAGATTATTAAAGACTTATTATCTATCTATATGATGCCATATCCATACAAGAAAAGGACTAGTTGTTAGTGACTATGAATGATGAGTATGCAAAATGTTTCTCGTTATCTTTTTGATGATCTTCATATTCCTACTATTGGTGCAAACCCCTTATAGGCTCAAGAACCTTGAATGATTATAATGTCATGTTGTCACAAGTTCCTCCTCCTTTAAAATTCATAATAGTAATCAATAAGTACTTGAATTCATGTTCTTTTGGTCTCAAGTGAAACTTGGAAGATAAAATGGTGAATAAGGAGTTTTCCCAAGGTTATAGATAAGGTAAAGAGACTCTAATAACGTGACAACATTTCAGTTACATTTGACAGTGAGTTGTTATACTAAAAAGGAAGAGATAGCTCATTGAAGAAAAAGACAATGTCTTTTCAACCATTACAAATAAGAACACTGGTATAGTTTTTAGAATATATAAAAAAGAATTCAGGTAAAATAGAAGGTCGGAGAGTTCAAGAGTCTTCCTTGATCATAATTTCATCTCAGAGTACATTCAAGAACCTATAAATTATAATGACTTTGCTAAGGTAAGTTTAGAAGCTAAATCAATTCATCTCCTTGTACGAACTAGAAAAGAGCTTATTTGAAGATTCAAAGGCATGTGAAGTGAAATGGAAACATGTTGATGCAGTCACCCTGCATACATGCTCATTTCATCCAAAGTTTTTTTCTTAGAAGTGTCAAAAACAACTCTATCATTCACTTTTCCTTATAGCCCACAACTTGCAAATACTAGCTCAACATGTTAAAATGAAATAAAATATTGTACCATGACTGAAAAACTCTTTATACATGCTTAACAACCCTATTTATACCTACTCAAACCTTTACATCAATATCAATAATCCATCTTTCATCCTTTTCCTTTTATACCCTCATTAGTCCTTGTAGCCCTTTAGAAGGAAAAATTCTGAAAATTTTGCAAACCAAAAGCTTTCATACCTGAATAGTAATATTTTTAGGCACCCATTATCCTCATTAAGGTGCATTTCGAATTTCAACTCTTAACTTATCTCCAGTGAAAAGTTATGCTAATTTTTACAATTTTGTCTTTCTAGTCAATTAGCCCTCCTACATTGTAAGTCTCCAAGTTTAGAAGAACCTGTAAAAAATCAACCAAAAATAATTATATTTTCTGACACCCTTTATCTTACTCTTTCTTTCCACCATGGGATTTTTCTTAAATCAACTTCTATCTCTCTTTATCATCACACCCTCCTTTTGCTTGTTTTTGTAAGCCTAGGCTAGGGTTTCTTGCAAATACCTAGGGTTTTGACTCTTTTCAATACACCAACTTCTCAGACACCTTAAAATACCTTATTTGAAATTTTTCAAATCATTTACATCATCTATATACCTCTTTATCATCATTTTCTTGGTTTTCTTGTTCTTGGTTGGGCTTAGTTTTATTCTTTCTTATAGCAACTTATTACCTTGATTTGTTTTTTCACCTCTTTCCTAATTTTTTCCACTCTATCACACTCGCATAACCCTCTAAAAATTATTAATATTCATTCTTTTTCCTTTTAATAGTTATGTCAATCAAGGAATGAACTGAATTGCTTCCTGATAAAATTGTGCAAGCTCATTTTCTCTACACACTGTATTGTCTCAGTATAGTCTGATATAGTCATGTTTTCTCTCATTTTCATGGCTCTAGTATCTTTCTTATGATCCTTTCTTAATTATTTTTTACAACCTTCTCTCTAGATTCTAAACCAAACTTATTTTTCTAGGTTTTCCTTCCCAACATTTGAGGTTTCTTAAGTCCTTTTTAGGACTAATCTATAAAGTACACTATTTTAACTCCCTTTAAACAATTGACTTCGAATTCTTAAAAATTTTGACACCTTCTTGAAGATTCTAACTCCATTACCGTCACCCTTTAATACCTAACTCACATTTAGTTCTTTTTTTACAATTGAGTTGTTCTTGCTTCACAAAACCCCAAATTTTACATCTACAGTTATACGAAGTAATTGGACTCTTTCCTTACAGTTATCTTCTTATATAGGTATAGAATACCAACTATAGTCCTTTATCAGTATCAAGCACCCTCTTGTTTTACCTAAGGCTTCTTATATTTTAAGGTTTTAAAACATTCTTGGAAAGACACTATAAACCCTTTTTCTCACTGTGATTCATAAGGTTCTTGAAACTTAAATTCATTCTCCAAACCTCTGAGTGTATACACCATAAGCCACATAATCATGATAACTCTCTCTCTATCTCTCTCTCTATTAAATTTAGTTCCTTAATTCACATTGACAACCATGAAACAAGATAGTGGATCCTTGTAATTCCCTTCAAGACCTTCTCAATTTTGCATGTACATTCATTTTATGAGTTTACATACTTCCACGTGGCAGGGTTTCTTTGTTAATTTTCACTGATTAAAGTTTGTAATCTCTCCTGATGAAACTAAAGTATATTCATACCCTCAACAACAAAGACTCCTACCTCCTTATTCATCTATTATCATAGGGTTTCCAGGGTTCTATATGCTTAAAACAGTGGACTTAGTCATTAAATTCTCACATTAGAGTTTCAAATCCAAAGGAGGGTTTTTAGGACTCAATATCATTCATTTAGAATTATAAAATCATTCCTTGAAATCTTTAATTTTCCGCAAATTTACCTTGACTCTTTCATAATCCTCTTCACATAAGAATTCTTTCCAATAGATGATGAATGATAATTTGTTTTGTCTCGGTATTACAAAACTATATACTCAACCTTTCTTACTTGATGTAACTACACAACATTATCTCAAAAATGTTATCAAATATTTCATGGAACCACACTCAAACATCAATTAAAACCCTATATAATGTCTATTCATTCATTTAGAGATATGGCATGCATAATTAATCTCTTACCTCTATTACACAATCACTCATTGACCCTCATTGTTATTTTCCCTTTCACAGTCATCTACTTGGTCTTGTTAATATTATGCCACTTTTGTTTCCTACAGAGACAATCATTCATTCATGGAAAATACATCTTATACAGTATATACTCTAACATAGTCTTACATTGAAGAAGCTTCTTTACTGATTAGGAAATGATCTTCTACAAGCTTCCCTGAGCCACGAAGGCTCTGTTATAGTAATATACTCCCCTCATAACCTTTTCAAACTTTAAGAGCTCCCTTTTATTTGAATGCATAGGCTTTTCATAGCATTTTGGAGTTAGTTAGGTTTTTACTACGTAACCATACATGCTTTCACTAGCTCCAGGTGAGTTTACATATTTTTTAGGGATAAGAGAGTAAGTTAACATCAAGAAAACCTCTTCACATTCATTTTAGGCCTATATAACACCTATTGGTCTAACTTACTAATACTAGGCCTAATTCACTAACACCTAGGCTTGATTACATAACTTAGAACATTTGAATATTCAAATATGGATTTTGGAGGGAAACCTCAAAAATACCATTTATTACAACAAGAGGATCCATATAGGCTAAATAGGACCTCAAAACAACCTAAGACACCCTAGAAGGACTAGTCAAGCCAAAATTTGAGCTAATTACATTGATGCTTCTGCATCACATGTGAAGGAATATTCATGTATTTAGGTTCTTGGATAGGTTTGAATATTTCTTGCTGACATATGTTGAAGCCTAAGAGAACTTTGTGAAGGAGAGAGGTCATCTTGGGAAAAGAAAGTGATGTGAAGTCAGTTTTGAGGCTAATAGAAGTTTGAGAGAACCATTCGCATGAAGTGGAGAGGTTGACTCAATGTGAAAATAATCATTGAAAGACCCAATATCTATCATTTGAGAACAAGATTTGTTGAAACCAATGAAAGACGAGTGAAAATTTGAGAAAGTGAGAAGAATACAAAGGTGTTAAGACTTAAGCAAATTAGGAGAAGAGCAGATAATAAAAGTGAGTTGAAACAGTGATCACAAAATAAGCAACCAAGTAGTTGAAATTTTATGATATAAGTCTGATATGTAGCTCATAAATTTGGGAGTGAGTGTTTCCTTGCAAGTAGGTGCTTGCAAAACAACATTCAAGTTGATGTTTGGCATAGAAATGAAGTAGGTGCTTCAAAACTAGTGTAACAACCCATTTTCTCATAATGAAATTAAATCGAAAATGAAGTTAAGAAAATAAATCATATTTTAAAAATATATATAACAGAATTATATATGCTACTTACATCATCATATACATCTCAAATTTCTTACTTAACTTCCAAATCATTTAAAATTCATTATCAATAAAGAAGAAGGAAATATCATTTCATTTCATTTTACATTTTTCAAAATAAAATTTGATATATCCAAATGTCATACAGTAATCATAATAATGTTTTCAAACATTTACATTCTACACTAATTCCATTCTTGACAAATTGATAGTGATCATATCATATAAACTCAATAGATTGATGCAGCCTAGAATTCACTAGTAAAATCCCAGGTGCGCTGGCACATCACTCAGCCTAGACCGAGTGCTCACCTAAAGTGCGCAATGGTACCTCGGCTCCCTCTTTAGGTTTGTTATTGAAGGATGTTATCATGATGAATACTTAAATCATTCATATCTATGACTAATATATCATTCTACAGTACATATTTAGATCTAGATCTAGAGAATAATAGACTTAAGAATAGCCATGATGAAATCAAGCATGCACGAACCAAATATACTCAATATTTGACAATTTGATTTAGACAACACACTCCATTGCATTAAACATGATAAATACATAGAAGTTTATTACAATAAATAGTATAATAGTCTATGGGCACATCAGATTTGGCAGCATAACCTCAAAATAATTCAATTCTTACATGTTGCACTATGCCACATAGTTCTTTCATATTTATAAGGGTGGGGACTTTCCCTTCACCATTTATCTAACCCAAAAAATAGGTCGCATGCTATTATTAGTGACCCGCCATTACAAGAATAGCTACACATTCAAGTGTTCTAACAATAGACTTCTTCTAGTTAACTGTTAGCAGTAAATCTATTCTCATCATGTATCCATACAGAGAACTTTGTAGCCTGATCCTCCACAAATAGCCAATGTGTGTCATGCAATTCTTCCAACTGATTTGTTTGCTTCCACATGATATCTCCAAAAATAGCTTCTCATCGTGAAAATAGATTAAGTCTTTAATTTGTCTGTCTATCCTCAACACATGATTCCTTTCCGATCCTCCCACGCTTTTGAATGTTCTCTTCTCTTCCGTGCATGAACCTTCTGTATGTTCTTTGTTAAGTGCCAGGTATTTTATCTGACCAACATTACCCCACACTAATGGCATTGCTGCACCTCGGCTATGGTTTGTCTCTAAAAAGAATCAAAGAATATGAATAAAGAGAAAAGAAATAATTTTGATGAACAAAATAATGTCTTTACCGTGTAGTATCTTTTGCTTCTAACTTGAGGAATCAATTCTTGATATTCTTCTTTTATTTACTACCTCTAAATTTTATCAATCATTGAGTGTGAGCATTTGTCCTTTTCTGAGATATCCATTGCAATCGACTCTAACTCATCTTTTGCAATCTCTCCTTTTTGATTCTATGCAAGACCAACACAATGCTAGACATGGCACTCATTATTCCTTCTAATAAGTCCATCTTTTACGTGACAAGTTTCCCAATCTCATCAAGCCTTTACTTATGTGGTTCTTAAGTAGATGTAAGGGCCTCGTGCTTCTTCTTAACAAGTGCTAATCATTTTGCACAGCCCAAGGTCTCATCTTTCATGGTGTTCAAGACTTCATTATCCTCTATAATAGGTCTTGGTTCTTATAACTAGCTTCTGGGGTTGTACAAATATTCAAGCACCTGATCTTATTTCTTTAGTTCCTCCTATAAGCTCTGAACAAACCCCTCATATGATGCAATCTTTCTCATCACCAAATCCTTTTCTCGCTCTGCTTCCTATTCTAGATCCTTTCGTTCTGGCATGCACAGAGGTTCATCTTCAAGCACTAAGTCCACCAAGGTACTTACATAATGCATTATCAAAGGAAAATGTTTTGGGTACCTTTGGCTCTAAGTGTGGCTTTTCTTTCATGATATTATCCCCAACTTCCTCTACCATGCTGATGAAAACAACATTCTTCTTTCTATGCCAAGTATTGTTTCTTTCTTTAGGTGCCCATTATTTCTGCATCCTTCAGTTTTGA
This sequence comes from Taxus chinensis, assembly GCA_019776745.2. Lineage (NCBI taxonomy): Eukaryota > Viridiplantae > Streptophyta > Pinopsida > Cupressales > Taxaceae > Taxus > Taxus chinensis. The sequence continues at coordinate 594,791,721 of CM034154.1, read as the reverse complement.
GATCTTCTATTGGCACCTTAATTGTTGTAGCCTTATCCATATTTCATCATGCCACCTTTGTCAAGACCTTCACCAAAGCATTTCTCACTTGTTCATCTGACATAATAATAGTCTTTACCATTATGTGTCTAGCTTGAGGTGTCTTCTTCAACACTCCTTGATACACATGACTCTTCACATACATCAAATTCTGGTTCATCCATGTGCGTGTGCATCAACCATGATAGTTGCTTCCTTGGGCACATGGTTGTCATATCTTCATCCATAAGCTCCCAGCCATATCAACTCCTTTTGTGTCACTATACTCTGAAAACGGGCAAGGACAATTTTTACATGTGTCCTCAACGTAGCCCATGACTGGTGAAACATATTCTCCACTTGTTCTTTTTGATCTTATCCCCTTAGGAACTTGGGCTTCAAGATTTGGAGCTTATTCAGTCTGTACCCTAAGTAGTCTCATTCATTGTCTCATGTGGAGACTCCTTTTCATCCCTAGAGTGTGGTACATCCTTCTATGTGTTACATTCAGGTATTTTTAGTGGCAGTCCACGCTCACCGGTGAGCGGGTCATAGGAGGGTTCGAGGGGGTCGAATCCCCCCTGACTCGATGGGGGCTCGGGGGAGAATCCCCATTCAGCTTCAAATTCTTCATGGGTGGTTCTCAGTTGTATCCTTCTATGGAGTAGAATTGAGGTGATTTGCACACTGATTGTGGAGTAACACCTTGGGCCCATGGTTTTCCTCAGTACCCATTGTTAAGTGATACTCTCACGATTTTTTCCACATCTAGGTTTTGATCATCTCCTTCTTGTGGTCTAGGTGGATCAAACATCGCTTAAGCAGTTGTACCCTATTTATATGTTTTCTCCTATGCTCTATGATAGATAGACAAGAACTATATGTATTGCAGATGTACTTCATGATCTATTTGGGTGTGAATCTCTGTAGAGTTTAGGTGCTGGAGCATATCTCCAAATGGATGCTCGATATTGTATTGAGAGAGCCCTGGGAGGCTTGTAACTAAAATCTAAGCAAGTGATTCTTGGTGGATGTATAGCTTAGGCTTGGGTGAACCACGTTAAATCTTGTGCTTCTCTGTGTTGTGTTTATTATTCTGCACTTTTATTTGAGATTTATTCTAATATTATTCTGCATATTAGTTTCTCACTGTTGTAATTCTACCCTAAGGGATTATTCTACATATTTCTATCTCTTATTGTCCTAATCAGTAGTCTCAGTCATCTAGCATTGAATCTTAGCCTCCTTTTCATCCCTCTTCTCCAGTAAACTTCATTTCTTCATACTTTAGTCCTTCCATGTTGTCCAGAGGTGTAGGGGAATTATATGTGCACCTCTGGGCTCTGTGCCACCATCCTTCACTCAGCTTAAACTTCCTTCTTCTTTTCTCAAGTTGTCTCCTTCTGACCGTGAGATTACGAGGTGATCATGCACACTGACTACTGGAGGTAGCACTCCTTAGGTATGCATCAGTTCTTCTTCAAATATTATTTTTAAGTGGCACTCTCCTTATACCACATTCAAGTCCTCATCATCTCCTTCTTATGGCTGGGGTGGAGTAGTCACGCACTCCACTGATCTTTCACTATTTATAGGTATTTCTTGAAATCTCTCTATCTTCAGATATCCTCTTTGTTACATCATCTACTTGTAAATCTGTCTCCTGTGGGCTTAGGTGGTGGAACTCCATTTTCCATAAACATGCTTAGACTTTTGGATGGCCTTGTGAGTGGAAACTCATTCTGTCACCATACTTCATTGCTTCTTCTAGGTAGGGCTTGAGTTGCTAGGTGATCCGCAAGCACTGCTCTAGTGTCACTCCTTGAGACATTTACATTGCTTACATGCAGTTTCATTGTTTTTGATAGCTGTGATAAGCCTCTCAATGTAGGCATTCCACCTTTATTGCTGATATAAAGTATTTCTTTACCTTAGCTAATGTGGTCACCTAGTCGTAATCTACCTTATCTGTATTGAAGCTTATGTGGTGCGCATCTGAAAACCAATGAACTGATGCCTGGAAATATCATTTATGTGATTTAGGCATATTAGGAGATATTATCACCATTTGACTCCAAGTCCCATCCTTCATGGAAAACCGTGTGATGCAAACGTGTTGGTATACCGTGAAATGCACTTCCTTCCCTAATCTACCGAATTGTAAATCCTTGGGTATGCGCCATTCTTCTTCGAATGCTACACTGAGCCTATCATACCACTTCTCTATCCTTTGCTTGAATGGTCCTGCTCATTGATGGCTTTGCATCAACGTATTTTTGAAATCTGGCTTCCACCCAAGATTTTTATTTCTTTGGGATACTCCCAAATATTCTAAGCTTTGGCCCATCGGGCACTCTAATCTCCATAAACGTTAAAGTTCAATAATAATATATGCCAAAACTTATTTTTTCACCTATCCGCACTTCTTCAATGATTGTCTATGTACTATGCTGATCCATGGGGATATTGTAGATCACTCCTTGATTGACATCTGGTCTTTGCAATGTAGCAACCACATTGTGTCTTGGCTTGCAACCACCTTTCTTGGTCGTTCAACTTTCACTTACAAGATGTGTAGTTACCTCCACTACTAGATACTTCTTCAATTTATTCGATGTCCATGCCACGCATGTACCTTTGGTATACCCCAGCTCCCTCCTTGTCTCTAGGATTGTGCAGTCTTATCAATTAAATCTGCTCTCTAAATCTAATCCTAAGGCCCTTAGTCCTATGTCACTATTGAAATCAAGGCATTTGTGATTCTAACCCTCCTTTCGGCGAAGTAGAATAAGTCCTCATGGACTCTGCTCATCAACCATCGATATAATGGTTCATACCTCCCAAAGTATGGCAATCTCATACAATCGGTAGACTCCAATGTGACTTTAGTAACTTCTTCACCAGCGTAATCGTACACTAGCATATATTTTGTTGTGTGCGCTTGTTCATTTTTGTACTAAACAACACATCGAGCTCCTTCTTATTATCTGATGTATGATGGTTTTAATTACTGATTTAACATTGATGGATGTGGGGATCCCATTCTTGTCCCATGATCACACCCTCTGGATACTAAATTTCTGAGAAATTATTCTAGGGAGCAATTTCTTCTTCCACTTTGACCTTCTTCTTCACTTTTACTCCCGCTATGCGGGTGCTTTCTTCGGTGCCATCTGAAAAATTCTCTCTTTTCTACCCTCTATAATCAAGCAAGCTGAAACCATAGCTCAAATCTCTCATGCCCTAGTGGAAATCACATTCCCTAGCTCATTTGTAATGTGTCTACTTCACTCAAATCCTTCACCTATGGGAACGCAAGCTTCTCCTGCGCACAAACCTTCTCTCCACGTCTGGTTTCACACTCTTTGTACCTCAACATGATTTCTTGACTTTTTGACACTTAGTTATTTTCAAATTCTCTTAATTGCAATGATATAAATATGAACTCACATCCTATGCTTATATAGATTTTCAAAAATCTTAGTGCATTTATTACTTCTCCACCTACCAACAAGCCTCTCATTAATTGACCATTTTTGTTCTTTCCATGTGGTACATCTTCGAACCCAAGTTATAACCTTCTACCGTGAACCTTCCTACCTTCTGGCTCCACGGAATTCTCTTCAGCGTACCTCCATGCACGCTTGAGTACCTCGTGACTATGCACCTTCCACTTGGTAGTCTCCTATGGCCCCTTCTTACCTCATGTTATACTTGGTTCTTCATCTCATCTCCACCTATGTTCCTCATTTTTAAAATCAATCTTTTTCTTCTTAATGCATTTTTCCAACTTGAATAGCAACCTGTAACAGTTTTTTCCTTTCATGTGGACTTATTTTCAACAGTCCTATACCTAGATATCAATAACCTACCCCACACTAAGGGTATGTGCATTCCTCTGCACATAGAAATACTTCAAATAGTAATTAGATTTTAGTGCATAAACATGGCTTTATTACACAAACACACCAACTAAATTGACAAATCATAGTGACAATAGAAGGAAACATATTAAGGAAATCCAATAATTGAAAACCTAATATAAATGGAAACACTACCTTATTACAAACACCAAGAAGACTCTATTTATAGTAGGGCTTCACCCTACTCCCGTTGAAGTATCTGGGTAGCTGTATTCCATCAAGCATCATCTAATTGACAAGCACTTGTTTCAAGAATGTGAGTGATAACATATGGCCCCACACCAATGTACCTTGATTTTTCCTAGATGGCACAAAAAATTTAGAATCATAAAGGAGAACCATCTGTCCTATCTCAAGATTTTTATCCCTGATCTACCTGTCATGCCATGCTCTCTACCTGGCCTTTTCTTGTTTTTTACTCCAAAGTGTTATTGCTCATCGCTCATCCATCTAGATTAAATTTTCAATCCATTCTTCTAATGCTTTCTCATCAACTAGACCTCCAGCGCATGCGTAATACGCAAAATATGGTAACATGAATTCCATAGGAAGAACCGCTTCTGTGCCAAACACTAATTGAAATGGTGTGGCTTTGTTCAACCCTTTATATGTTGTTCAATATGCCAAAGTAATGTAGATACTTTATCATCCCAATCCTTTCTTCCAACATCACATAATTTTGTCAATGTCTAGCTCAAAATTTTGTTGAATGCCTCAGCAGTTCCATTTTCCTGAGGATGAGATGGTGTAGTCTTATGGTGTGCGATCATGAATTCATCCAATAAAATTCCAACTATCTCATTCATAAAGTGTGTGCCCCTATCACTGTTCAACCTTAAAAGACATCCATACCTTGTAATAATATTCTCCCATAGAAACCTAGCTGTTGTAGCCATTGTATAATCCTTTATAGGAGTTGATTCTTCCCACCTTGTTAGATAGCCTATGTAAGTGATGATAGAGCGTGATCTAGTCCTGTGAGTGGCTAGTGAAATTGGACCCTAAAATATTGTATCCCACTTCTCAAATGGCCTACACTAGTAATAGGCCTTAGAGGCATTTTGTCTCATTGACCTAGCTACCCTAGATGCTGACAGTGATCACAAGCCTTGCAATAATCCTTACAATATTTATACAATGTCTCCTACCATAATCTAGTGAGTAGAATCTTTTGCAAGTAGTAATGTCACCTATATAGTGGCCAACTACAATACCACCATGATATTCTTCCATAATATCTAGGTGCTCATGTTCCCAATACACAAGGATAATACTTCATCCTAACCTAATTTGTACATGTCACCGCTAAATCAACATATAGGGTGTCGCGTGTATAGCAAGTTGTTTCTTCTCTAACGGTTTCATTCTTTCTTATGTTATAAAATGTTTATAGAAAGACAACAATGTCCTCCAATTCTGATGGCGCTCAGTGTAACCTATAAAACTATGCATCATGCATGGTATCTTCAATGGCATGTGCTTCTTCTCTTGACTATATTCTGGATAGATGGTTTGGTCTAGAATTAATTTTCCCTGGCTTTTACCACAAATATGAAATACATTTCTTGAAATAATAGTACCCATCTACACATGTTCCCCTATAAAACAGGCTTGTTTACTAGATACTTCAATGTCATTTGATCTATATAAAAGATAAATCGTGTAGCTAATAGGTATTGTCTAAATTTATGTAGCACATAGATCATTGAAAAATATTTATGCTTTGTAGTTGTGTAGTTTTGTTCTGCATGAGTCAGCTTTCTAATACCAAAACAAATAGGATGATCTATAATACCTTTTCTAGGTTGAGCCAGAAGTACTATGCCAATGGTCATGTCAGAGCCATCCACATAAGCATGAAATGGTTGGTCCCATGAAGGAAAATGCAGGATAGGCATGGTAGTAAGTTTCTCCTTTAATGTCTTGAATGTGAGCTACTAAATTTTCCCCTAGTAGAAGGTACCTTTACCTTTTAGTAACTCCTCCAACGATGCAGCGAATTTGGCATATCATTTATTAAACTTCCTATAATATCTTGTATGACCAAAAAATCCACACACCTCACTTTGACTGGTAGGATCCTTTAGGAATATAAGGACTACAACTTTAGTTAGATCAGCCAAAAATCCTTCCAGATTGGGTATCCTAATAGGATATGTTATTTTAATTTCCATAGCTAGGAAGTTTCTTTAGTTTTTAAAGTCTATTTGAAGTTGAATCTTTTTCAAAATAAAAAAGGGGACTTAACAAAATCATAAAAACATCCGAGAAAGACACAGACTATGCCAAGAGTCAAGTAGGTGCAACTTTAGAAGTCAAAGGAGGGGACTGTTGATGGAAAATCATAGCACCCCTGAATGTCTACAACTCAATGGGTTGAGACTCTCAGTGTGATTGCATAACATGGAGCTTTTCCCAAGTGCGGGACCTTGTGAATCGGGAAAGCTCTCCGGATAAAGGCCGGTTCCTATTCCTCTGTTAAGATGCACACATAAAAATGCAGAGGGTTTACTCAAAACCTAATCTAACTTGCCAAGGAGATAGGGTAAGAATATGCATAAAACAAACCTAAACTAACAAAGGTGATGCATCGAGGAATGAAGAATACCTATCCTGGAAATAAACACAAACCATAAAAATGCAATGCAAGATCATGCACAGATAACCAAATTTGCAGTGAAATATCAGGAGGATGCAAATGAACACTGAGAGGGTTTAGAATCATCCACATACAGCATTACTTGCTCCAAATATTGATACAATACACTAAAAAATTCCAAGAGGCAAAGTTGCATTACAGTTTTGAATGGGAGGTTCTGATTCCACAAATTCACCTGCCAAAGAGAAGAAGGGAGGGGAAAAAAAAGAATGTCCAACATTTAGAAAGAAGCCCCTCAAAATTTATAGGGAGAAAAATATAGGGAGAAGAGAGGAATTTTAAATCTACCCCAACCACCTCCAAGTTCTATTTAATGCATTTCATTATGGAAGTAGGTGAGAACCCTGGAAAACCCAAAATATGGTGAACTATATTTTACATTTTTGAAGAAATTTTTCTCACCCAATTAAATATATCTATTTGTAGTTAGATATATGACCTTGTAATCTTTCCAAAAATTCCAACCTTGCGTGAATCTGAGCTCCCTATGAAAAGTTATGGCCATCTGAATATTTCCCGCGTCAGGGTCTTCTTCCTGTCGGGTTTAGGGTTCTCTTCTACATTTGCATCGGGTTTGGAGGATGATCAACATGTGTTTGATGCTTTTGTTTTCCCAAAACCCACTTCCGTTGCTATTTCCAATATTTCCTTTGTTTTAGGTTCAGAAATTGGACTTGCATATGCATCGAGTTTAGAAGGTGGCTCGACATGTTTTCACCCCATGCTTTCCCGACTCCAAAACCTGATTTTCCAAGGTAGTGTTTTGGGTTTGTGGAACTCTCAGGCATCGGGACATGCCTTGAAATTTTCATGCTTCATGTCTCATGTTTCCTGAAACATGGAACCCGAAATCCTTTGTATCAGGTTTTTGAACCTCTCCAACATATTTTCCTTGTGTCGGGTTTTCGAACCTCTCCGGCATATTTTGCTTGTGTCATGTTTTTGAACCTATCTGGCATATTTTCCTTATGTCGGGTTTTTGAACCTCTCTAGAATATTTTCCTTGTGTCAGGTTCTTAAACCTCTCCGACATATTTTCCTTGTGTTGGGTTTTTGAACCTCTTCGGCATATTTTCCTTGTGTCGTGTTTTTGAACCTCTCTGGCATGTTTTCCTTGTGTCAGGTTTTTAAACCTCTCCAGCATATTTTCCTTGTGTCGTTGTCTATATTTACCCAGTTGGTAGATATATACAACAGGGATGAAGTCTCAAAATCCTACAGGGCTGACATGTTGAGTCAATAAAGGGGTCCCATCTAAGGGATGGTTTTCACATTTATATACCATGAGTCCTTTACTCACCTAAAGTAGTAAACTAGCAAGCCCGGGGATGGTTCCAAGTGTCTACCAAATACATTCCCAGGAGTTATAAAGAAAAATAGAGTCATATGGATGCGTGAGCCTTGCACGTGGATCTTGCAACAAATGGATTCCATTTTAAAAATAGGCCATAAAAGGTGACAAGCCATCTACCACATATAAGTGATTTTGGGTCTTATCTATAAGATTTTAAATGCTCAATAAATTTCACAGGATGGGAGGTGAGGTTTCATCTATCTTGTCATTTCAATATAAAATTAATGTATAACCTCATGTGAAGAGTACCAGCCTACAAACACTTGAGTTATTCAACTTCATTTAAAGGATCATTTCATTACAAAACATGTGTCATTTGAATCAAGAGGTCGGGAACTAATGCACAAAGGCTCAAAATATCTGGTTATGTAATAAATATCTGAAAGGGTTTTTTCTCATAAGGTGAGTCCATCTCAAGGGAGTCAGTTGTAGGATAATTAAGATGCATTAAATAGGCATGGATCTGACTCTTGTGAAAGGGGCAAATAATTAGAAAATTTTGAGAAAATCTATTTCTGTCACTTCACATCATTTATCATAATCAAAGGGTAGTTGTAAAAGAGTTTGAGAATTGTCTCTAACCTCCTTCTCCTCCTATATATTGTAAATCAGACTCTGATGCAAAGGGATAATCATTTTAGATAGATATTATGAGGGTTAATCTTTTCTTCTCTATCGAAAGTCTCTCTTTTGTAAAATACATAGGTCTTACAAATCTAGCCTTCTGCATGGGTTTTGTAACAACAATCTTTCCTCTTTTCTAAATGTAATAATGTGCACAACTATTGGAGTAATATATATCACTTATGGTGTTTTTGATTCATCATCTACATATCCTTATTGTCTCGGATCACCTTTATTTTCATGTATAAATTGTGCATATTTGAATGTTGTTACCATCTTCTAAGCTATGCTTAAGTAGTTTGAGGTAGTGTTTTGTGTGAGCCTTTCTAAATTTTGGTGCATTTCATCCACTGCTTTTCAGTTATTCACTGTTTCCCATCTTCAGGAAGTTGCTGTCTTGATTGATTTCTTAATAGGCTTATTTGGTGCATTTCCTTAGCTTATTTTATGTTTTTTTTTAATTCTTATCACCCCTATCTCACCATGTAGAGAATACCTAGCTTCTTTAAAAATTTGGAGGTCTCCATAGGGCACACGTCCCACTAATCTAAGGATTCCCATGACTCTGACAACACAATCTACAAAGAATGGTCATCAACAGTATCCCGAATGGTGTAGAAAATATGTACTTCTTGATGTTCAAAGAGATACTCAACTATCTACATCTTTCAAACATCAAGCATAGATTTTCTCAATGATCCTTAACTAATCCATACACCTTCTAATCATCCAAATAAACATGTAAGAATTTATGAATAAACTCCTTGAATGCTTGAACAACTATACATGAAAATATAGTAGGTGCATTTTTTAGACCAAAAGGCATCACAGTATAGGAAAAGCTACCCCATTAAATAGTAAAAGTAGTCTTTTCCTGATCCTCTTGGGAAATCCTATTATGATGATACCCACAGAACCCATCTATAAATGAAAACATTTCACACCTTACAACACCTTCTAGTATTTCTTTAGTGAATGGCATAGGAAAGGGAATAGTCACACATGTAACATTCAAATCCCTATAGTCCACATAGATCCTAATCTGTCTATCCTTCTTGATATTGATCACCATTGGACTAACCCATTCTGACTTTTCAAGGGGCTTAATAATCCTAGACTTCAACATCTTGTCAATCTCTTCTTTGACCTTTTCACACAAGTTGGGATTCATCCTGTAATGTCTCTTTCTTACTGGGGCACACCCTCTTTAAGATTTATCCTCATCTCCCTTAATGATTCATGCACACCTTTAAGTTCATAGTACCCCCCGAGGGAATAAGTCTTGATGGTCCCATAGTAGCTCTATGATTTTTGTCACTTCAGAGTGTAACTAATAGTCTCTAATTATGGCCTCCTTAGGCTCAGTATCTGATCCAATATTCACTTTCTTTGTCTCCATAGGTTCATGATAGGTGTGCATGGTCTTATCTACACTATCTAAAACCTCACGCCTAGTTATTGAATGCTTTACATCTAGATTTTATACTTCTTTGTTATCCACTAAGTAGACCAATTTTCTCTTTTTCTTTCTTAAGGAAAGTGCACTAAAGTAGTGTGGTATCGGTCTTTGACTCTTCAACAAGATGCACTCCTTAGTTTCCTTCATCCAATAAATCCTAAAGGATTTCTTTATCCTTGGAACTATATCCCATAGTTAAGCACTTTTTGAATTTTAATGCTTCTTCCACTAGAGGCTTCGTAGAGAAGAATTCAAACATCCGAGTCATTCCTGTAATTAAATATTGCTGATTTATAGTCTCTATATGGAGTTCTGCATATACATACCAAGCACGCGTGTAACCTTGTAAAGTGGAAATTAAAACTTGAGCACCCATAGTGATAGTGGTTAAGCTTCCTGTCCCTCTGTCCAGAGTCTCTCACACTTCCGAATGTGGTGCTGAACAAGTTGATTACCATGATAAGTGCATATTTGAGTGGGTGCATTACTTCTAAAGAACCTAGTGGTAAGAGTAATCCTAATTTCATTCCATCCTATAAGATTATCCTTGTGGACCACCCACCAGCATGTTGATGTCCCGCATAGGGTATAGGCTAGCATATTCCTTCTCTTCAACAGGTAAATCCGGTGTTCTTCCATGACACGTAGGAATACCATAGGATCTTCTTCTCCAGTATAATAAGGTACCGAGTTATCACCTATTCTCCTGATATAACATATGGTCTACAATTTTTATAAAACATACGATTCACTAATGTGCATCCCCCAACTAAAGGATTCCTTCTTTACATGGATCAAGCACCTCCGAATCCCAGATGACACGTACATAAATCCTATTCAGGTATTCTTCACTCAGGGGCTCAACATAGGGCACATATTTTCCATCTATTAAAGGGATAATAACTCTTTCCTCATTTTTTCAAATACTAATATAACCCTTGTTGAACTGAAGATCAACATTATTTGTATAACACCAAGGATGCCCCAATAGAGCTTGGAAGCTATCTGACTCTTCTAGGGATAAAACCTCAAAATCTCTAGTGAACTTCACTCCTTGTATGGCAATGGATGCATCTTTAGAAACCACGATGGGAGTGGCCTTAGTACGATTAGCCATGAACAATACATTAGAGGATGGCCACAATTGAGGTCTCCCCATTCATACCCATGCATTTAAAGTAATATCATTAACTTCCACACTTGTATAAATCAATATATTACTCAATAGCCACCCATCCACAACAACATTTAGAGTGATTTCCTTGTCATAATCTAGTCTATGAGGGGGAATATGCACATGCAGGATCTGTCATCCTATCTTAGTACTTATGCATGGAGTGTTTCCTTTTAGCCAATTCCCTAACAATGGAATGATATTTTCCTGTCGCAACATTTTTCACACTTCTCTCAAGTCATCCATATCAGTTTGTAATTTTTTTGATGATTTATTTTATTGCATCTTCCATGATTTCTCCTTTAAATATTGTATTTCACCCTAAAGATTCCTGATAAATTCCATGGTTTCTTGATAAACCTCCTTCTGATGGAAAGGATCTTGGTATCATGCATGTAGAACCTCCTCCTTAGTGATGGTAGGATTCTACTATAATGCTTCTTTGGTACGTGTTTCCTAAGCGTAAGTGGTGATCTTTTCTTGTAATGCCTCAGAATCTCCTTCTAATTTAGGCATTCAATGATTTTACACAATGCATTGTATCCTAACCATCCTTGTGCCTTTGTTTTCTTATTTATGTTATTTTCTTAGATGTTCATACAAGTTTGGGCATTCCTCATAACTATGATTCTTTCCATAGAAATAACATGTAATAATCTAAGGAAATTCATGCCTATAGTGGTCAGGAGATCCGCATGTATAACATGTCCCATGAGGGAATCCCCTTCTTCCACTAGAACAACCTCATCCTCCTAATCCATTATGGTATCCTCCACCCCTGCCATGACTACCTTAAAAATGCCCTTCATTTTGATCATAGAACTTCTGATAGTGATCCTGATCCTGATGCTCATTATTTCCTTTATAGTAATCTAAAACTCTTGTCTTTTTTACACCAATATCTATTGCATTCCAGATCTGATTAATAATCTAAAATTCTTCCGTGTCATGAACCGTGGACCTAAAAATCTTATAGTAACAAGAGACATTATTCCTAATCACGCATTATAGTAATAATTAGTGGTTAGCATCATGGTTTAAATTACATATATCATAATCCAATAGAAGTGAGTGCACTAATCTATGAGGACAACTATCCTTTGTGTGACCTTTCACTTCACAATCACTGCACCAAATCCCTGTGTGTGTATCATGTGCTAAATTTGCTAATAGTTTCTCCAACTAATTTTCCATAGCTATGATATGTGCTTCTAAAAATAGGCTAACCCTAATATCTATACTTCAAACTACCTCAACACATAAGGCTTCTTCAAGTTCTTTGCATAGATCAGTGTATGTATTATGTGATAATGCCCTCCTAAAAGGTGTAATCATGCCCTCAAAAAACCATTGTGCATTCTGGCTTGCATGAATATCATAAGAAAGCTTAGATAAAAATGTTTTGAAATGGGCATCATACTCTCTGACACTTTCAGTAGTGTCTTGCACTTATACTCTTCTATTTAAACTCGGGGATGTGAAAATATTTAAGGAATGCATCTTTTAAAGTTGTATAGTCTATGTAATTTTGATAAGGGTCAAACTTTCTATACCAGTTGTGTGCATTCCCTTGGAGTGTAGTAGCAAATTGTCTTGCCCTACGAATAGAAGTTGTGATTCCTTTTGCGTGACACATTATTCACACATGTGTATGTGTTCAACATCTTCTATGCCCCTATACTCAGGAAGACAAAGATACATCTCCATTTAAATATTTTGGGGATGGTACGGACCTTGCCCACCTGATCCAGAACCTCCTGTGTTTCCTCTACCTCCATAACCACTAGATCTTCCAAAACTACAGCCACTTATACCTCTTGATCCTTAAGTTGTAGCTCAGGGTTGGACTAGTAGATGTATTTACCTTGTGTCCCAATAGTAGAACTAAACTATACCTTGATAGTCTGTGCAAAGTGTTACTACTCCCACAAGATAGTACACAAATATGTGCACACTTGAATTTTGTGCTGAAGGTACACCCAAAAAGGTACTCTCATATAACAACAAAGTCGTTTGCACTACCATTGATTATGCCTCCTATAATACTTTCTCCTACTCTCCCACTTATTGAATTAGCTTGTTGACTATTTGTTGTACTAGATGTTGGAAAACCAAGCGCAAGGGAAAGGTTTGCAAGTTGGATTCATATGTGCACCTGTGACCCAGGTCATCTCTTGCTGGCATGACTTCTATCGTGAGGCTCAAGGAGGGTTCCCTGTCATGATCTTTCCAAAATGGGGGAGTTCCTCGAGGATCGAGATTCAATGTCTTTTGCATGAAATTTAACTCCTTCCTGAACTATCTTTCTTCACAATAGCACCATTTGCTCTACAACCTCCCCATTGCTTTTCTACCTTGCCCTCATGTCATGCACCTCATTATAATTAAGTGACATTTCATCTATATACCTTTCTTCCGTTAGGTCTTCCATATTTCACCAAACCTGTTCTTTCCCCCATGCGGATGGTGGGGTTTAGTTTTCCATCAGTTTACTCTCCAAAATTTAAGGTTTACCATCAAAATTTTGATCGCCAATGGAATTCCCTATAGGTAAGTTCCCCTGGGATATCACAAAAATTGGAATTCAACTACCTCTGGGCACGAATAAGTGGAAATTGAGTACTCAAAGATATAATTGTTTAAAACACCACGTATCCACAACGTAAGTCCAAATTAGATCAACATCATAACGGGGTCTTAAATTATTTGTGCATCTAGACAAGTGTGTGATACCTCTAATTCCATTTATATGCATAGGCAACCAGCCACTCATACAATTCTATCAGAAAGATAGCAAATAAAATGTTGTACAAACAATCATGCAAATTCTACTCCACCCACGTGCGTGTGTTACACTCAGATCTAGTGCTAAACTACCATGCGTATTCTTCTTCTAGGTCGTGTATCCACTCTTCAACACTTGCTAGGGTCAACCGGTATGTCTTCATCATGAACGATCCTGGAAACAACTGAAAAAGAGGTCCCGATAATGGAACCAATGATGTAGCCTAGAATTCACCAATAAAAGCCCAGGCGCGCTAGCACATCATTCAGCCTAGACCGAGCACTCACCTAAAGCACACAATGGTACTAGGTCCCTCTTTAGGGTTTTTGTTGCAGGATGTTAACATGATGAAGACTTAAAGCATTCAAATATATGACTAATATATCATTCTATAGTACATATTAAGATCTAGATCTATAGAATAACAGACTTAAGAGATAACCATGATGAAATCAAGCATGCACAAACCAACTATACTCAAGATTTGGCACTCTAATTCAGCCAACACACTCCATTGCATTAAACATGATAAACACATAGAAGCTTATTACAATAAATAGTACCATAGTCTATGCACGCATCAGATTTGGCAACATAACCTCACAATAATTCAGTTCTTGCATACCACACAATGCCACATAGTTCTTTCATATTTATAAGGGTGGGTACTTTACCTTCACCGTTTATCTAACCCCAAAAATAGGTTGCATGATATTATTAGCCACACGTCATTACAATAATAGCCACACATGCAAGTGCGCTAACAATATACTTATTCTTGTTAACTATCAGTAGTAAATATATTCTCAACTTGTATCCATGTAGAGCGCATCATAGCCAATCCTCCAAAAATAACCAATGCGTGTTGCACATGTTTCCAACTGGTTTGTGTGTTCCACACGCTACCTCCAAAAATATCTCCTCATCGTGAAAATGGCTAAGTCTTGAATCTGTCTTGATCCTCAACACGTGATTTCTTTCTAATCCTTCTATGCTTTTAAACATGCTCTGCTCTTCCACGCAAACCTTCTATATGTTCTTTGCTAAGAGTCATATCTTATCTGACTGAGATAGATTATTTATAGTGAGCTTTTATTTTAGTGTAAAAGCTAGCAAGTTCCTCTTGCTCTATGTTTTTGTCTTCATGCTTGATTTTGGACATGTTTTTTCTTTGTTTTGTTCCTTGTTTCATGTTGGTTCTAGGTTGGTTTTTTCTTTGTTCTGTTCCTTTCTCTAATTCAATTTTGTCTCTTGAATTCTTTTTGAATATATATCTTTGCAAACATGATCAGGAGAGGGAGAGTATCATTGGGAAGTTTTATCACCAACCACAGACCTAGAAGTCTCCCTCACACCTCCTTTACGGAGTGGCCCTACCCTTCAGCCAAGAACATAGATCAAGGACTATGTAGGAGGAGGGTGTATCATGTGAACTAAGGTTGTCATCTACCTTTGGAAACTTTCCTTGGGAATCTCACCACACCTAGTGATCTAGGATTGGAATAATTTATATTCCTTTTTCTAATTAAGTATACCATAATTTGAATTTCTTGTGGCCATAAGACTATATGGAAGAAAAGAACCCACCAAATCTCTCAAATCCTCTGCTAGATTTATCTAGACCTTAAATATTAAATAAAAATTAGTTATTGAGGAGTTAATGTGAACAACACCACCTAGTTCGTCACATCCTAGTCTCAAAAATTCCAAAGGGTTTAAAACCTTTCCAAAGGTTAAAAATACATTGTATATGCTCATTCTAGAAGTAGCAAATGAATTAAGTGAGGGAATGAAAACATCATGATTAATAAAGGCATTAAAATTTAAGTTGGGAAAACCCATTCATTTATTACATAAAATTTAAACTAATAGAAGGGTGTAGAAACTAGATTGTTGTTTAATAAAATTTTTTTATCAGAGATCATCATGCAGTGAAATAATTTAATATTTATTATTATCTCGTTGATTTTTATCAGATCAGTTTTCCTAGAGTTTGTGTCTAATTTGAAGGATTCTTATTTATTTATTAATTTGATTGACTATGAGAAGGATAACATACCGGCACACAAAAGACAGTAATGGAATTTCACAACAATAATCAACTAAGGCCGATTGGATTCAGTAGGAAGGGAAAATTTCCAGATTTACTATGAGGTGAGAAAATTGATTAGCTTCTGATTAATAGAACTTACTAGACACTAGCTTATATGAGGAGGTTAACAAAATAAATTTGGTAGAAAATAAAAACTAAGAATTTTAATTTGCAACAGAACATCTCCAAATATGAAGGCTAAGGGAAAAAAACAATCGACCATAAAAATGAACAGTTGGAATCGACTACAATAATTTATTTTATTTTTCATGACATTTGAGATAATTATTTCTTAAAAACATAGTTCTACAATAGATAGTTGTGCATTACTTAATACTAACCAAACCTTCTCTAATTAATGTTGTGAGATTGCAATTGAGTTTAGCAGTGGATTGCATTGGCATTGAGTTCATCATGGTTTTAAAAGGAAAGATAATACAAATATATGGTTATGAAATCTACTACCAACAAAAGTGATAAGAAATCCTCCACTTTTTTTCTTTAAAGGTGCTACAAATCCTTCCTTAACGAAAAAATTAAAATTCTACATAAGAGACTAAAGATGATTGAAAATCTAATGGAAAATATGGTATAGATTATCAGCTGGAAGTTTCTATTTATCCCAAAACCCAATATAAGAGCAGATATACCTAATTCATGGTATTTTTCAGTAGGATAAACATGTATATTATCAGCTGAGATGATTTGTATTCATTTCAAAACCCAATTTAAGAGAAAAATATAATTAATCCATGACATTTCTAATAGGATAATTCCCATACCTTTCACTAATGCTAAAAAATCCAAGTTCATTATGCATTTTCTCCTCTTCCTGATTTTTTTTCATTTTTTTCTTGTGAATGAATGTTTTTGTTTTACCTCCTTTTGTTTCTTTTATTTATTTCATTAACTACTTCCATTCTCCCCTTTATTAATTAAATTACCCTCCTCCATGTGAATGTGGATAATTTGTAGTTAATGGAGTGACTCCTCTTTAAAAGGTGGGTAATCTTCCTAAAATAGGAAATTATTAATAAATTTAAAAACTACTTCTTCCAACTAGTACGTCTGGATGTTGAAGAGTTCTCCTTGGGTTCTTTAAATGTAATTAAAACATAGCCATCCTTCCTCAAATTTTGGGCACCCCTTTTTGGTATTTCACTTGTACATGGTGTTACACATTATTTATTTTGTTTAAAACCATTAACTTATTTTATTATTAACTTCTATATATTAATAATTGTCTCTTGGTATTATTTATTGCATTTATTTATTTAGTAGGAAATTAATTACTATCCCTCACATGCTTTATTTATTTAATAATTTATTAAAAGGTACCTTCAATTTTTTCCTGAATTGGAAGAGTTCCTTGCTCAGGAAGGTCAGGGGCCGCAGTCTTCGAGAATCACACCTTCGACTTCAAATTACGACTCTAATCTTGCACACACAACAGTGAAACTTGATCTCTATTACCTCCTTGTTGAGTAACATACATCATCTGTTGTATGCAATTAGTGATACCGACCCCACCATGCCAGTGGGAGTCTCCAGGGATACTTGTCTCCTGGTGAACACCATTATTCTTCCACCTAGTCTTAAGGAGGCCTCGCGGCTATCTCCCTAGTCCCAAAGAACAGGGGCCAAGTGAATGAGAAACTCGTCCAGTTGTGTGCCTAACGAGAAGGCATTACCCTACACAATCATGCGTTGGCTCAATTTGATGTTATTAATATTTACGCATGAACCGAAAATATATATATGTACTGCCTATATAGACCGATAACTGCATGCATAGACTTATTTTCCATTAATAATTTAAAAGGTTTCTTACCTACTCTTATGGCCATGGTGAGTTCAGGAAAAAAGGATTTATAATTACCTAAAGTGGACACAACATAGGCACATGGTTTACATTCCTTTTCCACATTGTTTTCCATCATCTATTTGCCTCTTCCTGATGATACTCTTCCTCCTTATGAGGGTAATTTTCCTATGCACACCACCACTCAAGATAACAACTCACACATTTGTTAGTGTTAGGAAATAAATGTTAAGAAATAAATTACCTTATAAAAATCATAATAATAATTAATAATTTTTTAAGGCATAAATAAGGACAACTTGATCATTTCATGTCTAACCATGGTCATATAATTTATATACTGGATCACCATGTATAACTCATCTAAAAAAATATAACATCTACATTCATCCATACTTAAATAAAATACCATAATATTTGGGTTGTGACATCCCTCCCTACTAGGAAAATACATCATCTTGATGTTAATCAAGTAAACACATCACATGTTTGATCAACTAAAAAGATAAGTGTATAAAACATAACATGTCTAATCCAATAAAAGTATCAAGTGTCTATCAAATGATCATAATGTATGATAAAATAATATTATCAAGTGTTTATCAAATGACCATAATGTCCAATCAAATACAAGTACCAAGTGTCTATTAAATGACCATAATGTATAATCAAATAAAAGTATCAAGTGTCATCAAATGACCATAATGTATAATCAAATAAAATTCTCAAGTGTCTATCAAATAACCAAATATCTAATCAAATAGATGTGGGAAGTTCCGAAGAACTTCATACATGTCCTCCCATGTAGCACTGTTCTCAAAGTATTAGTCCCATTAGACCTTACACTGAGAAATCTCTCTATTCCATAAATGAATTTTGTGAGTATCAACAATTCGTACGGGTTTTAATAGAACCACTCTTGGATCCTCCACCTATAAATATTTTCAATCAATAACATGAGATACATTTGGATGATATTTCTTAAGTAAAGAGACATTAAAAACATCATGGATTTGAGCTAAAGCAGGCGGTAGAGAAATCTAATATTCCAATGAATTAATAACTTCCAAAACTTTGAAAGGTTCCCCACGTATTGTGGAGAAAATTTGGAAGCCTTCCCAAATTTGATTGAATTTTTCTTTGGTTTAAATCTAAGGAAAACCTTGTCCCCTTTCTCAAAAGTCCATGTGAGTTATTGTTCTATATACATAGCTCTTACTTCTATCTGCTACCTCGGCCAATATTTTATTAATATGTATTACTTTCTCTTCCGTCTCTTGAAGCATTTAAGGTCCTATCAAGATTATATCTTCCATTTTCTCCTAGCTAATAGGTAGTGAGAAACTTACAACCATACAAATCCTTAAAAGGAGTCTATTCCCAAAGTAGTGTGAGTGGAGTTATTATATAAAAACTCAACTAAGGGTAGATATTCCTCCCATCTATATTTCTCGTTCATGTAGTACATGTGAATCATGTATTCCAAAACTTGATTAACTCTATTTATTTTTGTCCATATGTCTCAAGATGGAATGTAGTGCTGAAACTGGGATTTGTACTAAGGGATGCATGTAAGGTGTTCCATAAGGGATAAAATATCCTAGATTAATCCCTCACATTATATTCTCTAGCAACAATGAAGTCTAAATATCTCTTACATATGCAGCTAAATATCTGTACATAGTTTCTTAAATAAAATGTGCCACTTTGGTGAGTAAATTAACACAACACAAAGAGACAATCATGTTAACGTGGTTCACCCAATGTGGAGTCTACGGTCCACCAATAATTCACTTGCTCTGATAACTTTCAATTACAATTGCCACTTCTCTCGGTCAATACAGTACCCTATAGGATGCTATGCTTGGAGCTATTGACTCAACAAACATCTATAGAATTCAATACCTCAAATTTAAAACACATACATGTAATGTTTAACATCTATACCTACCATATGCATAGAATGACCATATAAGTAGACAACTGCCTAAGTAGCTTTTACAAAACCATGGGTATTAAAACCATGGGCCAAAATATGTCTACCATTAAACCTCATGGGTCAAAAATCTCTATCTGATTTCCCTCATACCTATGATAATCACTATCAACCTCAAGAACATACCTTGACCTACTTGTAAAATTTATCATATGGTATCTTTTCTAGGATCTGTTTGTCTAAACCCCCATGAACTACGGCCATGACAACTATGTTTCTTTGTTGACTTAGTGCATACTGTACTCTATTTTGTACATTTCCTTTAATACTACTCAATATCAAATTCATACTCAATTAAAAACTCTAACCAATGTATCTAGATGAATTTAGGTTAGGTTGAGTAAAAATATATTTGAGACCCAAGTGATCAGTCTTTAGCAAATGGTTTCCCGAAATGGAAGTGTCTCCAAGTTCGCAAGGCATGAACAATAGTTGCTAACTCAAATCATGTGGAGCATAATTGGTTCTACTTTCTAATTTTCCTTGACTCATATGCAACAATGATTATAACTTAGAAAAAATGTCCCCAAAACCATCTCCTAATACATCTGTGACCACTGTGAAGTCCCCACTAGGATCGGGAACATCAAGATAGGAGTTGTCAACTTTTCTTTCAACAACCTGAAGTCATTCTCACAATTTTTAGTCCAAATGAACCTTTTCCCTTTCTCATTTTGTGCACACTAATGTGGGTACTAACAATCTTGTAGGATGCTTCCACATGCTTAGATATAATACACATCTAAGCCATAAAGCTTCACACTTCATGCACGTTTTTAGGAGAAACCAATCCATAATTTTTTGGATTTTAGATGGATCAACCGTTATGCCTTGTTTTGATATAATGTGAACAAGATATTGCACTTAAGGTTAGAAAAGGGTGCATTTAGATAGATATCCATACAATTTGTGTTTTCTCAATCTTTCCAAAACCAACCTTAGGTACTCATGATGTTCTTCTTCCATCCTATAGTATATTAAAATATCATCCAGGAAGATCAAAACAATTTTTTCCAAATAATCATTGAATATATTGTTCATCATGTTCATAAAAGTTGCAGGAGTGTTTGTAAGTCCAAAAGTAAGTACGGTGAACTCGTAATGACCATAACAAGTTTGTATTTTTTTTTGTATATCCTCATCTCTTATTCTCAATTGATGGTATCCAAACCTTGAGTCAATCTTGGAAAATATCATAGCTCCTCACATTTAATCAAAAATATCATCAATGCGGGATAAGGGGTACTTGTTCTTTACTAGTTACTGATGGAGCTCAAAATTTCACCCTAGATATGATCATGAATGATAAATAATTCTTAGGCAACATGGGACTGTCTCTCAGTTGTGGGACTTGGTTAACTGAGATATACCTTTGGAGAAGGTTGACTTCCTCTTCCTATTTCTAATGTTAATACTACTCCTAATACTTACAGAAAATCCTAACCTAAATGTGCCAAGGGACCATGAATAGAAAGAGATACAACAAAAGGAAAATCCTAATCAAAGAAGGTAATAACACCAAGGAACATGTCGATCACTCTCCACAAGGGAAAAATAAAGATGGAAAACATGGGAGAGAGGGGTGAACCAGACACACCCCAGATGAGAATCATGTAGACCATGCATTCTCCATGTGAACAATACATGAAATGGAGCCTGCAAGTAAAGAAAACACACAACATGCCAAGAAATTAAAAAAGAGAGGCAAGGAGAAATAAAACGTGATACTAGGGTAGAGAGATAGCCAAAAAATCTAATTTTATTACTTAAGGGATGCATATTTGATTACTTTCATAGAAGAAGATGAAAATACATTATAGAGAGTGAAGTAATTGGACTAAACTCAAGGTATGAAACTTGAAGGAATTTGGCCATCATTTTGACATGGTGCTGTTACAATAAAGAGGGATATATTTTAATGATTCGAGCTCTTACATTTATATAAAAATAAGAAGAGAAGGAAAGGAAAAGGGAGATGGAAATCAGATTTCAAATTTCCCAACCACCTAAATCAAGCAATAAATTTTCTGAGAAAGTTGGGTGCCTTCTAGTTATCCACTGTCATATGTCACCTTCCTTGTTAAGCACCCATACTACATTAAATGTTATTAGTTGTGTCATTATAACTACACATTTTTATAATGTTGGAGAAGTATTCCACCTTTCTACTTATCAATCCTTAGTAAAATTAAGTTTGCAAAGATTGAATCTTCCAATCAAAAGTTATGGTGCTTTTAGTCTCCCACATGAAACTGTCATTTTATTCAATATGTGGCTTCTCCTTTCAGTTTTGTGTAGTTTTTACCTCGGTGGGTTGATCTTCATGTTTTCTGTGGATTTTTTCAACATCCACGAACCCTTTACTTAATCCACGAATTTCCTGACCTCCACGGCATGCTCTAATTCCTCTGTAGTTATTTTCTGACTTTGGTGGCTTAATCTCCTTAGCCGTAGCTTTTGATTTTAATCCATGGAAAGTTGAAATACTTCCACAGCTAGCATTCCTTTACTCGTGGCTCTGTTCTACTTCTGCAGTATGCTCCAACTCTTCACGGCATTTTTTTCTAAGTCCACGGAAATCCAATTTTCTCTATTTTTTCAAGGGGTTCAAAAATAAACAACAGTTACATTATTCAACATCTTGTATTCAATGCAAATCCTTAAAGTCCCATCCTTATTTTTCACAAATATCACAGGAGCACCCCAAGGAGAAACACTTAGTTGAATCAAACCTTTAGCCAACAATTATTTTAATTGAGCTTTTAATTCAAATAATTCAGTTGTAGTCATATGATATGGGGCTTTGGACCGGGCTTTATTTCCGGCATGAGATCTATTGAGAAGTCAAACTCTCTCCAAGGTGGAAGTCCTAGAAGTTCCTTGGGAAAGACATCTTTATAATCATTTAGGAAAGGATAGTCTTCATAGCTTGGTTCCTTTTCACTCTCCATATCATGGATTTGTACTACATATATGACACACCCTGGTTTCTCTTTTCCTTCTTTAGCTACATCACAAATATTTTCCTAAGAATAATCTCTCTCTTAGTTCCTTGGATGCTTACTTCTCTTCCATTATCATCTAAACACACTACATTCTTAGCAAAAAAATCAACCTTATCCCAATGTTTCCATAACTAGTCACTCCCAAAATCACATCATACGATCCCAAAACATATTTACTAAGGATTTCTAGTTTGGGAAGTTATAAATCAGCCTCAAATATGCATTGCTCTACTTTTTTATCAACTTGGTTTCCATATTGCACTACCCAATTATGTTCCATATAACCATCTTTTATAGATATTTTACTTAAAATTTTAGGAGCTAAAAAACATCCAGTTTCCCCCTTGTGTCTATCAAAATAGTGACTGGATGATAAAAAAGAGTACCTCAATGCTTCTATAGGTGTGGTTTGATGGTCATCCCTAGAGATTATCAACCGATGCATATATGCGTTGCTAAAATTTTTATGGTTTGGTTTTCTTCTTATACCTTGTTATCTCCTCTATTGTTTGATGTATAATGACTAGCATAGTGATATCCTCTACATAGGAAGCACCCATCTTTTGGTCCTTTGGTGAAAGTCCCATGGTTTCCTGTGTTTCCATTATTGTTTCTAGTTTCGATTGTCATTGCCATTTTTGCATTCATGTTCGCTTTAACATTGCCATTTCTAATTTTGTTCTGAAAATTTCCTCCTGATTTGAAGTTTTTTTCCTTCTCTAGAGGGGATGAACCTATTATTTTTCTAGTTTTTTCTTTTGAAAAGATGCATAATGAGAATTGTTCCCCTTTTCTTTAAAATATTTTCCTAGCTCCATAGATGGACTTTAAATTTTTTTATTTCTTCAATGATTTCTAAAATACTTGGTCCATGGTTTGAAGGTCCATGTAGCATCAACCCTCGACTCCTATTTAGGGTTTTAATCCCCAGATGTAATATTTTGATATGAAACCCCGCTTGTCCTTCTAATATTATGGCACATACTTGAGAAGTTCAGGTGAACTTCTCCTAGTATTCTATTGCTGACAATCATTCATGCTGAAGGTTTTGAAATTTTGTCAACTTCTTGTCAAATTATAGTTGTGGTAACCATCTTTTTCCCGAAAAAGAGCTACAAAAAATTTCCAAGTAGTATTATTCAGGGTGAGGTTATTGATCTAGAAATAGGTGAGGTAAATTTTCACTTTTAAATCATCTTCCAAATGGCTCTAAGGAACTCAACATTAATTTTACAGATTTCTGTACTACTCCAAAACTGATTAATTCCCTTTAATTAACTATGCACCTCGAGTATGAATTTCTAATCACAACACTAAAATGTGCATTCAAGTGTACTTTGATGTGGGTTATGGATACTAAAATTTCCAGTTAAGTCTAATTTCCCATTTTACGATGAATTTGCTTTATCAAATTAATAAAAAATCCATAAAACTAATTTTTATCAAATCAGAAGGTCCATCAAAATGAGAATTACACATCCAAAGAATCATGAAAATGACACAAGATTGTTTATAGGGTTCAGAATTCTTACGTCTCTCAGGTTCGCTAAAAGTGAATCGATCCATTAATAATGTTGTAATTGTAAGTGACAATTAACCTTTACGATAATGACAATAATAAATCAAAAAACCTAAAATGACTTCGCTTCCAGACCTTCAAAGGAACATCTGGAGTGTACCATGTAATGTACCCCTCCACCTGTGGCCCCCTACATTCACTTGCAGTTGTGTAACTCCCCTAGAATCATTACATTTGCTATGAATTTAACACCTAAAAATGGATACTCTATCAAAAAAGCCCCAAAATGAGAAAATGATCACACCATTATGATTCCTCTTGAGAATTATGAGACAACTTTTCTTTTTACACCATGATGAAATTCAGACTCTAAGGGCCTTAAATCAAAGGTTGAATGAAGCCTCCAACTCCTTATCCTTCTACACACAGACCATGCCACTCTACTTTTAACAACACTTTGCGAGCTCAATTTTATATCTTAATCGAGATCCATGGCGAAAATTTTGTTAGGTGGAGACCTGTTTGCAACGAGAGGAGGTCATCGAGTTTGAATGCACCACTAGTTCAAACCTTTTGTGGTCAAGTCACTTGTGCAATAACATGTGGGAATAATCCCACATTTCTTGTGTAAAAGGTGAGAGGTCATTTCATTTTAAAAATAAGTGTGTTTAGGCCTATGTTATCGTGGCACATAGCCACATCCACAAGTGTTCCTTTTATTTGGCCACATACAATGATCTTTCAAGCTATTTGGCCATAGTGCCAAGTTCTGCATTCTATGAAAGGTTGATCTACCCAACTGCATGAGGGCCGATGAAAGTTTGATTTTCCCATGATAAGGGCCGAGTTGATGAGTTTCAGGGAAAATTGTGGCTATTACATTGTTTATCTATCCATATTATAGGGCCGAGATCCTCTCCACTTATCCTCCAAGTATATATATGTATTAATTTCCTACCTTTAAAGGCTAATGTAGGTTATGACCATGTATAAGACCCAGCCGAATTATGTGGCTAAAATAATAACTTCGTCCCATATTCATGAAACCCAATACAGGTGGATAAGCCATGCCAAGATCCACATGCAAATAAACCTGAGACAATGTGGTAATAATAAAGTGTGATCTAACTCAGTGGGGATGTTGATCACCCCACCGAGCTAGAAATATAGCTCTCCCAAGCTTTGCAAATGTAACAAATATCAGTCATGCAATGCAAAATATAAACTCTCCAATACAATAATCCCACATGGGACAATGATAGAGAGAATTATGTGGCATATAAAATCATAAATATGATAATGGAAATATGAAATAAAGCCGGAAAAGGCACCCCTCCTATAAAAGAGTGTGTCTAAACTTGGCCGAGGCCCCCCAACTAGTAAAAAGTGGGGCCCACCAAATTATTTCATGTGCATCAAATACCAGAGGTTTGAAAACACAAAAATTAACCTTTTTTCATATTTTTCCAAAACTTTCCACGTGTTAATGCGTAATTCACCAATTGACCAACTTAGGACCATTTTTAAAACACAATTTTTGATCTGTGATAACTTCTGCATCCAAACTCCATTCCAGGAGTTTTGCATATCATTGGAAAAGGTTTCAGAACTCTCTACATGTGTGGTCATGAACCATGGTTTAGGGAGGTTTAGGAAACTTCCAACACCCAAAACATCCTTTGGATCACTCCTCCTAACTAGGAATGATTTTTGTCCACAAAAATTTGTATATCAACCCATCTAAACATGCTAAATCTTCCTGCAATTTTTACACAAACACATACAAGAACTTGAAAAGGCATTATAGGTTAATCAATTGCAAATAGTTAATTATCTAATCACATAAAATCAATCAGATAATAACACCCATTCTGTAATAGAAATCTAGTGTCCAACTGATACTGCTACAACCCTTTCAACTCTGTACACAACTATGAATTGTAAAATCCCCTGTAATTCCATCATAAATAATCAATCAGATAAGAAAACCCATTTAACAACAGAAATTCTAGTGTTCAAGTGATAATATGTGATACAGGCTAATTACAAAAATTACAATTCCACCAAAATAACTTAGCATAATAGACATCTAAACTGTCCCATAATTAGGCACTAGTGCCCATTATGCCTATCTGAAACTGTAAAAATGTACAAATATTCACTATCCAAAATGTTTAGACCATTGATGCCAAAAAAAATAGCTATAGTGAAGATTGAATCCACATGAATCTACCCCAAAACTAATGTAATGCCATAAAAAAAAAATTGGTCAAATAATAACACCCATTCAAAATACGAAAGCTAGCGTTCAACTGACACTTTGTGATAATGCTAATTACAACCTGTAAATATTCACTATCTAGAATGTAAATTAGACCATCTACACCCAAAAATAGCTATAGTCAAAATATGAATCAATGTGAATGTTCCAATTCTATCCATACATACAGAACTATAAAAGGATAGATGAAACTGTAACTGTGTTTACCCAAAATGGTGAACTACCATCAATTGCTACAAATGATCACTAGGCATACCTGCACACTGGTTTGTTAGTGCCAAATAATGTAGACTTCAATTGTGACTACACAGAGTAGCTCACAAATACACACCCTAAAAATAAGGGTAGTCATGGATGTGTAATTTCCCTGTGATAGACACAATAGGATTTGTATATTACCTACACAATCAAATAGATGTCAACATACTTACATAATGACATTTAATAATAGTTACTGAAATGATAAATTTCTAAAAATAGAAATCATTCACCACATAGCCCATTGAATACTGCACACTAAACTACTAAAAAATAGAAAGTGGTATACTATCATCCTTTAACAAGTAAGAAGTTAAATATGAGTATTTTAAACTTGTCTCTCAGATCCTCTTATAGGTGACCCTAATTTCTAATTTCAAAGTAATTAAAACCCATGTGAATTTACCCTTCAACATACAACAGAAATCCACAAATTACTCTGAAAAATGTTTACATGCTTTTCAACAAATACTACATATGTAAAAACTGAATCTATACAACTCACATGAGCCTACATTATCCATTATCAACAACTGACATGGACTCATTAAGTGATTTTTCAATGGATAACTTAAAAATTTTGATTTAAAAATATGTGGTTCAAAAACTTCCTTTACCTTGACTCCAACTTGTCTTACCATACTACTGGATGGTTTGTTGGATGAATTTTTTCAACAGTTATCAACCTGATTCCCACTCAACTAATGATGAGTGTAAAAAATTCCTCTTGTTTGTCATACTTCCATGAGGTGAGGAATCAAATTTACCATGTCTCGCCCATAGTAGCTACGAGATTGGTGTTCATCTCATATGCATAATCTGCAACTTCCCGTTAGTTCACTTGTACTTGTTTCAAAACATTGAACTAACTCGCACCAACTGAAGCAATCATTGTTAAATCATATTAAACTGAAAGAAAAAATATCCAGCTAAAACCATCTCTGATACCAAAGTTGATCCGAAAACAGGTGAGGTAAATTTTCACTTTTTAATCGTCTTCATGTATCTAGGAACTCAACATCAATTTTATGGATTTTTAAACACTCCAAAACTGATTAATTCCTTGATTTAATTATGCACCATCAATCTGATTTTTAATCACAACATTGAAATGTGCATTAATTTATTCTATTGTGGGTTATGCATACTTAAATTCACTTTACTTCCATTTTTCCCATGTTAAGATTAATTAACTTAATCAAATAAATAAAAATCCATATTACTAATTTTATCTGATCAAAAGCTGGATCAAAACATAAATTGATTATGGAGTTCACCCGAAGGGCTACATATGCGAATTCATAGAAATCGAATCAATCTATTAAGTCCAAATAATTACAATTACCCTTCCATAATGATAGTACACCTTTACACCTGTAAATGGGCTGATACAAGACCTCATGGAATTCTATAATTTACCATAAATTATTCTCTAGTCCATTTGTGGCCCCTACAGTGTCTTCACTATGTGATCCCCCTACAACTGTTCCAAAAAAAATACCTACAAATGGAGATTTATAAAAACCTCATGAAAATAAATTACATATTTTAATTCCTCTCATAATTCTAAACAACTTTCATTATTACACCATGATGAAATTTGGCCCTCATCGGGGCCTTAAAATCTAAGGTTTAATGAAGTATTCTCGTTATCCTCCATACACAGTATTTCTGGTTGTTCTTAAAAAAAAACCATGTTCACTCATTTTAATAGCCAATCGAGCTACATGTGTGATTTGGTTAGGGATATCCACTTGTAATGGAGGAGGTCACCAATTTGAATCACCACTTTCAACCTTTTGCATCGTGTCATTTATATAATGGCATTGTGATAAATTCCACATGGATGGTGGAAAAGGTGGGGTTGTGGTTTAAAATAGGAACTTTACGTCTATCTAAATGTGTGGCACATAGCCCCCATCCAAAACAAAATTTGTATCCCAATATAATAATGGGCTAAAGCTATATGGCCATCTTGTATAAAGTTTTGCGCTACTTGCTTGTTGATCTAGCCAACTAGTGAGGGGGCTAAGTTGTTTGATTTTAACCACCCCACAAGCCAACCATTGAGTTTCAACACCATTCGGGGCCGAGTTGGCTATTCCACATTATAACGTGGATCCTCTCCACTGTTCCGCCAAGTATATATATGCAGTAATCCACTTATCGAGATTGTAGGTTATATTACGGATATACCACCGAGTTATGTGGATAAAACGATAAGGTCATGGCATATTTGTTGAACCCCGATAATCATGGATACATTTTCAAGGGTAATAGTTTATTTATCTAATTAATGTGGAAATAAGAACTGTGATCAACTCGGTGGGGAGTTGATCACTCCCCACCTGAGCTAGTTAATAGCTTGTCTGATCTTTCCAATGCAACAATTCAGTCCTACAATGCAAAATATCAATTCCCCAACATAATAATCCAACATGGGAAATTTTAGAGAAAATTATATGGCAATATAATATCAAAAATACAATAATGGCATTCTGAAATTAAAGGCGGAAAAGGTACCCCCTCCCTACAAAAGAGTGTGGGTCAAAACCTGGATAAGGGCCACCCAACCAGAAAATAGCAGGACCCACAAAATTTTTCATGCGTCAGAGACTGGAAGCTTAAAAACCACAAAATTTAACCTTTTGCAAAACTTTCTACGTGTCAATACATTATTCACCCAGTTGGACCAACTTGGACCTTTTTTCAAAACCATTCTTTGACCTATGATATTTTCTACATCTGGACTTCATTCCCAGAGTTCTATATACCATTGTAAAGGGTCTTAAAATGCACTACAATGTGGTCATGGATTAGGGAGGTTTAGGAAATATTCCAACACCTGAAAAATCCTCTGGATCAGGTTTCTTTCATCCTTAATGTTATTCTACCAAGTCAATTGCCTCTCCAGTGAATTGATAGACTCCCCATATAGCTTTGGTCTCATATGAAAAGTTATGGAGCTCAAAGTATTGCTCCATCTCAATAATCCATGAATCAACTCTAATCTCCTAGGGCAATCTCCTCTTGAATTTAGGGGGGTAGGGACCCTTTTGAGATCCTTGTCTAATTCAGTCTCTATTCAATGTCATTATGGCGGGCTCCTGTTGATTATTTTTTTGTTCTATTTCCCTCTTTATGTTCATTTTTTCCCTCTACTTCTTCCTTAACCCTCTATTCTAGAAGGGTGGACCCTATCCCCTAGTTTCAGTTGAGATTTCCCTAATTTGGTCTAATTTGTCTTATTACCCTTGACCCTCAACGTTATTTTCCCTGTTGTTGGAAAACTAATGTTGAGGGTTTAAAGGTAACAAGAAAAATTAAGGTTTCCCTAATCCCAGTTCCTGGGTTCATGCCATTGTTTACCTAAATGATTTGAAAGAAAAGAGTATTTAAGGTTTTGTAATGAGCTCCATTAGGATAATTTTTGAACCTATTTCTCTTATTACCAAGATATAACAACCCATTTTCTCATAACCAAATTAAAGTGGAAAATAAGTTTAAGAATATATGTCATATTATTATTTTTTAAAAATATATAACAAAATTATATGTGCCACTTACATCATCATACATATCTAAAATTTATTACTTAAACTTCCAAATCATTTAACATTCATTATGAATAAAGAAGAAGGGTAAGATCCTTTCTTTTTTATTTTTCCATATTTGCAAAATAAAATTCGATGTATCCAAATGCCATACAGTAATCAAAATAATTCTTTCTAACATTTTACATTTTGTACGAATGTCATTCTTTACAAATTCGAGTTGAATTTCTTTTTGTTTTTTCCAGTTGTTTTGCGAATAGGGAGGAGGAGATACGTATTGATGGAACCCATTTTCCCTTTCCAACTCTAGAGATATTTAAGGAGTGATTTCATATGAGTTTTTATGGGGAGATGGAGAGGAAAAAACCTGACAAAGGGGGGGTGGAGATGTTCATATTTAAATTAATAAGACCAGGTGATCTTATTTTCCATCTCCATGGAAAAATATTATCATCTCCTATTAAAAAAATTATCCCTAATTCTCCTTTGGGAGCTTCTACTCTCACATAATGTTCTTGTTTTGATAACCCAAACATAGGGGAAGGTTTTTTTTACGAATAAATCGAAGATTCAAAATCATTTCATTGAGAATGTTTTCCCTTATTTAGATGTTTAACCTCTAAATTCTCATCAGGGCCCTCCCAGAATTACTTCTAGGGAAATAAACTCAATATATCAATTATAGTGAGCTTTTTCTTTTTAGTGTAAAAGCTAATAGGTTCCTCCTGCTCTCTATTTTTTGTCTTCATGCTAGATTCTGGACTGGTGTTTACTCTATTTTGTTCCTAGTTTCATGTTGGTTCTGGGATTTTTTTTATCTGTTCTATTATTTTCTCCAGATCATTTTTGTCTTTTGAATTCTTTTTGGATATATATTTGGATTATATATCCCTGCAACCATCCTCAGGAGAGGGAGAGTATCATTCGTATTTTTTCCCACTAACCAAAAACATGGCATTATTCTGTGCACCTCCTTTATGGAGTGGCCCTACCCTTCAACAAAGCACATAGATCATAGAGTATGTGGCAAGAATATGTATCATGTGAACTGAGGTTTCCGTCTACCTTTGGGCACCTACCTTAGGCATCTCACAACACCTAACGAGCTAGGAATAGAATAATTTATATTCCTGTGTCTAATTAAGTATACCATAATTTGACATACTTGTGGCCACAAGACTATAGTGAATATGAGAAACCACCAAGTCTCCTGACTCCTCTACTAGATTTATCTAGACCTTGAATATTAAATAAAAATTAATTAATGAGGAGTTAAAGTGAACGACACCATCTAGTGTGTCCACATCCTAGTCTCACAATTTCAAAGGATCTACAACCATTCCAAAGGTTAAAAATATGTTATATTCTCATTCTAGAAGCCCAAGAATTAAGTGAGGGAATGAAATCATCATACTTAATAAAGGCATTAAAAATTTAAGTTAGAAATCCCATTCATTTATCACATAAATTCTAAACTAATATTAAGGGTGTAGAAAACTATACAATTGTTCTATACTATTTTATCAAGAGATCACATAGCGAAATAATTTAATATTTATTATTATCTCATTATTTTGTATTGGATTAGTTTTCTTGGAGTTTTGCATCTGATTTGATGGATTATTGTTTATTTATTTATTTATTTTGATTGGCTAGGAGCAGGATAACGGATCAACACATAAAAGACAGTAATGGAAAATATAATAGCATTCAACTAATATTGATTGGATTCAATGGGAAAGAGAATCTCCAGAATTACTATGAGGTGTGTAAATTTGATTAGCTTTTTGATCTCCATCCACCATATCGTATGATGAGGTTGAAAAATGCATTTGGAAAAAATAAAAACTTAGAATTTTAATTCGCAGTAAAAATATCCAAATATGAAGCTAGGGAAAAAACAACTTACCATAAAAACAAACAACGAGAATCAACTACAATAAATTATTTTATTTTTCAGACAATGGGGTAACACTTTCTTGAAAATGCATGCATGCAATAGATGGTTGTGCATCACTTCCTACAACCAACCTTCTCTACCTAATGTTTGTGAGATTGCGATTAAGATAAAGAGTGGATTACATTGGCATTGGTTCAACATGGTTTTGAAGGAAAGATCATATAAAAACATATGGTTATGAAAACCACTCTCACCAAAATGATAAGGAATCCTCCCTTTTTATCATAGGTGCTGTTAAAATCCTTCCTTAATGACATAAAATTAAAAGAATGCATAAAAGGATAAAGTTGATTGAAAATCCAATGGACGGGAAATGGAATATGGTTTAGATTATCATCTAGAAGTTTCTACTTATCCTAAACCCCAATCTAAGAGTGGATAAAACTAATTCATGGTATTTTTCAGTAGGATAAACCCTATAGATTATTTGTTGGGTGCTTTTATTTATTCAAAAACCCAATCTAAAATAATATATAATTAATCCATGAAATTTCCAGTAGGATAGTCCCCATACCTTTGACTGATGCTAATACTTTCCAAGTTCCTTATGCATTTTCTCCTCTTCTGAATCTTTTTTTATTTTGCTCCCCGTGAATGAATGTTTTTATTTTTCATCCATTTCTTATATATATATATATATATATATATATATATATATATATATATATATATATATATATATATATATATATATAATAATTCCATTCTCCCCTTTATTTATTAAATTCCTTTCCTCCACGTGAATGTGGAGAATTTGAAGTTAATGGAGTGACTCCTCCTTAAAAGGTGGGTAATATTCATAAAAAAGTAAATTTTTAATAAATTTAAAAACTACTTCTTCCAACTAGTGCGCCTAGACTTGAAAAGTTCTCCTTGGATTCTTTGAATGTAATTAAAACCCAAACCATCCTTCCTCAAAGTTTGGGTGCCCCCTTTTTGGTATTTCACTTGCTCATGGTGTTACACATTATTTATTTTATTTAAAACCATTAGTTATTTTATTATTAACTTCTATATATTAATACTTGTCTCTTAGTATTATTTATTTATTTATTAAGAACTTAATTACTATCCCTCACGTGATTTATTTATTTAATAATTTTATTAAAAGGTTTCCTTCAATAATAATTTGGTGTTATTAATATTTACACATGAACCAAATTCAGATATACATATACTACCTATATACACCCAAAAAATTGCACCATAGACCTATTTTCTGTTAAGACTTAAAACAGGTTCTTACCTAATCTTGTGGTCATGCAAAGTTTTTGAAAAAAGGATTTATACTTCCCTAAAGTGGACACAACCTAGTCACATAGTTTACATTCATTTTCCACATTTTTTTTTCATCATCTATTTTCCTCTTCCCGATGATACTCTCCCCTCCTTCTGAGGGTGATTTTTCCTGCGCACACCACCACTCAACATAGCACTCACACATTTGTTAGTGTTAAGAAAGAAATTATCTTATAAAATCATAATAATAATTAACATTTTTGAGAAGCATAAAAAAGGTAACTTGATCATTTCACGTCTAACTATGGTCATATAATTTTTTTTAATCAACATGCATAACTCATCTTAAATCGTCTAACTAAATTCATTCCTAGTTAAATAAAATTCCCTAATATTCAAGTTGTGACAACTGGATTTGGTACTTCAAGGTGAGTGGGTGCTAACCATATGGTGAAACCATTTTAAATTTATAGGATAATTGTCGAAGCAAATTCTCTAGTTTTAGTGATTTTTTATCCTGAGATGGGTTTTCCACATTAATATCGTTGTTCCTCATGTGTCCATGTGTTTTTTTTCTACTTCTCTCTTTCATGGTTAAAAATTCATGCTTATCATGGTTAAGATAGTTTAAACTCTAATGATCAAATAATTTTAATTTGCTTCAAAATTTTAAAAAGGAACTGATTCACCCCCTCTTAGTGCCTATAATTTCTAAGAGAAGAAACTCAAGAAGATCCTGATGATTGTCCGCACTACGAGGTGTTAGTCTCTGGAATATTCTTGGATGCTTATGAAGAATATCATATCCTTGAACCTCCTCATGAGAATCAAATCAGCACTATGTAATATGATGAAGAATACATGACAAATGAACCTCCATTCGTCAACTCTTCCTAGCTCGAGGCATATCCCATTAAATAAACAATGAATTCAAGAGAAGAAGATTATGGTTGCATGACAGATGATTCAATTCTTTCTAAAGGCTCTACCAAAAACAAATAAGTACAAGAAGCATACCCCTACATCTTAAGACTCAAGATGATGAATTCAAGGTAATCATGGATAATTTACCTTCCTATTTTTATTCTTTAAGTGATGATAAAATATTGAATGGTGAAATGGAGATAGTTGGAGAATCAAATGCTTCCCTCGGCTCAATCACAAATTAAAAAATAGAAGAATTTAATTTCTATCTAAAAACTAAAGAGGATGAGAAAATTAAGCATGACCTTTTCTGAATATTTGATTTCCACCACCCTCATCCAAGGAGCACAAATCTTATCATTACAGTGAGTAAAAACAATTCATTGTCCATGTGAGCAAGAAAGTTTAATAATCAATGATCAAGATAAATTTGAAAACTCTTGCCATGTTGTTGCCCCAACTTGGTTCTCTACTTATCATCGTGAGGAAAATGAAATGGATCTCTAGGTCTTAGGAGTGCCTTTCCTGCATAGCTTGGATCTTTTATACTTATTTGAGAATCATGAAAATCAAGTATGCCCATTCTTATAAGAAGGTGAACCCTGGATGACAAGAAGCATATAGGAGGTGAATGAGGATGTTTAAAATGAAATCATGGATGTGTGTGGATCAAATTTTTAGTCATCTCCTTCAACCTCAATGTGATGACCTTTCTCGTAAAGGTGAGAATGAGTATATAGAAAAACTCGGAAGAGTTATCTAGGCAATAAATCTTGAAGGTTGCGAAAGCAACTGAAGATCCTAAACTTGGTCTTAAGATCCTGACTCAGGCCATGGAAATCCAAGCTAGACATGAGGAAATTTATTTTTCTTCTTTCCCATGCACCAATATTCCGATGATGATACAGAGAGGATGGACGATACTTGATGTCTTCCTTGATGCATGGATGGATGAGAGAAAATGTGAAGGTGGTCCTTTCTCTCTCTTGTTTTGTGAAGAAGATCATGAATGCAAAAGAACTGATATTCTTGAATCCCTAATGAATATTCTCAAGTTTTAAGAAAAACATCTCCACCATGGAGGTTGATATTAGGGAAACTTTTGAGCTTATTTTTATTAAAGATAAATGTTCAAAACAAGGATAAGGGGTTACAGGAGTCTTGTTATTTTATTTGAGGTCAACTTATTCTCACCAATTTTTGATGTCCTACTAATTCGTAATAAAAATATGCACTGCAATATTCACTCAAGGGTGAAGAATTATCCTATGACTAAATCAAGAATCACGGTTTTGAAAATGATATCAGGATGGACTTTGAGTGGATAGGTACTGACAACAATTATTCTGGATGAAAAACGGAGAATGTGCATGATTCTTTTGAAAGGATTCAAAGTCATATTACACTCACCATTTACCAAGCTCTAATTTTTCTTGAACATGTTTCCATGTTGTACTAATTTCTTGAGGATGATGAAGACTTCCTTCCCAATGATGTGGACTTTATTTTTTAAATAAATTTCTCATAACAAAAAAGTGAAATGTTTAAAGAATCTGTTGAATTTAAATAAATTCAGTTTGTGCTCACTCCTTCTGAGTGTCTTGCTAATTTAAGAGATGATTTCATGTTGTAATTCAAGGAGGATGAAAATTTTCCCATAACAAAATTCAATTTTTTCCACTTTTGATAACATGGAGGAATGGTTTCTCGTGATCGTGTGACATCAAATGGAAGTTGTAAGATGCAAGAGTTTCAAAAAGGTAACAAAGTGTCCATTGGATGAAAGAATTTTTTTAGTGAAATATGAGTATGAAGATGGAAACCTTGGTGTCTCTTCTTATTCTCAAGCCATGTAAAGCCATCACAGGAGTATGGTATAATCAGATAGTGACTTTTGTTCTTCAAAGTTCACATTTTAGTCTGTTGTTCCATGATTGTATGTACTTTTCCAAACCCATTTTTGGGTATGTTTATAGTATTTCCTTGACTTTGTAAATATCCATACCCTATAATGTAATTACCTTTCTGTTGTGTTTTGTTTTCACTTTTGATGTGTTTCCCCTTTCGTGTGTTTGTTCGTGTGTTTTCATTTAGAATAAATGACTATGTATAACCCAATAGATAAGGCATTGTTCTACAAAGTGAATTGAGATTTTTGCATTCATGTGTGCTTTGTCCCTCGCTGCACTAAATCCATAACATGTCCCCAAGCTAGATCCATTTGTTGTCATACAAATGTGCAACATAAAAATTTAAAATTTTCAAGCATGACAACGGACCTTAGTGTCAAAATTTTGGATTGTAAACCTTCCCAAGAATTCTTCATCTTATTTCAATCCCCTTTTTTAAAGGCTTGTACCAATAATTTTATTATTCCTCATGTGTTGTAATGACCTTTCCCTTTTTTTGTAAATATGTAAACAAGCTCATGAGATTCTTCTGAGACAGTGTCTCTCGAGGTGAAATTTTCAGTGGACTTAGGAATGGCTATTTTTAGCCTTTCTAAGGTAGGTTTACATCTTTCATAGCTAATATGAAGGCCTAAATTCATAAGGAATTTATATCAAAGAGATGAGATCATATTACATGTTATTTAGGAATATTTAATGAACATTAGGTAGTTTAGGAACAATTTCATTGAAAGTGGGGTTTTTGAAGGTGAAGGAGCTCGTAGTTCAAAAAAGAACTTGAGCTTTGAAAGATGATTTCAGGATCTCTGGAAAGATTTGGAGGCCAAAAGTATACCATTGGAAATCTGCATCAATTCCCTACATGATGGTATTTTCATATTTGTCACATGACCAAGGCACTTTTATTCACAACTCATTTTTGGAAAGCATGCCTTTTGATCACGAAAAAGAAGTTTATTTTTAAGGTGTTTTGGGATTATTCATACCTTTATACCCATCCCATTCTATTCATAATTCTCTTAGGAGTGAAAAATTATATAATGGGTTCATCAAACATACCTCTGAGAGCTCTAGCAACTTCATTTTCAAGATCTTTCCCAAGGTACACTCTCGCAATTAGAAACTTTTTCCAGTGTCACGTGTCTACAAGAGGCTTAGGAACAATTTTTTTTCCATATTGTACCTTTTCCAATGGGATGAAGGGGAAAAAAAATGTGCCCATCCACCGTTTCATATCCTAGACCCACCTCATGACCTTGAGATGCCTTTGTAAGTACTTTTCCACAAGTTTTCTAGCCCCCACCTCACGCAACGTATGTTTGCCACTTGTCACCATGAGGCTGAGGTGCATTTTTCTATCCCTTTTTTGAGGGTGAAATGGGGACAAAAATAATTTTCCCTCCCCCTTTCTTCCACATGGTTCCTCACATGACCAGAACTCAGCCCTTCGATACTAACAACAAAGCACTTCTCTCTCACCCATCAATGAATGCATGTGCTCCACTTTGTCCTCATAGTGCTAGGGAAAATTTTTGTGTCCTTTTCATCCCTTTTTCAAGGGGACAAGGGGGAAAAAAAATTCACCTCCACGCCATAAATAAATAAAAACCAAAAATATAGTGTTTTCAAAAATCTTCCTCTGAATGCTCAAAAAACCCTCGGAATGATGCCATTTTTTTTCCAAAAATATTGCTACCATTTTTATTCCTCCCATTTTCATCCTTGCTCCACATGATCACAGCAGAAAAATACTCATAAAATTTTCAATTTTCTAAAGCTCCATGTTCATTTTTTTTTCCATAATTACTATGTGCCCCAGATCGAAGAAAATTTCATATCTCACAATCTGGTAAACGGATCGAGGTGAGATTTTTTACAAACTTCCTCTTTTTACAAAATCCTTCAAGGAGAAATTTATAGCATATTAAATGATTATCTATATTTTTAATGGTGAAAATAACCTTGTTATGTTCCCTTTCTTCTATTTCTTCAATTTCACATCATTCTGATAGACAAATCGAGCTAAAAATTTGAACGCATAGTCCAGAGGAAAAACCTATTCCTTTGAAGCCAATATCATCGCAATATGAGGTGGGAAATAACACTTTAAAAAAAATCTCATGAAATCCATTAATTTATACCATGACATATAAGTGAAAAAGAAGTGAGGCACCTCTGTACTTCCCATGGTTCCAGTGGGCGGGATCACGTGAAAATTGGAGCAGAGCTTCGAAATGAATTATGTAGACTTCTACAAGTAGTTTCGGTCGAGTCCAATACCAAGAAGACATATTTCTATTTTTAGTAATTCTCTATGGTATCACCTACTGTAAATAATAATTCTAATAACAGTGTGCATTCAAACTCCTCATCCCATTCCCTCATGATCGAGACCACTCAAAAATTGGCAAGATTGACAAAAAGGAAAACATTACCCTAAATGGGATCATAATGGTGAATATTCTAAAAATATTACATGGGTGAAATGAGCTAAAAGTGGTCACATTTCATTCCATCATTACAATGGTATTGGCACTCATAGGATCTCCTCTCTCTATTTTCAATTCAATTCCCACATTGCCTGATGTGGTAAGTGAAGAGTGGTAAAAACGAGAAAAAATCTTGTTTTGTACCAAAATCCCTTTCAATTCATTTCACATGGAATGCATGGTCAATTTTTAGATGAAATTGATTTTGGTCTCATTATCCATTACCCACTCTATAATCATAAGGATTTTTTCTCATGCTTCACTAATCATCAGTTATCTCGCAGTGGAATAATCAATGATCATAGTTGGGTGAAAAATGTACATCTAATTTCTCCCATGTGAATGGTTGATCATAAAGATGTAATAGTGTCTCAAAGATAAGTGGTTTCTCAATGAGGGAAGTCATATTCAATTATTACCAATGTTCTACTTCTCAAATACTCGTCACTCCTCTTCTCTATGTGTTTAAGCGGTGTGGGGAAGGTTCATAATTTCAAGGATTTTCAAAAGAGGCAAGGTGTTCAAAATGGTGTTCATCAAAGCTCTTAGTAAGTGCATTATAATGGGAGGGTCATCAACGGTCATAATTTTATCTTCAATGTCCTCGAGCTGGAAGAATCATCATGGTTGCATTTTACAAGGAATTTTTTTCAAATCTTCATTCATGTACATGATTGGTCAAAAAGGAGTGGCAATTTTTCATGGTTTGTTCAAGTGTACGAGGACATCATGCATTATCTACAATGGTCTAGTGATCAAGTGATTCTCACTTCTTCACTCAATATACCTAATGGGATAACAAATTTTATCATTAAAATGGAGGTTTCTAATGGTACAAAAGAGTTCAAGGCTGCAAGTGTTCACCATTTAGGAGGCTTCTTTCAATATACAGGGCCAGAGTTCTTCATTTAAAAGTTCATTATTGCATTGAGGAATTTTATTGGATCATCACAAGGAGTGGATTTTCTTCATCTCCTCTCCTTCTCTCTTTCTCCCTCTTCCTTCTCTCCCATTTCTAATTCTTTGTAGAGTGTAATCATTATATTTTGTCCCCATTCACTTAAGTGACATATTTTCAAAATTGTAAAAGTATTATCTCCAAATTATAAGAGAAAAAATTAATTTGTCTCTTCTAATGGAAAATGAAAGGTCATAAGAGGAATACAAACATGAAGAGTTATGTGGGGTAGATGAGAGGTCAATTCACATTATTATAAATTTGGATGGCTTCTCTATTCCAAGGGATCTTGAAAATGTTAGATCTTTATAGCATCTATGTTGTAGCAATTGTGGATTATTGTATTTGAGTTTTGTATCATCAATGCACATGAAATAAAAGATACATTTTATTCAATTCCTATTTTCTTAATGTTGATTAAAAAACACTTGATAGAGAAAGAACATAAGAACTCCACATGGGAAAGCAAGTCAAATGCAAAGGCACGAAATGGATAGGAAGAACACACGTGCAGAAATAGAAGTTCAATTTTCAGGACTTAGCCATTTTTTGGGCATGAAGATCTATTTTTAGAAGATGGCATGCAGAACACACCAACGATGTAGAGACATGCACACCACACATTGTCTATTTCTGGAGGATCAGATTTAGAGCACTTTTTCATGGAGACAGTCTAATAATAGGATTGTCACCTCAGTTAATTATTAGTATTCTATAGATAGCACACTTGTATGTGTGGTTATGCATGAAAATGGCATGCGGATTTTAATAGCATGTGGCTTATTTTTGGAATAGATAATGTGGTGAAGGGAAAGTCCCCACCCTATATATATGTAGTAAAAAAAAAAATTTATTATTGGTAAATAATTTTTTGAAAGGGACTATACCCTTGTATACAAAAAGGGGCCTAGAAGCCAAAATAGGAGTGAAAAACAATATAAGAAGGATCAAGATCTAGATAATACATAAGAATCTAGTGCATCCAAAGAGAAGTTACCCCAAAACCACTAACCAGTTCGAACACTACAGAAGAGCAGCCAAAAAATAGTAACAAAATAGCAAAAACCACGACAGAAGTCAGCAAGAACATCGCAGGTCCACAATTACTTCTTGGCGGCTTTGGAAATTCTGGATTTGATAGTTTTCCAGGAGGTGAACATAGCCAATGCCATCATGTGAGAAGGGTCAGTAGTGTCCAGCTGTTGAATGGTTTGTTTGCTTTCTTTTTCCGTGCCCCAAAGAGTATCTGGTATGCCGCTGAGATTAGAGACATAACGGACATGTTGCTCAATAAACTCCTCAATTGCACTAAAAATGGCCATATTATGATCATAACAAGTCTTGGTTTTTCCAAGTCGGTTGTCCAGGGAGTAAATTTTTTTGTAAATATCCTCAACCTGATTGTTGTCAATATCAGCCTCCTCCTCCTTCATTCTCTTACCTTTTTGCTTAGATAAGTTTTTTACTTCTTCTTTCAGCAGCAACATGTTAGTTTCTAAAGCTTCCAGCCTTTTAGTGGAGCTCTCAACGTGTGTCTCCTGAGAACCCATGCTACTAATGTGTAGGAGATTATGAGCAACCTCCAAATCCTGAGGTGCATTCCCCGAAACAGGGGTATCAAGGTTCAGCCTTTTAGAAGATCTAGTGATAGGTATTTTTGAGGTGGAGGAAAAAGGGGTGAGAGAAGAGGTGGGGCGATGATAGGGGGAGCCAAGAAGGAGGTAAAAGGGGTAGCAGCTGCAGTGATGGGGATATAAGGAGTGGTAGCGGCAATGGTGGTGGGAAAAGAAGGGACAGAGATGGGGGAGGTCGGGATGCCAGGAAGCTTAAGAAGACACAGTTTATGCAACAAGAAAATGAGACCTTGATGTAAAGGGACTGCATGAGCATGTTTTTGAAACTCCAAGATGGAACACTCAAGAGAATTAAGAAAATAATGAGGGAAGCATGTCGTGTAGTTTCTACGGAAGTGATTGAGGAACACAAGATGCTTCAAGGGCACTGTGACAAATCTCCCCTCAAGAGAAATGTATCTCACCATCAAACGGGTGACCTCGTCAAAAGGTAGATGGACAGAACTGACTTGCAGACCTGCCATGAAAAAAAATAGTTTCTCATTTCCCTCCACAAATTTCCTCTCCTCAGCCGGCCTGTTAATCCTTTTATTGAAGAATCAGTATCTATCTATTCCAAGGTCAGTAGCTTCAGCGATTAACTCTTCATTGATCAAAATTTTCTGTCCTCCATATTCAACTTTGCGGTCTTTCCAGTCCTTCACAAATTGCACAGAGATGCTTTGGTCGTGACCCTATATCTTCTTAATGATATTAGTGATGCCTCCCTGGTTGAGGAGATTCCAAAGTTCTGCATTATTTTTCCACTCCGGATCTACATTGGGCTCGATCTGACAAGGGGCTCCTCCCATTTTCACTGGGCTTAAGTGATTGGCAGTGTAAGCTTCATAATCCCTATGGGTGATTCGACAGTAGCCACAGTTCCCAACCCACCTTTCTCTATTTTGTCTCATGCTATGGTAATAATGAATAGTGTATCTGTTGTTGTTATAGCGCTTCCCACGAATGCCTGCTTTATTGCTGCTCTGTACCTGTGAGATCCCGCATGTGCGAGCATCATTCCCCTTTGAAATCCATTCTAGATCATCATTAGCCTTACCACGGACTTGAAAATCTGTAAAAAAACTATTTAACAACTATTATAGGCATAGAATTTCCTGCATGTGTGGCTTTAATTTTTAGATGAATCCATTTTATATCATCATTATACTTTATATAACTTTGAATGCCCATCAATATCTGATTAAGCACTACTTTAAACTTATCCACACGTGTGAAAGTATTATTCATAAATACCCACTCCAAATACTTATTAATCTTATCCCAAATTTGTATGCCCATAAGTCTTCGCTTGTATGTTGTTTTGAATCTACTCAGGAATGTGGTCACTATTATCCTAAATAATGTGATTAACATTTATACCATAGTTAGACAATGCATCTGCCACCTTGTTACCCTCCTGGTAAGTATGCTTGATCTGCATATTATTGAAGGTTTAGAAAATACTTATGGACTCCAAGATGAAGTCTTTGATGTTCCAACTTGGGGGGTGAACACTGATTAAGATGATTGATTATATTGAGCGAGTCTCCTTCCAGAATGAGATTTTGGATATTATGAGTCTGAGAAATTCTAAAGCCCCATAAAGCAGATAATGCTTCAGCAAAATGATTAGTTTGAATTCCCATTTTACTGGCATAAGCAGTCACCAAACTACCTTTATGATCCCTGATCACTCCTCCCCTCGCTGCAATTCCAGGGTTACCCTTAGAGGCCCCATCAAATTTCAGCTTATACCAGTTAAGATCACGAGGATGCCAATGTATCAAAGATCTATCAATATTATTACCTGAATTA
The DNA here is from genome assembly GCA_019776745.2 of Taxus chinensis. Classification (NCBI taxonomy): domain Eukaryota; kingdom Viridiplantae; phylum Streptophyta; class Pinopsida; order Cupressales; family Taxaceae; genus Taxus; species Taxus chinensis. Next base: position 594,748,287 of record CM034154.1, on the reverse strand, counting down.
TTTCTAGATATTGTTAGCTCTAATCTGCCATTGGGACAAGATATGCTCTTCATTTTCTGGATAGCTCTTGTTCTTGGGGGGTTTAAATCTAGCAATATTATCTTTAATAGCATTAGAAATTTTCCCAATAGACTGAGATTATAATTCTATTTATTGTTTCTAAAGATGATATCATTTCTATCTTTCCATATCCTCCACATAATATGAGGCTATTACCAAATTCCAGAGCCTTCTCACAACACAATGTTTGTATGGTGGGCTCCATTGTATCCAGAGCTGACTGAAATCCCTCGGAACCACCTCAGGAAGCTTTAAAATTAGAAAGGGCAAAAGCTCCACATTTTGGTAGCATATTCACAATGGATAAGCAAATGATTGATATCCTCAGAGTCTTTTTTACACATATGACACCTATTAGGCATTATAAAACCTTTTCTTGATCAGGTTGTCAGAGGTAAGAATTCTTGCCCTTGAGAGCAAGCCAAAAGAAGAAGTTAATTTTAGGTGTTAGCTCCTTCATCCAAATTCTATTCCAATTAAACTCAGTTTGACTATTGTCAAAGAAAGTATTATAGCCAGTTTTAACAGTGTAGTTCCCATCAATAGAATTGCTCCAGACCAACTCATCCTTAACTTTTGAGCTGACTTAAGGGGATAAGGTCCAACTGATCTTGCAGAGAGGAAATAGTTTGGGTCATACTATCATCTCTATCCACAGTAAGTTTTTTCCATTTCTTCTTGTTGCCATTTCTTACAATATAATCTTTGATTCTAGTGCCCATACTTGCTTTCAAGGCTGTCTTTGACTGTTCCAAATCTGTCCATGAGGCTGCCATTACACCAGTTATCATCCCAGAATTTTATATCACAACCATCTCCCACTTTCCACTTACTTCCTTGTTTTATGAAATTTCTGCTGTTGACTAAGTTATTCCAAAAAATGGAACCATAAGGAAGATGCTCATCTTGAAGAAAAGAAGAGACATCTTGTTGATTAAGGTATTTTGATCCTTAATTAATTCTATCCAAGGTTGCTTCTCAGTTAGCATTCTCCAGCCCATTTTCACAATAAGAGCCTCATTCATTTTCTTGATGTCTTTTATGCCCAAACCTCCTATAGATTTTGGAGTACAAACCTTATCCCAAGCAACTAAGTGATATTTAAATTTGTCCTCCATGCCCTGCCATAAGAAGTTTTTTTGAATCCTCTCAATTTTATCCCTGAAGGTAGTAGGGATCTTATAAAGAGACATTATATAGATAGGAAGGTTTTGAAGAGTGCTTTTAATGAGCAGGCATTTACCAGCACTAGAAAGAATGGCTCCTTTCCAGCCAGCCAATTTTTTTTTGAAATCTCTCCAACAGATCATACCACACCTTGGTTAACAACTTTTTTAAATACCCAAAGGAAGTCCTAAGTAAGTGGCTGGAAGTGCACTTATTTTACATCCCAGGAATTTTTTGCAATTTTAAGTTGTCTTTCCTCAGGCGTATTGAAGAAGAAAATGGAGCTTTTGTCATAATTGATCTCTTGCCCAGAAGCAGCTTCATAGAGTTGTAGAATAGCTTTAGTAGCCTTAGCTTCAAGGAAGGATGCGATTAATAGAAGAATTGTATCATCCGCAAATTGCTGATGAGAAGCTGCAATGGCTAATGGAAGTGGCTTAGAACCTTTCAGAAGACAATCAATAATTGCTTGACCAATTGATCTACTAAGACTGTCTGTCCATAAGAATGAAGAGTAGGGGGGATATGGGGTCCCCTTGTCTTAGCTCTCTGGTACTTGTAAAAAATTTCCACCAGCTCACCATTAACCACTATGTGAGAATACTGATCGTAGTGATGCAAGCCTTAATATGATTTTTCTAAATTTAGCAAGGAAGACAAATTTAATTAGAAATTTGATCTAAAAAAAACCCAAGAGACCTTATCAAAGGCTTTATTCATATCAAGCTTAAGGACCATATTCACTTTTTTGTTATTTTCCATAGAGTGTATGGTTTCATGAACCATTATCACTCCATCTTGGATAATCCTACCTTTAATGCCAATCCAATTTGCTGCCTTGAGATTAAATCATTCATAGATAAATTGAAGCATGGGTAGCAATGATTTTGGTAAAAATTCTATAGATGAACATCCTCATCACTAGTGGTGATGGGTCTGAAAGCCTAATTGGGGTCCATAGGTGATGAGATTTTTTTGGGTTGATGGGCATAATGTGGAGTGTCTGGTGGCTAGCATGAAACTTTCGAGAAAGTTGGCTTGTCTACCACTGTCAATAGACCATGTGATTGACAACTCTGAGAATAGGTCATTTTGAGCATATTACTAATAATGTCTGAAACACATAAGTTAATGGACAAAAATAGCCGGTCTAAAATGTGTGATTTGATCATTGCCTTCTAATTGAAAAATCAAACACAGAGACCATTGTCAGTTCTTCAAGTGTAACCATTGATTGGTAGTGAGGGGGTAACTGCTACCAATCTGGACTAGACTCAATGTTGTTGACTATGGGGAAAATTCAGACACCGTAACTCCGGAAATAAATGGTGAAAATCAGTAGATAGATACTAGACTCATTGATAAGGTAATTATCATAAGACTCAAAGCTTCCTAGTAAGATGACCATTGGAATCTTAGAGAACAGAAAAGAAATGAAGATTTAGATGCTACTATGGAAAAAAAAAACCAATTACAAGCTCTAAAAGTGATTCAAAGTGGTCAGTGAACTGATGGCAATAAGTTGATGAAACTGATGGCGGTCGCTTAGACCAGACAGCCCTAGATTTTAGTCTCCATAAGGATTCTTCTCTACTACAAATCGTATGTAGTTCTGCAAGAATGTAAATTTTGGTGAGTTTAAGTCTTCAAAATAACTCCCCATTAGATTCATTTTAACTTCATAGATCTTGGAGATATGGTTTTAACTGATCAGCCCTTTTTCAACAACACTACCAGAAACTCTTTTATTCCAGAATATATGAACTATGATGGTGGACATGTGTGAGGGAGAGAATCAATCTATATTGAGAACATTACTTTCACCATTCAATACACACCATTAATCAAAAGCTAGTCATAAATGTCAAAAAAATCCTATCCATGTATATTTTCAAATGTTGAATGAGCTTATGAAATTTAGGAATGACTTAGTCCAATAAAGTATATTTTTTGGTTACCGAGCATTGAGCTACAGAAATTGAAAACTATGGCTAGTTTCAAGTAATTTTTGGTGTGGGGGATCCATTTTTGACTATGAATCCAACTAGCCAAAAAACCAGCTGGAGCCCGCTATCAATCAGTCTGATCTTGTGATTGTTGATAGCTTCTTCTGGGAACCTTCTGTTGTTTAAGAAATGTGATTTATGATCAAATGGAGATACTCATCCAAGAGATTAGAGATCAGCAACAAAATCAGCAAATTCCTGCATACCTGTGGAGAGAAGCTGGAGATTCCTCCAGGATTTTTCACCTGGGTGTGGAGGAACAATTAAGAATCACCGCATAATAAGCCAGTTGGCAAGTTAAGCATGTTAGGTTCTAACCAGATTTTTAGCATGAAGACCATAGTTTACATCTCCCACTAACCGTATGGTAGTGTGGATACACACCAGACAATGATAGATTCACTATTGCGCGCCATAGCATTGAAATTTATCTAGGAGAGGACGAATATAGAGAATCAAATGCATTAAATTACTTAGTAGGAGAGGATGGATGTAGTGTGATAGATAGACAGAGTATACATGTTTCTGGAACTATCATATCAGATCCATGCGCACATTGGTATAAATTGACATTATTGTAAGGATATTCTGTGTTATTGTGATTAATAAGATATGGAAGATATTGGCTGAATCTAAGTGTCATTCCTTGTGTGTAATTGAGTAGTGCATGCTATTGATTCATATCAAGATTACTATTTAAGCTTGTTCTTTCATAGATCTAGATATGGAGAATGCATTGTAGAATGAAGGATTAAGTTATGGATATCCATATGTTGTAAGTCCTCCATCACACTAACATCCTGCTACAACAACCCTAAAGAGAAACCCGGTACTTTTTCACGCTTCAGTGTGAGCACTCAGTATAGGCTGAGTGATGTGCTAGAGTGCATCTACGGTGTTATGTGGTGAATTATAGGCTGCATCATTGGTTCCATTGTCCTGGACCTCTTTTTTCAGTTGTTTTTCAAGATGGTACACGATTAAGATGTACCATGTTAACTCTAACAAGTATTGAGGAGTGGATACATGATCTGGAGGAAGAATATGCATGGTGGTTCAGCATAGTGGATCTGAGTTTAATGCATGCACTTGGGTAGAATATAATTTGTATGACATCATATATCGAGATATTTTTTGCTACCATCTTCATAGTAGAACTATACAAGTGGCTGATTACTACTTATGCATATCATTGGAATTGGAGGTATCATGTGCACTTGTCTGGACACAGGAAGAATTTCAGGCCCTTTATGATGCTAATTTGATCTAGACTCATGCTTGTGGATACGTGGATCTATCGTGTTCTAAATAGTTATATTATGGAATATTCAATTTATGACATATTCTTTCCCAGAAGGTATCTGAATTCCAGTTTTTGCGATATCCTAAGAGGAGTATATCTGCAAGGTATTCCACTGGTGATCAAGATCTTGATGGTAACTTTTAATCTGGATAGTAAACTGATGGCTAACTAAACTTCACCATGCATGCAAGGAAGGAATAGGTTTGGTTAAATATGGTAGACCTAGTGGTAGAGAGGCAGAGAGAGGAGAGGTGGCTTAAGTATAATGAGGTGTGTGAGAGGGAGATAAAGAAGCAGCGTACTCATGTTGTATAATGTATGGCATTGAGGAGAGAGATGGCTCATGAAGGATTTAAATCTCACATAGAAGATGTGGAGCCAAAGCATTAGGAACTCCCCCATCTTGGAAAGCATGACAAAGATCCCCCCTTGGCCTCATGTGGAAGTACACCAACAAAGACTACCTAGGTCATGGGCATGCATCTTAATCCACCTTGTGACCTAGCCCTTACACTTGGTTTTCCTATTATCTAGTATGACAAATAATCTAGCAGGCTGAACTTGGGAAGTAGGAGAGAAAAGATTAATTCAGGGAGAAAGTACATCAATGGTAAGACATATGGCTTCAATGTTATTCAAAGGTGTGTTTTCAAGTGCACATCATCTGCACAGAACATGTAAGCGTGTAGAATTTTGGATTCACCTCTAGAAGTGGAACTACCTCACAGACTATAGGGGTTCAATATAGTACTACTATTGGAGCACATGAGAGTACATCTATAGGTCCTATTCCAGCTACAAGTGGATGGATCATGAGGTATAGGTGGTTCTATTTCTACTGGATATGGTGGTTCTATGGAGGTAGAGGGAAACACAAGAGGTTCTGGATCAGGTGGTCATAGGCCCACAACAACCACAGAACATTTATATGGAAATGTCTCTTTTTCTTCTGGAGTATAAGATGCATAGAGGATTTTGTTGAACTATGTTCATATGTGTGAAATCTTGTGGCGAGCTGAAAGGGATCACATGGTTGCTGAAGTGTAAGGCAATTCAATTTGCTACTACATTATAGGGATGTGCACACAACTAGTATAGAAAGTTTGACCCCAATCAAACTTGTGTGGATTATGCAGCACTAAAGGATGCTTTCTTAAAAGAGTTCTATATCCCATAATTTGAGTAGAAGAGTATAAGCATGCTCAAGGATATCAAGCAAGGCACTACTAAGAGTGTATATGAGTATAATGCCCATTTTAAAACACTCTTATCTAATCTTTCTTATTATACTCACGAAATCTAGGATGCACAATGGTTCATTTCCAGATTGATTACACCATTCAGAAGGGCACTATCACACAAGACATACATTGATCCGTGTGAAGAATTGGAAGAAGATTTGTGTGCTGAGGTAGTTGGGAGCATTGACACTAGTGTTATTCCATTCTTAGAGGCCTAGATTGCAGCTATGGAAAAATAGTTAGAGAAGCTATCAGCAAATTCATCCCATGAAATGTGCTCAGGAATTTTGTGTACAGATTGTGAAGTGGAAGGTCACACCAAGGATAGTTTCCCTCATAGATCTATACGCTCATTATTTTTAGACTGTGAGATCTATCATTTGAATCATGACGCTAATCACTATCCTTTGTTATAGCACACGATAAGGAAAAATGTATCTTGTTACTGTAAAATTTTCCTATCTATGACCCATGATATGGAATATTGTTAGTTGATTGGTTAGATCCAGGATGTTATAGACATTGGGGTATGATAGAAAAGCATAAAAGATAATTCTAAGGGTAATAATGAGCACTAGGATCAGGATCATAATCAAACACGCTATGACAAGAATGAGGGACAGATTGAAGGAGGTCGTGGAAGAGGACATGGATATTATGGTGGATACGAAGGATGAGTCCGTGGTGGAGAAAGAGGTGAGTTACCTCGTGGAACATGTTATACGTGTAGATATCCTGACCACTATAGGCACGGATGTCCTCAGGATATTACATGTTGTTTCTATGGAAAGAACCATAGCTATGAAGAGTGTTTAGACTTATATGAGCATCTGAGTAAGTAGCATAAGCAAGAAAACAAAGGCGTCAGGATGGTTAGAATCCAACATGTGGTAAAAGATCAGTGGATACCCAAGATAGCACTAGGACCTGAGGCATTAACAATGAATATTATGACACAAGCTGAACCGGTGCGCACAAGAGAGGCATTATAGCAGAAACCTACCATCACTAAGGATGACATCCTTCATGCCTGGTACCAAGATCCTGCCTATCGGAAGGAGGTTTATTAGGATACCATAGAAGTGCTAAGGAAACTTTAGGGTAAGATATAGTACTTAAAGGAGTAGAAGAAAGCATCAGAGACAGTCCAAAATGATATCAATGATCTGAGAGAAGTGTAAAAAATATTGCGCTAGTAGAACATCATTCCACTATTAGGAAGTTGCTTAAAAGGGAACACTCCACACATAAGTATTGAAACTAGAAAACAGATCGTGCATGCAAATATTCCCCCTGGTAGCATTGACTATGACAAGTAAATCACTCTTAATGTTGTTGTGGATGGATGGTTGTTGAGTAACATATTGATTGATACAGGTGCAGAAGTAAATGTTCTTATATTAGATGCATGGGTATAAATGGGGAGACCTCCATTACAGCCTTCCTCTAATGTGTTGTTTATGGCAAACTGAACTAAGGCCACTCCCATAGGAGTTTTTAAGGATGCATCTATAACCATACAAGGGGCCAAGTTCGCTAGGGATTTTGAGATATTAGCACTTACAGAAGAAGACAGTTTTCCATCCTTTCTTGGATGCCCTCGATGTTATGTGAATAATGTTGACTTGAGATTCAATAAGGGGTATATCAACTTTGAGAACAAGGAGGAAAGGGTTGTGATACCTTTGACAAATGGGAAGTCTACACCATATGTTGATCCTCTAAGTGAGGAGGACTTAAACAAAATCTATGTACGCGTTATTCATGACCCAGAGGTCAATGAGCCATCAAAGGAATACATCCTAAAAAGGGGAATACTCTCATTCTATTAGTGATACTACGAGTATTGCTTGTGACAATTGGGCTCATGGTACATATGGACTAGTAGGGCGCAAGGTAAAAAGTGTGGTTACATGCAAGAATGAACTTTATTTTGTTCGACAGATAGGTAGCGCAGTACCTTGGTATAAAGGGGTAGAATATCTTCCTGTATTTTTGAAAGCCATGGAACCAGAGTAGAAAAATCAAATTAAGAGCAGAGATATGTTTTTATATACCTTGCGCAGGACAACAATGCACTGGTGGGTAGTCCACAGAGATAATATTATAGAATGGGAGGAGATAGGAATCACCCTATCTACTAGGTTTTTAAGGAGCAATACACCTACGCATATCTGCACTTATAATGGTGATCAACATGTTCAGTGTAGTCATTTTTACTCCCATCACAAAAGGAGGGAACCCCATGCATGCCAGCCTATCACCCAATAGAAGCTGAGCGCTCACCTAAGGCATGCTCGGGTACCGAGTCTCTCTTTTATGTGAGTTTATTGGGAAACATCATTTATGATTAGTGTAAGAATTTTTTTGAGGGAGGTTGAAACATACAAGAACCATAGGGCTCAGAACAGCCTCTAGATCCTTGCAGTCACCTTAGATTGAGTGCTTAAATAGAATCTAGAACATGCATTATGACAAAAAAAATTATACAAGCATTCATTCATAGCATGAAAGGAAAGAGAACTTATAACAAAGAAAATATGCATTAGAACCATTGATTTCATGTATATATTATATCGGTAACCTCATTACATTCATTGATTCATTACAGAGTCTCATAGAGAGTAGAACGCAGTCATGCATATCACTGGACTTGTGTAACTAAGCTATCAAAAGAAAAATTACGACTCCATGCCCAAGACATTCTTTCCTAGATGCAATTATCCATTAACAGAGACCTCGCAGCATCTCTGCAAAGCTCCACTCACTCTCTAGATCTATATTCCAATTCCCGCTCTCTCTAACCCATTATATCTCAACCTTGTATATCTTTTACTCCGCAAGAACTTGTATTTATAATTCTCCTACACTGCCAACTCACCTTCCAGCGTCCTTAGATCTAGTGCCAAGTGTCGAATGTGGTCCATGCGAACATGCTTCTCCAGGCCTGAGATTTCCACTTTATCTCATGATGTTCTTCTAGAATATTCCATCCAAGCCATTCTCCTTCTTGGGCTAGCCTATCGCCAGGATGGCATCTTATCCACGCGCAACCAATCATGATTTTCATGTGTTCTACCCTGGGCGCTCAAATTGACTAAGTCCCGAGCCTCCTTTCATGTATCGTACATTTTATGTGCTTCCTTAAACCTTTCTCTCATGTTATTTTGACTTGCACACCTTTTCATAACTAGGACCTTGTGCACCTATGCGCCTTCATACTTGGTTAAGATTACAGGGGTCCAATATCACCCCACACTATGCATGTTCTCTATCCTCGGAAACACTTTACTTAACCAAGATGCATGCCATCAAGGGAATCAATGAATAGTCTTACACTTTATAAAGAATAAGGAATGCAATAATTGGGGAAAGAATGAAGAATGGGGAGAGCATCAATTCATCAGGCTAGGAAAATATTTCCGAAGATCTACCTCTAGCTTATTCCATACTTTGACCTCGCCCTGTGCCTTCTAGTAGAGGTCGCCCACCAGGGTGCTCACTTCATCAAAACTCAGGCCAACTCCTTGGGTGCCCAAAATGTCCACAATCTACTCCATCTATTTACCCAGGTCCTCAAATTTATCCATCCTTCTAGTAATCTGGGGGTATAGTTCATTTAGCCAGGCCTTAAATGAGCTCCTTAAAACCTCAATTTCCTTTGATTTATTCTCTACCTCAACCAGAACCTTGTCCCTCTCCACCATGTTCCCCTTGTTCTTTTCTTGGAATTATTTTAGTTCTGCTTCAAGTGTGGTGACCAAGAAGCTCACCACCTTATCTCTATCTGTGCATGTATCATATGCAGCCTCCGCAGATTGGGCAGCGATCTTAACCTCCGCGAGTACTTAGTTTTACTCAGAAACAAGCGCTACCACCTTCAACCTGTCCTCCTCTTTCAAGCACACAGCCACTTCTTCTGTAGATTCTATTGCTTGGGGTCATCTCTCCATAGTGAGGATGCTCGTTAGATCTTCTATACACTCCATGAGGGACGAGTACTTCTGTGCAGGTGGTGCTAAGTCTACATGCTTCAGAAGGATGGCACCTTTGATAGACTCTATTTTCTTGTAAAATTCCTACACCTTTACCTTCTCTTCCTTCAACTCACACCTTAACTGTGTGCTAATCAAATATTTATGTTTCAAGCTCTTGGCCTTCTCTACCAGTTCTTCTTCCTTCTTTCCTAACTTCACCTCTAGCACTCTGATCCTATCGTTGTGCATGAATAATCTAGCCTCGGTCTCAACCATGACCTTCTTCAGTGTATTGCAGACTTACTCATCTGAGATCTCTTGAGAATTCACTAAGGGATTGGCCCCCTTAGATTTTGGCAATGTGATGAGCGCTCCTTCGTAGAATTTGAAGTTTGGCTCATCAATGTGGGACTTGAATGCCCAAGAGAGCATCTTCTTGGTTCTGGGGTATGCGTCATCCTTCTCAAAAGACTCCATAGCTAGGAGCCTTTTTGTGGGTACAGTGCTTTGGAAATGTGCACATAACACCTTCTTTGTGTCATCAACATAGCCCATTACTTGTCTCTATTCTTCATCAAGAGTTCTTCTGCCTGAGTGCGTGCCTTTGGGGAAGCTTACTGTCAAAGTGGAGCCTCCCAAGCTGCCATGTTCTTTTTTGATGTTCTCCTCCTTCCCCTCTTTCAGCACTATGTCTGCGTTGAGCTCTAACTCTTGGTCTACTAGGTCATCAAGCATTCTCTGTGCTTCTCTTTCTACCACCTCAATGATCTGCTCCTTTGTAAAAATTATGGCTCCATGTTTCTCCCTAGCAACCTCCTCATCCTCCTTCATGTCTTCGGTGTCTTCCTCATTTTGTGTGCCCTTATGCCGCATGAATATGAACTCCTACTTCTCATCTCCACTCTCCTCTTCTGAGTCGTAGACACTAAAGACATGTGACTCCTAGTCTTTATCTACCTCTTCTTCCTTGCCATCATCTCCCTCACTCTCATCTTCTCTTTCTCTCAAGTATTTCTCCAAGCTGTCTATTACCTCTGAGTTAGCTTCCTTATCCACCCTCTACTTTTTCCTAAGAGGTGGCTCCTAATCAGGGGATTCGGCCTTATCTTCTTCCTCAGGTGATTCTTCCTTAGAGACAGGTTTCCTACGTACCTTTACCTCTGACATCTTTTCCTTCATCGGAGACTTATTTCTCCATATGTAAGTGCTTGGCTTAGTGCTCGTGGATGGCATGCTCATTGTCTGAGCAGTCTACACACTTGGTGCTTTCTCCTCTTTTCCCCTCTTCTTGGGTGCAGGCTTCTTTCTCTCCATGGGATCCTCAGGTATGGAGACTTCATTTTCCAGATACACGCTCTTCTCAAACTTTGTCCTTATATGCAAGTACACACATGTCGCAGATCCTCCAATGATGTGTAGCGTCATCAAACTTTTCATTTGAATCTCATACGACACGTACGTTTCCACATATGTGCGCTTGCCACTGGGGTAATTTAGCTTCTTCCTCATCTCCCTATGTTCCCAGTCCAGACTACCCAGCTCCAGCCTTAGCTTCTTTGACTCCTTAAATTTGTTCACTCCTGCTTAGAAGTATTGAGTAGTCAACAAAAAGGGGAGCTTCCACCAAGGGCTCCATGATTTGTCTCTCAGCTTGAATCTACCCAGGTAATAGTGTTGATAAACCTTGAATTTGTCTTCCCCCTCGGTGGGCGTTGGGAGTTGTTCAGGGATTCTCCACTTTTCCCCGAATGCATTTCTCAGGCACATGTACCATTTCTCCATCCTCTCCTTGTGGGGTGTTGTTATTGTATCGTAGGCATATTTTTCAAACCTCTTCGTGGGCGAAGGATCTTCAGCGAGGTACTCCCATATAAATTTTTCCGGTACGTCAGGCACCCCAATCTCTATGAATACAATGGTGAGCAAGACGTTGCCGAAGAGGATCATATCCCCTTCCTTCACGTAACTGAAAATTTCCTCTGTGATGTACGTGGATAGGTTATATATGGTTCCCTCTGTAATCTTCCTATAGACATGTAGCCAAGGTTTGTTGACCTGCATCCACCTTTGCTGGCCATTCAACTTAGTCACCAAATGTGCAGCCATTTTCATTATAGGGTCCTTGATGTCTAAAATGTCATAGTACCGTGACCCCTTATTGTAGGCATACTCGGTGATGGTCTCTTGAATGGCCTCCTTATCACCAAGGTCATCTTCCAAGCTATCTCCCTCACATATGAGGCCTGTAAATTGTGAGATCAGATTAGGAGTCACGCGCATCTTGCACCCTGTAAAGTGGAAGTAATCTTCATGCACCCGTGACATCAACCAATGGTACAGGCACTCTGGCTTTCAAAAATAAAACAACTCATAGAGTTGTAACAGCCCTGCCTTCTCCATTTTAATCTTAACGTCATCATCGTATATAGGTAAACCCTTAGGTGTTCATTTTTTGGTGGGGCGTACTAATTCCAATGCCATTTCCTTTTCTATTTTGTTCATGTAGTGATTATAGTCACTAACAGGTACACTTCTTAGGTGGGATTCCCATTCCTTTCCCATCATCACCCCATCTGGGTATTGCATCTCTGCATACCATTCTTCATTTGTGTCCACCTCGGGTTCTGGTTGTTTAGCCTTGGCTTTGCCCTTTCCTTTCTTTGGTGCCATGGTCAAGGTATTTTTATCACTCCTATTCTCTCCTTATTACTCTTTCTTACTTCTTCCAATCCTTCAATCTCAAATTTGTGATATAACTCTTATGAACCCATGCCCTAGTTTATCGAACCCTAACTGGGATAAAATATTCACAAGACAATGCCTCTTTAGCTCTTTCCACACCCGTGTAACTCCTTCCTTCTGGTTCACAAACTCAAATTGGCTGCTCACACTTCAATCTCGTAGATCTTCCTTCACTCCATCAAATCCAAAAACCCTAGTTTATAGAACTCACTTATATCTCAAACTCCTCTATTTTGTAAAGTAAAAATGAGAGTGCCCCAACCCTTTACTTATAGTTTTTCTCTTTTATGAACATTAAATGTTTCCTCACCTACCACCATACTTTGTTCATTCAGTGTGGATTTTTCAAATAAATCCCATCTTTAGCACCTTTACTCACACGCCCAACCTACGTGAAAACTCCTCCAACCTTCTGGCGCGCAACCAATCCAACCTGATAGGAGACTCTTACACGTGCGTAACCCACGCCGAAGGCACTTCTTCTATCCTGATTCTTGCTCTCATCTACCTCATGTTGCTTTAAATGCACTTCCTCCTCTGTGGGATCTATAAGTAGCTTTATCCTAACAAGAACCATTCTTTTATATTTTCTCTTTATATACCTCTTTTAACTCGTCTAGTCAACAAGGCTTTTCAACACAACTTCCTTGGTACTTTAATCATGCACTTCTTCACTTTTCTCCATCCCACAATAAAAGCGATGCATAGTCCTCTGTGCACTTACAAATTATCAAAAATAGAAATAAGGTTACTAGCGCCCAAGGTGCAAAACAAAACAACAACCCGAAAGGGAAACACAAGAAAGGGAAAAAAATGCAATAAAGAAAACTTCTAAACTAACTGGAAAAACTACCTTATTTTCAAACATCCAGAAGACTTATATATAGTAGGGCTTTAGCCTACTCCTATTGAAGTGTCTAGGAAACTTCATCCCATCCAACACTTGGAACTGGAAGATTGTGTAAGGACCCAACCAATGGACTTTCAACTTCCCAGGATGGCGCAAAAACTTGGAATCATATAGTAACACCATCTACCCAACCTCAAACTTCTTATTTCTAATGTGGCGATCATGCCAAGCCTTTTATTTTGATTTTTCCATGGTTTGGCTCCATTAGGTGAGTGATCATCTCTCATCTAGTTTCATTAACTCATCAATCCTCTCTTTAGCGCTTGTTCATCAGCTAACCCTCCTGCGCGTGCTATTCACAGAGAAGGAAACATAAATTCAACCAGAAAAACAGCTTATGTACCAAACACCAATTGAAATGGTGTGGGTTTTTTTAGCCTTTTATACATTGTCCTGTAAGCCCATAATATTGCCGATACTTTGTCATCCCAATCTTGTCTTCCAACATCACAAATTTTGGTCAAGGTATGACTTAGTATCTTGTTGAATGCTTCTGCAGTTCCATTTACTTATGGGTGATAGGGTGTAGTCTTGTGATATGCCACCATGAACTCTGATAACATGATCCTCATGGTATCATTCAAGAAATATGTACCCCTATCACTGGTAAAACTCAAAGGGCATCCATACCTCGTGATAATTTTCTCCCATAAGAACCTTTCTGTTGTTGTTGCCGTGCAGTATTTAGTTGGGGCTGCCTCTGCCCACCTTATGAGATAATCCATGCAAGTGATGACATAACGTGACCCATTCCTACACGTTGTTGGTGTAATAGGTCCCACAAAGTCTATCACCCACTTTTCAAAAGGTTCCACGCTAGAAATAGGGTGCAAAGCCATCTCATCTCTCCTTCCTAGTTTTCCAATGCACTGACAATGGTCACATGCTTTACAATAGTCTCTACAATATTTGAACAAGGTTTCCCACCACAAACCTGCCATTAATATCTTGCATGTGGTGGCATCACCTGCATAATGCCCACCCACACTTCCTCCATGTGCTTCCTCCATGATGGACATGCATTCATGCTCTAATACAAATTTTTGCAATACTTCATCACATCCTAACCTGTAGAAGTATCCACTGATTAACATGTAGGGCACGACGCGTATGGCCAACTGCTTCTTTTCCAATGTCTTCATTCCATTCGGTACCACACCTTCCTTTAAAAATATTGCAAGCTCTTCCAAATCCAATGGCACACACCGCAACCTAAATAGTTGTGCGTCTGACATTGCTTCCTCAATACTTTGTGCATCCTCCCCTGAATCAATTCTTAACAGATGATTAGGACCATAGTTGCTTTTTCAAGGCTTCACTACAATGGTGAACGTAAACTCTTGAAACAACAACACCCATTGACATATGCATCCTTATAGAATAGGATTGTTCACTAAATACTTTAATTCCATGTGGTCAGTGTAAAACACAAATGGTGTTGCCAGTAGATACTATCTAAACTTGAAGAGCTCATAGATCATTGACAATGCCTCATGCTCGATTGTGGTATAATTCTACTCTTCTGGTGTCAGTTTCCTACTTGAAAAACATAGAGGATGATCAACAATCCCTTCACCTGGCTATGTAAGCACTACTCCAATGGTGGTCCCTGAGGCATCTACATGGACATGGAAGGGCTTGTCCCAAGAGAGAAAACATAAAATAGGCATTATAATAAGCCTATCTTTTAATATATCAAACACCCTCTGTTGCGTCTCTCCCCAATGAAAGGCACTTTTATGTCTAAGAATCTCCTCTAACGGTGTGGTGATCTTGGAATATCCCTTAATGAAATTTCTATAATAGCCCGCATGCCCAAGGAATCCACACACTGCACTTAATAGGCTCCTTTAACCCCACAATAACTACAACATTAGCAGGATCTACCAGCAAGCCCTCCTTACATATGATATGCCCCAAAAAAGTCCCAAAGGGTGTAGCAAACACACATTTCTTAATTTTGAGGGATTTCCTCAACTACCTACACCTCTCAAACATTAATCTCAAACTATGACAATGGTCTTTAACTAGACCATATACTCTCTAGTCATCCAAATAGAACTAAAGAAACTTATGGATGAAGTCCTGGAATGCTTGCACCACTATGCGTGAAAAGATAGCAGGTGCATTCTTAAACGAAAAGGGCATGACCGTATATGAAAACATTTCCCACTCAGTGGTGAAAGTCATCTTCTCTTGGTCTTCCTTTGCAATCTGGACTTGGTGGTACCCTGAAAATCCATCCATACAGGAATAGATTTCACGCCCAGCGACTCCTTCCAAAATTTCTTCAGTGAAGGGGATCAGAAATCGATCAATGACAAAAACTACATTCAATTCCATATAATCCACACAAATTCTAATCCACCCATCCTTCTTGATTTTGATTACCATCGAGATCATCCACTCCGATTCTTCCACTACCTTAATGATCCCAGAAGCTATCATTTTTTCTATCTCCTCCTTGACCTTCACACGCAAGTTGGGATTCATTCGGTAGGGCCTTTTCCTAATCAGACGTGCACCATCCTTAAGTTTAATCTTCATCTCCCCTAAGGAATGGTGAACACCTTTGATCTCATGGTACCCACACGGGAATAAATCCCTCAAATTCGTGTAGCAGATCAATAATCTTTGATACTTCCTTCTCTATCCAATAATCCCCAATAATAGCTTCCTTAGGTTCTTCTCTTAAAATGATGTTAACTTTATTTTTCTTTAAAGGCTTCTGGTAGGCACGTGCATGAGCATCTACGCTTTCTACTACCTCATGTGTTCTGATAGAATGGCTAACATCTAGGTTTTCTGATTCCTCTCCATCAATCACATATACCAGCTTTCCCTTCTCTTTTTCCAAACACGCGCGCTCAAGTTGTAACTCTTCTACTTCCTCTTCTTCTTCAAAGCATGCCTCCAATCATGGTTCACCTAGTAATTCCAACAGCCTATCTTCCATCTTGGCACTATCCCCCATGGTAAGGAACTTGATACCCTATAAGGCCTTATCAATTGATGGCTTGGTACTCCGATACTCAAAGGTTAGAATAAGGTCAGCCACGAGCTCTTTTTGATTCCTTGTCTAGCGACGTGTCTTTGAATGAATGTACCATGTGCGCGTAACCCTTTAGTGTAGAATATAACTTGTGCACCCAGAGGGATGGTGGCAAAGCTTCCGCACCTTCTCTCTAGACCCGTTCACACTCCTGGTTATGGAAAGAGGCAGGCTCCTTCCCATGGTACTCCTTGATGATGGTGGGTACATTGCTCCTAAAAAACCTGATAGAGAGAGCAATTCTTACCTCGCACCATTCTAAAATGCTCTCTTGATGTGTGGCCCACCATTGAGTTGTTGTGCTGAGCAAATCATAAATTAACATCTCCCTCTGTTCCTTCTCATCCTTCCATTGAGCTTCTACCTCCTGCAGAAAGCTCTCAGGGAAGGCTCCTCTTGAATACCTAGGCAGTTCTTTTCCTCCAAGGTGTCGAACCATGTGCACCTTTGTCACCTTGGTCACTGACCCTCTCAACTACTATTCCATTAATTTGTAAGTTCCATGCACCTAATTATCACATGCCAGACTAGTGGTATCACTCACTGACTGAGCATCTTCAAACTGGATAACCCCGTTATTTGGGTGTATCATCTCAGGGTCTCTGATTGAGCACACATAAATCTTGTCCAAAACTTCCTCTCCCAATGATTCAATATATGGTGTCAACTTCCCATTAGCCAAGGGTATAATGACCCATTTCTCCTTGTTCTTGAAGCTGATGTACCCTTTTCTAAACTGAAGGTCCACATTGTTCTTGTAACGCTAAGGATGCCCAAGTAGTGTTGGGAAATTGTCTGCTTCAGCGAGTGCCAAGACTTTGAAGTCCCTAGTAAACTTGGCTCCCTGGATAGTAATAGTTGCATCCTTCAAAATACTGATGGGAATTTCCTTAGTCTTATTTGCCATATACAGCACATTCGAAGATGGCTGTAATGTGGTTCTTCCCATCTAATGTCTGGCATCCAAAGTCATAACATTAACCTCCACACCTGTGTCAATGAGGATATTGCTAAGGAGCCATCCATCTACAACTGCATTCAATGTAATCTCCTTGTCATAGTCGAGGCTATGAGGGGGAAGGTTTGCGTGTAAGACCTGTTTCTCACGCTCTTCTTCAGTGCGTGGTACCTTCTCTCTCAACTAGGATCCTAGAAAGGGAATGATATTCTCCTACCTTAACATTTTACACACCTCCTTGACCTTATCTAGGTCATCTTTTTACACCTCGACTCTCCTTCCTTGTTCCTCCCTCCTATATTTCTCCTTTAGACACTGGATCTCCTCTTGTAAGCTTTGAATAATATCCATGGTGTCCTAATATATTTCCTTTTGATGTGCGGGGTCTAGATACTTTCAATGAATGACCTCCTCTCTTGAAACTAGGGTTTTTTGTCTTGGTACCTCTCTCATACGCGCGGCTTCTTCCCTTGTTGTTACCAAGACAGGTTACAAACCTTCATCCCATGTTACCTGAGGCATCCACTATATGTCTTTCTTCTTGATGTTGACCATTGCAGTGCCCTTGTCCTTCCGAAGCTGCTAATTCATATGCTCAAATAATTCTAGGAAATCCTCATACTTATGCTTCTTTCTACACCATGAGCACTACAACAGGTCCAGGCACTCATGCTTGTAATGTTCTGTAGATCCACAGTTGAAATAGGTTCCACGTGGGAACTCACTCCTTCATCCTCTGCGGTTACCTTGACCACGGAATTCTCCTAGAAAACCTCTTCCATGCATGCCTACTTCTGCACGCTCATCATAATGGTGATCATTATCCTTGGAACCACTAGCAATGATGGTTTGGTGCACCCCATGATCAATGGCCTCATGGATCTGATCAATGATCCTACAGCCCTTAGTATCATGGGTTGTAGAGGTGAAAATTTTGCAATAACAAGATACATTCTTCCTGATCATGCACTGTAGCAAGGGACACCTACTTGCATCATGGTCCCCATGACAAATTTCACAATCCACTGTCACAACATGTACCATACTATGGAGGAAATTATCCTTAACGTGTCCCTCTATTTCACAATCTGTGCACCACAAACCATTGTGAGTCTCATGGGTTGTGTTCGCAGATAATTTTTACAATTGTTTCGTCATAGTAGCAATTTGAGCTTCCAAGAATGGGCTAATGCCAGTATCAATACTACCAACAGCCTCGGTGTGCAAGGAAACTTCTAATTCTTTGCGCGGGTCTGTAAAAGTTTTATGAGACAAGGCCCTTCTAAAATGGGTGATTAATCCTCCAACAAACCACTGTGCATGCTGAGAAGGATGAATATCATATGATAATTTAGACAAGAGAGTTTTAAAGAGTGCATCATACTCCCACACACTCTCTTCCATTCCTTGTTGAATCTCCTTCAAAGCGTTGATGCTCTTCTGCTCAAACTCAGGAATGTGGAACTCTGCCAAAAATGCATTCTTTAAGGCAGTATAGTACACCACCATTTGATGAGGGTCATACTTCCTATACCAACTATGCACGCGCCCTTGAAACGTGGTTGCAAACTAACTAGCATTCTATTATGGGGTTGTGATACTCTTCACGTGCCATAGTAGTTCACACTTATGAACATACTCTACAACATCCTCAATGCCCCTGTAATTTGATAAATGTAGAGACATTTCAAAGAATACTTGAGGTGGTGGTCGGGGTCCCTGTCCTCCTGAGCCAGAGCCTTGGTTCCCTCCGGTGTTTCCTCCACCACCTGATCCACTAGGTCCACCGGGTCCTGTGCCTCTAGAGCCACCAGATCCACTAGAACACTGGGTCCAATAGGGCCTGTAGGAGTTGTGCCAAGTGCCCCCATGGTCCCACTGAACTATGCGCCGATGGTCTGTGATAGCACCCCACTTCTACTACTGTGTCCCACACCACTCCCTGATGTAAGACCAAAAGCTTGTACACTTGCTCCTTGTCCAAATACTCCTCTAAATACTAGAATATGTGCAGCCATAGAAGAAGGGACTATAAAATTATATCTACTAGGTGCAGATCTATCTCGTCCACCGATATCAACTGGGTCAATAACACTTCTTCCTGGTTCAGGAAAACCAAGCACAGGCCTCGGTCACTGGTTGGGTTCAGATATGCATCAACAACTCTCCTTTCTCCATATGACAAACTCTCACCAGAAGCCGAAGGGGTCTCCCTCACGCGCTTACCAAGATGGGGCAGCACAGACTGCTCAAGTTCCATGTCCTCCGCATGAAATTCAACTCCTTCCTGCAATGTTTATCTCCATAGATCCATCACACTAGTAGCTTCACATTGTCTAGCAATCTCCCTTTCATGCACTTCACTATACTTGAGCCGTCTCTCTTCCCTCTCCTTCTCTGTTGTGATATCTACCATCTTCCTCCACCCAAGATCCCTTACCCAGCACTACATAATGATTTAACTGGCTAAAGCCTCTAAACTCATGGTAACCATTAATATCTCATATCTAGAGGAATAGCATGTAGAAACATTCCTCTAGGTTCTTGCAGAAATTCAAACTCAGCAACCTCCAAACAAGAATACATGGAAATGGCATAATCTACAGTGTAACTAGTCAGTACTCCTCTCCACCAATGATCTACAGCACGGGTCCATGTCAGATCTACATCCTGCAACCTTTGGTAGTCTTCTTTAGTCCACACATGTGATCCATAATGCTAACTTGATCTAGACACATAGGCTGAAATCCATTCATATAGTTCTATTGGGAAGCAGTAGAAGAAGTCTTGTACATATCATGGTAGAGGTTCTTTTCTACCCATCTATGTTCATTAAACTCAGGTCCAATGTTGAATCTCTAAGAAAATTCATCCTCTATCCCCTTGAACCACGATTCAACATTTTCCAATGTTAACTACTATGTCATTACTCACTACACAAATCATGATGTATGTTATATCCCACTACAACTTCAAAAATAGGTCTTGGAAACGGAACCAAGATGTAGTCATTTTTTACTCCCATTAGAAAAGGAGGGAACCCCATGTGCACCGGTCTATCACCCAACAGAAGCTGAGAGCTCACCTGAGGCACGTGTGGGTACCGAGTCTCTCTTTTATGTGAGTTTAGTGGGAAGCATCATTTATGATTAGTGTAAGAGTTTTTGTGAGGGAGGTTGAAACATACAAGAACCATAGGTCTCAGAATGGCCTCTAGATCCTTGCAGTCACCTCAGACATAGTGCTTTAACAGAATCCAAAACATGCATTATGACATAAAGAATTATACAAGCATTCATTCATAGCATGAAACGAAAGAGAATTTATAAGAGAGAAAATATGCATTAGAACCATTGATTTCACATATATATTATATCGGTAACCTCATTACATTCATTGATTCATTACAGAGTGTCACAGAGAGTAGACCGCAGTCATGCATATCCCTGGACTTGTGTAACTAAGCTATCAAAAGAAAAATTACAACTCCATGCCCAAGACATTCTCTCCTAGATGAAATTATCCATTAACAAATACCTTGCAACATCTTTGTAGAGCTCTACTCACTCTCTAGATCTATATTCAATTCCCACTCTCTCTAACTAGTTATATCTCAACCTTGTATATCTTTTACTCCATAGGCACTTGTATTTATAATTCTCCTACACTGCCAACTCACCTTCCAGTGTCCTCGGATCTGGTGCCAAGTTTCGAATGTGGTCCATGTGAGCATACTTCTTCTAGGCCTGAGCTTTCCACTTTATCTCACGATGTTCTTCTAGAATATTCCATCCAAGGCATGCTCCTTCTTGGACCAGCCTATCGTCAGGCTGACATCTTATCCAAGCGCAATCAATCATGATTTTCACGTGTTCTAACCTGGGTGATCAAATTGACTAAGTCTCGAGCCTCCTTTCTCCCATCGCGCTATGCTATGTGATTCCTTAAACCTCTCTCTCGTGTGACCTTGCACACCTATGCACCTTCATACTTGGTTAAGATTATAGGGGTCCAACATTTAGCATCACATTCAGCAGTGTGAGAGACTCTAGACATCGGAATAGGAAGCATTACCACCTTAACTCTGGGTGCATATATTTTACTCTACTCTATAAGGATGCGCACGTGCCTAGTATGTATATGTAGAACTAAATTAAGAGACTAGGAATTGTTAGAATTTGACTGTAGGAATGCTCTCGACCTTTGAATACTTCTCGATTAAACCTCTAGTAGAAGAAGCATTAAACTTTATCAAGTTCTTAACTATGGGAGATAGTGCAAAGACAGAAGAGCATATTCAAGAACTATTTTGTGAGATAGATTCCAGAGTGCATTTTGAAAAGGACGAAGAAATGGACTCCATATTACTTGAACACACTTGGCTTGAGAAAGTGAAAAGAAAGATGGTTTACATTATGGATGATGAGGAAGCTGAGAACCTGGATGTTGAACATTCACAAGAGGTGTGCAAGGTCTTGGATAGTGTAGACAAGGATACACACTCCTATCACAAACCCGTGAAGACAAAGAAGGTGAATATAGGTTGAGAGGTTGAGCCAAAGGAGGTCATAATTGGAGACTATTGGTCAGAATCGGAAATGCCAAAGATCATTGAGTTACTCAGGGATTATCAGGAATTATTCCCTTGAGGGTATCATGAACTTAAAGGTGTGCATGAATCACTTGGGGAAATGAAGATAAATCTTAAGGACAGCACACACATACTTATAAATCTACCTTATAGAATGAACCCCAATTCACACAAAAAGGTCAAAGAAGATATTGGTAACAAGTTGAAATTTGGAATTAAAAATCTCCTTAATGAGTCAGAATGGGTTAGTCCAATGGTTATCAGTATCAAGAAGGATGAATGAATTAGAATATGTGTGGAATATAGGGAGATGAATGTTGCATGTGTAAATGATCCATTCCCTATGCCATTTGATGAGTAAATACTAGGAGTTGCAGGGTGCGAAATATATTCCTTCACAAATAGGTTTTCTGGATATCATCGGGTTAGGATTGCTCAAGAGGATCAAGAAAAGACCACTTTTACTACTGAATGGGGTAGTTTTGTCTATATTGTGATGCCTTTTGGACTGAAAAAAGTGTCTGTTGTATTCTCGCAGATAGTTGTTTAGGCATTCAAATATTTTATTCACGACTTTTTACAGGTTTATCTAAATGATTGGACAATATATGGGCTTTTGAAAGATCATTGTCACAATGTGCGCTTGAGCAGTGCAGAAAATTTAGTATCTCTTTAAACATCAAGAAGTGCATACTTTCTACACTTTTTGGAATAATATTAAGACATATAATCTGTAAGGAAGGTTATGCTCATTGATCTAGCTACGGTTGCAGTCATTCTAGGACTGGAAGTGCTTACAAGTCAAAGTGAGGTGCATGGATTTTTGGGTCACACAGGATATTATCGGAAGTTCATCAAAAGGTATGCCAAATTTGTCTGCACCCTTGAAATAATTACTAAAAGGGAAAGGTACATTTTATTAGGGAGAACCATAGCAACACACGTTTGATATATTAAAGGAGAAACTTACTACCGCACCCATTATCTGCTTTCCCTCATGGGATAAACCATTTCATGTACATGTGGATGCCTCTGGCATGGCCATTTATGATGTGTTAGCTCAACCTAGTGAAGGTATTGTAGATCATCCAATTTGTTTTGCTAGTAGGAAGCTGACTCCTGTTAAACAAAATTATACAACTACAGAGGGTGAAGCTTTGTCAATGATCTATGCATTACACAAGTTTCGATGGTACTTATTAGCAACCCCATTTTTGTTTTATATAGATCACATGGCATTGAATTATTTGGTGAAAAAACCTATATTACAAGGGCACATATGTAGATAGGTACTCCTATTTCAAGAGTTTGACTTCACAGTTGTGGTAAATCCTGGGAAAAGTAACTCTGGACTAGACCACTTGTCTAGAATTTACTCAGGAGAAGAAGCAAAGATAATTCAAGAAACCATGCCAGATGCATAATTATATAGGTTACAATGCACACCATCATAATTTATAATACATTGTTGTATTTCTACAGACTGGTGCGGCACCAGAAGGAATGAAGGCATTAGAAAATAAATAGCTTGCTATACACGTGAAACTGTTTACGTTAATCAGTGGTGACCTCTACAAGTTAGGCAGAGATGAAGTATTATGTCATTGTGTATTAGAGCATGAGCATAAGGATATTATGGAAGAATCCCATGGTTGTATTGCAAGAGGCCACTATGCAAGTGATGAAACTTCCTGAAATATTCTACTTGCTGGATTATGGTGGGAGAAACTGTATAATGATTGTAAAAGGTATTGCAAAGCATGTGACCATTTTTAATGTCTAGGTAAACCAGGGCAAAGAGATGAGATGCCTTTGAGACTAATTATTAGTTCTCAACCATTTGAGAAATGGGCCATCAACTTTGTAGGACCTATTTCACCAACCGTGCGTAGAACTGGGTCACACTATATCATTACTTGTATAGATTATTTCACAAGGTGGGCAGAAGCAGCACCTACGAAGGACTGTACAGTGGCTACAATAGCTAGGTTTCTATGGGAGAATTTTCTTACAAGATATGGGTGTCCTTTAAGCTTGACAAGTGATAGAGGTACACACTTTTTGAATGAAACAATCAAGATCCTATTATATGAGTTTATGGTTGCACACCATAAGAATACACCCTATCATCCTTAGGTAAATGGAACTGCTGAGGCTTTCAACAAAATTTTGAGCTAGACATTGACAAAAATTTGTGATGTTGGAAGAAAGGATTGGGATGATAAAGTGTTAGTTGTTCTTTGGGCATATAGAACAACTTATAAGAGATTGAACAAATCCACACCTTTTCAGTTGGTGTTTGGTGAAGAAGTTGTTCTCCCTATAGAATTTATGTTACTTTCTTTGCACATTACATGTGCTAGAGGTCTAGCTGATGAGCAACCTTTAGAATAGCGTATTGAGAAGATGATTCAATGGGATGAGTGACGAGCCATAGCACAATGGAGTCAGAAGCAAGAAAAGGCCAGACAAAAATCATGACATGATAGAAACATAAGGGATAAGAAGTTTGAGATTGGAAAAATGGTACTTCTCTATGACTCTAAGTTCTTGTGCCATCCAAGAAAACTCAAGGTACATTGGTTAGGGCCGTATGTTATTACTTACATCCTTAAAATAGTCACTTTCCAGTTAGAAGCACTAGACGGAACATGGTTACATGGTTACTTCAATGGAAGTAGGCTGAAACCCTACTACAAATAAGTCTTCTTGGTGTTTGTAATAAGGTAGTTTGTCATTTAGATTAGGTTTCCATTATTTATTTCCTTCATTTTCATTATGCTTTGTCACTTTAGTTTTTGTTGTTGTGAAATAAGCGTGCTTGCGCACATGAAGCTAATTACTACATGAAGCATGTTTATGCGTAGAGGACTACACATCCTTTTAGTGTGGGGTGGTTGTTGATATCTAGGTACAAGATTGTGGGAATTGAAAGATGAAAAGAATAAGCTGCTACGGGTGTTTTTCAAAGTAAAACCATTGCTTCTCAAAAGTTACCAAGGATGGAGAAGAATGAAGAAATAGTATAACACGAGGTAAGCAGAGGCCATGATAACTACTAGGATAAGGTATAATGACAAGGTACTCAAGTGCAAGGATGTGTGCTGAATGAGAAGTATGTGACTAGAGGGTAGGAAGGCACATTAGAAGGTTATAGCTCAGGTGTGAGGATGTAACGCACTGGAAAGTATGGAATTGGTCAATTAATGAGAGGATATTTGATAGGTGAAAGAGCAATGAATTTATCAAAAATTTGAAAATATATATAAGAATGGGATGCGAGTTTATTTTTACCATTACAATTAAGAGTATTTGAAAGAAGCCAAGTGTGAAGAGTCGAGTGATCATTTTAAGGTGCGAGAGGTGTGTAAACAGTCTTGACAAAGAGATCTATGTGTAGAAGGAGCTTGTGTCCCCGGTGGTAAAGGGTTTAAGCAAAGCAAGGTGACCGAGACAAGCTAGGGCACATAATTTCACCTAGGGCATGCTGAATTGAACTAGGGTTTTCTTTGCACCTTGCAAAATTTTAGTGGTAAGGATCTACAAAGGATTGCAAGGTAGAAATGGCACCCAAGAAAGCAGTTACAGCAAGAGTGAAGAGAAAGAAGAAGGTGGTAGAAGAAGAAGAAGAGATGGCTCCAAAAAGAAATTTTTGTGAGATGTAATATCTAGAGGGGGTTATCATCGGCTAGGATTGGGATTCTCACATAAGGAAAAGAAAATTGAGTGAGTACAATCACTGTACCATAGAGAATAAGAAGGAGCTTGACGCATTGCTGAACATGAAGACAAATAAACACACAGAGGAAGACATGTCAGTGTATGACGATGCTGGTGAGAATATCTTGTAGAGGATAGTAATTTACCAACTATATGATCTCCCTTACTATGGGAAATTTGAGCCCTTGTACCAATGGCTCATGAGTAGAGTGCATGAGGAATTTTTCTATTTTGCAGGTCGCAAAGTCAGAATTTCATCCGCGCTCATCCCCACGGTAATGGGGTTGAAAGGCATAGGAGACGATTTGCGAGATGATCTAACAGACAAAACCACAATATTGGAGACTAGAAAGAATTTGGGGTATACAAAGGGTCCGTGTGGTATGGACATCGACAAACTAAAGAAGTATCCAGTTGTGAAAGTAGTCACACAGTTGTTTAAGTGGTCATGCATCTTGTTAAAATTATGTCAGAGGGAGTATTCTATAACATTTGGCATTATATTGCAGAGACAATCATTGAGGAAGTGTGCTCGGGAGGAAAGATCAGATTTGGAGTTGTTATGTTGTCACTAGTGTTCATGGA
The DNA here is from genome assembly GCA_019776745.2 of Taxus chinensis. NCBI lineage: Eukaryota > Viridiplantae > Streptophyta > Pinopsida > Cupressales > Taxaceae > Taxus > Taxus chinensis. The sequence goes on along the minus strand of CM034154.1, from coordinate 594,721,975 downwards.
GATCGGAGTACTTGATGGACCAAAAGAGAAGGTATGGGAGTATCCAATGGAACAAAAATCACCTATAGAACACTTTAAGAAGTACTTGTGTGAGGGATCCATGATAGAGCAGGTTAAGCAATGGGCTGAGAAGTGGTATGATAGGCTTCGTGCAGCTTTTGAGGAAGAATGGCACATCCCCAAGGACTTTCCTTCAGTTGTTGGAAATGCAGTTCAATTTGTTGTATACCATCATTTATGTATAGCATGGTTTTCCATGAAAGATGGAGCATGAAGCCCTTGGTGTAAGCTTCCATATGCATTCACAACAAGGTACTTTCAAGCATCAGTACATAGTTTTACAGACGCGTGGTGACTGACATTCAACACGAATAAGGTAGATTGCAACTACCACACATTAAGGAAGAAATATGTGTATCCAGGGTGGGGTGCATATGTTGAAAGAATCATTTTAGATGTATTGAGAATTAAAATAATAATTTTGGTGGTGAGAGATATTGGAGCAGCATTGGTGTATCTCCAACTAAATCCAAAGATGGAGAATAACAATTATGTGGAAGGTGAGTTCGTAATTCCAGCACCACCAAAGGGAAAGAAAACAATGGAGAACATCCTAACACCTAAGTGCATAGAGCCAATTGAAGGGGAGGATGAGAAGGATGGGCATGAAGATAGTGGTGGTCTGGAGCATAGAGGTAGAAGACATCCTACGAATAAGGATGAAGCTGAGCGCGCCACTACACCACCTCAGCCACAAGAGGTGGATGATGAGGACTTGAATGTAGTCTAAGGGGAGCACAAATTTAAGAGGGTGTTTAGGATAACAAGAACCCAAGATGCTACTCCACCAATGGTGCACAGATCACCAAGACTCTCTCCATAGAAGGACGTAACTGTGTAAAGATAGAGGAAACTGAAGTTGAATGAGGTGGAAGAGTCATAGGAAATCATGCCTAATTCTCCTACACTTCCAGATAATATAGAAGAACAAAAGGATGAGGAATCAAGGGGAAGAGGAGAGGAAGAAAAGGAACCAGATGAGATAGCTATCGAGACTGCTGAGGACATGGAAACACAAGTCCCAAGAGTTCAAGTAAGTTGGAAGTTTGAAATTTTTTTTAAGTAGCAACGGTCTAGAAGAACGAGTGTAGAGTCAAATTCAAAAATTTATGAGCTCACACCCTCCAGAAGATGTTCAAGTAAAGTTGGAAGTGCCTGTTTCCAGATAGAAAAATGACATGCTTTAAAGTTGTTTTAACTGGTTGGGAGTCTGCACGTTTTGATGAAGATTTTTCATTTTCCTACTGTGCGACACGTGAGGAATTTTATTGTTTTCCTCATGGTGAATGCAAATTACAACCTTTCTATGGCCATGGATTGCCATAACCTTGTATTTTTTTCAGGATTCCTTGCGTATCAAGGAGGTTGAAATTTGAAGACACCTCAGGCTACGACACATGGTGGTAAAGTTTTCTACCTTCTCTACATTTTTCCACAGTGAGTGAATGACGAGATTTTTCAAAGTCCCTATCAGATTTTGGCTCCATTATCTAGGGGTACGTGGACAAGGCTACCATAATTGGAGGCGTGCTCAGCGAGAAAATTAGAACTAAGGATAGATAAATTGCATGCCTTTATGTAAAAGAGGGACTAAAATTCATAAGAAGAATGTTTTATTCATGCAGAATCATAGATCATGCTATGAGATAACAATGTCATAAGAGTTGAGCCCACATCAAAAGAGTACAAAGTGGGGAGGCATAGATCATTTCCCTGGAGATTTGAGAATTTGAGCCTTTTTATGTAAAGGGGCTTAAAGTTAAAAAGTGGACCTGGTAGCCCTGCCAAACATAAAGGAAAAATCCTCAAATGCATTGGGGCCATCATCAAGTTGGAAAGTCCAAAGCAGCGAAGCAGATTGACAAGAGAACTATTGAGGTTTTGAGCCTTTTGTAAAGAGAGCTAAAAGGCATATGAAGTGACTTGCAGCCCTGATCATGCTATAAGGGAGAAATTCAAACATTAAGCCCACATCAACCAAGCTTTAAAGTAGGTGGGCATGCCAGCAGATCTAGATTTGTGCTTATCAACATGAAGCCCGCATTGAAGAAAACAATGAGGTCCAAATTATAAAAGAAGGCCATGCAAAATCTGTCTGCACTCAAGTAGAATCCACGTTGTCAATGACCATATCCAAAAGCGCGTGGCCCTAGGACAAAATGTTTCAAAATGCCAAATCTCTATAAAGTCACAAAATGCTAAAAGGAATCCTCCATGCCCGCTCTTGTAAATTTCTCCCATTACGCAGACAGATCTAGTTTAAAGTTTCAAAGGCAAGAATGAACGGTTCAAATGTCAAAGTTACAAAATGATTGTAACGGCTTTTAAAATGAAAAGTCTGAGTTTTTTCCACCATTGGCATAAATTCGTGAATCAAGAATGTTGAATGGACATGAATGACTGAAAAGATTGTACAACCATTTCTTACTAACAAAGAAGAAGTTGTAATTGTTTCTTGTAAGATATTTACATGGATTCTCCATGCCATTAGTACGTTCAAGTTGAGGAAGATTTATCTACAGGGTAAACTCACGAGTGCATTGTACTTATAGAAACCAAAGAAGATAGCCATTTTCTTCTACTCTTCCTCCATTCTTCAAATTCTCTTCCATTCCCAGTATTATGTACATATCCATCTGTTGAAGTGATCAATACAAGATTAGAATGGGGTAATTTTGATCAAAAAACTCTTTGATAGAGGAAGCATTTTACAAGATTTCCATGTGGGTTCGCAATTCTTATCTCAAAGCCTTTTTTCCATTCAGGATAGTTGTTTCTTGTAGAACATAAAGTGCATGTGTTGAAGCTTCTAACTAGTGTTTCTGGGCAGGAAGATCTGATTTTCTACCTGATGACATGCAGTTCTCCTACCAACTTTGTCTCACTCTCTTTCCCACCTTGCATAGTCAAATTCCCCCCCTTGCAGGATAACTATTTAGAGCTCTTTTCCGTAGGAGTCAGTATAAGAATAGCCCCTATTGGATCCCCGGCATGATAGGCCACCATCAGTAAATCCACACTTTTTCACACATTCATACATGGATATGCATGCACCAGTTAAGTAGCACGTGGCTACTAATAGCATGTGGCCAAATAATTAGCAAGGAATTCACATAACTTGTCCACCAGAAAAATTCCCTCACCCTATAGTTTATGTAGTAAATTACCTGGTAGGAGCAGGATGGATATAGTAGCGTCTACACCTGACATACTTTACCGCAAGGTTCAAAAAATTACAAAAAGAGAAAAATGCACGAAAATTTTCTACATAGATTTGAATGGCTATATGTAAGCCACATGGATTCAAATCATGGCTATTCTGGGAAACCCTCCAATTAAAAGACCCAAGATATTCTCTTCCACGTCCAAGAAGTTACTCTTGCTGTCATATTTGAGGGAGTGCATATTCTAATTTCTATAATAGGCATTAGTGCCAATTATGTGTTCAATGTAAAATTGGCAAAAGCTATGGAATTGGGGTAAGAATCTCGAAAGAAACCCCAAAGGCTTTTAACAATGTAATCAATGGACCATGCGATAAGAAATGAGCAAGGTTTTCTTCTTTGCATACATTAATTTGAAATAAACATGCAAAACTAAACAAATGAAGTTAACCTCTATTCTTGAAAACTTAATGAAATAATGAACCTAGTCTAAGAGATTTAAGCAATCAAATTGTGTGTTGTTTACTCCATGAGGGTGAATGAATCTCACTAAATGGCTACATGGCCAAGTTTATCTATTCCATTACTAACCTAACATGGGTTTAAGATGAAGGATATTTTAATGGTGGATGACCCAAGATCAATGCCTTATTAGCTTGGCTAATGCAAAAGAAGCTTTTATAGATTTCTTAGGCTTGTTTTGGTTTTATAATTATGTAAAGTTGTCTGTAAAGTTGTTATTTGAATGGGTAGGCCATAGCCTTGTATTTATATTTTTTTGTTTGGAAGAATTTGGAATTTGGGTGCATGTGGGACTAAAGCTCAAAAAATCACTTTTAGATTAGATTAGGATAAAACATGCTTTAGGCTTTAGGCTTAGGCTAGTTAAGCTTGGGTTTAGGCTAGTTAAACTTGATTAGCAAGTGATTAGAGACTCATTGAGAGTTGGGAGGGGTCTGGATAACCAATTGTGACTGATAGATAGCCTACGAAGCCAATAGAAGTGGTCTAGAGAGAACTAGGGAGGTTCTGAATGGTAAAAAGGAGGAATGTTTAGCTAATAAGAGAGATATTAGCCAAATAAGCTGATTATAGGAGGAATATGACCAAGAAGGTGTAATAAATGGGCATCCGAGAATGGAGCGAAGAATGGGGATTTAATGAAGTGTCGTCAATTGGTTGGATTGGATGAAATGCTAAGTGTAAGCATATTTTAGGTGTCTACATTTTCCCCTCTTTGAGGTGACGTAAGCGACGTCACTTCAAAGAAAGTAGACAAGCATAGACAAGTAGAAAATTTTGAAGGGATAGAAGAAAAAATGAGTAGAATGAAGGATGCCCCCTCGATTGTCGATGGGGTGATAGAAGAACTCGATTGACTATCGAATAGATGAAAAAAAGAGAATAGAAGAAATAATAGTGTGAAGAAGAAGAAAAGAAAGGGGATATAGAAGAAAAATGAATATGAGGAAGGGGGAATGAGCTAACATCCATCCAATGCCTTTTAAACAACTTTATTTTTCATCATATTGCTAGAGATCTTCATCATCGGTCCTTATTAAAAAGAATGAACAAAAGTGTAGTATGACATGAAAAGCCATATACGAACAAATTTCCATTGCTAAAAACACCAACTCCATGCAACATACAAAATGCAATGCAATACGAGAAAGTAAAAGATGCCTAACTCCATGCAACATACATAATGCAATGTAATACGAGAAAGTAAACAAGCTAAACTAACAGAGAAACAACATGCAATGTTTTTGTTATCAAGCTTCAATTCCAACCTATTTGAATTAACGACAAGGGTTGATGATGGTGCCCCAAGAAAGGATACATGTGAGGGGAATAATTGAGGACACTTTGGTCCTGATGAAAAAGATAATGTGCACTATGAAACAGTACCAGGAAACTCGTTGTGCCCCAAAGTACAGACAAAGTAAGAAGCCTTCAGCTTTTGTTGATGGAGGTAGATCAAGATGACCTACGAGTCATGCACATGAACAGGTGAGAACCAAAGAGTGATGTTTTGTTAGGAGGATTTTATATTTTTAGAATTTTTTTGAAACATACTTGAATTTTTTGATTTTTCTAACATATTTGAATGTTTTTGTTTTTTTCTAACATATTTGAATGTTTTTGATGATTCTAACATATTTGAATGTCTTTGATATTTTTCTAACATATTTGAATGTTTTTTATGATTTTTCTAACATATTTGAATGTTTTTTATATTTTTGAAAGTTTTTCTGAAACTATGTACAGGAAGACGAGGAAGCATGGATGCCCCTAGAGATAGATGGGATGTACAAGGGCATAAGGCCACATGCATATGAGAAAGGTGAAGATGCAAAAATGCCCCAGCGATTAGGTGGGAGTATTCAAAGGAAAACTCTTCACGTGTAGAAGTGGGACCCAAGGCCATTATGGATAGGTTCAACATGATGATGAACATAAACCAATGAAGTGCTAGGAAGAAGCAAGGATGCCCCCAGTGTAAGTTGGCCTAAAAGCACATGATAGAAAGGAAGGAGAAGATTTTTTTTGTGACAAGGGGACAAAGGTGTCCAAAAACATGGAAAAAAAGTAATCTTATACACATGGATGTTCTAAAGTGAAGTAGAAGAATGATGTGAATGATATGAATGTAGCTTAGAAGCCTCATGAAATGAAGTGATTAGCCAAAGGCACAAATCATGAGACGAGATAAGGACTAAAGTAAGAGTCTGAACAAGGTCCAAAAAAACACACTTGGTAACATACTAATCCTGCCTACTCATAGAGATCCAAGTGTGTGCATGTGGAATTTATTACCTCTTGAAGGGAATATTTAATAGACAACAAGTGAAGACACCCTAGCCAATGTGTAGGAATGATTTATTTTGATAGGTGATTTTGTGAATGGATGGTGGAAGGATAGTCCATACATTAGCTCCGTTGCCAGTCAGGCATCCATAGCCCCGACGGAGATGTATTTGATTCTAATCACAACATTTCTCTACTACCAGTTAGGCATCCATATCCCTGATAGAGGTTATTGGAAATACCCCAAGAGAGAGTTATATATCAATTTACTTTTGCTTTTAGCTTTTAGCTTTTTGATTTTTGATTGATTTTGATTCTTTTGCTTTCTGAAAACTTATTTCAGCTCTCTTGTTTGACAAGGGGTTAAGAACCACTGATGGCTTGATGGAAGGAGGTGGAAGTGATTGTGATGATGACATTGGCTAGTGTCAACAAATATGTCCAAAAGTTCTTCGCAAAATGTTTATTAGATGTTGAATGTGATAGGATCTCTAAGAGGTCATTCGTTCTTTAATTTACCAAGGTGATAAAAGACCAGGGTCAAATGGATACCATAGAGATAAATGTCACAAAATGCGTGTGTTTATAGGCTAACCAAAATATCACCGAAGGGATGAAAATGGTAGGAAGACTTGCTGAAGGAATAACAAGGAAGGGAAGAAAGAAACATCCATGTGTACACAATACCTGATTGCAATGTTTGATCTTTGTACCTTTGATTTTTGTTGTGTTTTCTCAAAAAAAATTATATTTTTGAATTATTTTGATTTTTAGCTTTTTGACAGTTTTAAGGAGGTTGGGACTAGCAAAGTCACTCTGCATGATAAGATCCAACAACAATGTTTGTAACTTCCTAAATAAGGGAGTCTAGGCATGTTTGTTTATCAAGCAGTAATATTATCCCCGATCTCGATGATCGAGGTGAGATCTTACTCGAATAAATGACTGTGATTTATCTTGAAACATGGATTTCATATGTGGGATCTTGACGTCCCTATCAAGAGGTTTCTATAATTTGTGCCATACTTGATGGTTGTGTTGATGTGCATTCTTGAATCATGATTGATTTTTAACCTTAAGATCATTTGATTTGTTATGAACTTTGGAGCCTTTGGAAGTTTTGAACTGAGCTTGATAATGAACCTGTTTGGGTTTCTTATAAGCTGACGTGTGACTTTTCTGAATCCTGAGAAGGAAGAAAGTGAATGTGGACGTTTAGAAATGATGTGAGAAATGACTGCACGCTTGCCACAACCATTGATAGAAGAAATATGTGATGGATGAAAAGGATATGGTCCAAGAATTGAAGAGGATGGGCTATGAGGAGGTGAGCCACTGATAGAAGATGATGAAGGGCTACCAGGATATGGACCTAAGATAGAAGAAGTTGGGCTACGAGGACATGGCCTAAGAATAGAAGAATATTACCCATAGAAGGGATACTAGAGCGTGGCCCAAGTATAGATGAGGAGGGACTACTCAGAGGCATCCCATAGATAGAAGAGGATGAATGGCTACTAGGACATGGCCCAAGAATAGAAGGTAATGGGCTACCAAAAGGTGACCCACAAGTAGAAAATGGAAGACTACTAGCAGAGGTGGCTACTAGAATAGAAGAAGATGATGGGTTACTCAGTGGTGACCCAAGATAAGATTTTGATTGAGGAATTATGATAAATAAGGAATGATTTGGTAATGAGAAGATAGGCCATGGATCAATGCTAGACCCCGACATCTCATCATGCTCAGAAGAAGGTGACGATGGAATAATCGAAGAAGAATCAAGTTCCATGACCTTAGGCTCTTCCTTTATGTTCTGTTGAAAAGGATCAATTTATTTTCCCCAATATGCACGAGTGTATCAAGTTCTAGAAAGAATCCTTGTTTACAATCCTCTAAAGGCATATCATCATGTACTAAATGATTATTTCTTCATTCTGAGAGAAATCAATCAATAGAGGTTGTTTTTCTTTAGACATAGAAGGGTGAATAGAAGAAATGGAGTTAGATAAAGAGGGAAGATTGATTAACAGAAGAAGATGACTCAATGAGATCTGAAGTAGGATTGGAGGAAAGCATCTCATGACTGGATGATTTGGAGTTTGGACCTAGATTGCTTTTCTAGAAGACATGCAATGTAGGAGAGAAAATAGGATCACATAGCCATTTGTTAATTTGTCCTACATAGGATTTGAGTTAGATGATTTGGATGTAGAGTGAATCTGAGTCGTGGAACTCTTCGAAAGAGGAAGAGGTGTTGGGATGACTAATGAAGGAGGTCCTGTAAAGAAAGGGAGGACTGCGACTCAAGAACCAAATTAGATGTTTCATCAAGGAAACTTGGAGTCACATGTGTCTTCAAAGGAGGAATATGTCATTGAGTTGATTTGGAATAAAGTTCCTGCGAATCCGAAAGGGAGGATCCAAGTCTTCAGAAGAAGATTTGGAGTCTGAATGGTAGTTTGGATCTGAATCAGAAGAAGAAGAGTGGGGGGAACCTGAATAATAATTTAGATCAGAAGAATCCAAACCATACCACCGACTATGAGCTGAAGGTGGGGAATCAAGGGTACCTGAGTGGGCCCTCTAGCATGAAGAACCAAACGAGGTTTAGTTGTAATGGGAATCTTTTGATTTGAATTGCTAAACATAGGTTCTGTATTGTTGTAAATGTGAGGAACCGCATGATAGTCAGTCATTGTTGGCATTGTTTTAAGCATAAATGTTTAGATCTAGATAGTGTGATGGAACTCCTTTAAAGGGAAGGAAGTGACATATTGATTCAAGGATGCATGATGACATCTAACTAGACATTTTGTAAGTATGGAGATGCATGTGTGATTTTATGAAGAAGTTCTAAGGAAAATAGACATCGTGACGAAGCAATCTCAATGAGATAAAAAAGGATTGTCCTAGAAAATGATTTTTCTAGATGAATAATCACAAGGAACAATCATGCAAGTGTGAAAAACAAAACCAATCAAAAGGGAAATACACCTTATGCATAATGTATGTGCAAAATGATAGTTCGATGCAAAAAGATGATCAACACAATGTCAATATTTACGTCAAGCTCAAAATTAACAAGGTGTAAATATTAACAAGGGGAGATCAAATAATGAATCAATCCAAACTATGATGACGATCTTGAAATCAAGATCAAGTGGCCATCAAATATATAAGGACGCATCCATGCACTTTAGACGTTTAACAACTCAACCACAAACATGGATGAGCGTAAATGGACAAAAAAGTGGTGAACACTATCTATGAAAACACTCCTGAAATATGCCTTTTTTTTTCCCCAAATGGGAAACAAGAATGCAAAGGTGTAGATAAAAATATGAAAAATAAACTAAGTGCCACTTGGGTAGAGCTTCACCTCACCCGAAGGTGAGAAAGAAGCTAAGCTAAGTGAAATGTCGTCTAATTTCCATGATGAAAGGCACTTAGATCCAACTTAAGTGGATTTTTTGCCTTGTTTAAAAAACAAGGTTCTAAATCCAAACAAGTTATCACTTCATGATGGCCAAGACGTGATAAAAGACTAGTAAAGTGGTCCTCAAGACAAAATGACCTCCTTAATAGGATCTCTCAACTAGGTGTTTCAAACCCATCTAAAAGCGGGCATGATTTATCCAAAAAGTCATACTGACTAATTTGGGAGTATCTTGAATTTTCCCCCTTCAAGTACAGTGGGCACTAAATGCATCCATCATGTATTCTTTCCATGGGGTCTCTATGATGTGAATAACTTTGTAACACTAACTCACAAGGAAAACTAGTCAAGTGGGTAAGCGAGGCACTTCCTATTTCATCCACGAGGTTACATAGTGGTGGACTACTTTAGGGTTCCTAGAACCACCTCCATTGTTGTAGCTTAAGGCGTTATACCAAAGGGGTTATGTTCCAGTTGAGCGGATAGGGGCATACCCTTTTCTGAAACTTGCAATATAATGTTTTTAATATGGTGTGTTTTTTATCCTGCTTAACTTAATTTGGTTTTAAGTAGCACACCATTTGGCAACCTGTATGAAAACACGTATTAGAAGGTTTGTGTCTTGTTTGGTTTCGACATCTTTTCTTTGACATGCAATTTTGGTCCTACATACCAAGATTAGTAATTTTCCAAACCGTCATACAAAGGATATAAGATGTTGTTTTTTATTTCCCAGATCGCCTTAAGACGCAAGGAAAGAGCATACGCAACAAGGTATCTCACTCAAATTTTTAATAAATGGAAAATTCCTAAGTACAATGTGAAAATGAGTTTCTATTAACCAAATTTGAAATTTATTTAAACCGTTTTGCAAGTATGACGAAAGTGGTGAAACGTTTCTAATTCCCAAGATCACCTTAGAAAGGTGTGAGGAAGAGCATACACGTTTCAAATTTTTATGAATAAATATACAAAAGTTTTTAAACAAGTTAGTATAAAATAAATTAATGCAAAGGAAAACCTGTAAACCACTGTTTAGAACCCTGCAAGAGTTATAAACCTAGAAAATCAAAAAATTCTAGAAATCCAATTTTGCACTTTTTAACAATTTTTAGTAATCTACATTTTTGGAGGTCTCTGGAGCACTTTGGGAGCTTTGTGATAGAATTTGGTATACCAAAGGTATCTAACTTTTGGAATTTCCCTCACAAAGTATCCTTCGTTGTCTTTATGATGCCTATTAAAACTCTAAAAATGGGTTAACGAGTCAAAAGATATGATCAAAACAAGTAGTACTAAAAATAAAATGTATGAATTTGGACTACACAGAGACACATGCACACTCAGAATGACACATACGCACCCTCACTTTAATAGACATGTGCCCAAGTAGACAAGTGCATAGGAAAGAAAAAAATGCAAATTCAACAGAATGAAACATGACACCTGATGCACCCAAAGTGATGCATACGTGCCCTAGCCAATGGATATGCACCCTTGAAAAACAAAAAGACAATTTCAAATTTTTACACATTCAACCTTTTACGCATACGCGACCAGAGAGGTGGATATGCGTCCCAGATAACAGAGACATGTGTGTGTCCTTTTAGAGGTGAAATTTGCAGAGGATAATGACTGTCAGATAGGTATGTGCCTATTCTGACGGGTGACGCTAGGGTTTCAATGTGTAAGTGCCGCCTTGTAAACACCTACGTGCACCCTGTGAAAAACTACAAAACTCATAGATTTTAAAATTTTCAAGAGAAAACAGATTAGTGGTTAGTCAAAGTGTCCTATTTCTATATCAAACCCAAAAAATACATGTAAATGAAGGTCATTTATCTAGTGTTAGAAACAGAAATAAGGAGATAACAAGTGATTTGACTCAAAAACTTGAAAATGAACTTTGAAAAACCTAAAAAGACCTCCATTAATGGAGGATGGACATAAGTGTCCCACTAGGCATGCCAGATGTGTTCAGTGAAAAGTTGTAAAAAAGCCATGGATTTGGGGTAAGAATCTCTAAAGAAACCCCAAAGGATTGTAACAATTTGATCAATGGACCATGTGATAAGAAATGAGCAAGGTTTTCTTCTTTGCATACATTAATTTGAAATAAACATGCAAACTAAGAAAATGAAGTTAACCTCTATTCTTGAAAGCTTAACAAAATATTCCTACTAAAGACTTAAGCAATCAATTTTTTTGTTTACTCCATGAGGGTGAATGAATCTCACTAAATGGCTACATGGCCAAGTTTAGCTATTCCATTACTAACCTAACATGGGTTCAAGATGAAGGAGTTTTAATGGTGGATGACCCAAGATCGAATGCCTTATTAGCTTGGCTAATGCAAATGAGCTCTTAAGCTTTCTTAGGCTTGTTTTAGTTTTGTGTTATGTAAAGTTGTGTCTTTTGAATGGGTAGGCCTAGCCTTGTATTTATATTTTTTGGTTTGGAAGATTTTGGAATTTGGGTGCATGTGGGACTAAAGCTCAAAAATCACTTTTAGATTAGATTAGGATAAACATGCTTTAGGCTTAGATAAGCTTTGTTTAGGCTAGTTAAAGTTGATTAATAAGTGATTAGAGACTCATTGAGAGTTGGGAGGGGTCTGGATAACCAATTGTGACTAATAGATAGCCTAGGAAGCTAATAGAACTGGTCTAGAGAGAACTAGGGAGGTTGTGAATGGTCGAAAGGAGGAATCTTTAGATAATAAGAGAGATATTAGCCAAATAAGCTAATTATAGGAGGAATGTGATTGAGAAGGTGTTGTAAATGGGCATCTGAGAATGGAGCGAAGAAATGTTGATTAACGAGGTGTCGTCAATTGGTTGTATTGGAGGAAATGCTACGTGTAAGCATATTTTAGGTGTCTATAGTTTAAATCTATTATTTTCTAGATCTAGATCTATCATGCACTATATAATGATGTATTAAGTGATGGATCCATATGATGTAAGTATTCTTCATGTTAACATTCTTTTATAGCAAACCTAAAGAGGTACCCGGTACATTTGCGTGCTTCAGGTGAGTGCTCAGTCTATGTTGAGTGATGTGTCAGCGCGTCTAGGGTGTCATCTGGTGAATTCTAAGTTGCATCACTTAAGTATTCTTCTACTTCTCTCTTTTATGCACTTTACAAGTATAGTAATGGAAAATAATTTTGCATCCTTAATAGATTAATCTAAGGATCTTGTGTCTTTAATTCAATGGTCCCACTGACTTCATTATTTCTTTCTTCTATATTGAATGCCAAACTACTCTGGTTATTGGGTGTGAACTCTGCAATTGGCCTACTCACAGCAATAACCTTCCTTTCCTAATTTATATCCTTCACCCCCCATCATTGTAATTTCCTCCCTTATACCCCATACAAGCACTTTTCCACAGGTTCAAGGGAGTGTTTATGTGTGATCCCCAACTTATTTGGACAACCCACAACACTTAGGTAGGAATATATTAGTTTTAATTCAATAATAGGAGCTGCACCATTCGATGCAGAGGGGCATAGCCCAATGAATTTTGGTGGAGACACATAATTTTCCATATCGACAAATTTTCTCACCAACATAATTAAAATTTTCAATGGGTATTATTCCCCTATAGGGTTTCCCAATTATAGCTTGTGTGTTCTTGTGTACTCTCTCCTGATTATGTTCATGTGAATGATTGTTTCATATTTTTAATCTCACATTAATGAATGGTTTATTGGTAAATGGTATATGTAAGTTGAATAAAATTCGTTAATGTTTAGAAGGACCAATTCAACACCCTCTTAATCCATTTTTCTTCTAACAAATCCAAATGGTAGATGACTAGGAAAGTAAGTGTATTTTCCCAATTAAGTAACTAATTTAATTAGATACAAAGTGAAATATAATTAATTAACCATTTATTTAATAAATTATAATTAACTTAGCTAAAGTGGTGTTAGGAACTAGTTTAATTAATCCTAAAACGTAAATGTGCATAAATTAATTAATTTAATCAATCAATCATAAGGAGATGAATAACGGGATTTGAAATGGGATAATACTATAAACAAGTATGTGATTTTGGGGTGTCTACATTTTCCCCTCTTTAAAGTGTTATTATGAAGTTATAGCATTTTAAAGATAGTAAACCTATCCAAATCAGTGAACACATAATAGGGAAATATGGTAGATGTTAGGAATTTCCCTGGTGAAGCATTTAGATGCCCCGATGAGTAGGATGGTAAGGGAATGAGAAAGGAACACAAATAACACACAAAAACCAGTAGATTAATAAAAGGTAAAACTAAAAATGCTAAATGAAATGTGGGATGTCCCACCGGGCGTGCCATAATATAAGCAATGGAAACTATAGACAAAGTAGAAGTAATAAAATAAACACAAAACAAATCTCAATTGCAACATTCTTGTAAACCTCAAGAATATTTTTGAAGCACTTGGACATGTAAAATCTTAATATTTGAATTATTTTTGGTACTCTTGATTAGTTCTCCAAATGTAGGATTCTAATATTACAAGTAGAAGTACACAAGGATGTGGGTGGAAAACTTGGAAGAAGTTAGCTATATATTTGCATAATATTCCAAGGGCCCTCCACATAGATTATTTCAAAGGATATGGTTTTTTTTTATAGCTAAGGGAGAGGCCATCAAATTTGGATCATAGTTTGAATGGTCTCTAGGATAATAATTGTAATTACTTGAAATACCAAGTAGACTTAGTTTGTGCAATTGTAGCTTTGAAGGGGTAATGATTATTTGGTTAGCAGAAGTTACATCCTATAAGGTGGTTGTATGTGCAACTCAATTTTCCTCACATTTCTAGGATTATAAAAGTGGGGCTGACAGGAATAGGGAAGTGGATTTAAAGTACAGTCCAAGTGTAAGATGACTAGGAAAATAGGTGTATTTTCCCAATTATGTAATTAATTTAATCAACTATAAAGTGCAAGACAATTAATTAACCATTTAATCAACAAATGATAATTAACTTAGCTAAAGTGTTATTAGGATATAATTTAATTAATCCCAAAATATGAATATGCATGAATTAATTAATTTAATTAATCAATCATGAGCGGTTGAATAATGAGATGTGAACTTGGATGATATTGGAAACATATATGTGATTTTAGGGTGTCTACACCACCCAAACCACCTATAATCAACCTAACCAATTTTACCCTAACCCTTTAACCTCCTAACAGCCTCAACATCTTCATAATCATATTCATGCATCCCCATTCCCATTTTAACCCTTTTGGAAGTGGTTAAAACCAATTCCAAGCGGGCTTGCCCACTTTTTCAAGGTTGCCAGTAATTCTAACTAATTGTCGATGATTATACAAGTAACATCAAACCTTGATGGAAAGGATCCTCAAATGTTTGCAATGAATATTTGGTTCTTTGCTGATCTAGAAAACATTACTATAGACTACCTGACATCAACTACATCCATGTTATGTCCTTGGAAGATTCACAAATCTTGTAATATTCTCACAACATCGTTCCTTAGAATTCTTCATCCAAGGTAAGATCTTGTCATCTATTTTTCATATTCATTTTATTAATGCATCGCCTTAAAGCTTGAATCAATTTACACATCATCTATTTTATACCTTTTTTACATATTATTTGGAAACCAACCTTTTTCACACTAATTTCCAGTTATTTTTATAAATCACCAACAATTACCTCAAATCACTGGTGATCCTTGTCTTTTTTATCACTTTAATCACATTTCTCATATTTTCAATCAATATATCAATCTTTTTTCTATCTAATCTACCTATTTCAAGTTGTTTCTCTTTATAGATGATTGTACCAGGTTAGGCAAATCCAATTACAAGGTTATACAACCTTCCTATTGTTTCACAACCAATAGTTTAGGAACAATTTGACATTGCACATGAAATCAATATTTGTTTCATCTCCTTGACACTAAATGTTCAAGACATTGAAGATTAACTTGAAGTCATATGTGAAGAACACGATGCTGCTAAACAAGCCTGATTTAATTACTTCTTGGATTTTTATCTTATCGTAGCCCTCGCCTAGGTCACCTATCACGAGGAGTAGGATATTTATATACCATTAGATTTATAATCATCCTCTTATTATTAATTTTTTCATATCCTTATCACTTAATTATAAAATGAGTTGACTCCCTTCAAGGAATCCCTTTAGTTCCTAGGACCAGCCTTTGCTGAGAAATTCACCATATCCTTATATAATTATATTTTGTTTATCCATCTCAGTGTGAAGGTTTCTCTCATTTTCTAGAAGTAGGATTCTCGGACCCATTTTTCATTCACACATCTCGACATTGCATTGTTGACACAAGTGTCACTAAACCATGTTTTCTTTTAAGTTTTGGGCGTTTTGTCATATAATTAACAAACCAAAATTCACCATGAATAACTTCTATGGTATATGAGCCAAAAATTGGTACCCATTGAGATATGTAAACAAATGTCTAAAGTGCACCTTAAATTCTATGAAATAAAGAGGAAAGAAGTGACATTCCCAATTCAGATGGGAATTTAATCTTATAGAAACTCAGTAGATGCAGGAAATATAGATGATTCTCTTAGATACTTCAAATTGTATGCATATTATTCTATGAGATCATTTGAATGCAAGTAGTATATGGAGTCAGAAAAAAAATACCTAAGTATGTCCCATTATCTAAAAGTGGAGGACTATTGGGAAGACTGTGCAGATTAGATAGAGGTATGAAAAATAGACTTCACTAGGATGACAATGTAATAGATGAAGGATTTCCAAATTACATGGGTAAATAAAGACATTGAATATGATGGTAGTGAAATGATTGATTCTAAATACTGGGAAACCATTTTATTCAATCCCATCACTTCTATAGATTGGTCAGTAGTGGAGCCTATTGACATATTGACTCGCATAGTGGTCATTCCTCAGAGTTAGTAGTAATGGCTCCTAAAAATGGTACATGAGAGTAGCCATAATCCTTCATCTTCTTACAAGAAATCAAATAAAACATGGAGTAAGGTGTACATCATATAATTAAGAGGCCCAAGGAATGATAATGCCCCTTAAACAAGGAGAATTCTTCTAAAAACGTCTCCAAAACCTTCACCTGAGTCCCCTTGTAGGAAGTTGTTGGTAATAAGAATTGACTCATGTGCTCTTGAGCCAAGAGAGTTCATCATTTCTCCCACTATAAATAAATCTAACTCTCCTAAGTTTCCCATGCAGTCATCTCAAAGGTCTCTCATGCCTCAGACACTGTAACACCCTGAACTTAAAGCATTCTTAATGTCATTGTTGGTTGATGAAGTTATGAAGACACTCTCAAGAGCATGGTAATGGCGATAAAGTGACAGTTTGATATCAATAATGTAATTAGATGATATAAGTAATTAAAAAATGTGTTAGATTCATTATGATCATCAACTAGTAATAATACTTAATGATTAAAAATATAATATATATATATATATAATGATTTAATGTTTTTAATCATTAAATATTATTACAAGTTGATGGTCATATGTGTGTGTAAAAACACACACACAGATATGTGTGTGTGTGTATTTATGTATGTAGAACACACACACACAGAGATATATGTATATGTATTTATGTATGTATGTATGTATGTATATATATACATATATTTCCAATGTGTGAAAATTTTAGTTATTCGATGACCACCCTTTGGTTTGTATTATTATAAGGTTTAATTAGAGCTCCACCACTTTTTACACTGATTAAGGTAAATGGCATAGTGACAAGGACCATCATCTAGTTGCATTATTTAAGGTTTAATTTTCATGAGGATTGGTCTTAGACCACTTTGCATTCAAATTTTTAATGTTTTCGAAAACATGGTCATCAACCACTTGGAATTGTTATTGTTTAATGTTGGTTTAATTGTTGGTCACATACCACGTAGGATAGAACTTTGGTTAATAAAGTAATATGGTCATGGACCATTCGAATGCATGAAAATTTATTAGTTTTAAATGTTTAAAACTTGAGGAGGTGTTGGTGGCCACGACGTGGGACTAGTAGTAAGGAAGAAATTAATGTGGTTCTTAGGGAACTAGTAGCTTCCTTGAGAATTTAACCATGCATTCACTCCTCTCCCTCTCATTCACATTGTTCCATTCATTTGGTCTTTTGGGTCTTGTTGGGAAACTCTGTATGGAGGTTTTGTATGAGATATTTATGGAATTTCATTTTTAGTTTGTGCATGTGAATATGAAGCTATTATTAATGGGGTATTCTATATTTAAATCTCTTTCTGGAATGTTTTATGGGATTTTTGGGAGCATTCAAATTGTAGGAATATTTCAATGGAAGAATCAGGAAAACAAAGACAAAACAAGGCATGGGTTTTCTCTCATGTTCTTTGTTGTTATTATCATGAAATTTTAGAATACATTTTTGGTTTTTAAATTTATTATTGTTCTTCAATTTAAATGTGAATTTTGAAAAGGAAAACAAATGGAAAGGATTGGAAATGAAATAGGTTTTGTTTTTTAAATGTGACATTTGGATTCTTATCTGATTTGGCATTCTAGTTTTGATCTTTTGTTTGAAATCTAGGGATAATGAAGTAAATATGAATAGTTTAGCAACTCGTTTAGGAGCTCTATTATTATCTTATTTTCAATACATTTCTTTGGGTATTTTACTGCTAAATCTAGGAAAATGTGGAAGGAAGAAGTGATTACAAACTTGGAAGATGATTATTTTCAAGTTTGTAAACTATATACATGTGGGTTTGTTTTGTATTTGTGATTTGGGATCAATTTCAGATATTGGGTCTAGTTTATGTTGCAAGTTGTATCTAGCTCATTAAGAGCTCACCATTTGATGGTTTAAAACTCATTTTATTTTTGAAATCTCTCTTGGAGTGGGGTTTTTTTTTATTGGTTGGTTTTTAAGTCCTCCTTCAGTTATGCAAGTACCAATTAGCTCCTTGTGATCTTTTTGTTATTAAATGTTATAAGATTCTCTCTAACATGAATGAATTGGTTTCAATCTCCCCTTGATCATATTAAAATTGGATATTCATTAGGACATTGGTGTGAAACATGTTTTTGGAATTTTATTTTTCTTGTTAAAATGAAAAGATAAACATATCCCAAATAGAGCTTCGCAGATTTAGATTATTTTTAGGTCATCTTTCTTATTTAGTTATCAATGGAATTGACTATTTGGTTGTATTCTATCTCATTAAGAGCCTTTTTGTTATGGGTTTTATTAAGTTCTTAAAATATGAATTACTAATCTCTTTCTCTCACTCATGATTACGGGTTGGTTTAGTTATTCATTAGGGACTTGATACATTTTGGTTATTTGAATATTAGGAAGGTTTAATAAGTGACTACATCTCATGAAATTTGATGCTTGGTAAGATTTAGATTAACAAGGAACTTGATTGTTATCATTGATTTTAGCTCTTTATTAACATGAATGTTTGACTTGTCTTGATCATGATTGTTTTCTATTCAAAACTTTGTAAGTATGGGGAATAGTATGGTTTCTTATAAAAGAAATGTTTTTTTTCCCTTAATATATTATGGGATTTGAAATATTGAGTGAGAATTTGAAATATTACTCGCTAGTTTAATTTATTTTATAATAATGGTAATTGTTCCATTTTGGTTGTAATTCAAATGGGAATATAGAAAATTGGTAATGGTTTAGAGATAAATCAATTATTAGTAATTTATTCACACCGTCTTGAACCTTGATTTAATTTAGTTTTTATGATTAAGGAACTAAATGGTGAGATGGAGTTATGGCTCTCTTATGAACACTGTTGTTTGAATTTATTTCAATTATCTTTTACTTAAGCATGGGAGTTCTATACGAATGAAAGGTTCTTTCCAAATTTTTATTAGTATTGTTTTACAAAAAATTAGCTATTGTAAAATAAAGGATAAAAGGAATTTAATGATACAGACTTGGAATCTTATCTTGGGATATTCTATTAAATAATAGTGATAGTATGAGACTTTAACATCTAAAAGTTAATTTGATCAGGCTGAATTCATGTACTGTTTGCAAACATACTAATACAATATGAAGTATCATTACATATGTGTATTAGATAGATATCTTATTATAAACCTAGAATTTTATATTTATATCTTATAGATTATTTTTTACTAGATTAGCTAATAAGAAGGGATCGGCTCCCAGAGGCCTTACAATAAAAGACACATCGTGAAATCTCCTAGTAAGAAAAAAAAAGAGAGACAGGACCAAAAATATTTAAATGGGATTAACTCAAGAGAGAGAAGGTCCAAAAAACCAACCATAATATGGAGAAAAAAATAACAGTCTGCAAAACAGGTAGACACGATTCGTATATCGTCAGCTAAAAGTCTAGACCAACAAACCAAAAAACTAAATTATCTTATGACACTTAGGGGGTTTGTCCATAGTATTGGTGGGATCCTATTGTTTATGTTTGTGCTCTAGATCTTTCTTACTCACCCTCCCACCTTCATCATCCTCGAAACTGCTAATGCAGAGTTGGAATTTTCTTTTCTTCAAACTTGATTCTGCAGCTTTTACTCATTTCCTTGACTGAGTTCTCCAGCTCTAAGACTTCCCCTCTTATTTTTTTCTGTAACATGCAGATATTTTTAAAATCACCAATGAAATCAATCGTCCCATCCCGCATGTCAAAGTTATCCTCTTCCATCGTCTACACAATCATCTCTAGATGTTGTATTCTATTGTTTAGTTTCTCATAATTCTACCCCTCTTCCTCATGGGATTTACCTTTCCCCTTAGAGGTACCTTCATTTCCATTGTCCTCCAAAACCCTACTCTAGGGGCTCTCCTCCCCCACGAAACTATTTCAAGGACCCTTACCCGTGCGCATCTTGGCCAAGCACTTTTCAAAGGTAATGTCATCCTCGGACCCACTATTGGTGGTAACCTCCATAGGCATAATGGGTTTTCCATTATGATACAAAAGAATAATAATCCCCTCATGAATGGGATATTTAAGCATCTCATTATGAAAATCCCTCACAGAGATTAAGAGTGACATGAATAAAAAGAAAGGAATGCTTAACATAACATGATTCCTAAACATATCAGCAGAGATAGGTGATGTGTGTATATATTATGAAACTTACCTTCGAGAGTGGTATACCACATAATATGATAACAAACATATTTTCACACCCTAAGAATATAGGACCTAGCAATTTCATCAGTAAGAAAATAGAATCTTTCCTTACCTTCAAAAAAGGTGTTGATTTCATGGTCTCTGTGATTCTAGTCCTTGAATATCTTAAGTCTCTACGTGTCCATGCCCATATCTTGGGTGATAAACTACTCCAAAAACTCCAATTTCATCCCCAAATAGCAACCCTTCCATTATTCCAAGCCTTTATAAACTCCATGGTGAGAGAGGGGTCATGCCCTTTCATCTTTGAAATGTACTCCCTGAAGCCCCCAATTCTAAGCATGTGCCACATCGAAGGATTTTTAATGATAGCCCCATTACTCGAAGGTTTAACATAAACTCTATCTCCACATATGGCTTCTCTATTTTCCCCCCAACACCAAACTAGTCGCACAACAATTTTTTAAGGTTTGAAATGAATGAACATCCCTGTATTGATTGCACAACACTTAAGTTCCCTACCTTGACAAGTGAAAAAGGTGATATCCCTCGTGTGACAAGTAAAAATTTCATTATGACCTATCATGGTGAATAATATTATTAATAGATAATGGGATTTAATCACCCTTCACCCAAACTTTTAAATCATTGCAAGGCACCCCTAAGTTATCCAACTCATCAGCACATTTATTACCATTATGGGGAGTATGTGTGATACTATAATTTTTAAATGCTTTAAGATGTTCCCTAACATCCTGTAAAATATTTCCAAGTGTCCAGTTTAGAATGATATTCCTTTTAAGGTCATTCATAATGAGCAACAAATCACCTTCGATTTGAATATTTCTAACACACTTTTCCCTGGCTATGTTAACCCCCCACAATAAAGGTCTAGCCTACGCCACATTGTTTCTTTTAATTCCCAATGGCCCAGTATATGCAAGAATCCAATCACCCCTCATGGTTTCTAATAGTCCCCCCTCCTCTAGCTTGACCAGGGTTTCCCTTAAAAGCACCATCAAAGTTCATCTTAAGTCAATTCACCTCTGGTTTAGACTATTTAATCACTGGTTGAAGAACTTTAACATCGGGAGGGCTAAAGATGAACTATTTGAGGACATTTGTATCCTCCCTAGGACAAGAATATTTAATTTTTCTTTTTCACCACAATGTTATGTATAAAAAAAATAAGGTAAAGGTGAGGTGAGGAGGAATACCTATGAATTCTAAGAAGGTTGTGCACCATTGAGAAGACTAGGTTGATCATGAAGAGCTCCTTTTTGGCTAGGATAGACTACCTGTAGAAGCACACCAATAGTACCAAATATATTCAAATACTATATGACATTGGATTTCCTAGCATATGATAGATCCAAGAAGTATGATACTTCCTAGAAATGTCATCAATCCACTGTTTAAAAACAACTTAATGTAAAAAAAATGATGGTAAAAGAAAGGTCCTATTATAACAATACGATTTAGGTATCTCATATGCTAACAATAGACTATATTTAAGATAAATATTAAATATACAACTAAATCTAGAGAAGGAATGGTGTTTTCAAGGTTGGCAGGTGTGGCAGAGGTGTTTAAGAAGGTCTAGGTGAGATTGGGTGAGTTTTTGGGAAGGTTTTTGGAAAGTTAGGAGCTCACTGGTGTGCGATAAATTACTAGTCACAGAGACCGGTATCAGTTGGGAGATGGATGTTGGTACCTAGTAATAGCTGATGTTGGTTGCATGACCGATTCCAGTAGGGGGAATTGGGTGAAAATATTAAAATGAGGTGGTTTTGAACTCTTTGTGATTGCACAGGGAGTTGGGGAGGCTTAGGCAAGGTGGTAGGATTTTATTAAAGACTCAAAGATGAAGAAATAGGCATTTTGGGTGGGTACAAAGGTTAATTGGGCAAGAAGTTGGGTGGAGGTGAGATGGAAGAGATCCGAGAAGGGTAGTAGGTGAAATAAAAAATATGAATGATTAACCACCAAAATACTGAAAGAAATGACAAGGTATAAATCACTTACTTTTAGATTGGAAGTTGGTTGTAGAAATAATAGTTGTGGTTGAAGGAGAGACAAGTCCCAATCTCGTGCAGAAGGCTCTTGACTTCCTTGTGAATGGTCTAATGCTCTAGAACACATTGTTGATGATTGGTGGATGTTGTGACTACTTGGAAATGATCTCTAGTTCATCTTGAGGACACTTGGATGCTCGAGAATACCAATGTAATAATTCCCAAAATCCTGAGAGTAGATTTAGAACCAAGTGAATGAGTTGGAATTATCTTCTTAACGAAACTGAAAGTGGTTTCATGACCAAAACCGGCCGAGGGAAAAATGGCATCGGTTAGGGAAAGATGGTTTTTTTTTTTCTAAAAATAGCTAATTCTTTCCCTTTTCTAATGTGGTTGAGAATGGTTCAGGTCAAGAAGACCTATTCTTGCTTATAGTGGTGGGATTTTGATAGGATTAAGTGGTTATTCATTAATGAAAAGTCTAGAATAAGTCTTAGTTAGGTTTAGAATGAGTTATGGCTAGTTAAGGGAAGTTGTTAAGTTAGGGTTAGGTGGTTAGGGTTTTGCAATGGGTCCAAGGTGAGGTGGAGAGGTGAGGTGGCTAGGTGAGGTAGAAATTCATTTAATTTAGGTAATTAAATGAATAATGATGTGATGTATTAATTAATTGGAATGGGTTTAGAGGTTTGCGACCCAATTTTGTGTGTCTACATTTTCCCTTTTTTGTTATATAGCTTGTATTGATAAGTGACAATGACAAAAAGAGGAAGTAGTTACCCTAAGTATGGGTAGAGGTGATCCTTCTCAAACCATGAAATGATTGAGGAAAAGGAAAAATCAGTGATGGGTTTGATAAAGTAATAGGTGACGAAAAATGATGTAACATGCGGGTATATGCAATGGTGATATTGGCGTGGGTAATAAGTCGTGGCATTCAAACGCATGCACATGTCTAGATTGTGACAAGGTACTAGGCTGAAGAGATCACAAAATATACATCATCAAAGGTAGATAATTTATCCAAACAAGGTTGATATGGTCTAGGTATCCAAGGTATCGGAAGTTCTCCTAGAAACATAATGGTTTAAGGAGTAGGAACGGGCATAGGTGTGTTCCAAAGAACCAAAAGGTTTAGTCTGGTTGATATAAACTTCATGGCATCATATAACGTAAGGTCAGTAGGGTAAACAACATGGGTAGCATGATCGCACAGTAAAGCAAGTAAGAGAATTCAATTTTCATATCGGCGAGGTTGGTGTGGCTATGGGTGTATAGGAAAGGCCATGGGTAAGGCTAAGGTGAAGTAAAAATGTGCCCCTAAGTACACTTAGGTAGGGGGTTAGGTGATAACACTATTAGGTGAGCCTGTAGGGTTGTGGTAAGGATGTGGCAGCAAGAAAATGACATCCATTAGTAAAACTTTAGGAAAATTAGGTAGAATTGGTTTAGGCAGGGTGATCAATACCGGTTGAGAGGTAACTGATGCCAATAACGGTGACTGATTACGGTCACGTAGGGCATGACCAGACTAACTTCGGTTACCCAATCAATGGGTTAAAAAAAAAACCCATATGGAAAAAGGCTCATTTGATCATTTTGACTTGATGAAAGCAATTGGTGGAGAGAAAAACATGTGAAGAAAATGAAAGAGCTACCCTATTGAGTGTTTTGGTGAGATTTTAGTGGTTGGAGGAGTAGAGTGTGAGGGCCCATGAGATCTACCTGAGAGATTGGATTGAGTGAGAGGTTGGAAGGGGATTTAGACATGTAAGAGGCAGGAGAGGGCTCAGAGGGAGGTCATGTTTGTATTCCAATGATCCCACCATGGAGGTGACATCAAGTAGAGGTAGGATTTGAGATCCATTGTTTTTTTTTTTGTGAAGAATAAGGTAGAAAAGATTAAAAATTTTGTTTTTGGAATTTGATTGGAATTTTGGTTAAAATCAGGTGAAATTAGGAATGGGAAGGGTGAAAATAGTTTAATTAGAGTCAAAAATGCATCTAGAGGAAATTTGGGGGAATTGGGGTGGGTATTTTAGGTATTTTATGATTTTTTTTTAAAATTGAAAATGCAGGGTTTTGGCCCTAGGGCCGAACTAGTAACCGATTCCTGTCGGTTATCGGCTGGCATCTGTAGGCTAACTAGTGTCGATGGGTGAAAAGGGTACTAGTATCGGTCATGGTGACTGATGTTGGTCACTATGAAAAGTGACTAAGTGAGAAAAAAAATATTATTTGGGAAGGTCAAAAGGTAGGGGAGGGTGGGTAGTGGGGAGATAGATTAATAGGTGAAGGGGAAAATAAATGAAACAAATAAAGTGTAGATGTTTGGGCTAGGTAGAATGTACTTCAGAAAATTAGGTTGGCTAAAGGTGGGTAGGCTAGGAAAGGCGTAGGTGGGTATTAGGCTAAGTAGTGTCGAATAAATGGTTTAAAGGGTCAATTGATTAACATGTGTGAATGTAGATGATGCAGTCGAGACATCAATTAACCCTATTAGTCTAGATGATATCTAGCATTACAGAGGATGAGTGGACTCACATGAGGGATGTTGGGTTGGGCTCTGTTAGACATTACAAGCATATTGTGTGAGATCATAGCATGATGGTCACCCGCATCGACTAATGGGACCTGGAGACCAACACATTCCATCTACCTATATAAGAGATGACTATTACCCTGGAGGACGTCTACAGGATCTTGAGGCTACCTATTGTTGGGGAGTCATTATATCAGATCTCTTTGAATGATTCGTTTGATCCTATGGTTAAACTTTTTAGAGAGTCCATGGTTGATTTGTCTTATCAGAGTGTGAGCTTTAGATATGGAGAGATGTATTCCACACATCCACAGGAGACTAGATTAGCAGTGTTGATGATGGTGGGGATTGGTTTTTATGCACTCCCAGACTCATAGGGTGGGAGGTTTCCACAGGCACTCATGGGAGTGTTAGATGATATGATTGAGGATAGGGTCTACTTTACATGGGTGCCAGCTTTCCTAGTACAGTTATATACGGATCTATGGGCATATATGAGGATTCGGAGGTTTGGGTTTTGATGTACCTATCTTTTGCATAATTGGGCTTACGAGCATATAGTATGCTTGCATCTGCCAGGCCTACCATGATAGGATTGGTACAATGCTATTTATAAAGCAGGGTATGGGAGCTGGATTCAGATACGGGCACATGCAAGGGTAGACATGGCTTGATGAGATGTGATATATTATAGGTGTTTACTAGTTGTCCTATCAATGATCAATGTTTTATGGAGGCCATATCTTAGTTATCATGCATTTATAGGTATGGAGGAGGAGTCAGAAGGTATACGGTCGGTGTAATGAATACAAAGACATAGACCCAAAGAGCATGAGATGATACTGATCAATTGGGTAAAATGTCAATTCGGGCTACGACGGGATGTGCCTCTACCCTTCCCATAGTACTGCAGGGACAACATGGAGATAAAGTTATCACCACCACATCCTATAGATCTAGTAGGGGTAGAGGAGCAAGTGATAGATAAGAGGATAGACGATGCAGGCTATACAGATGGATATAGGCAATGGTGAATATCATAGCTGTAGGAAGCACCTCCAAGGTAGGACAACCTGATTTGGCTACTGTTACTATTGAGAGAGATATATTATAGGGAGTGGTGACTACATTACAGGCCCAGGTCACAACATTATAGGGGTAGTTAAAAGCATCTTAAGCATAGGTGGCCACCTTACATGGCCAACTATCAATGGAACATGTACATGCACATGCATAGGAATAGGCACAAACATAGGATAGATAAGGACAGGGTCCATCAAGAAAGGTGCATGCCCTAGGATAGGGTCCACGGCCTTAGGTATAGGGATATGGGGCACTATTGCTAAAACAGGGTCCATAGATAGGTGTTAGAATGATGGCACCTCCATAGGTGATATATATGGAAAAATATAAAGAGTTTTTGGTGGAGGCCAGATACTATGAGGATCAGATTATAGAGAGTGGTATCCCTTTTTTCAGCTACAACACCTGTAAGGCCCAGTGGGCAGCTAGTGAGAGGTCCAGTTCACAGACCCATAGTGCCAGTAGTTTAGGGAGCCACTGGTCTCATCTGAAAGGTCAATGGGAGGTGATTAGTTCAAAGACACAGAGGCCATGTGAGGGGAAAAGAGAGAGTGGAAGAGGCACCGAGCCCTCCCAGGGATGATATAGAGATAGAGATGTTGTTTATTTTTATTTTTGACTTATATATACCAGCATGCATACCAAAGAGGCAAGATGTACATGAGATTTTTTGAGATACTTGCTTATATCTGTATATTTAGTGTATTGATACACAGACGTTATAGTATATAGATAGATGATGGTATTTATATATGTTGTGTTTGGATTTAATTTCCATTGTATTTTTATTATGGAAACTAGATGTGTAGGCATGGTTTAGGTGATGTATGTTGTGAATGATTGATTTTATTTCCATTATATTGATGTCATGGAAACTAGATGTAGGCATGGTTTGGTTATGGTTGTATGATTTCATTTCATTTCCATTATATTGGTGTCATGGAAACTAGATGATTTAAGCATTGGTGTAATGTATGAGTTGATTGAATGGTTTGATTTCCAATGTAATGATGTTATGGAAACTATATGATTCGACATGGTTCTGTTGTGTTTGTTTTGGGTTAATTTCCACGTTATTGGTATTATGGAAAGTAATGATGATGTGTATGGGTGATGTATGGTTTGTTTTGGGTTAATTCCTAAGTTATTATTTTTATGGAAACTGACTAACTAGGTTTATTTATGGGGGGAAATGGTGGAGGAAAAGAGTGGCTGAGCTAACCTCCGAGGGCCCCATGCCCTCGGAGTGCTTCCTACATAACCCTTGCAAAAGGGGCCTCAGGATGATGTAGTTATTCCATAAACTAGGGAAGAATGAGATTGGCTTAGGTAAGTTGAGTAGGTAGGTTGGTTAGGTAAGTTGGTTGGGTAAGGCATGTTTGAAAATATGCAAGGTTGAATGTTGGATAGGTAATAGGCAAGGTGAATTAGTCATAAGCATAGATGAATTTGTTTATGTTGATTCAATTTCGATGGTCTTGTCAAGTTGAAGAGACAACAAGTAAATAGATAAGAAACCAAAAGAAGTGGAATGTCCATGTTTGGAAAAGGCCGTAATGACCATACAAATAGTCTTATGAACATAATTCCCTAGATAAGTTGCATGATCAACAGGTCTATACTTGAAATAAGTTGAATGATCACAAAGTGTCACATGAGCATTATGTCCCTTGAGTAGATAGGAGTAAATAAATGAAGCTAGGGTGGAGTGGTTCGCTTAGCATAACCCTGTTGTAGGATGGCATGCCCTTTCAGTAAGATACCTAAAACTATAATAGGCAAGTCCATGACCAAAAGTTTGTATTTTTCTTGACTTTGTTTTCTTTTGTTTTTACTTATTTACATGTATAGACTAATCGATGCAGGAAGTCTATATATTGAGATAAAAAGTAGTGTCTCCTTGAGGTCTTCATGAAGTTGATCGATGCGGGAATATCCAAGATAATTTTTTCTTTTGACAAATATAGATTAGTGTTATTTTTGGATAGACTAAGTACAATAGGTGGCTAGATTTTTATAGTTTTCCTTCGAGGGATAATTCTACTTATAGCAACAAAAGAGAGACATAGATGTCCTTTTGAGGGAATCGTGTAACACTCTGAACTGTTGTTACTTCCTCCTGAGCATTCAAGTGTTGATATGTGATTTCTTTTGTAAAAGGATGTGTTCCTTTGATTGTGAAGTCATGCTTGATATGGACTGTATCTTCTTTGTAATTGAAGATCTTTGACTGAGTCGGAATATGATTGGAATCTTTTATTTCTTTCATTTTGCACCTGAGTTTAATCTGACCTCGGAATGAATTGTGGATTTATCCATCTATAAGACCCAGCCTTGGATCAGTGGCATTGATCCAAGTGATGCTTTAAGTTTATTTGGGATGAACTAAAATTATAGACCTTACGCAGGTTGCAAGGTCTGAATGCGTTGAATAAGCTATTCCGGAGTCTAACTCAGGCTGATCGTGTTAAATGAATTGGTTCCTGATATCGTAATATCAGGAAGGTCTTGATTGTGGGCCAGGTAATAAATTCAGATACATTTATTCAACTAGCCTATTGGCAGTGCTAGAGTGAATCCTTTTCGTGAATGTATGTCTGTAGGTTCTTATTCTGAACATTTTAAATGTTAGACCTAAACTGGATTTATTAAGGTTAGTAACCTAAAACTAAACTATAACCTATGGGTTAGATTAATGTTAATCTAACCTAGGTCTAAGCTATAAGCTAAATGTTCTAAGTTAGTAACCTAGCGCTAAGGAGGTTAGACTAAGTAGCATCTTAAATCCTAACCTATGCTTCTAACCTAACTAGTGAACAAGGAAGAAAGGGGACCTATGAAGGGGTGCGAGCCATGGGCGGCAGTTTCTATGGCATTAAATGGGATGGATAAGTATGAAGGACAGGGATTTAGTGGAAGTTTCAAATGGCTAGTGAAGCCGACGTGGAAGAGTCGCCAAAGTTAGAAATGGTCTTTGAATTGTTTTTATCCATCGCCAACTATGGCGGTCGGTGGCAATGGAGATTGAGCGGGAATTTTGGAGTTAAGGCGATTAATGAACTCGGTCTTCGAGCTCGGGTTTCTCGGGAAGACATGTAAAATGGAAAACTGGTAGTTTGTTTGGTTTTTCATGCGCTCCGGTTTTCTCTCTGTTTGATCACTGGTTCTTCGCACCAGTCTACTTGGTGTTGCATGGCAAAAATGAGTGTAACTCGCTCTTTTCTCTATCAAGGAAAGTTTATAAGGCATGTAAATAACAAATTATTGTTGCTGAATCTAACGTGGAAAAAGAGGAGAAGGCTCAAGCTCTTTCAGTGGTCTTCTTTGGATTTTTAAGCAACATTACCAGGCGTGTTAGGCCCTAACTTTTAAAAATCTTTCTTTCTTTCAAATGATTTCATTAGAACAACTCTGTTTAGATGATTTTTGGGATCAGTTGGTTTTTATGGTAGCTTTGTGTGATTTAGTTGCTGTATCTTCTTAACCGGCTCGATTTTTCGAGTAAACCCTTGATGGGTGTGCATTTTGTTTCGAACGGATGTATTATCTTGCTGTGTTTTGCATTTCTGGATGGATTTTGTAGAAATGCTTAAAAGGAAAATATATGAATTCGGCTCTGTAGGAGTCCATGAATTGTTTTCTTATCTGGGTTCAGACTTAAGTCTAAACCTTGTTGTTTTCTCTTGTTGAAACGGATATCTATTGGATTTATTGAGTGTACAGTAATATTTCGACTTCTGTTTAATTTATGTCGTAAGTAATATATGTTATTGAGGCTGTTGAACTTCTTGAAATGAAATTATGTCTTGGTTTCTAAAGAAGTATAGTCAGGAATACATTATGCTATTGAATCCCATTGGAATCCTTGAGTTGATAGTATTTTGACTTCTGAAGGAGTTTTTGATTGAGAATATTACTTAGGTTCGATCTTTTTGAACTATTGATGGGTATATTATGTTTTCCTCTTCTGTATAAGTTTAGAGTGAATATTGTTGTATGGACTCAGTTGGAGTCCTTGTTATGAAACCAGTATTTTATGGACTTCTGTATAAGCCTGATTGTGAATAATGGTAGTTTGATTCAGTGGCAGAGTTGGAATCCTGTAACTGGTAATACGATCTTCTGTTGTCTTGCTTATGAGATAGCTTTGTCGCTTAGCAATGTATGATTCTTGGTACAGTGGTCCTTGTAATAGATAGAGTTTCAACTTCAGCTTAAGCTTAATCAAGAATACTATACGGGTTTGGATTCAGTTGAGTCCTTGATAAGGTAACATAGTGTTTCTGCCTTCTGTATAAGCCTTCAGTTGTGAATACTGTATGTTATTGGCTCTAGTTGGAATTCTTGAATATGATATGTATCTTGTATCTTTCTACTTCTGTAGAATTTTATTTGATATATATACCACATGGGTAAGATCCTTTTATATATTCTGGAGGCGTATATCTATGTATTTTGGCTTTCTGATAGAAGTCTCAGTCGTGAATGCTGTTATGACGTTTCTACTTCGCATGAAAGGAACTTCAGATCTAAACACGGTTGTTTTGAGCATTAGTGGTATGGATTCTTGGAGATTTGATATGTATGCAAGTTGTTGATCTTTCTGACTTCTGTAGAACCCTCGTTGTGAATGAATACCACATGGGTAAGACTCCTTTTTAATATTCTGTGGCGTATTTTATGTTTTCTCTTCTATGGAAAGTAAAGGAAGGGCTTTCTTTTCAAACTATACTTGGTTTGAGACCTTGTTGTAATCCGTAGTAGCTTGGCATAGGAGGAAACTCTGAGGAAAATACTGTTATGGAATTTTGGCTTTTTGATCTAAGTCCTTGCAGAGTTTTAGTAGGGACTAGATTGAGCTGTATGTTGCTGAGTGGGATTGTTGTCGTGTTTGTGCATGATTACATCTTTTGTTAGTATGAATATCTAGTCGTGAGCTTGACTGAACTAATGAGCTGTTAACTGTACCTCAACAAGCGATGGCATTGGTTATTTTCTCGTTTGTTGATTAGTATGGAAGGTTATGTGGAGTCTATTTGATAGATTAATCATCACTGCCTTGGCGCGAGAGCTACTGTATTGCTAGTAAACTACAGGAAGTTGTTTTATTTAAATTTTAACAAAACTGTGGTTCTTCTTGAGGTCTCGTCTGACTTATTCGCATGCGTATAAGGTGAATGCTTTACTCTTGAGGAGACGGTACAGTCATGAGCTTGATTTGAAGGGAAATATGAATGACTCGTTTTCTTTCTCTTCTGTTGTAAAGTATTTGTTGATATATTTTTATCTAACTTTTGGAATTGTTTTAACATACTGATGGAATCATGTATTGTTATGATATTCATTTTACTATGTTGAATGTAATGGTCTGTCTGATGTTTGTTGTCCTTGGGATTCAGATGGATAGTTGTTTTAGATGCATTGGTTCTTCTTGGTCACTAACGTTTATGATGAAATATATGGAAGGTATCTAGGACTATTTAGTAACTATAATATGAGTTACGCGTGTATAGTTTTATTGTATTACAAGAGCATAATCTGAAATATGTTTACATGTTTGGTGAATTGATTTCATTTAAACAGGTTGTTTAATGAAAACAATTGGTGGATTGCAATTGTTTTAAGAGTTAGTGCTTATCATGCTCAGTTCATCGAACTGACCCGTGTTGACAATTTTTGCAGATGGTTGCCGTAAGTGGTAAAAGCACGTAGATCTGATAGGATGATCAGATTGTTTAATTTGGTTTTATGATGAATTACAGCTTGATTCTCTAAATGTACTACTTGAAGAAAGATGTTCTTTTTCTGTTGAGTATTGTATCAAGTATGCTGAATGCATAAAATGTATTTGATTAGTTTTGAAAGGAATGGAAAGAGGTATTTGTTACTTATGTGTTTGCATTCGTATCTTGTTGGGTTGATCTTCTTCGGTTCGAATGATCTTGAGAGCATTATTATTATTGTATAATTTGGAGACTTTTGTGATTATCTAAGTAAGCTTGCAAGATTATGTGACTGAATACTTATGATTGTTTAGTAGTTCTAGTATGTTCTATCTAAAGCTAAATTGGAATTTAGATCACTGTCTTTCTGGAAGCTAGGGTTAAAATAAACCTGAGCAGGAAGCTAAACAAGATGAATAAATTATTACTTCCTAGTCTTGATCTAAGTCAAGACAACGTTTAATTGGATTCTTAATCACTATATCTCGATACTAATAAGTAAGATATAAATTCAGTTATGAGAACTGATATAAACCTAAAAAGGGTTTGGTTGGCAATCTCATGTGAAGATTATGGGTTATTGTCCAATTTCGTTGATTTAGAATTATGTATATTCTATGAACTCCTTGATGGGACCTCTAGTCTTAATAACTTCTCTTGTGTAATGGGTTTTATTAAGAAAGGTCATTCTAAGGTGAGGAACCCAGGGATTGGGAAAGGCTAACCTTAGGGGAGCGTCTTTTAGTATAATTTTAACTCAACGTGCGTAACACTTATTAATAAGTAGATCTTTTCGAGGTGGATTTAAAGGTTGACGGCACAAGTCAACTGCAAGGTTGTACCTTCGAGAAGATTAGGATCTTCTCGAAGATACAACACTGCAGGTGACCTTTGATGACACCCTTTGCATTGATCGTTAATATTTACACCTTAAACTCGAACAAGTTACTCTGGGACTGATTAGGAACGTGGTCACATTATAAGGCTTCCCTAGGAGACTCGGGGTATCTTGACACACTGGATTAACTAGGGTTGACCCAGTATGTCATCGTATCCCTAGTCCTCGGGGGCATCCCTATAACATTTTCATCTCACTAATCCATTCCTGAGTGAATAACTTGGGGAAAGAGAGTCTGACAGAAGTCAGTATAAGACATTCTACATAACATAGGAATGGGGTGAAGGACGTATTCCAGATTGACGAGTATCTCATCAAGGAATAAGAGACATAAGCAGTATGTTTCAAATCTTTGGCCAAAGTATTGCAAGCTGCTGATTGCGTTGTCCTAAGTCACCTAGTCTAAGGGATGAGATGCCGATGAATAATGGTAACAATTATTCAGATAGGTTCCTTAGACAGAGCATTCTGAATCCCAGATTAGGGAAGAGAACTACAAGAGTGACGTGTTAAATAAAAACGCCAACTCTTAATACACATGAATAGATCGGTAGGTTACCGAGTCATGGAATGAATAGATTGGAGGTACTCCGAGTCATTACAGCTGCATATGGTTATCTGTTATAAGAATGGTTGTTTTGATTTATGAGTTCTAAATTATGTATTTAGAACCAGGAAGCATTTATCAAAAAAAAAATTACTTGTTCTAATGTATAAAAAATGATGATGTTACATCTTGGTATCAGAGCTGAAGGTTGCAGCTCTTGGACCTATTGTGTCCATAATCTGATGAAAACCTGAATTTTCTTGTAACAGAAAATGGTTAGAATAAGGGGGAACGTTGCGAATAATGCTCCACCTGAAGGAGGGGCGGCAACAACCCAGAAACTTGATGAGATCCTTGCTGCCCTATTGGACACAAGAGATCGTTTAGTTGTACTTGAATAGCAAGGTGATGGGAAATGAGGAGGATGATGAAGCTGGTAATAAAAAATCAACAACCCTCCTGAGGACAACCCCGATATGGGGTGTTGATATTAATGCTGGAAATGTACCTGTCCAACTAGAAAACAAAAAGGCCAGGTTGGCAGCAGAACTCACTAATGATATAAAAAGGATAAGCCCACCTAAGTATGATGGCACCACATTAGGTGATGGACTTGAGAACCTGGCTCAACGAAATGGAGAAGTACTTTGCAATAAGAAACGTTCTCAGAGGAAACCAAATCTATTTGGGGGAGCCTATCAGCTTTCCCCACGAAGCATCTTCGTGGTGGGATAGCCGTAAATCAGAGCTAAA
This sequence comes from Taxus chinensis, assembly GCA_019776745.2. Taxonomy (NCBI): domain Eukaryota; kingdom Viridiplantae; phylum Streptophyta; class Pinopsida; order Cupressales; family Taxaceae; genus Taxus; species Taxus chinensis. The sequence goes on along the minus strand of CM034154.1, from coordinate 594,687,808 downwards.
TATTGATGAGACCAATATTACTTGGGATCAATTCAAAGGCTTACTTTTAGGCAACGTTGGCTGCCACAACTTTTCTATTATTAGAAAATGACAAAATTCTAGAACTTAGCTCAAGGGAAGCTAACGGTAACTGAATACCTGGGAGCGGTTTACAAAACACTCCTCAAGTATGTACCACAGTATCAAACTGACCGAGAAGTTCAGGATACAGAAATTCATCATGGGATTAAATCCCATGATAGGGGGAGAGGTCGATGTTCATTCCAACCACTATGGAAGGAGTTGTTGAAAAAGGCCATAAGACAAGAACAGAAATTTAAAGGCTATTTTCTGCTCATAAAGAGGAAGTGCGGAAGAAGATTGCAAACCCTTCTTCAACCTCTCTTGCACCCAAAAAGGGACCATGGAAAAAGTTTGGAAACAAAAGTAAGTTTCCAGGGGATAATAATAAGAAAGCATTAGCAAATAAGCCTGCTGGAAATGTAAGGGATAATTTTGCCAAAAATTATAACAATGGGCAGAAGCCCTATGGAGGACAACATGATAATTACAAGACTGGAGGCAAGACCTGTAGGAGGCTGCTACAATTGTGGCAAAGACCACTACGTAAATCAGTTCCCTTTGAAGAAGGATGATCGTAATCAGTAGCATAAGATACATGCTGTAGTAGCAGACAAGCAAGCTGAAAAAGCAAGTGACACCTATAGAAGTTATGGATAAGTTATTTGGCATACCTGTCACTATTATTTTTGATACAGGAGCTACTGAATGTTTCATTTCTAATAAACTTTCTTATAAAATTAAGAGAAAAGCTGGAAAAAATGGATAAATCTTGGACTGTACAGTATGGTAATAAGCTCTGTTCATACAGTGAGTATGTGTCTTTTTGGGGGCAGTCCTTGACTTACCTAATTTCTCCATGGAAGTTGACCTCTATGTTACACCTTTGGGATCGTATGACATTGTCATCGGGTGTCAATTGGTTAGCTGAACATAAAGCAAAAGTAGACTGCTATGAAAAGAACATAAAATGTTTAGATGATCAGCTGGAAATAGCAGAGATTCAAGGTGTGAAACAGGAAATTTCAGTTAGAAAACTGTTAGCTATGCAGCTTAAAAAAGGCTAAAAAACAAAGGATGTACCCTTTATGCAGTAAAGATATCTAAATTTTCAGAAGAAGATGGTGATTACATGAAACGATTTCCTCTGCTAACAAAGTTTCAGGGGATGTTTTTCCCTGAAGAATTACGTAGGGTTACCACCCAAGAGGGAATTTGAATTCACCATCGAAATCAAACCAGGAACTGAACCTATTTCCAAAGAACCTTATCGGATGGACTACTACAGAGTTAGTTGAGCTTAAGGCACAATTACAAGAACTTTTGTCTAAAGGTTTGATTAGACCAAGTGTTTTCACCTTGGGGAGTTGCCTGTAATATTTGTGAAAAAGAAGGATGGAACACTTAGGCTGTGTATTGATTATCGGATGTTGAATAAAGCAACAATCAAGAACAAATACCCACTTCCAATGATCAACGATCTATTTGATCAGATGCGTGGGGCAGCGGTCTATTCTAAGATAGATCTTCCGATCTGGTTATCATTAGTTAAGGATTAGAGAAGAAGATATTCATAAAACAGCTTTCCGAACAAAGTACGGATATTATGAATTCACGGTTCTACCCTTTGGATTAACTAATGCACCTGCAGCTTTTATAAACTTAATGAACAATATCTTTGAAGAATATTTGGACAAGTTTGTACTTGTATTCTTGGATTGATATTCTCATTTATTCTAAAATCATTGAGGAGCACAATGAGCATATTGAAAGATAGTTTTTGGGAATTTTGAGAAAAAGAAATTTGTATGGTAAGTTATCCAAATGTTCTTTCTTTGATTCAGAAGTTCACTATTTGGGTCATGTCATTAGCAAGGAAGGAATTGTTGTAGATCCTTCAAAAAATAGTGGCAATAACTGAGTGGCCTGCACCAAAGAATGTGCACGAAGTAAGAAGCTTCATGCGGTCTTGCTGGTTATTATAGAAAAATTGTTAAGGATTTTTCTAAAGTGGCTGCACCAATAACTTCATTGCAGAAGAAGGATAAGAAATTTATTTGGAATGATAAGTGCGAAGCGGCTTTCAAAAGTCTGAAAAGCCAGTTGACTTTCCGTAACTATATTAGCTGTACCAGACCCTAATGAGAGCTTTACTGTTGTAACGGATGCCTTCTGGGGAAGGCCTTGGAGGTGTTTTGTTACAAAATGATCAAGTCATAGCATATGAAAGTAGAAAACTTAAGTTACATGAGCTGAATTATGCTCCTCATAGATTTGGAGCTTGTTGCCATTGTTCATCAGCACTTCAAGTCTGGAGACACCATTTACTTGGGAAAACCTTTTGAGTTGAAAACTGATCACTTAGGACTGAAATATATTTTCACTCAGCCTAATCTAAATGCCAGACAGAGAAGGTGGTTAGAATTTTTATCACAATATGATTTTGATATTAGCTACATCAAAGGGAAGGAGAATAGAGTAGCAGATGCTCTAAGTCATAGGAGGCACATTTCTACTCTTATAAACATTAAGAACTCAATTTAAGGATGAGGTAAAAAGTGCCTCAGAATCTGATATTTACTTTCAGCAAGTAAAAAGCCAGCACTTGCTGCAGAACCTAATGATGAAAGGTATAAAGGTTTTCATTTTGATAATGAAGGAATCTTACGTTATGAAAACAGGGTATACGTACCTATACTGAATGATTTGAGAAAGAAGTTGTTAGTTGAATTTCATAATTCACCTTTCTCTGGGACACCCGGGTATTACAAAAAATGCTTGCTAATCTGAAACAGCAATACTTTTGGAAAGGTATGAAAAAGGATGTTAGTGAATTTGTAACTCATTGTCTGGAATGTCAGTGGGTTAAGGCAAAACATATGCACCCTGCTGGACATTTATATCTTCATAGGATACCGCAGTACAAATGGTAAGTAATAAGCATGGACTTTGTACAAGGGTTACCTATGTCCAGGAATAAACATGATGTTATCCTGGTAGTAGTAGATAAACTAACTAAGGTAGCTCATTTCATCGCTGGAAATCTAAAGGATGATTCACCAGTGCTGGCCAAAATATTCGTACACGAAATTTTCAGATTACATGGTGTACCAGAATTGATTATATCTGACAGGGATCCAAGAATGACGTCAAGGTTTTGGCAAACACTTAATACATCTCTTGGAATGAAACTAAACTTCAGTTCTGCATATCATCCGGAAATGGATGGACAAACTGAGAGGGTAAATCAAGTGTTGGAGGACATGTTGCGAATGTATTGTAATGGATTAACAGTATAAATGCGAAGAGTATCTTCCATTAGTTGAATTCGTATACAACAACACTTATCACTCATCTCTTAAAATGGCACCATTTGAAGCACTTTATGGAAGGAAGTGCAGAACCCCTGTTAGCTGGGATAGTGTCAAGGATAGAGTGGTAATTAAACCAGAGATCCTCACTGAAATGGAATAGCAAGTTAAGCTGATTCGTGAATGATTAAAGGAAGCAGCGGATAGGTAGAAGAGCTATGCTGACCTTAAGCGGGTTGATCGAAAGGTTTGAGCTTGGTGAGAATTTTTTTCTTTGTGTTAAAACCCAGAAAGAGTTCTATAACTTTTGGCAAGGCTGCCAAAGTTGTCACCTCGTTTCGTGGGACCTTTTCGAAATTGTCGAAATAATCAATCCTGTAGCTTATCGATTAGCATTACCACCTGCTTTATCTCGCATGCATGATGTTTTCCATATTTCTTTTGCTTAAGAAATACATTTCAAATCTGTCACATGTTTTAAATTGGAATTCCTTGCAGGTCCAAGACCCAGGAATAATTGTTGTTAAACCCACACGAGTGCTGGAAACTCACCAATTGCATTTGAAAAATCGTGAAATCAAGCAATGTAAGGTCCAGTGAGACCAGTTTAACGAAGAAAGTGCAACTTGGGAAAATCTGGAAAGAGATGAATGCCAAAGTTGTCACACAGGTTTACATAGGGTTTTTTTTTGAATTGTTTACCATTGTCAGTGATGAGGCAATGAGGAACACCAAAGCAACAAATGATATGGTGGTTAATAAACTTGGCTATTTTTTTCATTTTTGGTAGAAATAAGAGGGATGGATTCCACACATTTAGTGTAATATTTAGTCATTGTGATGATCTAGATGATGACAATTATGAGGAATGAGGGTTGATCTCCCCAATAGGATCCCAAACCCCATTGACAAAAGGGATAAAAGTATCAGGCAACTTGTAAGGTGTCACTAGGAGTATGATGAAGGTTAGCATGTTACTGAAAACTTCACACAATGTTTTTCGTAGTCACAACAGTCTTGGTTAAGGGTTGGCCAGTAATAACCAAGGTGAAGGATAGGTTTTATGATAGTGAGGATGCTTCCCCCACAAATCCCATCGTGAATTTCTTTGATAGTGGATAGGGATTTCAGAACTGGTAAGGCATCTCATGAGGATACCGTCAAAGTTGCATTTGTAGAGAAGACCCCCCATGATGATGTAACAAGAGACACTTTTTAGGAAGGCTCATCATCTATTGCGAGTGATATATTGAGGTAGGATTTAAAGAGAGAGGTATTCAGTGAACTACTTATACCAAATGTCATGTGGGTCAGTTTAAATTCTTCCCCAAAAAAAATTACATTGTGAATAATATAAGAGGGTGACAACAACCATTGTACTGTGACAAATATTTTTGAGCCCAGAAGGTGAGGCAAGTATTTGAGAAGCAAGACAAGCCATGGTATCCACAAATTTGTTAGTGGATTGTGGAGTGGTTTGAATGAGGAAGTGATCAATTGTGGTCAAAAGTATGTCGACATGATGTTTATTATTTTTAATTTCCTTATTATGACACTGGTACAAACCATTGACTTGGTTCACAACTAGTTAAGAGTCACCAAATATATTAATGGATTTAACATCTAGGGCAGCAGAAGTTTGAAGGACATAACACAAGTGCTCTCATACTCATCCATGTTATCAGTGTAGTTTAAGTCTAACTTAAAGGATAGTGGCATAGGATCACCATCAAGAGGAATGAGGATGACACCCACACACCCTCCTCCATGTTGAAATTTGGTAAAAAAATATCATCAAGGGAGAGGGTGGCAATAGATTTTTCAGGAAAATTAAATTTTGAGGATTGATGTATTGGAAGATGAGTGTTTATAAGTTGATCTGTACTGGTTTTTTCCCCCTGACATACTTTTGATGAATGAATCTCAGGTCTAGGTCTACAAGGAGCATGATCCAATGAGTGGTGCATTGGTGTTGGTAAGGTTTAGCATACATGTAGTACAGAGGATCAATGTTGGTGATGAAAAAGGTTTTGTGGTTAAGTAGGTATTTGCAAGGTTTAGTGGCCACAAAAAACCAAGGCTAGGAAAATATTTTTAGCATGAGTATACCTAGTTTCATAGTCCTAAAAGAGTATAGCTTATGTAATAAAACTGATTACTCCCCTGTGTTTCTCATTGCGATGAGCGAGCATGACACCCCAAGGAATGGTCGGTGGAAAAAATGTATTGGTAAAAAGGTTTTTCATCTTTAGGTGGGATGAGCACAGGTGACTAAAGAAGGTATTTCTTCAACATTTGAAATGCATTCTGGCACTCATCATTCCAATTGAAGGAGACAATCATTTTTAAGGAGATGATGAAAAGTGTGACATCGGTCAAAAATTTGGGAAATAAATCATCGAATGGATTGAAATTTTCCTTGCAAACAAAAAAAGTTATATAGGGTTAGTAAGGTGGAGGCATCTCGAGAATAGCCTTGATTTTGGCGGGAGTTGAATTCGATGCCCCACAAAGAGATGATGAAACCAGGGAGTTTTCTAGAGAGAATGGCAAAGGGTTGAAGGTGAACACAGTATTGGATGAGACAATAAAATATGACCTTAAGAACTGTGAGGTGTTCGGCACAAATTTTGGACTTACTTGAGGAGGTCGTCGACATAATCTTCCAATATGGCATCCATGATATCATGGAAGATATAAGTCATAACTCACTGATAGGTGGCACCAGTGTTTTTCAAACCAAAGGGCATGACATGATAACAGAAGTTCCCCCCAAGGGGCGATGAAGGTAGTTTTGTGTTGATCCTTCTTGAGTTGAGTAATTTTTTATTATAACTGGAGAATACATCCATAAGAGATAGCATCTCATGGCAAGCTATAAGATCAACGATTTGGTTTATTCTAGGCAGAGGGAAGTCATCCTTAGGTAGTTAAGGTCATTGAAATTCCATGTATATGTGGAGTCCCCTTTTTGCTTTATTGACAGGAATAATGTTAGAAATCCATTTTGGATAATCAATGGGTAGAACGAAGGAAACAGAAATAAGGTGTTGGAGTTCTTCTTTCACAAGAAGGGAAATATGTGGATATATTTTTCGTAACTTATGTTTCATATGTTTAGCATTAGGGATAGTCACAATATTGTGGACCACGATATTAGGTTTAATACTGGGTATTATCAGCATAAGACAGAAAAATAGTTGTTATGATCTCAAAGGAAAGAGGTGAAGGCTTTCTGTTCATTAGAATCTTAAAGATTGGCCTATCTTTAGAATTTGAGGGTCAGCCTGAGTGTGAATTTCAATCTCTATGGTTGATTCATTTAGCATGTTTTATATCTCAGAAGGTAACAACCAGTAATGTAAGAATTGTCTAAACCTAAATAGGTGAGAATAGAATCATCATCCTGACAATGAATGACATTGATAGAAGGTATCTCGTCATCTAACATGTCAAGATAAAGAAAAGGAAGGGAAGAGGGTACCCTTGCCATCATGATGATAGGTCAAAGGTCCCAAATAAATGGTGTTCATAGAAATAAAATTTAGGAGGGATAGATTCTAGATCAATGGACTTTGTGAGTGAAGGCAATGTGGTGGGTGAGTTAGGTAGGGAAGGCTTATCTTCCTCCACGAGGTCGATTCTTGCCTTCTTAGGAATATGTTGCATGGAAAAATATGATACCATGAAGGTATTTTTGTTTTTGGGTAGCTGTAAGGTATGATGGGTGTGACAACCTTGATCATAAAGACCAAATCCAAATCCCTTCCAAGAACATCGATGAAGAACGATTGTGGGTCAAGAGGCCATTGGTGAAGTATTGGAAGTCAAATGAGAAAGGTCAGGTTTGGGTAGGTGGTTCAAAGAAAATAAGAAAAAGTGACGAGTCCGCCATATGTCATGTTGGTGTAAAGGTGGGTAGGACCATATGGAAAAACCTCTCCTATACAATGGTTGTAATGTGGGTGTTGGTGAAGGCTTCCATACTCCTGAGAAGTAAGGAAAATTTCTATTTTGTATAGGCAGTACTCCCCCAGGGAAATGCGTTGAGAAACACCTACCAAGGGGTCTGAGGTCATTACTTGGGTATCGGGGATGGATGAGCTACTCAAATCCTAAGAATGTGGGGCATCATTTACCAGTGAAATAGGTGGGTTGTGTAAATGGGCTAGTTTATGGAAGCTATGACGGTAGAGGGGATAGATGGGTTGGTTTTGGAAGGTGTAGCAGTAGAAGTGGTAGATGAGGTAGTGGAAGAAGATGAAGTGGAAGGGGTGGTAGATACCTTGAATGGAACAAGGACATCATTTGGTTGGTAAATCATGTTATAGTTTTTAAAAGGTAAAGGATCCACATAAATGGTGTAGGGGTTCCCTTCATATTCAAATTTTAGGAAACAGTCGAAGGGTTGAAGGTACACACTCCATGGAGTGAATCCAGGGTCAACCAAGTATCATGTTATATTTAAATTCCCCCTCAAGAAACATAGAATAATTTTGGGACTGGTGCGGGGACCCACGTGGATGTGGAGGATGACGGTGCCAAGGGTAGAATTCATGGCATAATTGAAAGAATGCAACATAACATGGTTATTATCTGGTATTTTACGGGTATGTGTAATTATTTGTATATATGGAAAGAAATGATATTAATGATAGCACCTTCGTCAATCATAACACTTCAAACGTGAGTATTGTTGATGTAGGCGGGGATGAAGAGGGTGGGATCAGGATCATTTGATTGTAGAGGGGAAATCTCTGAGTCAAATAAACTAATAGCATAAACCTAAGGAGAGGTAAATAGGGCGCAGAAGTTTGAGGCAGAGTGTTGAGGGTGGCCACATGATGTGGTGTAAATATGGCTGTCACAGGTGTAGGATCATTTGGTGGAACCTTGATAGAATGTAAGACCTCAATTAAGTCCTGACAATGAGACTCAGAGGTTTGAATTAGGTCATACAAGGACATCTTCAAAGGATATTGATGAAGGTTGTTTAATCATATAACGATGTTGTGACTCCATCATAAACAGGATAAGTCATCCCCACAGATGGTTTACCTTGGGGGTAGGTGCAGGTTAAATGGTGGGTGAAAGTGCACTGGGTGGACTACCATTTTTCTCTTTTAATTTATATTTTTTGTGATTGAGTGGCTACTTGGACCATAATTATTTCAAATATTGGAGGAGGAAAAGAGGGTTGTGGAGATGCAGGTAAAGGCCACTGAATAGATATAGGGCTAGAGCTATGTGGCATTGGGTGAAGGGGGGATGGAATTCTCCACCAACAGGTCATCTTCATCAAAGAGACACTCTGAAGTACAAAATTAAAGGAAAATGTTATTTCAGGTCCTTATTACCTTTGACATCATGCCCTAGTGAGTGATGCTATGAATATATTTTTGGTGTCATCAAACCCTACTGGTTTGGGTTTGATTGGGTCATAAGTCTTAATAGGCGGTAGTGAGATGGCAGAAGTTTCTAACAACCTAGTGAGGATGTTAGAATAGGAACTTGCTAGTGGATCACAGTGAGAAGTCAAAGTTGGATTGGATGAAGGTGCGGGTGATTTTTCATGGGAGAGGTTCTGCTGGAGGTGGTGTGGGTATGAATACCTTTCTGGTAGGTAGTGAAGGTTTTGGTTTTGGTTTAGGTTGCACATTATTGGGTAAATGTGGAGGAGGGGTGTGCAAGGTAGAAGGATATTTAGAATGTGGGGGTACCCTAGAAATCCAAGGTGAGAGTGGCAGTGTTGGCAATAGTGTCGTTATAGGTAATGGAGAAGACGTAAGTAGAATAGGTGATGAAGGTGATGGTGTGAGAAAAAGGGAAGGTAAAGGTGTGGGTGTGGGTTTCCACACCTTTGGATTTTCCTTGGTAAAGAGAGTAACTTGACCAAGGGTGGAAGGATTTGGACCTAAAAATTGAAGGTAGAGGAAAAGGTGAAAGAGAAGGCATGGGAGATACTGGGGTGCAAGACCTAGGAGGTTAGGTCTTCCTCTTAGGGTGCGGGAATTAGTTTTTTTGAAGGGTGGGTGGTCGAGTAGACAAGTCTAGTTTCATTGTGGGATACATTAGGCTAGGTGTTGGTGGGAACCCTAAGGGAGTGATAGGTTTAGATGCGGATAGGGGGTTTAGGTGAAGGCAAGGCTAAAGAAAATGGGATGGGATATGATTTTCAGGTGGCATAGTTTTAGTTGCCTTGAATACCTTAGGATAGATAGTTGAGGTATCCAGAGACAACATCTACATTTGGGTGGATGCTAGGAGTCGAAGGCTCCCCTATATTCTGGAGTAATCAAGATACTCTAATCGGTCCACCAATCACAAGAATGGTTTTGGTTTAGAATATGACGAACCAGTGGTGAAACCCATCCAAAAATCTGAGTCATGTTATACAAGGAAGGTTTTCACCTCTAATTCAGTAGGCAGGAGTGATGTAAGAAGGTTAAAAGGATTGTGGAATATTGTGGGAGAAGCATTGCCTATAGGAAGAGGAGATAAGATTGACTCCTCTATGGGTCAAGGAGAAGGAAAATCAAGTGATGTGGACTCTTCTTTAGATAGAAAGGTGGATAGGTTTAGTTCCTCCTTAGGTAGAAGAGTAGGCAAGATAGGCTCTGCGATAGGTAGAGAAATAGGTGGGGTAGGCTCTGTTGTGGGTAGAGGAGTAGGTGTGATAGGTTCCTTTGTGGATAGAGGATTATGTGTGAAAGGATTCTCTGTGGACAGAGGAGTAGGTGTGATAGGCTCGTCCATGGGTAGAGGAGTTAGTGCAAGAATTTCCTCTATAGAAATTATGGGAGGAAACTAACTAGATGGAACAGGTACTATGTTGAAAACGGCATGAAAAGGTTTCTTAAACACACCCATATTGGCATTTTCATGTGCATTAGAGTTGTCCAAGATGAGATCTCCACTATATAGCATTCCTTGGACAATTTTATTAAAGGTTTTACAATTGTCGTGGCTATGTCTTCTAACTTAGTGATAGTTACAAAAGTTGTTTTCTTTGTACCACAACATTGTAGGATGAGAAGGATCAAAACCAATGTTTAGTTTGATGGGTGGAAGGATGATGGCTCTATATTTTAAAATATTTTCCAACACATAAGAATATGGTTCTCCAACAGGAGTGTAAGTTCTCTATTATATCTATATTGAAATTTTTGAACATGAGAGAGGTTGGCAGGTGGTTTTGGTTGATTATACGGATGAGATGGGCCAGTTTTCAGAATCTCCATGTAATACCCCTTGATTTTTGTTTTTCATATTTGGAAATTGAGTCGTGATATTGAAGGAATTTCGAGGGTGAGACAATAAGCCTCGTTGCATAGCTATATGTATAGTTTCATGCATAGATGTATGTCCTTAGAACGGTATACACACATACATGTAATTACACACGTAACCACTTGATATCACTTATTGCCTAGCAGTAGCACCCTTAATTAACTTCACATTCTCATCTTACCCTTGTTTCTGATAGGAACGTAAGGAATACTTATGTTGATAAAAATATGAAGTTGGCAGTGAGTTGTTATCTCTTACTGAACTTATTTGAATTATGTAAGCATGTTTCACATCATTTGTTATTGGTCACCTACTTTTCCGTAAAAGACAACTTGATGGAAATTGATATCTTTATTGATCGTTGTTTGTAATGATTGAAAATGATAACTTCTATTCAATAATGAGTAGTGATTGGTTAAGGATGACTAGAATTACTCTTTCCTAACTGTTGGTTGGATATTTTGTCAAACCAAAATATGAGGTTCAACCACAGTACATGGGATTAAATCCCTCCTCAAAGACAGGTGAGGCTTCCTGTTTATTGCTAATCTAAAACACGGTAAACAATATATACAGTATTCACACTAATCTAACCATTAGGGGTTGGAATGAAATCCTGAAATCCACATTCACAGATTCAAGGGTATTTCTTTCTTAAATGAACTGGATTAGAAACTGTTACAATGAAAGAAGCATAATAGAAAAGAAATGGGAGAAACGTATTTTCTTTCGAGTAAACACAGAGCACGAAATAATCATACGAGTTTTAGATCACATATATAATGTCTGAAATAATCAGAAACACTAAGATGCTATGCAAAGAATAGCTTAAGATCATGAACATAAGAACACTATCTTAAGTAAGATATATTCCACAACACAAAGTCTGTAAAATGATATCAATTCCTATTCTTCAAAATGATTGAATGAAAACACAAAGTTTTTCTCCTTTCCAATAGCCCCTAAATATTCCAAAAAATCTCAACCCTTTTGAATGCACAGGCATCCCTTATTTATAACAAAAGGAACTAGAGATAAAACAGGACAGATCCTAAAAAGTAGCATTTTAACTGGAGTTTAGTTTTGCATGACTCTCACCCAGGAGATCAAGTCAAAACATGATTAAAAATATGACGAAACAGAAATGAAAAAGACATGTCAAATTCAAGATTGAAATGACATGACACATTAGTCTGAATCATCATCCTTTGCTCTTTCCTCTTTTTCTTCCTCCTGCTGAGACTATTTGCTCTGAAATTCCTGGAACTTTCGAATTATGCCTTGCATTTCGTTCTCATCAGGTGCAGTGGAATGATCATTCCAAATTTCGGAGGTTTCATGAACATCGTTGGCAGTGCCGGGAAGTTTCTTCAATCCTTTGCTGAGTTTTCTTAAGGCCTCCAACATATGTTCAATCCTTACAAACTGACTAATGACTTCAAGGTCAAATCCGTGTACAGGTTCATGCTGAACAGACTCTTGGATTTGTTTGAAGAGATCATCTGGTGATAGGATACCTGAGTTCCCAACTGACACCTTTGGACAAATCTTCAGCAATTCTTCTTCCAGATCACTTTTCCCATCGATCAATTTATCCCTTGATTCTCTCAACTTGCTGCAGGCTTCATTGAGAATCCTTACTCTGAACCTGATGGCCTTGGTCAGCTGGAAATGTTTATCTGTATGTGGGAGAATACCTTCTTCCACCAAGAGGTGTGCTGGTAATTGCTTTAGCACTTGGAGAGCTTCACAAGTCAAGTCAAGCTGTCCAATTTCTTCAGTGAATTCCTCATCCATCTTCTCTCCTTCCTTCTGAATCTCCCCCAAAGACTCATGAACCTTCACCACGTCTTGAATTACTTCCTTCCCCTGTTGGAGCAACTTTTGGATCCATTCATCAACCACCCTTCCTTTTTTAGCAATCTTCTCAATCGTAGGCACCGATGAGAAATCGAATCCGGCAGAAATAGAAGAAGGTGGTATGGATTCAAGGGGTTTTGAGAGTTTAATCAAAATCTCTGTCAACTGCTCCAGTTTTTCATTGAGCTCATTTCTGTTGTCCTTTGTTTCTTTCAACTTTTGGCACAGCACGTCTATGGAAACCCGTGCATCTTGTTGCGCTCCTTCTGCTGTCACTTTCCCTAGAGCCACCTTGGTTATCTGATAATCAGAAGCTGTTATATCCTCTCTAGTTTTGTCAACCGAGGGAGTGGCAATCTCTGCGAACTTATCTCCTAAAGCATCTACCAAAACCCTTGAAATTGTTTTGGGTTTCTTGGCTGATTTCACAGTAGAAGCCTTGAGTGAGCTGAAATCAAAGGCTGGTAGGGATACAATCACTTTCCTTTTCCTCGGAGTTTGCTCAAGTAGCCATTGTGGCGTATCAGAGGAAATTGCCAATGTTGTAGTAACTGGTATTCTACTCTCAAGGGGAGAAGATTCTACTATTGGAAGGGGAACAGTATCCAACGTGGTAGTAGATGCAACAAAGAGAGGTATAGGTTGGGGCGTGCTGGTGATCACTTGGGTTCCAGCAGAGAGGGGTGAGAGTCCAGAGAAAATACCGGCCATACCTGAAGAAGTGGATGGGGAATGAGGAGGTTGGAGTGGTTGTTGAGGGAGAGGCACAGATTCAGTTTCCAAAGCCTGGGATGCAAGAGACAAAGTTTCTTCAGTTTGATAATCAACAAATGATGAAGTCAAGAGCTGGCTTCCTCCTTCTTCCAAATTAATTTCTCCTATTTCTAGTGGTGTTGGTGATTCTGGCACATTCACCGTTTCTACAGGAGAGACAATTGAAGAGATTTCTCTTTCTTTCCTCTTTTTGAAAATCTTGACCTTTATAGGTGCCTTAGAAGACTTTCTGTCCTTTTCCTTTTTGGAGGGCCCCGCCTCTGAAGCAGCCAACTTTGGAAACTTGTCATCTTTAAAATTCATTCCCCAAGAGGAGAGCCATTTTTTGGTGCGAGCAAGAATGAGAGCCGACGTATCTGTAATAGAGGCTTTTTCGCTGGCTGACCAATCAATAGGTGGGAAAACGTATTGATCCTCATTAAGCCCATCATAGGACATATCCAACACACTTTCATTATTAGTCGTGCCATCTGGCAAATCAGAAAGCTCCAGCATCTGAATCTCATCAATATTCAACCTACTATTATCTTTTCTGCGAACCGCAACTTCGTTACGCAGATCAACCCATATATCCTCAATGTCAGGCCTGTGCAGATGTTGGGCTCCATAGGCTCTAAGCACTCCTCGGATGTCAAAACCATCCCGAGACTTCATATGCTTCTTCAATTTTTCCTGAAGTTCACATTCAACATTTTTGGCCTTTGCTACTGTCGAGCAAGTATATCTCCCGATAGAAATTGGGAAGGATACAGCTGCCTTATGCTTGCTTTGTTGGAATTTGTGAAAATCCAACAGCTGTCTGACCAATTCTATCAATATCAATCTATCCCCTGGATAGCGAGGCAGACGGAAAGGCTCTCCTAAGTACATGACTGTTCGAAGATATGTAAACTTCTTGAATTGCAAGAAGATACACCCCCATTTGGATACATCAGTCCAAGCCTCATCTGAGACTCTCGTCTTCCTCAGCTCTGGGTTCAGCCTGCAGATATTCTCATAGAAAAAGGCATCATTTACCCTCCTGAAATGATCTTTTGACCCCTTCTTTGTCAATTGAGGGAAATATTTATAAACTGGGTTTGTCATTCTGCTTCCCTTAGTATCCAGCCCGGGATAGTTCCTCATCCCGGCTGTTGCGTAAGCCACATATGAAAACATATAAAACTTTCCAGTCGATAAGACCGTCGTCATCTGAGAATCAATTTCATTGCTGATAAGGGTCCCCCAGTCAATCCCTTGCTGATTCTTCTTGATGGTGACCATAAACTGATACATCCATCCATGAAATACATTTGATTCAGGCAAGCCAAAAACCCGGCTCAGCAGGGTGATAATATCATTGATTTCTTGTATGATATCACATCTGGGGATAGTCCTTGGAAATCTAGATACTGCTGGTTTAGCCTTGACCAGGAACTTCTTATTGACATCCTTAATGCAGTCTTCCTGATTACTATCCCAGGCCTTCTGAGCCGACTTGATGTTCAGGTCCCCATACTCTTCGAAATTAGGTAGTTTCAGAAGATCATCAAAATATGCTCCATCTAGCCTGATCACTACCTCACCAGCCTGGCTCTTCACGGAACGAGAAGCCGAGTCATAACTAGACACACAAGCCAAAACAAATTCTGGACATTGGGCGGACATGGGAAAGCCTGCTGCAAGGGGCAAGCCACTGTTAGCTAAAGCTGTCATCCATGGGGTTTGAGAGGAACTCTTCACCCTATTCCAGAAGTCATCCATATCTATATTGCCAAGTTCAGTGTCCCTGATATCATAATTGCAATCAATATATGATGGAGATTCTGGCTTCTTGAATTTGTACTTCATCCTGCTAGACTTCTCGGCCTTCCCCTGAGATGGACCAGGGTCCGACATGAAGAATGTTGGAGGGAGAAAGGCTTGAAACTCAGGAGATGTTATCCACACTAAAAATCCCGATCGACTGAATATGCTGGAAGAATAGAAGAGTCCAACACGCTGAGGAGGATGTCAGAAAACCCTGAGAACCCGACAAGTTTGATATGTCGGAACTTTGGCAAAGCCCGACACTTGCGTTGATGACGGGAACTCGGAGATACCCGGCACTTGCTTTTGATGTCGGGCACGGAAGAAACCCCGACACCTATTTGTGAATGTCGGAACTGGAAGAAAACCTGACACTTCAATATACTTCGGAATTTTGAGAAAGCCCGGCGCGCCAATCCGTCAATACACTTCGGGTCTCTGGCTTTGCAAAACAATCTTCAAAACCCAAGAAGAAAAATAGGGTTTTTCGTTGAATTCCAAAACATGTAATCTCCTTCTTTTTTATTATTCATGTTCCATGCATATAATAGAACTTGGAAGAAACAACATCAAGGGATAGTCTCAAAAGAGATAAACCCTAAAAACCTAAAACCCTTTCCAAAGCAACACAGAAAGAAGAAGGAAAGAAAACCTTCAACACCCGGCAAGAAATTGGGAATAAAATACGCTCAATCGATCCATAAAAACCAAGAATAAAGAAGGGAAAGAAAAATACCTTCAATTCGAGAAATGTAAGATCGAAAACAGATGATCCAATCGAGCAAGGTGAGTTTTCAGGTTTTGAAAACGGAAGAGCACGCACAAAAATTCCACGAATTAAAAATGCGAATGGTAAGAATGACGTGGAAATCCACGTATTTATAATAAAATTGGTAATTAATACACTTCAGCTCGGCACGTGCCAACTCACCGACCACTCGGCATGAATGCCATGTCAGCATGTTTGGGAGGTCTGAAAACCCGACACGAGGGGACTTAGTGCAATTCGGGTTTCGGGTTTCAGAAAACATGATGCATAAAGCATGAGGTGCTTAGATGCTACATAGCCCCGAAAACCCGATACAAAGGATTAAGCGGACTTCGGGAATCGGAAAACATGGGGCATAAAACATGTTTTGGATTGCGGATGTTCCGATGCGCCGGGGATCCGAAAACCCGATTTTCTCACTACAAGGTGGGTTTCGGGTTTTGGAAGACAGTCGACATAAAGCATGTTAAAACTCATGTCGAGCTATTGGTAAAACCCAAAAACCCGATTTTCTTAAAAATAGGCCATAATGCAAAATCAACTTCAAAAATTTTCGTAGGGGTTATCCGATCGTTTTGTCGTGAACTCAAAACGGGGATAACACTAACAAAGTGTTATGTCAGCAAGAAACAAGGTTAATGTTAATTGGGTGACCGCTCTCGGGATGAAAGCTACAAACCATGTATGTAAATACTACATGAGTAATCTAGTTCATCAAGTATAAAATATTATGTATGGTTCATCTGTTCTTGGTTATCTTTATTTTTCTAGTGGGTCAACGATGTTGCAACCCATTCAACTATCGTTAAATTGGGAAAGGATGAATTTATAAAAGAATACTTCATTATATAGATTTTTTGTTAAAGATGGGTTGGAAATTGATTTTGTTAGCCTAGATATTGTTAAACCTATAATGGAAACATATTATTCGTATTTAAATTATCGATCAACCAAGACCCCTAAGTGAATTCCTATCCTTGGATTATCTCAATCTTTGATGTATAAGGCTTGCAATTTTGGATAAGTTGTATCGATTAATGTAAATGGAAAAAGTGGCCATTATGGACCCATGCATTATGAAGACTCATGTTTTCAATAAGTCTTAACCTTGTAAAGAATTCATGCATGCAATAATTGATAGAAACTTAAGTGTTAAAAATGGGACATAGTCATCATGCGAGTATACTTGGCTTAAAATCCTATGCTCCATGGTTAACGTTGACTATGCATTGAGTATTATTAGATTCCTCATGTAAATAAGGAGGTATTTTATATTCATAATCCTGCTAATTTTAGGGGATAACTTTGGTGGCAGTGGGGTAGTTTCAAAAACTGTCAACCATGTATTGTGTTTTTTTTATTATTGGCAAATAGTTTTTTGAAAGGGACTATACCCTTGAATACAAAAGAAGGCTTGAGAGCCGGAATAAGAGTGAGAAACAGAGAGAATGGATCAAGATCCAAGTGTTACAACGAAGCTCCAAGTAGCTCAGAAACAGCTACTCAATCGAGATAAAACAGCAAAAAAAACAGCAAAAAAACAGCAAACCGACCGCAAAGAAACAGCAGAAAAACAACAAAAATCAGCAGAAGCTCCCAGAGCTACTTCTTGGTAGCTTTGTCGATACTGATCTTGATTTTCTTCCAAGCATGAAACATACCCAAAGCAATCATATGGGCAGCATCAGTCTTATCAAGCTCCTCAATGGTTCTTTTGCTTTCTTTTTCGTTGCCCCAAAGTGCAGCCAGGACACCGCTGAGGTTGGAAACACTTTTGGCACTGCATTGTATTATTAAATGCATTAAGTGCACATTTACTTCATTGGGAATGATGAAACTTCTTGGTGAAGCAAACAGCATGCATTCCATTTGATCATTCTTGTTTTTGGTTTGAGAGGTTAAGTGGAGATGAGGATAACTACAATCGAACTCTGGAAATTTTTTGAGAGGAGACTCAAGCTCCAACTCCAGTCTCTTACATGCAAGTATAAATCTACTATGAGGTCATCAACTTGTGTTAAATTCATATTTCAAGATCGTTTTGGGAGCTGTGAGAATATTTCAGTCTCCATTTTTGTGCTAAGCTTGTGAGATGATTCACTAGAAGAGTCGCTTGGCCTAGAATGTTTTGGGTGAATTGATTGATAATGTTTTCCAGGCATGATAAATCTTTATCCCTTCTCTAACAGTTTGTTTCATTGCAAATTTATGTAAATGAAATTCCTTGCATAAGTTTTGAAAGTTAAAACGATTTGGGTTTTTGGGTTGCTAAATTATTGCGATAGTTATGCCAGGTATGTAATAGAGTTACCTGATAATATTAAACGTGTTGTAGTTTATAGAAATACTTCTGCGTATTCACCCTTGGTCATCTGAATTCTTGTATGTATATCTCTAGTTGTAGCTAGATAGATATATTGCTATGACTGTTGTAATGGTCAAGAAAAACTCCTGAATTCTCATGTAACTACTTTTAATTGGAAGCGTAGTATTTGGGTATGTAGGGTGTGTACGTTTTGGACGGCCAATAGAACCTTGTTGGGAAACATGGCGAATACCTGAATCTGGGTATTACCATCAATAGCCTAATTAATGTATAATGGAAAATGAAACTCTAGAATGAAATATATGTGGAACCTCAGTTATTGATTTACTGAGCTTTAAGTATCGGGGATATGAAGTAGAGTTACA
Organism: Taxus chinensis; assembly: GCA_019776745.2. NCBI lineage: Eukaryota > Viridiplantae > Streptophyta > Pinopsida > Cupressales > Taxaceae > Taxus > Taxus chinensis. The sequence continues at coordinate 594,669,265 of CM034154.1, read as the reverse complement.
ATGGATATTAATAAACGAGTTATAGCTAAATTGTTTTCCACCGGTGAATAGACCTTGGTAATGTGAGTTAATGATTTGTTTCCATTACTGTAAATAATTTTATATCCAGTATATGGATGCATATGTATATACATTTTTATGGTTAAAGTAAACACTTGGTGGAGGAATATGTTGAATTCCTAATCCTGGGTATTTATTGAAAATTGTATGATAAGTGATAGGAGAGGAAAGGATCTCCTACAACGATTTACCATATGGATCATGGCTATGGTTGTATTGTGATTCAAAGTGATTAAAAATATGATGTTAATATTTTAAGAAATTGAAACCACAATTCGATTATGAATTGGTTAGGAGTTTGGCATCCTTAGCCTTGTTTTGGAATTTTTTGATCTTTGATGTCCTTAAACCAACCACAGAGATAGTTGTCTCTTTAAGTGGGAAGTAGGTTATAATGAAAAAAAGGGGTCCTACTCACCATTCAGTGTGACGTGAGAAGTGTTTAGAAAACATGCTCTTGTAAATTTTAATGGGTTTGAGAACCTATGGGATAGTGAGTATCTTTCCCTCCCTTGGAAGAGGAAGTTCACAAACATCTTGGGGTTAACGGGAAACTAAGTAAATCCCTATTGTACCATAATATCTTACTGTGCTAAAATATTGTGTACTATGGATATGGGGAGTTAGTTCCTGATTTTTTGTTTATCTTTAATTATTATGTGATACATATGTCTAACATAATATTATGACTTTTGAAGTTACCAAACTGGTCATATAGAGAGTTTTGTGGCTAAAAGTAAGGTATCTAGTTTCAACTGATCTAACGTATATGAATCATCCCTAAATCTGATTAACTCAGTTTTCAGAACCTTCTAGAATTGTCAGATATTTAGTACTTATCTGATAATGGATATTTGTCTGTAAATTAGTAGCAAGCAACTGGGTGGTTAGCAATATGTGGCATGATTAAATATGTACTACTCTCATGGTCTATTTGTACTGCAGGATAAGTTATGAAGTAAGTAAATCAGAACTTACTTGTATGGAGTACTAATTTAGTTGAGAGAGTTAGGAAATAAGGAAATCAGTAATTTTATAACTTACTTAGATGTAGGGTAAGTTATGAAATAAGTGAATCTAAATATAACTATATGATTTACTCGAACAACATAAAAAGGTAAACATAGTTACTTCGAGGACCTACGATAATAAAGTATGGAAAGGGGTAAGCTGAATGGATTTTGTGTTTTATCCTCTTATTCCTATATGAGTTATTAGTTGTTCAATGAAGGAATAATTAATTGGATATGATGTTATTGCTAACTTTTCCTTTTGTGGAGATTATTTGAATTATTGTAATGCATATTTTCATTTACTTAAATGATCAATAGCATAAACTATTAGAGATGGGATAAATATTTTTCATGCTCAGTTCGTATGAACTAATAGGTGCTAACATGTTTTGTAGATGTAGATCCGTAATTTGGAAGGAAGACCAAAGTTGAAAAGTTATCATTATGACTGAAAAATACTACTTCTAGAAATGTGAACTATGAATTTATTACTAATTTTTCATGTTATCACAGCAGACATGAATTATATACTTAGCTATAATTGTAATTATGGTAATCAATGGAAGAGGAATGTTTGATCTCTACTTAGTCTTGCTGTTATGATAAGTAAATGAATGAGATAACAAGGTTAATAGTTACTGAAGGAATTCAAAGGAATGAGTGTTTACTGTAATTTTGACTGTTGTCATCATGACGAGGGTTAAATGAATGAATTAATAAGTCAGTTTGATAGTCCTAACTGGGCTGCATCATGACTATACATATGTCTATAAATTAGAATGGTTCAACAATAATGAATATCACTTGAGGATATTAGTAATACGAGATTTTGTATTGCTAAGATAAGTGGTAAATTTTCCTATGTGGGATTGACAAATGAAATATTATATCCTTAATGAGAAAGACGTATATAGTTAATATAGATAATAAAATCATATTATAGATATAATATGAGTCATATTGTGACAAAGCATCGATGAGTCAAATTGCTATGTGCACGAAGTTTACTTAATTATTATGGTTACTGATTAACTAATGGTAATACTACAGTTTAATGGATCGGATAATGATAAAATGTGGTTATGAGGATGTCCATCGTATATATGTTTATTCTTCTTAACTTCTAGGTAAGGAGACTGTTATGTTCTAAAAATATTATGTATCTCATTTCTTTGTAAGCCCTTATTTTATTGTGCATATGACTTCTGATTCATCATGCATAGACAGCTTGGCAATGCAAGGTTACCTAATCAAGAGTGAATACTAATTAAGGATTAAAAGAAATCAGGTTCTTTTTAAGGAAAAGGATTAAAAGGAACCATGATGATCTCTAGATTAAATCTTATGATTTAAGTTAAAATAAAGGGGAGAATCCCTTAAGGGTGGGTAAGTCTTAGGTGTTGAATCCTAAGGAAATACTTACACCCTACAAACTTATCGCAAGTACCAATAAAAAATTTATAATAAGTATGCTCAATTGAATGATTACAGTTAAGCATAAAATAAGAATGATTTTGTACTTAGGAAGGTTATATATCCTCATGTGTACGAGGAGTTCAATAGAAGGATGATATGTCCTTATACCTTCCAGTGATAAGTGATTGCACCTTCTACATTTTTAAGTAATATAGAAGTATGATACCAAAGCCGCCCTAAGGTGATATCGATATATCAGTTTCATATAATGAAAATACTTGGTAAGAGACATAGGCTTAATGGTTAAGAAACGAAAGTAACTAATTGGCAAGAATGCACTTAAAACAATTATTACTTCGATTCCATTTATGGTTGTCTCTAGCTTGCAATCTATTAAGGTAATTAAGATAGTTTGAAGGAACTAAATACTCTTAAAGCTAACAGAGGTAAGACCTTGGTGGTGACTCATTCGAGGAGGAATAATCATAAGACCATAGAGTGACTCATTCGAGGAGGAATAGTCATAAGACCATAGAGTGACACATTCGAGGAGAAATAGTCACAAGACCTTAGAGTGACTCATTCAAGGAGGAATAGTCATGAGACATGGACTAACTTGTTATGGTTTTAAATTTATGTTAAAAACAAAAGAAAGATACCATGATCCAATACGGAACACTTTGTGATCTAAATCACTACACCCACTACACAGTCATATCCTTGTAAAGACAACTGTCATTATTTGGATACTGCTGCTTAGTAGCTGTGTGGAGTTGCCTCTTCAAGAGTCTAGATTGCAGCAGGGAATTGAAATAAGTACAAACCTTGATAGAGTTACAAACACAGATTTGACCTTCCAAGTACACACCTTATATCAAATTATGATGGCTACGGGAAGGGAAGTGGTCTGGTAGTAAGGTAAATTGTTATGAAGACACTTACTTTCCCATAGGCATCATAGAATGACATAGAGGTACGTCTTTGTGTGGGTTAAACTAGATTTTTACCTTGTTCAAGACTTGTAGCTATTTACAGCATCAATGACTGCAAATCCATTAACTCAACAAGTGAGTAAGGTGAGATGACAAGATTCCAATGGCGAGTGTGTCATCATGGATTCGAGCATGGCATACATGACTCATAAACCTTGCACAAGGTAGTGTAACAGTTGATTATATTGTTGAGATTTCACCATTACCTAAGTTGTGAGCTGTTGGTGGATTTCATAGGTGGAACCTAGGTACACACTGAGGGGTTATCACTTATATATCATATCTTGTTAAAGGGAACCAAAGGGATACATTTTATGTATGGCTTGTAAAGAGAATTGAGGGAGAACAAGTAAAGTTCATGTATTCTCTCATACAGTTGCACATGGTCCATGATGGTTATCGGAAATGGATTGCATTAAGACTTATGATGGATTTAAATATATGGGTATTTAAATCAGCTACATAAGGTAAAATAAAATAAAAATCTCTAGAATGGAAGTGACAAAAAGTGGATGTTACACACCACGTTGGCAGATCCTTTGGCCTTGGAATGGTTATTAGAATGGTTGTTTGGTGGTTTAGAATAAGATTTGTTTGATTTAAAGTTAGTGTTCTAGTTACGCAGCTTAAATTTATCTTCTTCAAGGGCATGTATTTCTAGTTTTTGGGCCATGATGAATGCTTCTTCAAACATGCAAAAAATTTTAACCTGGAGAGTCGGGGAAATTTGTCTAGTGCATACCCTTATGAACAACTCTATGAGCTTTGCTTGTGGAAGCTATAAGGAAATTTAATTGATGAGGCCCTGCAAACGTGTGATGAAATCTATGATATATTTGTTCTCATATTGGTGAATATAATATAGATCATTAATGGAAACCTTCATAGAGATATTGACTGAGAAATGATCAAGAAAATTTTGGGCCAACTCATTGAAAGAGAAGACTGAGTGCCTAAGTAAAGCACTGTACCAGTATAGAGTGGGTCCTGTTAAGGACATGGGGAAATTTCTAAGGAGAAAGGAATCCTCATGGGTTATAAAATAACACACTTGTTTAAATGATTGTAAATGTTATTGAGGGTATTCCTTGCTATTGAAACAATTGAATTTGGGAAACTCCCACTACCTGGGATAAGGGTGGATAGGTATGGATGGGATCGTTACAAATTTATCATAAGTGAGGACATTACAACATCCGATATGGAAGATTACTATACGTACCCAAAATTGTAAGGTACTGTACTGTCGGAACAGTGTAACAAGTGCCCCAATGATGATATAGGTCTCCTCGTAAGGTGTTCGGAATCCAGAAAAGCCCTCGGAGTACGCATTAACATCCCGCATGCCCAGCTTAGCCCCCACGTCCTTTGTTTTCCCCTTTTTTCCTCTTTTCTTGGCCTTTTGCCCTTCAGTTACGAAATCACCACCCTGCCTGGGCGGCAGTCTCGTGACTGCGGCCCTGATCAAGGCGGCGGTCCTGTAACCGCCGCCGTGCTCAGAGCGGTGGTCCTGCACGCATTTTCCAGAAAGCACTTTGACACAACTTACGTAAAATATCAATGTTTCACCAGCTTTTCTTTGTCGACTTAGGCTTGCATTTATGTTTTTGGTCCCCTGGAATAGTGTTTGGCCATTGTTTATAGTTTTAGAGTTTAGTTTGGTTTTGATCTTTGGGTGAATGAAAAGCTATAAATAAATGGCTTGTGCTCAAACAAATGGTCTTCCCCTCATTCACTTTCATGCTCTAATTTTCATATTTCAGTCTTTTATCTTGTTTAGAATCCATAGTTTTAATTCCTTGCAGGCTTAGTTAGTTTTGTTTAGCTGTTGGTAAGCCACATATCCAGCTTGTACAAACAGTGTTGTTGTTTTATCCATTCCATTGGAGTAGAATAGCTTAGGAAGCCATTAAAGTTGCAGGTTTTTCTCTTCAAACAGGATAGTTTCAGGTTCTATTCACTTTACGTTGCATGACTCGCAATAAAATCCCGCTAGGAATTACATAAGCCAAGCTCTGTAGTCTTGCACTATCCCTCTCCTACTCTCATTTTTCAGTCTGCATTCTGAGTTGTTCTTGTCCCAATATCTATTTTTGTCGATGCTAGCGTAACACGCTTTTCTGGATCCACGTGAACACGAAAGAACGAGGAGATCATACTGAGGGGACAAGATCACACACACCATCGGATTCGCCACTGTTCTGCGGAATCCAGGTTTTAACTTTCAAAGTTCTAGTTAGAATCATATCAAATAGAATAGTTAATTGCTTTATTTCGGTAGAATTTCTATTCTCGATATTGCCAGGGAAGCTGTGAGGATTGATAGTTTCTGAGAGACTATGATTCATTCCTCACTTCTGAGGTAGGATCAAGAATCTTGCAAGCAGATTAGGAAAGTTCTTGCATTATTAGAATAAATCTACAAATCGCACAAGTAAATAACTACACTCGGTTATCTTGTTTGTTTTAAATTGTTATTTAGTTATTATTTCTAGATACATTTAAATAGCTTGCTTTCCTTAAATTCTTAAAAGGTTTCTCAGAAAAATAGAAGTTATATATGTTTTAGGTTTATTCTATGTAGTTAGAATTTGCTCTGTTATAAGTTAGATTTACATTTCATTTCGTATGACAATCACGGGACCTCGAGAGCTGAGAGAATACATATTCGAGCTAATCGTGCCTCAACCAAACCTTGTCAGAGCAATAGTTGACATAAACCAAAATCTCAGAATACAAGTGTTCCAAACAACAACAGATTTACAACTGATCAGTTCTCAGTTGAGAGGGTTAAACATAGAAGACGACCAAGCGCACATGTTTTGGTCAAATCAACCAAATTACAGACTACCCTAGGTAAAAAATTCACATGACTGTAGAAGGGTTTGAAAGAGAACAAACCTTTGGTTGTGATCCTTTGGTCCCACAGCCAGGTGCAGGAGACACTCTCAGAGATATAGATACTAGTCTAAGGATCCAGGTTGCATGAACGCCTGTGAGATATTCTAATAAGATCACACAGTTATTGGTCCTAAACATAGAAGCTAAGAAAGCATACGATTACTGGATATTAGGGATTAGGACTTGATTTCATGACCTTAGCAGGACCGCAACAACCAAGAGTCTACGGTTGTGATCCACAGATCCCACAGCCCAACGAATCCACAAGTCAATCAGATATAGATGCTAGCCTACGCACCTTGGTATTCAGATCCGCTCCACTTCCATCCATCATCATCAAACAATTTTCCTTATTAGATATAGCAGCTAACGAAGCTAGAGAATTCTGGACTAGGCCAGAGAATCGTCCGTAGAGTCAATTATTTCCACCATCCACCATATGACCTTATCTGGAGACGTACACGAAACTATCCCAGGTCATTTTCCACGTATTCCACAACCCATAGATCGAATCATGCCAGAGCTTGATATTGATTGGAGCCTTCGAGCAGTCATCCTTGCCGATCAATCTATCACACCAGTCCAAGTTAGAAGGGCCTTCTTTGCCTTAGATTCACAAATTCCACTAGTGCGTGTCGAAGACATTAGACTGCCTAACTAGTTTTTCTGAATCCCACGCATATTCTACCCCCACCGGTTGTCTCAGCATGACCTCGAGAGGTCGGGTATGCGGAAGAGTCACTTGTAGATTCCCATGCTTGCCTGTCGCTTTTCTGGCGTACAAAATTGGTGAACCCGACGTGAAATAAACAAAATTAGTGAAGCTGACTTAAACTTCCTACTTTCTCGTTCGGAGTCATAGTATCACGTGTTCTTTCACAAATCACCTTCGTTCCTTCCCATTATTCTGCGGGTATTCATATACCCCCCGAATATGTCGGGATTCGATGAATATGGCAGACCCCTCTTGGGTCTCGAGGCATACTATGCCCAACAGAATAGGTAATCATCACCCTCACTCTCAGTATGGGGCGACAACTATTCAACTAATCAGTTGTCAACACAAACCCCAAGAATCAGATATAATTCATCTTTTCAAATGGGGGAGTTAGATCACCCTCCTCGAATGCAACAAACAAATCCTTCAGGTTCAAACAATATGACGTTTACCAGAGAATCTGGTTCGTCTCCTCGGATGCTACTTAGACCACAAATTAGTAGGCAATCTGATCCATACCTGGTCTTAGATGATGGACAGTCAATACGTTATCCTAGGAGTGAACAACATTCTCGGGGTATGTACCTACCCCATAGGAGGTTTACAAATACAACCTGAGATCTCTTTCCAAAAAAATACCTCTATGCCACTACATATAGGAAATACTCTCAGAGAAACTTGGCAAGATAACGATCACTTCATGACAGGATATCACATGCCTATACAACACCAGGGTATACAAACAAATTGCCGCTAAGGCAAAGCACCGTGACTTCACCAAAGGAAGTCATTTCAACGTTAGTAGAAAAAGTGAGAGGGTTAGAACTTGCTCAAGCAAGTCAAAATCCTCTGTTCATGCAAGCAGGAAGTTCCAATCCTCCATACCACCCTGGCCAAGTAGATCTCCTCACAGGAGTAGGCACGTTAGGCATGTCACCTCACTATCCACAACAAACGCCAGCAAGGCCCATCATCTCTAACACCTTTCCTCCCGGTCTAGTATCAAACAGAATCCATTGCTAGACAACACCCCGTCATACCTTAAACATGTACTCCAGAATCACCACAGGGAAATATGTTCTCCTCTCCCAGCATGTTTGTTCAAACACAAGGACCTTCCTTATGGACCCTTGCCAACGCATACACAGTGCCGTATCAACAATCCATCCCACCACCACTCCCTCAGTAACCACCATCAATGGTCGAAAAACTATACGATAGGGACTTATTCAGAATATCTAAAAGAACCCTTAGACTTCACCATACGAAGAGTCATGCTTCCAAAGACCTCTTCCTGATTTTACCCAAGTACAAAGGTGGAGGGAGATCCAAACCACGCATATCAAAGCTTACGCTATAGCCATACGTGAATTAATCCCTTGGGATGGGGTTTGTTGCTAAAATATTCCCCAAAACCTTGGAAGGACATTACTCTCGACTGGTATTATAGAATACCTGAAGCCTCCATCCATTTATTTAAACAGCTTGTGTCAAAGTTCATCAAGGCCTTCGACATGAACAAACTATTGAGAACAGGAATCAGGAAGTTCTTACACATCAAACAAGAACATAATGAATCTAGCACCCATTTCATCCAGAGGTGGCGTACAGTTCTTTATTCTTCAGCAAGTGCTCCAAATATGGATCAGATGGAACTATGCGATTTATTCCTTCATTCTCTCAGCAAGAGGTGAAGGAAGAAGTCCAAAAGTTCCCACTAAGAACTTACGATGAAGTACTTGAGAGCGCTCTTCGAATAGATCAAGCAGCGATAGATAGTGGTCGTAAGACATATGGAGCAAACGGGAGGTTAATCACCTCCAGCCAGAACACTACAACTACCACGAATGTCAACCAAGGACCCAAAATCCTTAACAAAAATCGGGGTGTAACAACGGATGGAGTAACCGACCAGCCCAAGAGGGTAAATGTTGTCAATACTCCATCAAAAACAAACAACCAACGAAACAACAACTTTACCCCGACAATCAATACAGTGGATTTTAACCATCCACAACAACAACAACAATGGAGAAATCCTATACAAGGGCCAAGCCAAAACTCATTTGGTTATCAAAACCAAAGCTAGAAACAACAAATGCAAAATTTTAATCCTAATAGGCAACATTTTGATCAGAATTTTAGGCCACAATATACACCAAACCAACAAAACAGGAATTACAATCCCAATTCTTATTGTGGTTTCCACAAGATTCGGGTCATGATACTAGAACGTGTCGTGACTACAATAAATTCATGCAACGTTTGCCAGAAGAACAAAGACAGTTCTTCACAGATTTGTTTTTGGCAGATCCCGTGTCATCACCACCAAATACGCTCGCAGGGGCAGTTTCCCCTCAGAATGCTCCCCTCAAGATCTTTAATGATCCACTCCCAAATCATGATAGCAATAGGCTGAATCCAACTAGAACAAACAAGGGTGCAATGACCGGGAAACAATGATCATGAAGCCTCGACTTCACTAAATCCATCAGTTGCGCCATAGTTAGGAAGTCAACCGAGACCCAAGATAGTCAGTTTGGTAGAATTAGACGCTGAACTACCTATCGAAGCTATAACAAGAACACGAGAGTATTTCTCTCAACCGAGCCCAAGTCATCTGCCAGAAACAGATAAGAGTCAGCAAATAGTAGAAAAACCCATCGGTGCCTATGATTTAATTAGTGACCTAACAAAGACCTTCTCACACATTTCATTTTTGGACTTACTAAAGAACTCTCCCCCTCACAGAGCTGCTCTTTTAGAAGCATTAGGTCTAGGTCATCTAATTAACATCACTCCACCTCCTGAAACACAAGTAAATCACGTAGATTTTGATATCCACCCTCTGGGGCAGCCGGATAAGGATGTCGAATTCATATTTGAAATAAGTAAAATGCCCACAGATGTTGAGATCGCACGCCGAGGTGATCTAGCCTTACACTTACAAGTATGGGTTTATAATAACTATGTAAAAACGGGCAATGGTTGACGATGGGGCCGTAGTTAACATAGTCCCTTTCTCTTTCCTCCAAAAACTAGGATATGGGGAAACAAACTGTTCCACCACTCGAAATACATTGAGAGGCTATGATAGCCTTAAAAGCCACTTCGATAGGAACTATAATACTCCCGGTCACCTTAGGACCCAAAACAATCCTGACTGAGTTTTATATTATAGATCGGGAAACTAATTATAATATGATACTCGGCCGGTTCATGGATACACCAAATGAAGGCAATCCCTTCTACGTTATTTCAAGAAGTAAGATTCTTGCATCTAGGAAAGGTATTTGTAGCCAAAGGCGATCCAAAACCTTTCGATTTGCACCTAGCTGATTTAAAGAAAAGACTAGGTGTGCACTCAGAATTTGAACTTCCAACAAACCAACTTAATAAACCCACTGACCCAAAACCAGAGGAGAAGTTGGTACCTACAATGGATCTTGAAACTATCAGCATAGCCAAACCAACCCCTAACGATAAAGCTAAAGAAATGGTATCATTAGGGACTACTGCAAAAATCATTGAGTTAATAGAACAAGATTCACCAATGTTCTTACCATTTGATTCAGTAGGCATAGGATATTCCCTAGGTGTTGGTTCCCTTCCAGCAGAGGACCTCTGTATGATAGAAGTAGAGTGCACAAATGCAGCAGATGCCCCAACATCTATACTCCCGGCTAAGTATTGGACTCTCCATTTCGATGGAGCTAAATGCCGTTATGGAGCTGGGGGCAGGTATAATTCTTACTTCACCCGAGGAGAAAGTCCTCCCATTCTCCTTTAAGTTAAACTTTGAATGCACAAACAACGGCGCTGAGTACGAAGCCCTCCTCCTTGGCCTCACCTTAGCCAAGAGAATTGGTGTTGATAACATCAGAGTCTTAGGAGACTCGCAATTAGTGGCAAATCAAGTTTCTGAAGTATATGAAACTAAAGCCGAACACTTGCAGCTTTACAAAGAAGCCGTATTAAATTTAAGCAAGGCATTTAACTTCATATCCATTGAAGCAATCCCGCGAGAGAAAAATCTTCTCGCCGATTCAATAGCAACTTCAGCATCATGTTTTACTCCAAGCAATGAGTTAGAAGATACCCAGTTCACGGTGTCCATTCGTGATGAACCATTGATAAAAATAATGACAAATCCTCTTTCAAGCGGAAGTGAATCTACTGTCCTAGACCGTATTGATAGTGATGCGGCTACTTTGGATTATTTAAACGCCTATGCAGCACTACATCTCTCCTATCATATGCTAGATTTATCCTTAATTCCACATTCGTCTTCCCACTTCAGAAATCCCATGATGGATCTCCCCTCACAAATGGAACCTAGCATATACGCAGTAGAAAATGGGGATGATTTGGATTTACCTCCAGCACCACCTGAGTTCGAAGAGGGTAACACCTCTTTGATTGAAGAAACAATCGATGTCAACATCGGGACAGATGACGAACCAAAAATCTTGAAATTAGGTTCTTCATTAACCCCAGAAGAAAGTAGAAATACATACTCAGATCCTCAAAGAACATCAGAAGGTATTTGCATTTAATTATAAGGAGATGACAGGAGTCGCACCCCACATTGCGGTGCACAACCTCGTCACTAAATCAGATGCAAAGCCAATTAAACAAAAATCAAGACCCATGAAGCCCAAAGTAGCTCTCATGGTAAAGGAGGAGGTAATAAAACTCCTTCAGGTAGGATTCATCAAGCCAGTCGACTACTCCCAATGGGTATCTAACATCGTTCCCGTTCTCAAGAAGAATGGAAAGATACGCATCTGCATAGATTTTCGAGATATCAACAAAGCATGTCCTAAGGACGAATTCCCATTACCATCCATAGATGTTATTGTTGATGCAACAGCTGGTTTTGAACTTTTGTCTCTCATGGATGGATTCTCGGGATACAATCAAATCAGAATATCTGAGCAAGATCAAGCTAAAACCACGTTTATAACTCCTTGGGGAACCTATTGCTAACGCTGTTATGCCATTCGGTCTCAAGAACGCCGGTGCTACGTACCAGTGGGCCATGACATACATATTTCACGATCTAATTCATAAAATCATGGAATCTTACGTAGATGACTTATTGGCTAAAGCCAAGAAGCGTTGTGACCATCCCGAAGTACTCCGCGTCATTCTTTCACGTCTAATAGAATACGGAGTCACACTAAACCCAGAGAAATGCGTCTTTGGTGTAACGGGAGGGAAGCTCTTAGGTTATATCATATCGTCACGAGGGATAGACGTTGACCCAACCAAAATTCAGGCTGTCCTCGAAATGGTTCCACCTTCAGATGAATCTGGAATCAGATCATTTCTCAGAAAAACTGGGTGCAATCCGAAGATTCATCCCGGACTTAAGCTTCGCCGTTCATCCAATCAACAATTTACTCAAGAAAGACTATAGCATTGATTGGACCAAAGATTGTAATGAAGCCTTTGAAGCAGTTAAGCATTTCCTGTTATCACCACCTACGCTAATGCCACCTTAGTTAGATCATCCCATTAATTCTATATTCATGAGCTACCGATGTCTCGCTGGCCTGTATGTTGGCCCAAGAAGACGATAACAAGAGAGAACGTGTGATTTATTTCATTAGCTGAACGCTACTCGACTATGAAACACACTATACACAGGCAGAACGAGAATGCCTTGCCATAGTCTTTGCTACTAAATGCCTAAGACATTATATGCTGAATCAAGAAACGAAGGTCATGGTAAAAATGGACCATTTACGGACTTTCCTCACACAAGGGTCATTGTCTAAAAAGGCTGGACGTTTTATAACCTTAATGGGAGAATTCGAATTAACATTTGTAAATCAGAAGTCGGTTAAAGGACAAATCATCGCAGATTGGTTAGCCGACAACCCATTAGACGGAGGTGATTTAGTAGATTTAGACTTTCCAGATGAGTGCGTATACTACATCGAAGCCCGACCCTCTATCTCTGAGTGTCTTTGGTACACTGATATCATTAATTATATCATGGACCATACGTACCCAGAAGGAGTTACACCGCAACAAAGAAGGCGGTTACGCATATCGTAGCTAAGTACGTCATTATAGAGCAAGTTCTCTATCGAAGAGCATTCGATGGAATGCTCCTAAGGTGTGTCAACACAGAAGAATCCAAGAAGATTCTCCATGAATCTCACAGCGGAATATGTGGAGGCCACTTCGGTGGCCATGCCACCACTGCTCGAAAAAATACATCGAATGGACTATTTCTGGCCCACTCTAGAACATGACGCAATAGAGTTTGTACGCAGGTGTCATAAGTGCCAAGAATTCTCCCATGAGATCCACATGCCCAGCACAAGCTCTACAACCAATCGCTACTCCATGGCCCTTTTCTACATGGGGTCTAGACTTAATAGGGAAATTCTCTCCCTCATCCACAGACGGCCATAATTTTATAATCACAAGCCACTGAATATTTTACCAAATGGGTGGAGGCCATGCCTCTTACTACTGTACCTGGTTCTGTGATCGCCAAGTTCATTTTGAACCAAATCATTTGCAGGTACGGTATCCCACAAATCATTATCTCCGATAATGGAACTTCTTTTAAAAATGAAGAAGTTCACGAACTATGCAATAAATTTAAGATAAGCCATCATAACGGCTTCCTTGTATTATCCCCAAGCCAACGGACAGGCTGAAGCGACAAACAAGACACTGAAAGCCATTCTCCTTAAAACGGTGAAAGAAAACAAACGAGATTGGCATTTGAAGTTATATCCGGCCTTGTGGGCCCACCGAACCTCAATAAGAACACCAACGGGAGCAACTCCTTTCTCGCTGGTATTTGGGGCAGAAGCAGTTCTCCCGCTTGAGGTCGAAATACCCAGTCTCCGCATTTCACTACAAGGGATTCTTGGATGAAGATGCTTACAGAGAAGCACGTCTTTCCCAACTAGAAAGCCTAGATGAAACTAGGTTAGATGCTGAACAGCGGCATAGAGCTTATGCTGACCGAATGTGCCGGCAGTATAACAAGAAGGTCTATGAACGTGACATATACGAAGGTGATCTAGTTCTAAGGCTAGACAGCCGGATCGACAAGAAGACCGGCGAAGGAAGGAAATTCCGGCCCAAATGGTTGGGCCCATACCAAGTCACGAAGGACTACGGAAATGGTGCTTACCTCTTATCTACACTAGAAGGTGAGGAATTTGGCGAAACAGTCAATTCCCTGCACCTCAAGCGGTTCTACGCATAAGCAACTAGCACTACTTGTATAATTATCTACATTGCATCTTCATATAGATTAAGATCATTTTGTCCACTTGTTTCTTACATAAATTATGATCAAGGAATCTATTCTCAAAGCAGTTCACTACAAACTCATGATGTTGTTGGCATAAAGCTCTTTAATCATACCTCTCCATCTTCATATATCATCGAATCATCTCAGAATCTTTTATCAAATAAAATCAAACATGACAAAGTCTTAACGGTAACCATACCAAGATCTGCAAGTTTATTCTCGCTTTGATTTCTTCTTAGGATAGGTGTCTTGCCTATGGTCTGTTCTAGAAGCTTCATGGTGTCACATCTATCCCATATATACATCTCTTTGGAAATAAGCACATACTGACATTTTACTCAAATAAGCAAGTCAACAACTGATTAAACAGAAAATTTTAATTTTACACATTTCCTTGCCCCACCAACCTTCGGTGATGAGCTTGCGTCTCTTACTAGTGACGTAGGGTTGGGAAAGGATGGAAATGCCCTTACTCGCCTATGCCTTGCCCACGGTGATAAACCCACTGCTTCTTACTAGTAGCATGGGGCAAAGTGTAGGGGGTCCTCTTGACAAAGCAAACGTTAAAAGGTCATAAACAAACAATTCAAACTTTGAGTCAAAAACGAATGAATCAGATGTTCAAAATTCCAAGAGAATTAAAATCCTAAAAACCCAGATCTTGTCTACTATGTGGCCATCTACGGGTCTAAGTCTGGATAAACCGCAAAGCAAGTTTGCATTCTAAACTATGAAGTCACTCGAGTGGAGTTGGCTTGTAGCATCCAATTTGGTTCCACCAAAGCTTTGTCTGTCTTTCATCACTATCATTTCAGCTACACCTCATAACTTGTGCCCTTTCTAGCTCTCGGTGATGAGCCCTCGCATCTTACTAGTTGCGTGGAGTTAGGAGTGGGGCAAGTTAATCTGTTCATCACGCTGGTTATATTCATCACTCTACAAAACAAACATGAGGTATCCAAATTGCTCACAGAAGCTAAGATTCAAAATCACAATATATCTACAATATCATGTATCAGCATCATGAAACACAAAAAGAAAGCAAACATTTGCATCATCTGTTCTCCATTGCATACATTCTAAAAAGCATATAAACATACATCGTAGTATACACAAGGAAACTGGAAATAGAAAGGAAAACATGAGTGCCAAGCTTTTGATCCAAAAATGAATGCATATATATAAATAATCAATGTTTATATACAATGCCATCATGCTCTAAGCATGGTCAAAACGCTCAAAGAGCCCGTGATATACAAAGAATATATAATACAAAGTACACGAGGGCCAAGAGGCCTCTCAATCCCTACGCGACCCCTCCGAGGGTGCACGCCCACGCCTAGGACTCCGGCTACGCCGGCGCTCTGAATGTATGGAGGGCTCAGGGTCCCGAGGGGCAGCCGCGGTCTCACCACGAGAATGGCTCCTCATGAGGTGCTCAGCCATCCTGTAGCCCGCTAACTCTGTACGGAGGGTCGACACCATCCTGGCCACGTGCCAAACAGGGAGCGAAGACATCGGTATGCCTACCGGCTGCTGAGGGCTCCCCGACATCTACGGATAGCTCCGCACGGGTCCTATCCATGGGGATCATCAGGGAATCGGTACATACCCTGCGGATCAAATCCCGCCACTCGTCAACAGTCTCTGCAAACAAAGGAGAAAAATGAATCAGAAACCAAGCAAGAGGCTAAAAGATACGACAATAGCAACTAAGGAGAGCATACATATAAACATTAAAAGGGAGAAGGGTAACTTACTCGGATCCCTAGGCATCCAAGATGGGTCGCTGGGGCCGGCACCTGCCGTGGATGCCGCTGCCGATTGAGGGGCTGCTCCCATGGTAGGAGCAACATGTCGCCCTGCAACTGACTCATCCTCTCCACCATGGCCCTGAGAGAGTGGCTCCTCTGAAACTAGAGTGTCCTTCTCTGCACTCTGCTCAGCCCTCTCTGCCTGCATAATGTCCTGAGTGTCATGCCACTCAGGATCACTATCATCAGTCTCCTCCTCTGACCCTCCCTCTGTGAGCTCCTCAGAGTCGGAGTCAATATCTATGGGGTCATCGCTGCTATGAGCAGGACCCGCAGCAATCTGAAGTAAAGGTGCCCGAGGTGCACCAGCTCTCCCTCCAGCACGAACTATCCTCCTGGCTGCAATGGGAATGCCAGGAGTAATCACTGTCCAACCTCGGCCTCTAGGCCCCCCTCTGGCCTCGCGAACTGATCTGTAAACTGGTGCCACTGGGGGAAGCATGCCCGTATATGGAAGACCAAACTGCTGAGGAACCCGGCCGAAAGGATGTACCTCCACTCATCCCACTCGATCAATAAGTTGCCCTGTGGTGGAGCAGGAGATCAGGGTAAGAGTCTCCTCGCCCCATATGCCGGCCATAAGCCGGTACGGTGTCGCCTCCATGTCTGCAGTAGTAAGGGAGGCAACTGGCTGATGAGGTGCTCTGAGCACCGACATGTCCGTCCATCTGGCTGCCCTCACAGCCCCAGGGTCTGCCACCTCCACACCCCTGCCATAAGGGATAAAATGCTCATACACCCAACTCATGACTAGAGTTGGGTGGCTCAATGACTGTCCCTGTAAACGGACCACCCTATATAGATCATGGTAGGTGGTCCCCAGAATATCTGCACCCCAGGCGTATATCCTGCCATGCCCCTCTATCTGTGCAATGATGGGGGCCCAACAATATAACAATGTGTCCCCTCCCTTGTCCCTGATCAATCTCGAGGCAAGGATCCCCATGATGGCCTGTCGAAATACGGGGATAGGAAAAGAAGGAATGGATCGAACTCTCACCCCCTTCTTCGACCCCATGGAGATGACTGCATCTCCCATATATGCTGCCCACTGTGCAATCTGTGCCCGGGAGCCTGCTGTCTCTAATGTAAGTCGCCTCCCGATGATCGGGACCCCCAGAATGCGGTAAACGTCCTCTAATGTGATGGTCCACTCACCACGGACCCCTGGCAGTCGGAAGGTGTTCCGATCTGCATCCCAGTAAGAAAATAAGTCACAAAGGATGTGACTAGATGGTGCAACGTGGGGCACGCGCGATATGCGCAATATGTCGGCTCTCTGTAGTGTGTCCTCCTCGTCCTGTGAGAGAGCATCCAGTACCCCTGAGAGCCAATCACACTCTCTCTCTCTGCTCCATCTAATGTACTCCTCTCTCACCTGCATACACCCAAAAACACACAAAACAGAGCAAGTTAATATCCAAACAATACCGAGAGAGTCATAAAAACACGTAGAAATGCAAAAAATATAAATGCAATCTCAAATATAAGTTCCTTTTGCATTCTGTGCAAAACCGCCCGCCCTGAGCAGGGAGGCGGTTTTGTAACCGCCGCCCTTAAAGGTGGCGGTCGTGTAACCGCCGCCCTGAACAAGGCGATGGTCATGTGACCGCCGCCCTGGCCAGGGCGGCGGTCGTGGTCCGAAAACCCACGTGGGTTTTTAATCTAAAAACATCCTAAAAACATGCAAGAAAAGACCATTTAACCTAAAAACGGAGCCTACCCAGTAGGCGCCCCCCCTAGATGGACCTTTTAACACTAGCATTTTCAAAAATGACCCCCCCATTACAAAAAATTTAACATTTCAAATTAAAGGGGGGAAAAACACAAAATTGAAGAAAACCAACCTGTGATCTAGAGGGGCGGTGTTCCGCACGTGGAGGCATGATCACGATCTCGCTGCGAACGTTTCGACTCTACTCATGCGCAAGAAACCATCACCGTGGGCCCCAGAGCTCAAAAACAATCAAATCAACTCGCGCAAATGAATAGGAAAATGGGCCCACTTTCATATATATAGCACCCTGATTCGTTTTAAAAGACTTTTTCGCAGGTTTGGAGCGCTGATGGAGGTAAGTCCCTATCCCCGCACGAATGGTACGTTCTCATTCCCTATTATTTTAGCGTTTATTTTCCAAACTATTGTATCTATCTGCACTTGAGTTCTCTTTTCATTTTGCAGGTAGTAGGGAATTTCGGATGGCGTCATTTCAACACACGGACGAGTAAGGTATAACTTCTAAACTTCCCATTTCGGGACTGCCATACTCGGACCCACCGTTTTATGCCTCTTCATGGCTAAAACACTTCTCCGAGGGGGCAATATGTACGTACCCAAAATTGTAAGGTACTGTACTGCCGGAACAGTGTAACAAGTGCCCCAATGATGATACAGGTCTCCTCGCAAGGTGTTCGGGATCCAGAAAAGCCCTCGGAGTATGCGTTAACATCCCGCATGCCCCGCTTAGCCCCTGCGTCCTTTGTTTTCCCATTTTTTCCTCTTTTCTTGGCCTTTTTCCCTTCAGTTACGAAACCGCCGCCCTGCCTGGGCGGCGGTCTCGTGACCACCACCCTATCAGGGCGGCAGTCTCTGTAACCGCCACCCTGCTCAGAGCGGCGGTCCTGCACGCGTTTTCCAGAAAGTGCTTTGACACGACTCACGTAAAATATCAACGTTTCACCAGCTTTTCTTTGCCGACTTGGGCTTGCATTTATGTTTTTGGTCCCCTGGAATAGTGTTTGGCCATTGTTTATAGTTTTTAGAGTTCAGTTTGGTTTTGATCTTTGGGTGAATGAAAGCTATAAATAAATGGTTTTATGCACAAACAAAAGGTTGTGCTCAATTTTCAGTAAATGGAATCCATAGTCTTTACTTGCATCAGCTGTTGGTAAGCCACATATCCATTTGTGCAGGCTGCTGTCATCTGATCTCTCTCATCTCCTCATTTTCAGTAGTTCAGTTGTTATCTTGTTATCTTGTTTAGAATTGTTCCTGTTGGTAAGCCACATATCCATCTTGTTTTGTTATTTCACCGGGTTCTTTCATTCCTCATTTCAGTAGCTTAGTTAGTTGGTTTAGTTCAGCTTAGTTGGTAAGCCACATATCCAGCTTGTGCAAGCAGTGTTGTTGTTTTATCCAATCCATTGGAGTAGAATAGCTTAGGAAGCCATTAAAGTTGCAGGTTTTGCTCTTCAAACAGGATAGTTTCAGGTTCTGGTCGCTTTACATTGCATGACTCGCCGTAAAATCCCGCTAGGAATTGCATAAGCCAAGCTCTGTACTCTTGCGCTATCCCTCTCCTACTCGCATTTTTCAGTCTACATTCTGAGCTGTCCTTGTCCCAATATCTATTTCTGTCGATGCTAGCATTACACGCTTTTCTGGATCCACGTGAACACGAAAGAACGAGGAGATCATACTGAGGGGACAAGATCACACACACCATCGGATTCGCCACTGTTCTGTGGAATCCAGGTTCTAACTTTCAAAGTTCTAGTTAGAATCATATCAAATAGAATAGTTAATTGCTTTATTTCGGTAGAATTTCTATTCTCGATATTGCCAGGGAAGCTGTGAGGATTGATAGTTTCTGAGAGACTATGATTCACTCCTCACTTCTGAGGTAGGATCGAGAATCTTGCAAGTAGATTAGGAAAGTTATTGCATTATTTAGAATAAATCTACAAATCACACAGGCAAATAACTACACTCGGTTATCTTGTTTGTTTTAAATTGTTATTTAGTTGTTATTTCTAGATATGTTTAAATAGCTTGCTTTCCTTAAATTCTTAAAAGGTTTCTCAGAAAAATAGAGGTTATATATGTTTTAGATTTATTCCACGTAGTTAGAATTTGCTTTGTTACAGTTAGATTTACATTTTATTTTGTATGACAATCACGGGACCTCGGGAGCCCAGGGAATACATATTTGAGCCAATCATGCCTCAACCAAACCTCGTCACAGCAATAGTTGACATAGACCAAAATCTCAGAATACAAGTGTTCCAAACAACAACAGATTTACAACTGATCAGTTCTCAGTTGAGAGGGTTAAACATAGAAGACGACCAAGCGCACATGTTTTGGTCAAATCAACCAAATTACAGACTACCCTAGGCAAAACATTCACATGACTGTAGAAGGGTTCGAAAGAGAACAAACCTTTGGTTGTGATCCTTTGGTCCCACAGCCAGGTGCAGGAGACACTCTCACAGATATAGATACTAGTCTAAGGATCCAGGTTGCACGAACGCCTGTGAGATATTCTGAGAAGATCACACAGTTATTGGTCCTAAACATAGAAGCTGAGAAAGCGTACGATTACTAGATATTAGGGATTAGGACTTGATTTCATGACCAATAGCAGAACCACAACAACCAAGAGTCTACGGTTGTGATTCGCAGATCCCACAGCCCAACGAATCCACAAGTCAATCAGATATAGACGCTAGCCTACGCACCTTGGTATTCAGATCCACTCCACTTCCACCCATCATCATCGAACAATTGTCCTTATTAGATATAGCAGCTAACGAAGCTAGAGAATCCTAGACTAGGCCAGAGAATCGTCCGTAGAGTCAATTGTTTCCACCATCCACCATATGACCTTATCTGGAGACATACACGAAACTATCCCAGGTCATTTTCCACGTATTCCAACAACCCATAGATCGAATCACACTAGAGCTCAATATTGATTGGAGCCTTCGAGCAGTCATCCTTGCCGATCGATCTATCACACCAGTCCAAGTTAGAAGGGCCTTCTTTACCTTAGATTCGCAAATTCCAATAGTGCGTGTCGAAGACATTAGACTGCCTAACTAGTTTTTTTGAATCCCACACATATTCTACCCCCACCGGCTGTCTCGGCACAACCTAGAGAGGTCGGGTATGCGGAAGAGTCACTTGTATATTCCCACGCTCGCCTATCGCTTTTCCAGCGTATAATTACCAACATGCTTCTATCCATATAAATTTTTTTAGCTACAAGAACTATGATAGTCAGTAATACTAGTATGAGCTCCATCTAACTTAATTCACTAACACAATTTATGTACACTTGAAACTAGATGTGAAAGAATTAACAATAGAGCTACTAAAAATATGAATAGAGGCCTCGAGTGTTTGCATATTATCCATCATCATCTTGATAAGATCCATGGTAGGATTATATTGAGGAGAACCCCCTACGGTATAAAGGGGTAGATGATAGAAATAGGTCATAGACGGCATGCCAATATATGATGGTGCCGAGTAAGAAAATCTAGATGTAGGTATATAGGCACTAGTAGAAGAGGAGGAAAATACCCTGAATATGAAGTGGATGTGATAGGTTGTGTCTAAGGTAAGGCGTAGGTGGGAGGAACTTGTGTAAATACCCTCGTAATAATGGGTAGAAGAGTTTGGGGTATAGAAAGTACCAAATTTTGAAAGGGGGTATAGGATGTCAACACAAGTGGTGGTTGTGTAGACACATGTATATAAGGTATTGATGATGAAGGAACTCCTTTATGAGGGGCCATAGATAAGGGTATGGAAAATGTCGAAGGTGTAGAGGTCACTTGTGAAGTGGATGGTTTTGATACAAGGTTGGTCAATGCTAGAGTAGTCTGGGTAGCTACATTAGCATTTGCCGATATGGATGAGGTGGTAAAAAGGAGGGGCAAGTCAGTAGGCATACCATAGAGAGGCTGACTTGATGAGTCACAAGTAGAAGAATTGGCGAGGTAGTATTTTAAGGCCTTTGTGTTGTGATCAAGGAATCGAGTCAAATCTTTATCACCTTTGGGTACAATCACAATTCCATTAGGTTCCATTGGCAAAGAAATAAAAGGTGGTGAAGTCATAGTAGGTAGAGGTATACAACTAGAGTGGAAGGAAAGTGCTCACACCTGTTGGCAAGTCCAAACCATAAGAAAAAGTGTAAAATAGGTAGTCTAAACTTTGTAAAGGTGACAAAAATCATAAACAAGATTGTGCAGATGTCTGTAAGGATGGAAACATGTTTTTGTTTCTGATAAAAGTCAAAAACATAGTTACCGATATCGATCAGTAAACTAGTTTCAGTTAAGTAGAAAGATTGATGTTGGTTGTTGAACCGATGCTAGTTACCATGAAAATGAAAAAAGTTGAAGATCTAGGGAAGAAAAGTGGAAAACAGTTATTCTGGGCTTTGTTAAGGGAGAATGAAACTCAAAAACTGGTTAATAAAAAATAATTAGAAACACGGAAATCCAATATGTAAGAATAGATTGTTTGTTTGACAGAAAATCAGAAAGACTGATACCAGTCAATAAACCAGTGTCAGTGTGATGAAAGAACTGATGTTGGTTGTGGGAACGATGTCAATTACTGATAAAAACTAGGGAAGTGAAGAAATTAAGATTTTTGGGTAAAGATTTAGTCACAATAAGCTCTGAAAGAGGCTGTGTATAACAAATTTGAAGTAACACACTCAGGAAAAACTAGAATTAACCAGTTGTGATGGTTAAGTTTATAAAAAAGAAGAAAAAGTGGTGAATACATCCTCATAACTCAAACTGCAGAAGACAAGAAAAAAAGGTGAAAATCGAACATGAAAAAACTAAATAAACATGTTATCCTGGGATCATATTTTTAGTGTTTAGTTGGCTTATGCCTTAAGACTGGTTGTGAATGATATAGAATTTTTGGATAACAAAGGTACCTAGAAATTAATCTATGGATGGTTTCAGGTTATTATTTGGTGAAGGATCCCTCGATATACCTTGTGGTGCATGAGGTCTGAGCTCTGATATGACAAACCATCCAGAACACAATGTTGGGCCCACTATCAACATGTTTTTAAATCCTTAATGGATTCTTCCTGAAAGGAAATGTTTAAGAAGTTTGTATATTTTGTTAACTAATTTAGATAAGGAGTGTGTGCACAAATGTGAGCTACACTTTATTAATCAATCATAAACGGTCATGACCTCCATCGTATGATTGCTACTTAACTATGTGAGCTAAATATGCAGACATATAAGGATGAAATGTAAGTGTTTAAAGCCCAAAATTGAAATATAATATTCAATGTAAACAAGCGTGAATAGGAAGAAGGATGAATTTCAATAATGCAAGAACATAAGAAAGAAGAAGGATTCTTTTTTAATACACCAAAAGAAGTGTTTCATTTAGAATAATTAGAAATAAGGAGCATATTACCAAAGAAGAAGATTTAGTGAATAAAAATTTAGAAAGGAAACACACAAGATGCAACCTATATGAATAGAACAAAACCCACAAATGAGGGTCCCATCGGGTGTGCCAAAAAAATTCACCACAATGTTGCGTATAAAACAAATAAGGTAAAGGTGAGGTGAGGAGGAATACCTATGAAGTCAAAGAGGGTTA
The DNA here is from genome assembly GCA_019776745.2 of Taxus chinensis. Lineage (NCBI taxonomy): Eukaryota > Viridiplantae > Streptophyta > Pinopsida > Cupressales > Taxaceae > Taxus > Taxus chinensis. The sequence continues at coordinate 594,645,688 of CM034154.1, read as the reverse complement.
CGTACAATTGAGAAGACCAAGATGATCGTGAAGAGATCCTTTTTGGCTAGGAAGGACTACCTATAGAAGCACAACAATACCACCAAATAGAGTCTAATAGTATATGACATTGGACTTCCTAGCATATGCTAGATCTAAGAAGTATGATACTTCCTAGAATGGTTGTCAATCCACTATTTAAAACAACTTAATGTAAAGAAATGAAATTAAAAGAAAGGTCTTATTGTAACAATATGATTTAGGTATCTCATATGCTAACAATTGACTATATTTAAACAAAATATTGAATATAAAACTAAATATAGAGAAGATATGGTTTTCTCAAGGCCGGAAGACGTGGCAGATGTGTTTAAGAAGGTTTGGGTGAGATTGGCTGAGGTTTTGGGATGGTTTTGGCTAATTTATGAGCTCGTTGGTCTAAGATAAATTAAAAAACATAGAAATTGGTATCACTTAGGTGACCGATGCCAGTACCTAGTAATAGCCAATGTTAGTTGGGTGACCCATGCCAGTAGGGGAAATTGGGTGCAAAGATTAAAATGAGGTGGTTTTGAGCTCTCTTTGATTGCTCAGAGAATTAGGTAGGCTTAGGTAAGGTGGTAGTATTTTATTAAAGACTTATAGATGAATAAATAGGCATTTAGGGTGGGTATAGAGGTTAAATTGGCAAGTGGTTGGGTGGAGGTGAGACGGAAGAGATCCGATAAGGGTAGAAGGTGAAAGAAAATAGATGAATGATTAACCACTAAAATACTTACATAAATGACAAGGTAGAAATCACTTACTTGTAGATTGGAAGATAGTTGTAGAAAGAATTGATGTGGTTAAAGGAGAGATAAGTCCCGATCCCGTGCAATAGCAACAAAAGTATCTAGACTTCCCTGTGAATGATCCAATGCTCTAGAACACATTTTTGGCACTTGGTGGAGGTTGTGAATGCTTTGAAATGATCTCTTTTCTATCTTGAGGTCATTTGGATGCTCGAGAATACCAATGCAAGAATTACCAAAATCCTAAGAGTAGATTCAAAACTGAGTGAATGAGTTAGAATTGTCTTCTTAACGGAACCGACAATAGTTTTATGACTGGCGCTAGCCGAGGGAAAACCAATGTCAGTTAGGGAAAGATGGTTGTTTTTTTCTAAAAATAGTTGATTCTTTCCCTTTTCTAATGTGATTGAGAATTGTTCATGTCAAGAAGACTAATTATTTCTTATAGTGGTGGGATTTTGATAGGAGAAAGTGGTTAGCCATTAATGAAAGGTCTAGAATAAGTCTTAGTTAGGTTTATAATGATTTATGGCTAGTTAAGGAAATTTGTTAAGTTAGGGTTAGGCGGTTATGGTTTAGGAATGGGTCCAAGGTGAGGTGGAGAGGTGAGGTGGCTAGGTGATGTAGAAATTAATTTAATTTAGATAATTAAATTGATAATGATGTGAGGTAATGATTAATTAGAAGGGGCTTAGAGGGTTGCGACCAAATTTTGGGTGTCTACACTTTCCATTCAAAATTTTATTTTTTTCTTTAATGGAAGAGCACAAACAAGCACTAAAATTTTTGATATTATATTTCTAGTTTCTGAAAATAAGGTCATTCCTAGCCTTCCATAAAATCTAAAGGAAGTGGTGAAGCACCATCCTCCAAGAAGCCATCAAGATAGAATATCTGAAAGGACACTCCCATTGCAAGAAAAAGTTAGCTATGGTGTTAGGTTATAACCACTGAATCTTGAACACATCCATCATAAAAGAAAAAACCACCTGAGAAAAAGGACACACTAAAAAGATATGGGTAACACTTTGCTCCTTCTTTCCATATAAAGGGAATCTATTGGGGATAACCATGCCTCTCTTCCTCAACTTATCAACTGTAAGGATCTTATTTTTGACTGCCAACCAGTAGAAAATATTAACCTTGGGCATGATATCTTTCACCCAAAGTAGATTCCAATATTCATTTTAGATAGAACCTTTAAAATTTAGAAGGTATGCATATTTGACCGTAAAATTCCCATAATCCTCTTCTTTCCAAATGACAGAGTCTTCTTGATATTGGAATCTAGGAATATGAAAATTCCTGAGTTTATTATTATTTTCTATGAAGGGTTGTAATTATTCATTATAGTTAGGGGGAGGAAAAATAGTAACCCATTTAGGCCCCTCATTACTATCATTCCAATAGTTCTGAATCCAAACTTTACCAATTTCCTCTAAATTCTAAGAAACATTCTTCCAGGGCTTTTCCAAAGCAAGGGTTTATCCTCGATCTAGCAGTCTTGCCAGAAGTAGATTTTATTTCCCTTTCCAATGTTCTATTTAATATCCTTAATCAATATATACTTGGAATCCATGAATGATCTCTAGAATGTAGAACCAGTAGGAAGATAATTCTACATAAAGAAAGTTTCCATTCTGCCTATATTCCTTATATATGTATTTCTGATAATTTCCACCCAAATTCCATCTTACTTGATCATCCTCCAACCAGCTTTGGGTAACAAGGCTTTATTCATTAATTTTATATTCTTCAGACCCAGGCCCCCACAATTTTTAGGTCTAGTGACTTTATCCCATGCCACCAAGGGATATTTAAACTTTTCCTCTACT